>CM073429.1:56197594-57447594 GCA_037114965.1 Monochamus alternatus | reverse complement strand
AAATGTTCTTGGCAAATTTGGCATAATTCTTTACTATGCTGGCAGGTATAAAATATAAAATTTGCAGCTTATGTAAAGTACAACAAAATTAATTTTAGAATAAAATTCGAAACTACAGAGAAGTATATTTTTCAGTTTTACGGGCAAATAAGATAGATACAACAAATTTGTTTTAAACTTCTAGTTTATTTTAGACGTTTGTCTGTAAATAGGCCCATTGAAAATGGGACAAAACCCTTTAATGAGCCTAAAAAGTAGCCAGGAGCTTTACACTGTACTCCTGTATACCGATCACAATCTTATTGTGACCGTGAGATGCCTCTCTTCTGTTCTGTGAAGAACTAAATAAGCATATGCACAATTGTAAGCGTTGGGAGGTGGTAGGATTGTGAGTTTCTATTAGTCGGGTCCAGCATTGTTCACAGATTGAAGAGGATGACTATAAAAATTTCTTAACAACACTTAATTGATTGTTATGCTGTTATATCCCACTTAGAACTTACTATTTTGTTGTTACCGGCTTGCGTCATAAAAAGGTACTTAACAGGCGGGTCGGATAAATAGTTTATTGGTAGAATGTGTTTATGGATGTTTTTTTAGCGCAAAAATAAGACTTCCGCACGCAGAGGTAATGGGTGTTAATGAGAGAAACACTGTACCACAAAGTGACAATTTGAAATCGTTTGAAATATTGATACCGTAACTGTTGAAATTTGTTAATAAATTCGAAACTAGGGACCATTTTAAATGATATATTTCTAGATGTCAATGAACGATAAGAGTCATTTCGTTTGAAATATGTTAGATTTTATAAAAGATTCAAAACTGTAGAGAAAAGATTCGAAACTGCTTCTTTAGGTGTCGAAATTACCGGGTGCTGATGTGTGTATTTGGTTTCCCATTACTTTCGACTTCGACCGGCGTTTAGCAATGATAAATTGGCCGATAATTTAGTACTTTGTAAAATTTATGGCGTGTTGCGGCAAAATAATCAATGTAAATCAATTAATAATTTTGGTGCGACTTTTTCGATGCCATCACGAGAACGTTTTCGGTTTATCGCTAAAAAGTATCTGGCACCTCCATTGTCACGGTTCATTCAATTGCAAGACACGACTTCACGCGGCCGGCAGCAAGAATGCCGATATTGTGGGACGTCATTAAGATTTGAGATTGTCCGACTTTATTTCAAAATCACAACCACATCGTCGGCTTGTCGTTGGCACCTCGACCTGCCACCTATCAGGAACGTCAGGAATTTTGGTAGCATAAAAAGTACGTCTAATTATTTTATACATTTCAACTAGGTACTTATTTGGACAATATTTATAAGTATATTTTGTTTTTATACCTACTACAAACTGACATACAAAATCGAAACCATACAGAAAATATTCGAAACTGTCGAGAAAATTTTCGAAACAACTAATTTTCTGTTATAAAATAAAGAAATATGTTTCCATATACCAGTTTGGCATCATCGCTAACAAAATATTTTCAATTTAAAAAAAGATTCGAAACTTAGAGACAAAAAAGGAAGGAGCTTAGTGGATCAAATTCTTACAAGACACAGGTGGCTTTTGATGGCTAGAGGATCCAGAGAAAACAGATGGAAGGAACAACGGAGCAACTGCGGACAACGTTGTTTCTGGGTTTTTGCAATTCATCAGCGCAGTGCAGCCTAAAAACAAGAGATGGAACAAGAAGGAAGGGCAAAAAAACCCATGAACAACGTTGTCCGCAATTGCTTCGTTGTTCTTTCCATCTGTTTTCTCTGGATCCTCTAGCCGTCAAAATCCACCTGTGTCTTGTAAGAATGTGATCCATTAAGCTCCGTCCTTTCTTGTATTTGTCCTGGTTGAGACCCTGACAGTTGTTGCTGGATTCTCTTCCGCGGCGAATGTTGCTCTTGGCCTCTAAACAGAGGCTGTGTGACACGAAGCCACAAATAGAGATAGGCTTCCTACTTGTCATTCTCTTGTGTTCGTGTTTTTGCCCTTCCTTCTTGTTCCATCTCTTGTTTTTAGGCTGCACTGCGCTGATGAAGAGCAAAAACCCAGAAACAACGTTGTCCGCAGTTGCTTTGTTGTTTCTTCCATCTGTTTTCTCTGGATCCTCTAGCCATCAAAATCCACCTGTGTCTTGTAGAGACAAATTTCGGAACTCTAGAGAAAATATTGGAAACTATAAAGAGAACATTTGAATTCGAATGTATTCCAATCCAATCTCCATTGTAATAGTCGATATTGAAAGAATAATCGACATTTTAACTATACCTTAGTTCTTCCAAATCCTGGTGTTTTTGATAAAACATCTGAATAGAGATACAGATATACTCTCCGTACGGTATAGGAAAAAAATCTATTAACAATGACATGTTCGTATAACTGACTGAAATATAGGTACAATTTGTTTGAAAGAACGAGAGAAGATATCAGTCACGGATATTTTGGTACACAATCATTGCAATTGTGCTTTATACAAACGGAATTATCATATCGATATTGGCTAGCTCGTCCCAAACGGTGTACGAAATAGAGTCTAATACGCGATGCTTTGAACGGTAAAATATTTAGCAACACCCATTCATTGTACTGTCAATCCGGAGGATACGCGCTACAGCGACATTCTTCAGACTTTTGCCGGTAAAAATCTAAATGATATGTGAAAAGTCTGACAAGTATTTTTTGTCGGAGACGATCTTTTGAAACTGAAAGTACAATAACCATTGTTGTAACTATGTAAAACAATCAGATCGACGAATACCCATTATATTTGCATTTTTTTTCGAAGGATCCCGAACAATGAGTCCATTACGTTGACAATGAAACTTGAGGAGCAACATCAATTTGTTGATCAATGAATATTTTTTAGGCTGCTCCCCCAACAAAACTCTATAAATCAAAAATATAAGACCCCGTACTTCCCCTAGTTGCCTGTTGTTTGTGTGCCAGTTTCAGTATTTAAAAATACAATGCGTGGGAGTATTTTTAATAAGTAACGCCGGTTTTTTAAGATTATAATTAACCAGACTCGCTCGTGCGGTTGTTTTCATTAATGAATCACCTCCACTGACAAATCCATTCCATTGCGACATGGAATGATCGATTAGAATTTTCTAGAAATATTTTTGGTACTGCAGGGGGCACTTACACGCAAATAAATCTTCCTGAAGGTGATGTTTTAATAATTTCGTGTATAAACGAGACGGAACGCTTGAATAATAGCTATATTAAGTTGTATTTGGCATTTATTTATGAAAAAATAACGCATAACCATCCTGGCCTCTTCTTCATTTGAATAAATTAGATTTCTGGTGCTTCTGTATCTTTCCGTACCTATTTCTAAATTTAAATTCGTTCTTTAATCTTCGGCTGGAATCCGAGCCATCGTAATTACAATTTCAAACTTCCTTCTCGCAGCGAAAGATGTGTTACTGGTTTCTTGCAGGAATTTTAGTTACGGTATCGCAAAATTGCTTTTAATCGACATAGACTGCGGATAATTACTTTTTTACAATAGAAAATAGAGCAATGGCGGACCGTTATACCTAGTTCTCTATGATGAGATCGCAACGTCGGGTTTCTTGAAAATCCCTTATTAACTATTCGTAGTCGCACTGAGAAAAGTTTTGTTGCCAAATATTGATAGACATTTTTTTAACATCTTTAAAATCACTTGAACATATAAAGGTTTCTGCCTTGTGTTCGCATCCGTCATTTGAATAGTCATTACCATACCGATAATAATTAGTTCCATATAGAAAATGTTGCGGTGCGCATCCAGACTTTATAATAAATAGTTTATGATCTCTAAGCATCGAGTTAAATTGGAAGCCATCGCAAATGTAAACGATCAACAAAACGAAACAAATGTCGCCGATTTATCAACACGCTAAGTATTAATAATCTAGGCAAATTAAATAAACATTCAAAACCAGCTTATTAATGCCAATGAGATAGCACCGACATTTCTTTCTGCTTGGATCTCGCATTCCACAATAGCAGATTTATAGACCCATATCCATAATGAGGCTAGATGTGACGGAAATCTGGTAAATGAACGAATCCAAGCGGATTTACTATTTGAGATTCTTCTTGCCTCACTATTCGCTGCGAAGAGGTATATGATACATTGCTACAAAGGAATGCCTCGGAACAGGATTTACATACAATAATGTGGAGAGCAAAGAACAAATTGCACGGAATGATATGCGATAAGCTTTAATGTAGAGTAAAAAGTCGCATATCTTCTTATTTATCGTTATAATGAAACTTAGGAGAGTTATGTTCAATAGATGAACAGACTTTTATTCGACACCAAAGCATAAAAGAAAAAAATCGTTCTTTATCCAATTATTTAAAAATGCAACGAATAGTTATGAAATCAACTATATATTAGATAGATATCAATAGACAAACTAGTTTTTTATCTGCAAAATATTTTAGACTCTAAAATATGTACGTACATTACAAAAGCTTTAAAACTATAGAGAAAACATGCAAAAGGGGGAAAAATGTTTAGACTGATGAGTAATATTATACAATACATAAGATGCGATGAAAATGTTCTCTTATTTAAAATATGTTAGGTTTCAAAGCTGTAGAGAAAGAAAGAAAATATTCAAAGTAGGCAAAATATTTTGTTTGACAAGCACTAAGTTATAAAATAAACTAGAATATTTCCAGATATCAGTACCACTGCATAAACATATCTGGGTATTAAAAAATATTGAAAACTGTAAAGAAATATTCAAAACTGGGAAGAAAACATTCGAAACTGTAGCGAAAATATTGTAAACTGTTCACATTTAGAACTGTGAGGTACATTCGAAATTGGGGAACAGTAATAAGCTAACAACTAATTATAGTTTACAAATAAATTAATTAAAATAGTTGTAGTAACATACTCGTCCAATTAGCGTTTGTAGTAATTCAACACACTGTGTAGCGTCCTTACGCAGCACATAATATACGAAAACAAAAATTGTTACTAAAATTGATCGACCTGATGTGAGGCAGTTCTGCTGCCAAGCATGTCGTCCCGTCTAGGGATAATGGATGGAGACCGAAAAATGTCACCTTGTTATCAACACAGCGCTTTCAATCCATCATTCTTTATTTTTTTCCTCTTTAAATTACTTAATAAGGAAACTGTATCCCTAATAAACACGAATAGTGGCTGCGTTCAACCAAATTACTTATTTTAGAGACAACTTTTAAGAGATATATTAAAAAGCAACACACACTTTTCTAAGAAATTTCTGTTCTTCGACTGCAATCATATTTCTTTATTAAATTTTTTTCAAGCGGAGATACGACGAGCAGGAATCTCAAATCAGACCAGATAATGAACCGTGAAGTTCACAGTTTTTATAAGTACCATTGTTTCTAATAGAAACCCTTGTAATAAAGTTCGAATTAAATTTTATAATGCACATAAAAACGTGTCCTATTTGCTGCCGATGTACCGTATTAATATATTATTATACCGGGAACCAAAATGCCTCCTTTATTGCATATTAGATTTTTTGATTCGCCTGTAATCGCCAAAAATAACTGTGCAGAATTAATATTACGGTACCTGTCTGGGGCATTTTTTAATTTAAACATCAATTTGCGAATATTTTAATACATTTTCTACTGGTACTGAGGCTAGACAAATTTATATGGGAAAATTTCCAAATCATCCAACTCCAAATCCAAGAATGTTCAGAAATGATTTTCAACGTCTTTCGGAGTCAGGCCCAATTCAGAAAGGTCCAATTCCTGGAAGACATTTTAGTATTAAAACGCTTGTGCTGGAAGAAGCTATTTTATACGAAATTGAAGAAGACCCAAGTACTAGTACTAGAAAGTTCGCTGCAAATCTAAATGTGAACCATAAATTAGTTTGGTCCTTTCTGAAGCATGAACAGTTATATCCGTATCACATACACAGAGTTCAAGCCTTACTGCCGCAAGACTCTCCTCCTCGCCTACAATTTTGCCACTGGATTTTGCAAAAAACTGAAAATTTTTACTTTACCGCTGGCATATTGTTTACCAACAAAGTTAACTTTTCCAGATTCCGATTTCAACATCAGTTTTATTTGAATGTATGGGTGGGTGTTTTTGGAAATTTTCTTGTTGAACCTTACTTTCTACCAACAACTTTAACCGATGCCCCTTTTAGACATTTTCTTGAAAACGTTTTACCTGAACTACTTGGCGATGTTCCCTATGTGCTAAGGCAATGTGGATTACTCGTGAATTTTTAAATGGAAGATCCGATAATAAAGAGATTGGACGAGGTACTCAAGAACCTTATCAACCAATTTGATTTTTTTGTTTGGGAACATTTCAAGACATTAGTTTACAAGGTTCACATTGAATCTGAAGAGTACTTACGTCAACAAATTATAGATGTATGTATTTTGGTTGAAGATGGTAATTTCCAACATTCGTTATAATAAATAATGTGTGTACTGGGTCTTATCTCAAATATTCTGTATTTTTTCTGGCTTCAAGTACAAAATTAAATTCTTTTTCATTTATGTAGGCTTTGTTGGTGTTAAATTTGTTATTTCTTGAGATGTGATAATAAAAATAGATACTATTTAAGGGTGCTCAACGTTATTTACTCTATGAAAACCATAGATTTTAGCAGTAGTAGATCTCCTAGTTACAAACAGGTTATGCGACTAATCCATTGTCCCATTACGGTCTCTTCGATGGGACTCGTCGGGTAAATTGGAAATTAGCAGCACATGGCGCGGTTATGAATGAATATGCCGTTGCGAAGTTGGACCAGCCGCCATTACAAACAGCAAGAACCCATTACGCCAATGGTATTTTAATATTACAATTTATCGTTAGTGCCGATTCGCATGCGAGGTGTGTAATATAATAGCGTCCAGCCGGGCCGGATTATATTCTTTACGGTGCACATGGCGATTTACTCGACCTATGTCCGGCCACGACAATGCCAAAATATTTGCCGGGTAGGTTGTTATTTTGGAAGTGTCTAGTGGTCCGTTGTCTCGCCGGATTTTCTGTTATTTGTCCGGATTTTGATCGTAAAACAAGTAAAAAAATATATAAAATTAGTCTTTTACTTAGAAGTGCATAATTTTGATTACCGTAACATGTTTTTTTACGAAAAAGTTAAATTAGAAGGCTTTAGAAGGTGGGCAACTTGAGATGCTATCAGGAACATGAATACTACTCCAATATACACTTGTAATACAATTAATATTTATATCATATTATTCAATATAGATGGAAATTTATATGTTTAGTAATGCTTATAATATTTACTAGTAATTTTTAATTTACAATATACAGGTTGAGTCACAAAGTATGTGTCAACATTAAACTAAATATACTAGACAACAAAATATTATGTTTGAGCTCATTATGCCTTATACGAATGTCGCTGGTTTAAGAAATACAGAGGGTGGAATTTTATTCTGAAATTTCTAAATAATTGAAAAAGTTTTGACAGCATAATTCTTAAAATTGGTAGTGTTGGGTTTTTTGGTGTTAAAATTATGAATTTGAAGCTTATTTTGACGTTTCTGCTAGAGGGCGCTAATATTATCGTATTATTTAGGTAAGTATATCTATATTTTTTTATCTGTTGAGCATAAAAATGTACTCTTGTTTAGGTTCTCTAAATTTATCGGTTTCTGCGTTATTAGCAATTAAAATTTTCAATGTATTTTGTGATGATTTTCTTTCAGGCGTTCATATTGCTATTTTTTTTTTCTTAGTAGGCTTATGTCAAATGTTCATGTAAATTAATATCAGGGTATTTTGTGAGCATGTGATTTATTATTCGTGTAAAATATCAATTTAACCGCTGTACCAACATGTCCGGTTCATTAATAACGACTTTATGTGGGATATACGTAAAAGAATAAGTACACTATTCAGGCTAAACAAAATCACAATATTTTCAATTTGTTGTTATAAAGGTAAGTATACTAATATAAAATATAAGAAAATTTAAATTATCTATCCAGTAAAATTACATATATTTTACAATTTGAACATAAAAATTACAATATACGTATAAAACAATACAAATTATAGTGTCGGAACTTTACGATGAAATTTTGAATAATAGTTGTAAAATCACATATAATATGGAACTGTTTATTTCTGTAATATTACAGAATACTTATTTCATTTACAAAATTATTATGTAATTTTACATAATTAGCTGGTCACAAATAGCCAATGTGAAGTTATGTGAAATAACAGAAATTTTTTTTATCAGTGTGTTGACGAGTGATGAGACACTTCCATTTTGGCTTTCTATCATAATTATTGCAATCACCTTAACGTCTGTAAATAAAATTCTAAAAATATATTATATTTTTCAAATTAAATTGCCTTTCCAAAATTTATATTACACCTACTAAAGCAAATATTTTGATTGTAAGTAGCTGTGGTGGTATGACAATATTTAGTTACGAATTTTATGTATGTTTAAATATTAGTTAAGTACTGAAATACTTATTTTTACTACTAAGCATACAAACAATGTAGGTATGGGGTAAGAGATATGTTCTAAGACTAAAATTCAGTTTTCTTACATATTAATACTATTAGAATAAACATGGATATTTTTTTACCTATAGAAATATACAGAATGTCGAGATTTTATTGAACAGGGGAATTTGGAATTTAGTAGAGAATTCTATTTTGATGCAAAAGGTTTAGTTATATATTATATGGACACCTGTCATAAAATTCTTCGATCTAAACCAAATTTGGCACAAAAAGACATGCATAAAGCGTCATATGAACGAATAATGTCAAGTTTTCCCAAAAATCTACGTTAATTGTGAAAAATAATATAGTTTAAAATATCCAAATATATTTGACAGGAAATGAAAATTAAAACAATATTTTAAAAAACTTCAACGTCTTCTATCTCAAAATTGAAAAAAAAATTAGGGTCTATGTTTATACAGGATGATCCAGTCATAATGTCACTAATTTTAAGAGAAGATGGAAAAAAATGAGTATAGTACGAATAAGTGATTAAAAAATTTCAAATGCATATTTACGCCGAAATAAAAAATATTTTCAAATAATTTATTTAAACTCCCTTTTCGGACTGTCACTGACTCAGCTTCCAGTTCAACTCTGTGTCGGCTTGATGCGACGTTGCCAAATTTAAATGTTTTCCTAGTACCTACCTACTTATTGTAATGTTAAAATATGTAAGAATGCTATAAATTATTTATGAAAACCATGCAATTAATATATTGTTTCAGTTTAAAAAGTGTTTAACAGAAAAGTTTTTCGTATTTACAGTCTGAGACATATTCAGTGATGAACAATCCGGCAATCCGAATCTACTGATCACGACGTGAACACCTGGATAAAAACGGAAATAAGCGATCTGATTCTGTGCACTTATGTGAGAAAATAAAGAAAATCATGAAAATTATTAAAGTAGTCATGAACCGAGTAAAAGGCTCTAGGTAGAAGAAATTTTTTAACTTTGACTTGGATTTATTTTACGATTTTATACTCCTAAGATTGTTAGGTAATTTATTGAATATACATATAGACATACAATGAAAACTAAATTCAGTATGTGTACACCCTTTATAAATAATAAACCAAGTAAATACGTTGAGGAAGGTTAGTATGTTACATATCTATTTAATCCGCTTGTATACTTTTAGATTATTTTTGTTTACCGACTTTTTTCTTGAGTACTTAAATAGTACCTAACACCCGCGTAAGTTGGAAAAAATATTTACCTACGTATATTCTCAAACAAACAAATTTGTGACGCGTTTATGGTCTAAGATCCCACTATAAAACGACCTTCACCGAGCTGGTTAATGGATGAAAAGTATTTTATATCCAATTAAATATGTCAATAAATATATTGCAAATGGGTTGTCTAAAAAAATTCAGTCCAGAATATGATTAATTAACAATTAAAAAATATTATTTTTTTTAAACATTTCACCGGTTTGGTTAATAGACAAATTCCATACCAATCGAAAGTATGAAGCCCATAGAATATGCAAACGTTAGGTTGACTATTTTTTTCCCGTCACAACTCTTGGGTAGGCAGGTATAAACAGGTAAATCGATACTAGTAACTTGCACCGGTGTGGTTAATAAATTAAAGTTAAATTAAAACAAATATTATTTCATTACCAACACGGTGGTATAGGGTTGTCTGTGAAAAATCAGTGCTGAATTCCGGTTGTCGAGTTTTAAAAAGTGAAATATTCCCCAGCGAACCATTCCATGCGATAGAAGAGTACACCGCATTGCATCTGTGTGTGGTTCGTCCATACCGAAAATGAAGACGATCCGTTTATCCGTTTCTCCCAAAAATCGAATAAACTCCGGGGGCGGCGGTATTATTATTAATCTGCCCCTAGGAACCCCTAACGCATAGACGGGCAAATTTTTTCGATTCCGCGTCTCAAAGAGTACGTGTCTAAAATTTTGATTCAATCAGTTGGGGGGCGGCTCCGGGGGCGGCATCCCGTTTTTTAAAAATTTTTCGGTACATTACCGGATGTGCCCCCGCCTTATCGCGAAGTATACGTACATAAAATTTGAGGTCGATCGGATTCGATTTGTGGCCGTGAGATGTGCGGAATTTTTTTTTTACTCCTTTCCCCTCCCCTTTCCCGAATTCATAACTGAGGGGTGGAGTCTCGAACTCACGAGTTCGAGAAATCGACCTTTTGTGTTTCATTTCGAATACATATTCGAATGTTTTTTATGAAAATATGAAAAAATGCTTTTATAGAATTTTCTGTACAAACAACGGGTTACGAGTTGGGCGGCAAAATACCACCCCCCCGGATTTTTTGAAGAAACGGATAAACGGATTGTCTCCATTTTCGGTATAGACTATTATTTCCTGGTAGTGACTTGAAATGATATTATGACGTTCCTGCCGCCCCTCCGGGGGCGGCCCTTGAAAACATGAAATTTGTCTAAAATAATTGAAATTTTTTGTGGCTTCTTCTCCACCTTACCTATCGAAAAGTCTAATAAAATTTTTTGATTATATGTATCGTTTTCTTAAAAAAAATTAAACGTAATTCGGGGCGGCAAATAGATTATTAGAAAATTTTATTTTTTACGGGTTTTCGATCTCGACATATCATTAGTAGGGTCGAAAATGTTGTTTTATTGTAATTGAAGGGCGTTAGGGGTTCCTAGGGACAGATTAATAATAATAGGTACCGCCGCCCCCGGACTTTATCCGATTTTATGGAGAAACGGATAAACGGATCGTCTTCGTTTTCGGTATGGACGAACTACACACAGCTAATGCTGTGTACTCTTCTATCGCATGGAATGGTTCGCTGGGGAATATTTCACTTTTTAAAAATCGACAACCAGAATTTAGGACTGATTTTTCGCAGACAACCCTATACCACCGTGTTGGTAATGAAATAATCTTTATTTTAATTTAACTTTAATTTATTAACCACACCGGTGTAAGTTACTAGTATCGATTTACCTGTTTATACCTGCCTACCCAAGAGTTGTGACGGGAAAAAAATAATCAACCTAACGTTTGCATATTCTATGGGCTTATACTTTCGATTGGTATGGAATTTGTCTATTAACAAAACCAGTGAAATGTTTAAAAAATAATAATTTTTAATTGTTAATTAATCATATTCTGGACTGAAATTTTTTAGAGAACCCATTTGCAATGTATTTGTTGACATATTTAATTGGAGATAAAATACTTTTCATCCATTAACCAGCTCGGTGAAGGTCGTTTTATAGTGGGATTCTATACTATTAACACGCCACCGTGTCAGTTTCATTTTTAAACACTGAAATTTTTCGTATGCTATTGACGACCCAATTCCAAAATAAATCGACAATCGGCAAAGTTGCGCTAACAATATTCTATACAATGGTTCGATCTTAATTTACCTTCAGCTCCGTAAGTAACTGTTTCCACCGTCAATAGCCTGAAATATGGCTTAATAGCGCCCCGAGCTCGACCGTAAATAAATCATGGGTGTTAGGAAGTACCATTTGAGAAGTAAAGAGAATGACAAATGTTCCCGTACCGCTCTGACATTGTTGTTAACTCGCCACAGATGAGTGCCAAGAAATCTGTGACTCGTTTGCCATTGTGCCACCCGTGAGGTTTCAACCGCTTTTATTTGACCCATCCGAGATCTTTCCAGCTGATCCGAGTCTACACTAAGACAAATATTTTTTTCCTTTAAGCGAATAGTAATGGTATAGATTATACAGGGTGTTTTTAAATGAAGCAGCAAAAATGAGACCACATATTCCCTAGGTGAAAATAAATCGATTTAACCTAACATACCCAACAAGTCGCATAATAGAAAAGATACAGGGTGTCAAAGTTAAAATTTTATTTTCGATATTTATAGACAACTTCTTAAAGAATCCTATCACCTATGGCACATCATGTTTCTTTTAAATGGCAGAACTTTTTTGCTGTTTAGTGTATCCATCTGACTATTGAAATACGCGATTCTGCTACCTGTTATATCCCGCAAAAGGTATACCTTGTTGAATTCGTTAGAAGTAACAGTTTTCGAAATAATCCTATTTGAAATATTTACCTGACAACCGTATGACTGGTAATGTGTCCATTAATGACAGAACTGTCAGTCTTGAATCAAAAACAGCTAGTAGTGCTAAACCTAAACAACTGCACCGTACAAAATTGTATATTCTATATTCATGTTAACAAGTGATATTATTACTAATTTTGAACTTAATATGATAATTTAAATTATAATAATTTAAAAATGTTAATTAAATGTATTTAATTCATAGATATGGGTACTCTAGTGTTTATATAGTAAATAAAACGGTTAGTCATATATATATTTTATTTTTTTGTCTTGACGCTTGAAGAAAAAATGGTATATGTCATTCGGAGCAGAAAGCGCATTATTATACTCATAACATAATATACTATTATAGGTAAAATATGCATGAGTATAAAATATAATCTGTTTGATCGAGGCGTGGAAAATCGGTTGCAACAATATCATTTTGTATTGATTCAAAATGGAAAACAATGGTTAAATGAATCATAAACCTGCTGGAATTATGGGATCTTTAGCATATCTACCTATACATCTAGTATCGGTCGTAAAAGCTGTACATTTTTTCACTTCAAGCGATTGAACAGGAATTCAAAATATTTATATATCTATAAACGAGGCGCTTTATAAAAAATATATTACTCTTTAAGTGCTGTTCTTCCTCATACAAATATATTCCGTAACAAGTATGAATAGTCATCGCCTTGTCAAGTTTTTTCTGACCCGCTCTGGCCAGCGAATACCTTTATAGCAATTTGGAAGCTACGTTTCGTAATATTTATACAGCAATTAATCAAAGGTGATGTTTTAAATCATAGATTTTATCTCAGTGACACTTGATAAAATTCGCGGTCTCCGGCGGTCGTTTGTTATTTCGGTCCTTATTATGGATATTGTCCTTTTCACGCCGCCGTTCGTCCTTTTGTTTTCATCATAACGTTTTTATTTGCTAACGCTTTTTCAGAAAATATATCACAAATTTATTATCAGGTAGAAAAAATGCTTTATATATAGAGAAACAAGGGAGAGACACTAAATGTCACTAAAGTGACTTCGTGAAATAGTTTCAGAATACGCCGCCACTAGCATAGTCATGGAAAGCTTGTAATATGCTCACCAAGTATAGAAATAATTGCTTGATGCCTGTAGTAATTTGCAGCGGAATGCATGTAGTAGTAATTGCAGATTGTGAAAGAGAATTACTCAACTCTCTTAAACAAATATATATTCCTTCTCATTTTGAAACACAATTAGATTGTCCACAAAACAAATAGGATGGGATTTAAAGAAGCAAGTTATCATCTATACGATATATAAGTCTAAACATGAAACTAAAATGATTTAGAATCATTCTTAAAGAAGTACTCTGAAGAGCGACAAATATTTCTTTAAATACCAGAGAAGTTGATATAAAAAACTGAAAAACTACTTACTTCCAACTATTATTTAAAATATATTTTCTCCGCACTTTCCATTTCATTTTATACCTACTGCTCTTTCAAATTTACTTTTTTACTACTCTTTCGAATCATATTGTTCACCGTACTTTTTAATTTCATATTTCCAATTTTTCACCGCTCTTTCGAATCTAATTCTTTACTACTCTTTCGAAGGGAAGCGTCTAAACTGATTTAGAAAACTAAATTAAAAGCACATTCTATACTATTGTTAAGGAATGTTCACATTTTGTCCAGCAGCCTGATATAAAACATTTCATCTCACTATAGTCAATACAATGCGACCACAAACTTGGTTTCGTTTCGTGAAGTACTGTTAGTGGGAGGGACTTGTAACCTAACCATCACAAAAGATGTGATTTTTCATCGATACTCCGTTATTCATCATATTCGGTGGATCGTTTGACTGATGTACCATGAGGAACAAATTTAAAATACGCGAACGATAGGTGGGTATCTGGCGAGATACCTCTACAAAAACTCCGCGATATAAATTAATTTTAAATTCGTTAAGTTTTTAGATGTACGCTGGCTGTCACCTGGAATCCAAAAAAACCCGACGAATTAATATCCTTGCATTCAGTTGCTTAAAACAGTTACAAGAGATTTAAACAACACAGTAAACATGAATGAATTAAAACGCCATTAGAAAACGGCCAACGTTCTTGTTGTAATGCTGTAGGTACAGTAACATCCTCGGTAACGATTTGTGATTAGCCAAACTCCATGAAGATAGAAATGTAATACAGAAGAAAGAACTTGCGAACTTGTATTAAAAGAAGTAGTCTACAATGTCAGTGAGTCCTTATAGGGCAGGTTGTTGCGATACAGTATTCTCACAATGCTGAATAGACTGTCTAGCGTCTTTCTAAATTCTCTAATTTTTGTCATAAGTCTCGCTGGAGGAAGCAATATTTCCTGCGAAGTACTGCAGGACTTTTTCTGAGTATATATGTGAATGAGAGAGGTGGGATATTGCTCCAGCACATACATCTAGCTTGAATCATGTGGATACATTTTAAAAAGGAGAAATTTAATAATGAAATTAATGAAACGTAAACGACTGTTATCTTTCGAATTGAAACTATCTCCTTTTCCTTAATACACCAACTTTAAGAGACCCAGCTCAGAGCTTATGTGCGGCGCACAGTGGCGCAAAACGCCACTGTGCCACTCATATTACTGTACTCCCCTTAGGGTTGGGCCGTTTGAGGTGATTTTTTTTTAAAATGTTCGTCATAAAATTCCCTATCGATCCCTCTTTCTCAATTTTCGATTTGGGTCTTCATTTTCGCGGAATTTGACTCCAAAAATGGGTGTGCATGGAAAAAACTAGATTTTTCGCACAAAAATGACTATGAAACACGAGATTGAGATTTTGCCGGATTTTTTTATGGGGGAATGCTTGTCTTGGAAAGCCCTACAAGACTGTCCACTTAGATTTCGGGAAGAAATTTTCCGTTGCCCTTAAAATGGCTACAATCATCCAAAAATTTTCACATATCAGAAATCATTCTATTGAAAACTGAGAGAACAAGTATTGAAAAAAAATCTCATCTCACAAAAATTATTTGTACACATTCGAGGAATCCGCAAAAAATTTTCCAGAAATTTGGACACATTCACCAAAATGGCCACTTACATATTTTCCGAATTTTCCCGTAATTCTGAAAAAGGTCAGAAAGATTCCATAAAAAATGATTTTGAACCATTTTTTAGGAATTCAATTTTTTGATAAAAGTGGTCATTTTGGATACAATAGTTCATTGTTAATGAGAAATGATTGATTTGATTATTTCCTTCCCAACACAGAGATAACATAAAACAACGTCGAAATTTGCTTTTTTATATCGAGCGCTGTACAAAAAAAAAATAAAAGAAATAAAATAAACAAAAACAATATCTGTCCTAGAAAAACATACACTATTCTACATTAATTATACAAGGCATTTATAAAATACATAACAATAACCCTTCAAAAGATTGAGCTTTTTGAGAATTTGTTTGGACAGCCAAAATATTTAAACGTTTCGGGAATGTCAAATGATTTCCCAGTATTTTTGAACATTTGTGGATTTTGCATTAAAATTACCAAAAAGAGAAAGATCCACATAAAATCTTATGGTCTCGAAAGTTTAAAGCATCCAGTAGCTGCTGAAGACTTTCACTGTCATACATTTCAGGAAAAATCAATCATTTACGGGAAAATTCGGAAAATCTGTATGTGGCCATTTTGGTGAATGTCCAAAAATGAGTCCAAAAATTCTGAAAAATGTTTGCGGATTCCTCGAATGTGTACAAATAATGTTTGTGAGATGAAATTTTTTCCAATACTTTCCCAGTTTTCAGTAGAACGATTTCTGATATGTGACAATTTTTGGATGATTCTGGCCATTTTAAGGGCAACGGAAAATTTCTCCCCGAAATCTAAGTGAACAGTCTTGTAGGGCTTTGCAAAACGAGCATTACCCCATAAAAAAGTCCGGCAAAATCTCAATCTCGTGTTCCCTAGGGTCATTTTTGTGCGAAAAATCTAGTTTTTTCCATGCAAACCCATTTTTGGAGCCAAATTCCGCGAAAATGAAGACCCAAAGCGAAAATTGAGAAAGAGGGATCGATAAGGAATTTTATGACGAACATTAAAAAAAAAATCACCTCAAACGGCCCAACCGTAAGGAGTGTACAGTAATTTGAGTGGCACAGTGGCGTTTTGCGCCACTGTGCGGCGGTTCCACTTAGTTGAGCCCGTATATGTGAACTTTTTGTTTCTATTTCATCAGGACGCCGGTATAACGAATATCGATAAGGTAGGAATTTACGATTGTTAAGATAAGTTAGAACAGTAGCCGGCGAGATTGTGTATGTTTACGATTTTGTGCGAAAGGCTTTACCCCGTTGCCACTTTGCATTTCAAATAGAAGTGTTTTTACGCCAACTTCGTGCCAGATCGAACGGAGATACTTAGCATAAAGATATGTATTATCCCTGTCCCAAGCCTTTGAGCCTACACACGTACTCTTGGTTTCAAATGAAGATCTATTGAAGTTCTTATAACTTTCTACGCCACGATGACGGCAAATGAATCAGAAAAGTCGCGCAGAAGGGGTAAATGCCTGTTCTGTCCTGCACTGAAGATATAGATTTAAATTATATGTCCTGACGATTCTTAAATCTTTAAATCTAATAGTTATTTATGTGCGAAGGGAGATACATATGATTATGCCCCCAGGCGACAGGTTGCAAGTTGCCCAAGGGCATAATCATCCTGGTATCTCCCGTGATGCAAGAAGAAGAATAATAAACAAATTTATGTTTTATTTTATTGACAATAAGGGTACCTTATTTTAGTCTAAGGTTGAAGCTACCCAGATTTATTATTTTAAAGTCTTTATCCTACAGCGTGTTAAAAATTTAAGTACTTTAAAAGTTATTATTTTATAAAATATATATTTATTATAGTATTTTAATTTTTGTTACGCATATCACGATACTGTAATAGCAATAAATTTGAACAATGATACAAATTCCAATAGCAAAACCTTTTCACTAGTCCATTTCCCTACGTGGACAATATTAACTTAAACTTATTCCAACCAACGTTTAAATTTTGTTATCTTCCACACACTGAAGATGCCCGATCTCTAGTTTTTAATGAAGAAGAACAGTTTCAACAAGAATACTGTTAATGAAGCCAACTTTGTGCGCACAAACTAATATCTTAATTTCAATCTGGACGTATCTCTAAATTCATCTCAAATAAGTGCATATATTACGCACCTCGACGATGTTATCTCACATTAATTACTAAGATGATACTAATTAAATTTGAAATAATAACTATTAATATATGCCTTTTTACCGGCGCTGGTCTGCCGTTTCGTACATAAACAACTTATTTACAGTTTTCCATCTAGATGGGGGCTATTTATTTCAAAGTCATAGGCAAAATGAAATTATTTTACACAGGAAATTGAATAGAAATATATCTTTTCTGCATAAAACGCATACCTATCTGGATTCAGAATAGTATTGCACTACACATTGTACAAAATTTGGGTAAAATTTCGCTTAAATCATACTCAGTTTTCAATTTTTACCCATACTAAATTGAATTAAATTCGATGAGTTAATATAAGCTTTATGTTTACCACTAAGTAAATGATTTTTCCTTTTTTGCCACATGTCATAGACAATTGAAGTTCAAAAGCATATTTTATAAATTTAATAACGTAAGAAATACGTTGATTTGTACTTTCAATGGTGTAGAAAAAATAGTGTATGATATATGTTGTTTAAAGAGATGAAAACTTTCTTTCTCACAAAATAAAACGTCATTATTAGCACTTATAAATAACTATTTCACCATTAAAGTTAATGTCTTATTAAAAATTAAAGTAGCTAAGTCCACAGTGTCACAAAACATGCGTGATTCATTGTTACAAAGAAATACATTTTTCTAGCAACTCTTCTAAGCATTGTATCAAGCCAGTATAGTAAGCCAGAATAGAATACTAGCTTGTAAAACTAGCCTTGTGTAAATCGGGCATAATAATACTTTCGCTACAAACTAATATTGTTGTCGTTTTTTGATTTGCAGCCTTGCAGAACCTTATCTAATACTGCTTGGCATCAAGCTTCATCATTTTTCAGGGCGCACTGCGAACAAATCCGGGCGGGAGTTTTTTTTCAGACGATACAGGCACACCGTGCGTGCAACACCTAGAATTATGCGCGTACACCGGAATAAATAAAGGTGATACACAAATATTTACGAAACAAAAAGAATTAATTCATGTGAAACGTACCCCCGGCATAATTTATTGGCAAAGCGGACAAAGCAGTACCGCGTTGTCGAATGTAAAATAGCAGTGTATAACGATTATATACCGAGAGTATCATAATTCCTTATTGATATTCATATCCCAGTGGCGTAGTTGTTTTCCAGATGCGACCGACTATAAATAACGACGGGGCTATAATTAACACGGCACCTCTCGGGTTGATATTTCTCCGGCTTAGAGCATAATCCCCCGCATAAATATCGGATTATTTTTCAGAAAACACCGCCGCAAGGTCGAACGCCGCCAATAAACGTTGCGTTTTTGTTTAACAAGTTTATACGACATCTATTAATTGTTTTATTATAAGTTTTACAAACGTTTTAGTTACGGATCGTAAAATACAGGATGTCGGGAAGATATATTAATTAAATGATCATCGACAATGGTCACTGTTTTCTGACTGTGTAAGTTATTTATTGGTAATGACTCTGCATAAAAAATGATGCCTGTCAAAAAATTTGTTTCATAGAACTAAATTATTTGTTTGTACAGGACCAAACAAATATTTATTTCATGATACCAAATCATTTTTTTTTTTGAAAAAGCAAAAATACAGTTACTTTGTGCAAAGAAAGCATTTGCTTTCATTAAATGATACACTTCTGGTGCTGTTTTAATTATATTCTATGATAAAATAATATTTGTGTTTTTCAAAGAATTCTTTAACTGCTTATTTAAGTCAACAACTTTTTGCTATTTCAGGAAACAGCAGCAAGCTAATCGATCAACATTGAATTACACCTGAAAAATCTATAGCAAATTGTCAACATATGCCTGTATCGAGCTTATTAGCTCTCATTAGTACGCCATAAGTGTATGTTTGATTGCAAATTTAATACCCTTAAACTATAGAGTTATAGAAAATTACTAAAAATCTTTTTACTTTCGTTGCTATTTAAATTATTTTAATCAAACTTATACAAAAAAGTCATAACGGCATGAAATATAAATCTGTACAAAATTTTAACTGAATATTAAAAAAGCACTATTAAGAACATACCGTTTGATAAGCTAAGATATGCCTCTTTGAAAAACGGAATTATTTTCATCTAAAGAATCTATACAGGTTTTATTGGTTAGGAATTTTGAATTTTATAGATACTCGTAATAATAAGTAATTAAATTTGGTATAGAAAATTCATAAGTAAAGGCTCATAAAAGGAAATAAATAGTATAGAATTATTAATTTAATCCAAATTCGGTGTTTGACTGTACTGCAAATAAAAAATTAAAACGCTCTATTAAAAATCTTTCCTCTATCTCAAAATCCAGACATTAAGACTTATGTTTTTATGATCTTTTCGCAAAAAATAATAAAAATTGTTGATATACACTCTGTATATCTAAACGAAACCGCTTTAAAAGCATCATATTCTATCCAAAACACAGGGTGACTCAAAACTATGTTTCAGGATTTTATGTGAATGGTTGTAGAGTAATAAATATCCTTTCTTTCGAATTTTTTCTTTTATTTTCAATTCAAAAGGTTGCAGCGCTGCCGAGGCCCACCGCGTTGGAGAAAATTTGTCTTCCGATGGCTTCCTAATGCGCGTCTATTAACGGTGTAAATGCTATGAAATTTATTTTATCTGTTAAATTAGAAGTCATTACCATTCTCTGAAGACGCGGCTAATACCGGCCGGTTCTCTTACAATCATTTAAATTTATTTCGTCGACTCGTTATTCCCAAAACCATTCTAAATAATTACTTACTCAGCGGTCTCTCTAATGGTAAACATTCGGCCTCACCTGTAATGAAAAAAATGAAATTAGATTTTAAACTTCACAGTTTTTATATCACTTTGTTTTAATTTAGATGATCGCATCTAATTGGGTGTTTTGCTGTTTCTTCTAAGTATATTAATTATATTCTTTATTATTTTAATATTTTAGTTGTATCAAACATGGCAAAGTACCCAATATTAAAAAGTAAATGTTATTATTAAGACAGAACTTTTTCGAATAATTGCGCCAAGAATTCAGACGACTGATGTTACGCAATTGTTTTTATTGTCAACATAAGTTTCGATATTTACTCGCGTTAAAAACAATTTTTTGCAATTTGGCACAATATATAGTACCAACATTTAACGTAGCATATAATTTTATTTTATTATTCTCAGTTCTTAAATATTTTGATGAAAATATAATGCAGTATTCATTTGGTCGTATAACGTAAGTCGTTTGAACTCATGCCGCAACAAGACTATTGTATATTATATACAGGGCGTCCCGAAATAAATGCAACAAAATTTGGTCAGAAATTCTTAAGAGAAATTTAAGGGACCCGTATTTTTTACTTTTGATAAGTGCGGCCCCCTTTCGGAGATATAGCCCCCTGAAACAAGCCCCTAAAAATTTAATTTTTTTTATATCTCAGAGCTATATCGCACAAGAACCACCAAATTTGGTACACAGGAATTTTATGACATGTAGAATGCGATGCTGATAAGCTTTTTGGCAAGGGGCCCCCACAAGACACTTTTTCGGGGGCCCCCTTGCCTTTGGGGCCACCAAACATTAGTTGCATATTTAATTTTTTTAAAAATAAGTAGCCTCTTAGAAACTCCAGGGAATTTAAAAACTTTTTTGTCTCTTAAAATTTTTTCGAAAAACGCAGCGTTTTTCGAAAAAATGGCAAAATGTGATTGGATGCATATCGAGGTTCATATGAAATTTTAAAGTGTTAATCGTAGGTGGCTGGCATTCGCAATAAACAATCAATTTTATTCTGTGACAGTTGTCATTAACCATCATCGGGAGCTCATAGAGACAGGATCAGTAGTTGTAAAAAAAAATCACAATTTAAAGAAATTTAATTTTAATTTAAAGAAATCACAAGTTAAACATTAACAATTAATAAGAAAATGTGAATATCAAAATAAGGTACAATAAACTTGGAAATTAATAACAAAATTAATGGTACTTCATGATTAAATAATTTAATTCTAAAAAGTTTGTTAAAATCACACTGGTCAGTTCCGTAAAACGTGTTCAAAGTGAGAACCGTTTTGTTCAACACAAGCCTGCAAACGTGACACGAAATTTTGACGTATTTTTTGAGGCTAATTTTAAAAAAAATTAAATATGCAACTAAAGTTCGGTGGCCCCAAAGGCAAGGGGGCCCACGAAAAAGTGTCTTGTGGGGGCCCCTTGCCAAAAAGCTTATCAGCATCGCATTCTACATGTCATAAAATCCCTGTGTACCAAATTTGGTGGTTCTTGTGCGATATAGCTGATATAAAAAGTGAGATAGTGAGTGAGATATAAAAAAAATTAAATTTTTAGGGGCTTGTTTCAGGGGGCTATATCTCCGAAAGGGGGCCGCACTTATCAAAAGTAAAAAATACGGTTCCCTTAAATTTCTCTTAAGAATTTCTGACCAAATTTTGTTGCATTTATTTCGGGACACCCGGTATATCGTCAGGAAGCTGTATTTTAGTTTTTATACATTATACAGGGTGTCCGGAAAGTAATGAGACCCAGCTTAAACATAGCTTCCTGTGGTCAAATAGAACCGATTAAACAAACTTAGCTTAGTCCAAAATTGCATCGTTTAGAAGTAACAGGGCTTCAAAGAAAAAAAAATTGTTTCCTTGTTATGGGCATAATTAAGAAACAAAATGTCCAATCATGTTCAAATTTGGTACAGTTATAATTTAGATAAGTACAGGCATTGCGAAGGAGTAAGTAGTGCCGCATATCGTAGAGGACGCTCTTGGCAGTTAATTACAGAAAATCGCACATTGCAATAGTACATTTATTTTTACGTAAATATAACTATAGCTGAAGCTTGTAGTACGACACTAAGAGTTAGAGTGTGGTCACTTTACATAATTGTCTTAAAATGAACATAGTAACAAATTGAATATCCTTCGAATCTTATAATTTGTTAACAATTACTCTAGCTTTTTGGTTTGATGAAGATAATACTTATATGAACTGTACAGCATATATTGTACGTATTAATTTAGATTGTTGCTTCATAGCAGGATCCAATAATTCTTCCCAGAATGAATACATTTACGTATCAGCAGTATTAACTAGCCTTTGGTTTATTTCCCCGTTGTTTCGGACGTCTCAATTACCGGCGAGTTTAAGGTGAACATTTATCTCAAAAATTCCGAAATGTCAAAAGCATTAAGAATAAATTGGTGTGTTTATGGTAATTGGAAGATTGAACTTCGGACTACTTTTATTGACAGTATTAGTGCCGTCCATTAACTAACTGCTAGACGTGCGTTCAAAATGTAAATTTTATAATCTCCTTGTCTATTAAGATAAAAATTCAGGAATATTTAATTTTTTCACGATCATAATCGCTCGCCTGTAATGCCTGCTTGGAGACGAGGAAACTTTTTATAACTATAATTTCGGCTGGATATTACGCTATTATTATTATACCCACGACCTGCTACCGTCTTTGATTTTTTAAATGTCTCTTTACTTAGCTCTAATGAAACATTAGCTTGTGTTCGATCTCAGGAATGTCGCTTTTAGGCAAAACTGATAGCGGCGTTTGGACATATCTCGCTTGCTGTTAGAAACAGGCCCATCAATCTCTATTTAAGTATGTGTGAAAGAATGTTAGACTCTTCCTAAAGCAAAGATATGAATAATATTCGAAACTATTTCCAGCATTTTCACAAGCGCTTTCAATATTTACCTCTCATTTTTTTAAAAGTATCAATTTGTCTAGGAGAAAACTTATCCCAAAGTTGTTTTTAAACAAAATATATTTTTATCTAAAAATTTTCATGAGCTTTGTAAATATTTATAAGAAAAATGTTCACTTATAATATCCCTAGTGTATAAATATTTCATGAAATTGTTTCCAGGTTTAGTCTATTAATTTGAAGGTACAAATGGGGATAGATGCCACACATAGACTTTGATATTGAAAATAATTACTTGGAGAATAAATAATAATAATAACTAACTTACTGTTTTTGGTTTGCTTTACTTTATATATAAAAAACTCATGAATGAAAGTAAGTTAAATTTCAAGTTCTGACAAACAAAATGTCAATCTATACACGGTAAAAAAATGCTGTATGAGATTTTCCAGTGTGTAATTTAGAATGTGTAAAATTTCCGTGTTAATAGGAAATTTTACACAAAAATTACTAGTATTATAATAAAATATACTGAATTTGTGTAATATTTGCCAGTGATGTGTTAAAGTTACACCATATTGTGTAAACTTAACACACCTCTGTGTTCTATATCTCTACCTACTCTTGCATGGTTGAGTACAACTGCGCAGCTGCAGTATGTCAGCTGTTCCAAGGCGTCACTATGCCATGTTGGTCGTGTAGCGCTGTTATGTGTGTGTATTTATTTATAGAAGCGTCTAAAGAAAGAAGTTGTATGGACAATAGAAATTTGTTCTGATAATCGTGCGATGCGCATTGCTTTGATCTGATTTTGGCAGAAAAAATCAATCACTTATTTTCCTGATCTTTCGAATTTTGGCCCAAAACGGGTATTGTTTATTCAGTGTAGACGTAGAGCAGACTGAGACGTACCTTGTTAAGCACTAAACGATGTATTCAATTTGATTTAATAATGCTCTATCGTGAGACGTGCCTTTTAATGACTATATTTCTGGCTAGATTTCACCTGTATCAAATCGCGGGGAAGAGAGTACGACTTATATTAATATGCGAACCAGGCGAATGCAATACATTTTTATAACATATTCCACGCAGCAATTATCTGTGACCGAAGCACAAAAATATTTCCCTTTCGAAAGGCAACACCTCAGAAACTATACTTAAAATAATTATTTCATCATTTTAACGAGATGATAAATAGCCGCTATTAATTTTTTATCTATTAGGTAACTTAATTAAATTTTCTGACAAGTAACAATTAAAAATACATTTCCCTGGTACAGTGCTAAGCGGAGGAATTTTAAAAAAGTCGAAATTAATTATCATTCGCTATCGACGAATTTAATTTAAGAAACGGGTAAACTGGTAGACAGAGCATTTTTAATAGAGCAAAAGTAGAACGGAACAACTAGAATACATAAGAAGCTACTACTTTTGAACGGAATAAGAAGGAGTACAATACAAAATAACAATTTACCATTTGTTAGATGTTCTATGTGTAGCTATGGATATTTGAACTGAGTTAGATGGCCTGAGGGCAATTTTGAATTTCTCAATCGAAAATAATTACTACAGAATGCAGTCCATTTCGTTTTAAATATCAGCGTAGGTTCATTGAAAGCTTACCGGCTTTGAAAAAGTTGGAAATATAGTTTAGTGTATGACTATATCGCCGATATGGCGACATATATTAAAACCGCTTTCTATTCTTAAACACCGCGCTGCATACAGGTTGTTTGTGATTCCAGATGCAATATAATATCTGATTAATCATGTTTTTTTGTGTTTATTGATCGCCGCATGTGCTTGTCTCACAGGGTGCCGTTTTATTTATTTTATTATTATTGCAACGTTCATATTTATGTCTTTTCTTAGCTTCTGCAACTCTGTTCGTTTTGTACAGAATGTTGTAGAGTATGTAAACGGTTTCTGGAATATTATAACGACTTATTTACAACTTCCATTTCCGTATTAAAGGTAGGTCATAACAATTTTTCATTCAAATTATACATAACGTACAGGGTGATTCAAAAGTTATCTAAAGAAAATATCATGAAAACTGGAATCAATATCATAAACAACTTTATGAGGACCTCTATTAACACACAATTGTGCTATTCTGTATCAAACTGTGTATTTTTTCCGATGTAGAAAACCAGTTCTAGAATTTTTTCACTAGCCCTCATATATAGCAAGTACCACATGTTTTTGTCGTTGCAAAACGAATACAGAATCTATCTCTAAATTATTTTTTCTGTATTATTCGCTGATATCAAAGGAGTAGCAACTGAATAGACAATTTGTGGGTTTCCACTAAATTTATTACCGTCAAATATTAGTAGTAGTTTAGCAATAAATTACAGACAAATCCGTATAATGGCGGTAGTTAGTGAGAGAGAAGTTAGAAACAATTTTTCAGACCCACAAATAGAATCGTCGGTGTCGGTAATTACCCTACCATTGTGTGTTTGTTTTATTCTCTTAAGGCTTCTTATAGTGATAATTGCATTCCTCGACACATTGTGTTACAGAACCCTCAAATAAAGGAAATAATCATCTATAGGTTAGAATAATTGAGTTTAACATCATAAATCACTGCGGGCATTGAACAGCTCACAATGACTGATTTATTTCGATCTCATATTAGTATGTAATTATAGAAATCTAAACTTCCACGTATCTTTGTTGGTGCCTTGACCCTCAAATAACTGCGAGGTAAGTATGGTCAAATAATTATTTCAAGCCGATTCCTATAGGCGCATTAGGCTTTGAGGCATTGGCCATTAATTTGTAGTTATTCTACGGACTTTAGATAAACATAATAAGGATTATACTAAACGTTTTTAGCGGCCTTTCAACACCAAAAGCCTCCAAAACGCCGAAGAAACTTTGAACATTCTTTTACTTTATGTTTCTCTTTGTTACAAAAATGTATACTTACATATCGATGGTTCTCCAGAATAGTGACATATTCACAAAAATACCGATTTTGAGAAAAGTCGCAAATTCAACAGAAAATGTGTGTATTTTATCAGAAACAAGGACTTATTACATTAACTTGTAATATAACCAAAGGATGGCACCGATGTCATTATTCTTTATTCCAGATGTCTGTAAAAAAATATTAACAATGCTCTCCTGAAAAATTAGGTTTTTGACGATATGCCACTATTCTGGAGAACCGATGATATTTTAAGCTAATATAAATCAAATTTCCTACAATTCCTATCAATGAAGTCATATGTATGCTCTCTGATACCAAACATCTAGGTATGCTAATGAACAATTCCACAGGCAAAGCTCTATTCAATAATTATCTACAAAAAATTAATTTAGCTAAATTTTCTAATCTGGTTTAATGAAAACATTTTATAAACATCTAAGTTCACTTTTGAAACTATGGGAACTCGAAAATATAACCACAGTACTCGATCTGACCTATTTCTGTATTTTAGGATTGCTTCTTCAGGTGGTCTCCTTTAAGTTGAGTCAATTATCTAACTATAAAAATTATTATACCAACAAATTAAAATTATTTGAAATTAAATATCGATAATGTCAAAACTGACTTTAACCTGTCAATGAATGTTAAGTTAAACATGACAATTACCTACTTAAATAATCAAAAACATACTACTAATATAATTCAACGCTGGTCGGGGCTTTAGTCCGCAGAGTAGTTAGTGACATGTTTTTGATTCTCTTCGACATATTTCTGGAAACATATTAACTGAAACGGAAGCTAAGCGTGTCCGACTATTTGTAACAGATATGTAGGCTATTTGGCCATCTTTGTTATTATAAGAACTACCAATTTTCTATAATAGTTTCCAGCGGGCTTCTTCCATTCTCCGACCTAGATCCGCCATATCTCATCGTCGAGGCTCGAGAAAGCGTCCTTACCTCCACCGAGTAGATTAAAAACCTTATAATTGGCTTAGCTAACCATCACGAACTAAATACGAGGCAGAAGTTGGCCTCTATATTGATGTATTACTGTGGTAAATGGAACGTCAAACGGGGTGCTTTTTATTTTCTATAATTAGTTTAGTATCGGGTGCGACGTGGGAGGATGCTAAGTACGGTGTCAACGGGGAAGTTCCCCAGTGGCGGCAAAAATGCCTGTCCTTTTAGGGAAGGGAATTGAGCGGATTTAATGGAGCGATCTGGTGCTAGTCGTGTAATTGACATTTTAATTTAGTACCTTGGGCGCGCTGTTGATAATCGGTTATTAACTTGTACGGATTAAGCATCTAAAAATGAAGCCGCGGAATATGAGGGCTTTTCCACATTCACCAGTTTAAGGCACGTTTATAGGAAATATTTTGAAACTCCATTTGGTATCAGTAAGAATAATAATTTCTAAATTGAAACTCAGAAAATGTTAGTTATATTCTTGAATACACCGTAAAAATTAACACAGTGTATAGATGAGTATGTAGTCAACATCATTACAGTTTTCTCTATTCAAATATTTAGTAGTACTAGTAACTACAGCCTGAAGTTGGTAGTTACTAAGAATTGGTACTCGATACCAAAGTTTTTCAAAATTCAGTCGTTAAGTCGTTGTAAGCCTAGTTAGAATGCAATCGCCAAATTTTGTATTGTAATAGTGAATAGTGAATGAAAAATTATCAAGAACCAAGAATACCGATCAGCCAAAAACTTGATTGGTTAACAGACTAACAGAATGTCCTTCTTTTCTCATCCCTTATTCTGTTTTTCTAGATAGCAGTCAGTAGCATTAGGTAAGTTATCTTTCCCTTCGCTCGAAAAAAGGTTTGATAATCTTTACCCAAAAATACAGTTCACTTAATTTTGACAATTACTGTCAAACCAACAAGTAATTAATGCTTACTTCAGCCTGGTTTATTATCGATTAATATGCTTTGTACTTTGGGGTAATGCTTCCAATAGTGCTAAAAAATAATCGCAGCTCAGAAAAAAATGTAGGGTCACATTTAACATACAATCCTGTAGGTCTGTTTTTGCTGATAAAGAAATTATGATTTTTTCTTGGATTTTCACTTTTCATGTCTAGTAGATTTCTGTACCTAAAAATTTGTTGTTTATACCGTTTCCTGTAGTTACATATTCGTTTCACTTCGGTACCTTTTAATACTCGAGATAGCATTCCTGATATTTGCTAAGCTCTATATTATTCAGTTCTCAAATGTCTAAATTTTTTTATATTTGTAGAAAAGACTAGAATACGGCGTCCTTAAAGAATGACTTGATTGAATATATTGACGACAAAGTAATGGTCTGATCTTCCACGCTGTTAAGTATGCATTCTGATACAGCTATCTTGTTGGCCACTGATTCTTGAATGTATGACTCTGCTACTGAAGAAGACTGCCAACCACCCAACCGCTTTATTGTCGAAGTCTATGCGAGAATTTGGAACTATCGTAGCTGCTGAAGGGCGGACACAATGTCCAGTACACATTTCTGAATTTGGCATTTGAAATTTTAGAAAAACTAAACATACCTTTTATTCTGTTATCACTTTAACACCATAATTCTGTAAATACTATATACATACTATACTATAGTATAGTATAGTATAGTTAGTTAATACTTTTATGTATAAACTTTACATCTGTGATGATACAAATAACTCTTAAATATGTAAAAGGTACACCTAACATGTCGTGTTAATGCAGTGGATTGTGTTAAACTTGTTTTAAACAATATGTTGGATATGCTTGTTTTTTTACATAATAAGTACTTCATTTTTTATTTACAATAGCTGTACAATGATTATGATTATGCAATTAAAAAAAATAGCATGATACTAAAATAATTTTGACATTTGTTTAACTCATTCCCATGTGGCACTCTACTTTTACAACTACTTTTATGTAATGCGGAAAAGTTCCTGAACAACACGGAAAATCATTAACCACTAACCACTATATCAATATTTTATTTTTGGCACATATTTTAACGCGGTAGCTAATCAAGTATATCAGAAAGAGTGGTTTATTATTACCCTTCAGATCGTTTGGTTGGGAATTCGTATTTTTAGTAGATTTAAAGCATTTCTAGAAACGGCCAGATGCAACATGATCTTTGACGGCAGTTAATAAAGAAATATTTATCCCCGTGTAGACAAATTAATCGCATAAACGCGAACTATCTGCACAAAAACCCGACATGCGTCGAGTGGCATTAACATTGCTTCATGTCTGGCACTTCTCTTTTTGCCGCGGAGTGGTAATTTCCCATTTTTGTGAGAATGATATTTTGAAAGTAATTATTGCATATTAAATTAAAATTCCGTGCAAGAACGAAATTATGCCCGGCATAATTATTGCTAAAAACCGTGCACGGTGCCGCTATAAATTGATGGGTTTCGATTCGGCTGGAAATCGTAAGCGCGATGATAGTCCGCGATGCGGTGCTATTGGCACTGCGAAAACGTACTGGGGCTTTGCCAAATTCGACGATTCCGCCACCTATTTCAAGTTACGTGGGAAGCCGCCGGCGTATCTTACGATTTCGCTGTACAAATACGTCTAAAACTAAACGAAAAGGCAATATTACATGATGTAAGGTTTTGTCTCACATTACGATAACTTAATGAATTTGGATTCTATGAATAACATTCAATAATACGAGGTGTGGCAATTAAGTTCCGGGAATTTAGTTATAACTCGGAAACTGACAACCTTGCATCGTTCATCAACAATTTTTTATAGAGAGACGACCTTCCTTTTAGTTTCAGTCCAAGGTTGAAGTCGATAGCACGTTTGGTTAGTGTTTTATGTGTATTTTTTGGAAGTAACTTTTTAGTGGTGTCGTGAAAATGAGTGACTCAAATTACAAGTAACATGTTGTGATTCAAATTTTAGTGAAATCTGGGGAAAAACCCTCGGAAATCCTTCGAAAACTGCAGGTGGTGTATGGAGACGAGTGCATGTCGAAAATACGCGTGTTTGAATAGGCAAAAGGGTTCATGGAGGAGTGTGAGTCGGTAGAAGACGATCCACGTGCAGGGGCTCCTGTCATCACTCGTACTGACGCGAATGTTGACCGTTTGCGTGCACTGATCACGTCTGACCGGCGCCTAAGCATTCGTGCGTTGTCTGACGAGTTAAACGTCAACAAAGAAACCGTTCGCAAGATGTTACACGAAAATTTGAATATGCGAAAGATTTGCGCAAAAATGTTGTCCCGAAAGCGAGGATGTCCAAGTCATGACTGAAGGCAATGTTGATCATTCATAGTGTATATATTCCTGCATATCAGATAGTCACTGGGCAATTCTATGTCGGTGTCCTGGAACGGCTCCGGGCCCGCGTTTTTCGTGTGCGACTCGAACTCGCCGAGAACGGCTGGATCTTGCACCACGACAACGCGCCATCCCATTCCTCGTTCATTGTTCAAGAGTTTTTGGCAAAAAAGGTACTCCAACTTTGTTGCACCCACCCTATAGACCCGATATTGCCCCCTGCGATTTCTTCCATCATGGTGGCGTACAGGAGATCAAAGAAGCTGTAACCGTGGTGCTGAACGGGTTAACTGAGGAGGGTTACCAAGGCTGCTTCTAATCGTGGGAGCAACGTTGGAATCGTTGTGTAGAGTTAGAAAGAGACTATTGTGAAGGCCTATAATAAAATTTTCGCGAAATTTAAATAATTTTTTTTTTATTGACAAATATCCTGAACTTCATTGCCATACCTCGTACATAATATAATTTCTTTAAAACTCAGGTAACTATTTTGTGGAAAAACGCTCGGACACGTCGATTAGTATTTTTATTTGCGGATTTTTTGACAAGAAAATTGTATACATAGTATCTCAAGAAGAACATATGCAGTCTTCATTGTTTTTTAATGGAATACCCTGTATATTATGCCATCTTCGAATAGTACAATAAATTCTGAACACTTCTTGTATTACCACGTCTCTAAAAGAGGTTTTCGTAATAATGACGTTTAAAATTGATATTTTGAAATACACACAAGTAATTAAATGAAATGTTTAGATTGAACAAATACACTTTGAACATTTTTTGAAAATCCGCCAAAAACAATCTGGTATGCCAAATTTTATCTTAATCAAAAAAATTCTCATTTGTTGACCCCTAAACCATTTTCATGTAGTATTTTTTGGCGTTAAAAACTACCGGCGTTTAGTTTGTCCGTGTCATTTTGTCAACTTTACGTTCCTCGTGAAAAAATGTTGTTTCATGGAAATAAATTATTTGTTTGTATATTGCCAAACAAATATTTCTTTCACACATAATTTTTTTAAAGAAGTAAAAATTCTATTCTTCAAGATAGCAGTCGGCAGCATTGAGTAAGTCTCATACGTTTGCCCTCTCTCCATAAAAGATATGATAATTTTTACCCAAAAATACAGTGCACTTAATTATGACAATTAATACCAAACCAGCAAGTAAGTAATGCTTTTAAACTCATTGCTCAATGCAATGCAGTTAATATGCAACGCTATACGTTCACTTTACAGAGCCCTATAGGTCTATATTTGTTGATAGCAAAATTATAATTGCACTGTATTTTCATTTTTCGTAGTCTATATTAAAGAAAATATTCCTAAATATGTTGTAAGTAAGGTAAGGTATTCCCCTATCAATAAAGGAACTAAATTTAATGAATTTTGTAATTTATTGTAGTTGTATTTTTATTTATGAAATGTATTTGTAGAAAAACTATTCATATTACAAATGAGACATAAGAGCTAACAAGCTCGAAACCGCTACATGTCTGGTGGCACCGCTGACGAATAATAATAATAATAATAATAATAATAATAATAGCCTTTATTTTTCCAAGATAATTAATTAATAATATTGGTATAGAGAAAAGAAATAAATATAAAAAGGAAAAAAGCCGAGGATCAGATGACTGAGCAGGTTAATGTTCAGCCTCTGGTATTAATCCTAAGCTGATCGCAGCAATATACAATATAAACAAATTAATCAGTATAAAAAAACATAATAAACATAATAAACATCTTATTCACCTACTTCTAAGCTGTGCATACTAATAAACAACAGTAACAAGAAATAAACAAGAAACAAGAATCACTTCGGTTGCTATGCAATAAAAAATATACAAAATTTGATGAGTTACACTTTCTATTTTTAAAGATTTTGGGCCCTAACCTTATCATTTTTTCCTCCAATTAAACTCGAAATTATACACTAAATCCATACATTCATGTAGCAATAGGTACAGTTACAATCTTGTGACACGGAATTTCTTAACTGCACACTGTAATCAAAATTTACAACGAATAAATTACACGAATCGTTTCACAAACTATATCATGCAAGGTCTCTCCCAGTTCTGAAACGCTTATCGACGTTTTTCCGTTCTGTTACCGTTAGCGTCCGTTATTCATATCTTATTACCAGTGAAAAACGACGTCGACGAGAAAATCTCCGTGAAATGAATAGATCTCGCTCATTAGACGGAGCACCAATTAGGTGGTAAATCGTTAAAATTAATTAGAAACCTAACCAACCGAGCGGGTTGGCGAGCTTTTTCGCAGCGCCATCTCATCGAATCGCTGGGAACAATTGGCCGTGGAAATGGTCCCGATCGCATTGGAAACAGACGCATTGTTGCGCTTGCATATTTAATGGGAATTAGTTAATTATATGTTAATTAACCTCGGTCCCGGCTCGGCAAGAGCAGATAGCCGGGTCTCCATTAGCGCTAGTGCGGACACGACTGTATAGTTTGTATGTTAATGACGAGACGTCGTGCTATATGGGGTTAGATGGATACTCCGCGATGGGCGCTTCTTCCTAGAAGCAGTGCCTAACTGACTCTTCGAGATTTTTCCCAAGGGGTTGGACAAGAATGGAGCTCGCCTCCTGGACGTCTAACCAAATAATCACTTAAGAGTTATCTAAAATGCAAAATTCAACGAAGATTAAGTTAAAGGGTATAAGCGACATAAAATATGTAATATATTATGTAACATGTTTGCTTGGGTATTATTTCTGAATGCATGTATTAATAGGGGCTGCAAAATGCATTCGCGAAGGTTAAACAAATATTATACAGGATATTGCGGATAAGAACCGATACAGAGCAAGTGAGGAGTTCCGAAATATTGCAATTGAACTAAACATACCCATGTACAAAGTGGCAGACATGCGGAGTTGCAGACCTTCAAAGTGGGGCCATATACTTTAAGTTAGAATAACTAAATTTGGTGCATGATTTAAGTTTATCATTGATCTTCTTTGACTATGATTTCAAGTAAATTGGAACATTACAAGGTGTTCATTGAGTAATAAAACTATTTTATTTCTCTTACTGTTTGTTGTTGAAAATGGTTGGAAAATTTATATTCAGCGAATAAGTTGACATGTTACTTGTGCTAGGTTTCTGCGAAGGAAATTGTAGAAGAAGTGTGGAAGAATACCGTAGGAGATTTCCAAATCGAGTAATTCCCTATAGAGATACATTTTCTAATGTTGAAAGACAGGAAAGTTTTTCAATAATATCCGAGAACATGCTAGTGTAATAAGGATACAAAATGAAGGAAATATTTTGCAAACAGTTGAAGATGAACCGCAAATAAGCACTAAACGTTTATTTCGAGAAATAGATTATCAAGAACTTTTTATTTCAATTTGTGTTCTAGAGAAAATAGTGCCCATTTTGAACAACGCCTGTCACTGTCAAATTTTAAAGACAAAACCTTCTATACTCGAGACAAGAATTCAGACGACTTACGTCACACGAACAAATGAATAATTCATTATATTTTCATCAAAATATTTAAGAAACTGCAACTGATAGTAATAAAATTATATAGTACACTAAAAGTTTGCATTATATTTTGCACTAAATTGCAAAAATTAATTGATTTTAACGCGACCAAATATCAAAAATTATGTTGACAATCAAAACAAATGTGTAACGTCAGCCATGACGTAAGACGTCTGAATTCTTGACGCGAGTATACTGACTTTTTAATTTCTTCTAATAAACACTATTGCGGAACACCCTGTATAGTATACATTTTCAATTGGGTGGTACTGAAACTGATAGTACAGATTATCATATTCATTTGGATTTGGTCAAAATCATATTGCGCAGGTAAATTTACTCGACGTTTTTAAGTATTCAAACTATACGTTGTACAATACACTACAGTACATATTTTACTTCGGCTTTCAGTTTCAGAATAGTCTATATTTTTTTCTCAAGACGAATCACTCCTCTGCGAGCTGCGAATCATACCATGCCCAGATCTTAACGGCATGCTCGGCCTGTTCTACACCAGTAAGTACAGGTAAATTGCGCCATTATCGACGCAATAAGTTACCATCTCATAGAGGTGGAGAAAATAAAGAAGAGATTAGTTGTAAGCTCGTCGGAATTGGGTAAATTGTTGCACGACTTGACGTGGATTGTCTACAGCGAAGAAAAAATTGCAGTTTAATTATACCGGTTTTTTATACTATTTTCTGCATACTAGGTCTATTATACCATTAATTCGACACAATATCTTGCAGAGAATTTGTTAAGGTAACTAGAGATAGACGATAAAAAATAAAATACATATTGTTGATGTGAAAAAACTATTAACTTGAACTTGAACTTAGTCGTAAAAGTTGATTTAAGTAACACATAGCACTCACGTGCAAAAAGAAAAAATAAACTGAAAAATTACTGTCAACCTAATATAAAAATGAACCCCAATTAATACAACAGTTATATAACTTTTTAATAGAGCTGAGTACTACTACTACTAGTGGTAACTATAATGTTATGCAATTGTAAGGAGTTGCTAAGGATCAATCAAAGTGAAACTCTTGATTTCAATCTAACTATTTCGTCATGTTTGCTTACAAACGTTAGTATATGCAGCATATCACAAAGTTCTGAAAAATTTTTGGTAGTAGCCTATAATCCTTTGGCATGGAAAGTAATTCATTACATAAGGTTACCAGTAGTAAATGCTACGTACAAAATCGAGGGACCAGATGGTAAGCAAAAAAGCAGCCAATTGCTTTCTAAATCTTCTATATCTTCTTTATTTATTTTATTTTAAAAATCAATATATTTTATTTCGCTCAATTTTATATTTTGTTGTATTTTGAATTATTGTTTTTAGTTTATTGTTATCTATTAATAGACTTCAATTTTAGGACAAGAAGATTATGACATTGTAAGTCCCATAGCATACTTTAAGAGTGATATAAGCAATCAGTCAAGCGACAGTGAAATCGTTTTTCCTGCCAAATCAAGCTAATTTTTTCAACGTAGTCATTACATGTAAAGAGTGCTAATATGAAATATGAAATATTTTACTACGCTTTAATTTTATATAATAAGTTCCCTACCTACATCACATTAAATATTGCAGAATATGGCAAAAAGTTATTTTAAAAAGCTGTAGAGCAATATTTCAGAAAATATAGTAGAATTAAATTAATAATATAATTAATGGTGTAAATATATTTGTTGGTCTGTCGCCGTGCGGTTTAAGGCGTCAGTGGCTAGACGGTGTGGGTTTGAGCTCCGCAGCCATTAGACCGTATATCAGCTATATTCGTGGAGAGGATTGGCACCCTCTCCGCCGGTATGGTAGGGTGGAAAAATGTTAGGTTGGGTCAATGTGAGAGATTGATACCGGTCGACATTTGATTAATTGACTATTTAATGAGGTTTTCCAGGTGTCCCTCATTCCTGCACTGAATGGTGATTAGGGCCTACCAACGTAAGTAGTTCCTGTGCGCAAATGAATCAACACATCTAAAGACATAAACCAAAAAACAAAATGTGGAAAAGGAATGGTTTTTAACAAAAATGGTATTTTTAAAGAATTTTGTTAGGAAATGGGTGTTTTAAAATTAGGATTATACAGAAACCTTTTAATTAACCCTGTATACTGAGTAAAACGCCAGCATTTAATAAAACACAAGATATACAAGTTGAAATTAGACAATTTATTTACAGTTTGCTCAAAAAGTTATAAAAATTGAACTAAAAATAAAATAGTTGCGAGACCTCAAATTTTACCAAATATAAACTTGTTGCGTTTTTCAAAATGTGAGTGGGTAGGAGCCTACAGTATATACAAATGTAGGTTATTCCATAAAGAATTCTTTGTTTAGATAAGCAAAAAATATTCTTCATCGACCAAGCGCAAAAAAACGAATTATTCCAGCCTTGGTAAGATTTGCTAGTTGTTCTTGTAAACTCGAAGCCAGAAAAATGCGGGAACAGTTAGAATCGATGGCAAACATCAGAGTAAATAGATAAGCAAAAAATATTCTTCATCGACCAAGCGCAAAAAAACGAATTATTCCAGCCTTGGTAAGATTTGCTAGTTGTTCTTGTAAACTCGAAGCCAGAAAAATGCGGGAACAGTTAGAATCGATGGCAAACATCAGAGTAAATAGAATTCGCCAGCAAAAAAAATCTAATCAAGTTTTACTGTAAATAAATTATTCCGGTAAAAAATCAATTTATCCTAAGATATTTTTCCATCCAGCCAGCAATGTAAAACAAAGCGTGATACTCTTTATTACAAACTTTAAAACCACAATGAAACGTGTATTATACTTACAATTTAAGACAAAGCGAGGAAACTTTTTATTCCTGTTGTATTTCTGAGAAGTTCTGCAGCTATTGGATCTCTGTTCCACTTGACTACATGATCTGTGATTAGGAATATACAGTGTGAAATAACTTTTCACTTAATAACGAGGCACGGGCTCATTGTTCTTGTTGTGTTAAGTCTAACAGTAATTTTTGTTGCGAACACAATCGGCCTGCGTTTTCTTTTCCAACAGAAAACCGTTCTCAAGCCGTCCGACTTCCGTGGTTCAATCTAGATTGCTTTAATCATTATAAATTATACAACATCGATCGGGCTGTTATGTAAATAACCGCTATCAGGATAAGAAGACTAAAACGCTAGTATTTTATAAATACCTTCATTTTTACGATTATGAGGTAGCAGAAAAATATCCCATGCATAATCATAATCATTTCATACATGACTTGACGTAGGACGTGGCATTCTAATTAACAATCCAGAGCTTTGTGACGCCGTATAACAGGAATGAGATGGAAAATTAATTTCTCTGTCGCTCATTAACAAGAAAAATCAACGTTTGCCCACACAGGTTTATTATCATTACATCAGATAACTTAGCGGAGGTGGCTATGCACTCTTAGCACACTTAGTGTAAAATAAGATACTATACAAATGTATTTAGAATATTTTTGGTGTGTTTTAAATAATCCGAATGAAATATACAAGGTGAACCTTAAATAAGTACAAATATTTTAACCAGCAGTACGGTTCATTGTGTAGAACACATAATTAATAGTTTTTTTTTACAAAAAACTCAGGAATAAAAGAAGTTAAATTTTAAATAAATTTCGTGATTTTTCAACAGAAAACATTTGAGGGCCGCTGACCCACTCCAATATTAAGGCTTTTGTGAGTCATAATATTGTGTAGATTGGATATGTATTCCACAGCATTGTCAGTGTTACAGCATGTCAAAGAATATGTTTATAAAAATGTTTCTGGTCACCGCCTCCCTTTTGTCATTCCTATATATCACCGAAAAGTATGTCTATGTACATGAAATTGAATTGGAAACATAAAACAGATTCTCTACTCACAGTTATCCAAAATTTTATCATTATCCATTTTTACTACACTCCAAATGATTTATCATAATATTCACTTAAAGGAAAAAGAGCCTGTGTTAACGATTTAAATACAGGTACGTTAGGCATTGCCTTACCAAAAACATGTTTTATTTTCACTTCTACCTTGCCATGCAGTCCCTGCACCGGTATAACTACGAGACATTGCGCCCATCGTCCAGCCCATGACACCTGTGCCTACGACACCACAACCTCGCGTAGAATCTTCAATAATCTTTGACCGGATCGTGACGTAAGACCAAGCCGTCTTTGTTTACAACTGCGTTTTAACGCGGAGAGAATTATTTTGAACTTCTATGTATTACAGAAAAATTATCAATTAAAAATATAAAATATAGATGGCAATTGACTTTTTACAATGTGATAAATTTAATATTAGAAGAATAAAAAAATGTGCAACTTCCTACGTTGTTTGAGGTTAGGTGACAGAAAGGCATAGAAAAAATTATTATGGCATACAATTAACATTAATGTGTTGAGTGAAAATCACAGTTTTTTTGTAATTCTTCTTCTGTAGTAAGGTCAGTTAAAAAGTCAAAATTTGGATTAATATTACTACATAGCGTACTACTTATGTAATTTTACTTTACTTATCGCTTAACACAAGCATTTTTAAACTAGAAACAATCTTTAGATATTTAATTTACGTCAAAGTAAAAAAAATATTTATTTTAGAAGCGATATGGCAACCTCGCCGTCAGCAGATCATATGGTTTGGTCAGCGCTCCTCACATTGTGGGTATTTAAAAAATATATATGAGTTTTTAAAAATAACTTTCACTAGACTCATTTTCATGACAAACTACACCTGCAGTTAAAATATATGTACTTATTTAAGGCTCACCCTGTATATATAATTTTGTAAACAATAAACAAAAGCAATTAATAAAGAATTGATGATAGTCACTTAGATTAATAAATTGGTACTTCGATATATATATATAATTTCACCATTAACTGCATTTAACACGAAATGATATCTGTGCTCAGAACTTGTTCCCGTATGGTAATTTCATAACTTCTTCATTTATTTTGAGACAGAAAAAGTTAATTTAATTTATGAAGACATAAAACCAGCTGGAATGGATAAAACCAACAATAAAATGGCTGTTTAATAGTCCACTCTCGGCTAATATCAGGAATTCAGTACGTTCTCAGCAGGAACCGCACGATACACTTCTCAATTTTAATACAGAAATCTAGATTCCGACATAACTCTTCGATTATAGAGAAGATATCACAACTTTATTTGTTCATTTATTTATCTGATATAAACCCAGTCATATTAAAATAAAATTGCACATAGCATACAGTTACATGCATTATTGCTGTAGCAGACTTTTATTATATGAATAGGAGCCCCGGAACAGACCCTTGTGGAACGCACGATGTTATGAAGCACAGATAACTGTAAATCCATATGATGCTTACATGGTTTTTTAAGAATTGATGAAATTTATAAAACTATTGGTAGACCCTCTGGTTATTCACTTTCGTAGGTATATACCGCGGATGTCTGTCAAAGAGCGCATTATAACGAAGAAACGAATTAGCGGATCACCAGAATTATTCATAACTGTTCCAGCATTGCAAGGTTCACTGACAAGCAATCAAAGTGCGCATTATCTAGACAATATCATGTAATTAGCCATCTGTAGTGTTTGTTTTGTTGATGTTTCAATATTTCTGCCCGGGAATAAATCAGCTTTATAGTTTTGAAATTATAGATTTATCTAAGACTTAATAATAGACATCTATTCGGACCGGGATCATTATATCCAGCATTCGACTGGAAAAGAATCGGAGATTTAGATAAAAATAATAAATCATACGTCTTAGATGAAATGCGAAGCTTTGTTTGGAGCGATCAGCGATTTTTTTGTGATCGATGTCGGTTATATTTGTTTTATCATTTTTTATTGTTTTTAGTCGTATTAATGTGGAAATAATTTGTTATATTGCTTCATTCAAATCACCAAAATAAGTATGAGAAAAATAATTATTCAAATACAATACTACTGTTTGACTCTACACTGATAAAAATTTGTTTGTTATTTCACATAACTTTATGTTGGCAATTTGTGTTTTGTTGTGTTATAAATAAACATGAATAAAACTTCATATTATATTATGCGAAAAATTAACTATTATACTAAATTCCATCGTAAATTTCCGACACTATAATTTGTATAGATATCTGAATTGTAATTTTTATGTTGAAATTAAATATATGTAATTTTACTGAGTAATTTGGAAATGTTTTCGCTGAAAGTGACATCTTACTCTTTAAACATAATTATATATTTTATGATTTTTCTAAATATTTGTAGATATACGTATGTCTATGTGAAAACAAATATTTTCAGTTATAGTAAATTGCAGTTCACGTAACTACAACTATTGTTTTTATATGTTGGAATCTATTACTATTTTTAACGAACAACAATATGTTGTTGGAAATGAATGTTGTTGTTTGTCTACCACACCTTAACACAACTAAAATGCATTAGGTTAGAAGTTAGATTGATGTGCGTGTGCAATAGGATAAAAGAAACCACATAAAAAGTACAGTCAAATTTCAATATAAATTGAGTAAAAGTAAATAGTTCGTTGTATTACCTCGTTATTCCTGAATTTAATAATTTTATTACGTAAAAACGTATATACCTGATTTTTCCTTTATCTAATGTAAATTAAAAATTACCAATAAATATTATGTAAAGAGAGCATAACGAAGCATGAAAAATACCAATCATATTACCACTGTAGCTGTCTTAAGACTATTGTTGATTCTATTTTACACAAACATACCGGAGCTTTTTTCTTCTAACGAAAAGAACCAATATCAATGCCATTACCTGCGTATATCATACTGTTTGTTTATTATGAGACTGAATTGAGGTCACAATCTTGGTTCATGTCCCCGACTGCCGTTTTCCATTGAATAACAAGCAACCTACCAGGGTAATTATAAAATAACTTGTAAACAGTTTTTCTTCTCGTTAAATAATTTACAATTGCTGAACAATAATTGCCCATTTATAACGCCTTTATCTTGTCGCCACTGTGAATCGCCAGCTACTCTAAGAATTCCTTACAGATGTCATAACTGGGTAATTAACATAAGAAGATAAACGCCTGATAAATTGGTTAATTCGTCGAGAATTAAAATATTCATTCCCATACGCATGCTTGCTGAGTGTCGATGGAAACAGTTACAGTTATTACAGTTTGTAGTATTTTTTACTGCACTTTCGATTTTATAATTCGAAAGTGTAGCAAAATTATGATCACTACATCAATCTTAGTTGATATAAAATAGGTATATATTTTTAGTTTTTTTACTTGTCGAAGTTAAAGGATTTTGAGTCGACAAAAACCGTGTGGTATTAATTTTGAAAACGCATCAACACTAACTTATTGTGTGAAATTAAGTCATTTGCAATTCATATACCAACACAGCATTGCGGTAAAATGATAGTTAACTTGACGTATTCCTGAATTTTATCATATAGAATCGTCAATAAACTTTTATGCAACTGCGTGATTGCTCTTTCGCGTTTAAAAGTTTATTTGCCTATGTAAAACACTCAATATCTAGTGGGAAAATTACCTTCTTTTTACAACAAACCACCGTTGCGTTAGTATGTTGAAAGAAACCGACAATTATGGAATTTTTAAATTACAGTGGATAGTAGTAAAAATGACCTGTTAAATAATAAAAATGTTTATATATTTTTCGCATTAATATTTATTGCTATTTAGGAGAAGTGTTGTGCAATGCTTTAGCTCCATTGTAGCGTTATTAGTATTATCAATTAACCAGTAATGAATAAGAAAAAAAATTATAATAAACAGCGTTCTAATAAACTATAGGTACAAAATTCTCCATCAAGTACACCTGATAGGTTGACAATGGACATAGTTACCAACACAAATCGATCGTATTACGATGGCGTAGGATTGTTATCATATGAAGAAGGTAAATCCTTAAGTATCTTGCACAATTTTTACCTCTGTGCTGCAAAGTTTTGATTGCAGTTAAATCTTTGAAATAATTACCGTTAATTTTGCCTAAATAGCCTAGAAAACCTACTACAGCCATAACAACTCCACACCCTTGTCAATATAGCGAGATTTCACCAAGTATATTTGTTATATACTATCCCTTTTTTTGTTTTTGGAAATCATATATTGATATACTGCCCCTACACAAATTCACCTCCTACCTTATATGCATCAACTTTAAAATTCCCTTCATCGCCATTTGGAAATATTTAATTTCTTTTACAAATCAAATAATATGCCTCTGGTAGTAATTCAAGGAAGAGTGTTGTGACGACAATAAATTATAGAATATTTAAAGTTTAAATACTTAACGTCGCCGTAAATTTGTGGTAGTTTTAGGTACAAAAATCATCGAATAATAAAACACGTAGGACAAAAGCAACATCAAAAATAAAATTCTTGGTGTTCTGTTTATCCACTTTTACTATTTAAATGTCTAAAATTATTTGTATTTGTAGAGAACACTATTTCAAGAATACAGCGTCCTTAGGGCTTGAAATAGTGTATTATACAAATACAAGTAATTTTAGACATTTAAGAACTGAATAATATAAAATTTAGCAAATAATAACAATGTATGAGATAACATCCATCTTCGAATATTCAAAGGTACCCGAAGTAAAATCAATATATAATGTCAGAAAGCGATCTATCCAGCAAATTTTTTGGTACTGGAATCTTTCCAAATAGGTATTTTTTTAAATTCAACTATAGATGTAAAAATTGTTATAACATAAACTTACATAGTTCTGCATATAAGATTGTTCACTTTTGTTTATAAGTATGTGAAAATAATTGATAAAATGTGGGGTTAGAATATCGAAATAATGTGTGTCATACAAATGCATTTGAAAAGTTATATTATTTGAGGGGAGTTTATATAGTAAAAGTGGATACCTAAAAAACACTACAAATTTGATCATTTTACAGCGAGAAATACGGCGAATTAAACCAACTGTATCCTAAGAGCTAATAATCTGTCAGCAAAAATTATAGCACTGCGAATTTTTTTAAAAACTATCTGTATAAAATTTATAGTTCTCGCTAAATACCAGACATTCCGCCGAGGTATCTGAATAAATATTTGCAAATGCGGCTGAGCTAACCCATATCTCTTGATTTCTGCGTCTCGTATATGAAATCTGGTCCGCTCGATATTCCATCAATGAATCAGGAATCGAGAACAGACGCGTTGTCTATGCGAATCCAGGTACGTAATTATAAAAAGACAACCTACGCCTCGTTCTAGGCGTGTAGCGCACCCATTCCATAGCTACGAAGGCCAGCGAGAGAGTTGCGTCAACAATTGCACTTGCTAGTCAGCGTGTCTCTACGATTTCGTATTACCATAATCATAATAATTAAAACAATACCGCAATCTTCGATAAAAAGCGGATTTCCAGGTGTGGCCTTTACTTTGCTCGGATTACCTAGTCTCGCTTTCACTCTCCGAAGTGACCTCCTGCCATTTTTAATGATGCGTCGGGGTTTCCAAATGTCGGGTCAAAGATGCCATTAGAACTAGCGCTGGTCCACATTCCCACGTATTTGTTTGAAATGTACCACAATGCGAACCACGTTACAGATAATATGATTTAAAAAACGTGCTTTTCTCAAAACAAAATACGTCCGAATCCTTTTTTATTCCAGTTATCTGTTTGATGAAAAAAGGTACGTGATCGAGAAACAAAAAGAAAACATTTGTATAAAAAATCATTTTTGGATCAAAATGCAAAGGAACGTAAGAAATGTTTAAGGTAGCGTCACCAATCTCATACAATGCATAAGCAAGAAGTGTCGCGGATCGGCATCAGTCAAAATCTGCTGCGGTTCACCATGTGATCAGAATTAGCGTGAGTTTATCGATTCTTCGCATGTTATAAATCTTTGAATTCATTGAAATGCTTATATTTTATAATCCCGCTTTAGTTTTGTTGGAAGTACCATTACAATACCAAGTTTGGCTTACCTGACAAGGGTAGAAACTAATCTGTGTAATTCGAGGACAGAAATTAGACTTACAGATTTGGCAAACATTTCAAATGAGAAAGCATTATTAAATAAATTGTAAGTACAGGAGCAAATTTCGACGACATCACAGCTATAAAAATTAAGAATTGACCTTATATTTAAAAAGCAAATGGGATTGTTATTAGTATTGACTGAGACAAGAAATGAGAAAAATGGAACTTTATTACGAATTTGGTGACATTGGTAAATTTTAAGTGCCTTATATGGTGAGTAAGACTACTCAGTAGCTCACCATGTCTGGTTGTATTGCTGTGAAAATATACCCATTTTTTAAAGTGGCTTAGGTTATTTTTAGTAAAAAGTAAGCATTGTAATATGTAAATTGAAAGTATTGTGAGAATTTGTTGATCTTTAAACACATCCCTAGAACTCTCATTCAATTATAAGTAATTATTGCAAGGTGTAATAATTCTCAAAATAAAAGCATTCCGCGAATATCTCCTATCATTGTTACATTACGGTATAAGGCCGAACCAAAAATTGAATCCTATCCATTGTGGTCTCTCGAGCGCGGATTGTGACCTTGACCCGCTAGTTGAAAATAGAGTCCTTTGTTGTGGAATCAGAAGCTGAAATATGTATAGTAGTGCATTATAAGCTTTTAAATCTAATAGTTACGACGGCCGGGCATCGTAAGTCAGAGGAAAGGAGTTCGTGACCCACACCCGCCACTGGGTGTCGTGCGCATCATCCTGACCACGCAGAGGCTGCCGCTTCTAGGACGACTATTCACGTTCTTTCAGCGCGCAAAAGGACGAGCAACGCATTCAGTTCGAATTACATGAAAAATGGAAAATAATTGCCACTACACTAAATCTGATGCCTTGCCCTGAAAATTTTGTTTCATGGAAATAAATTATTTGTTTGTATAGGACCAAACAAATATTTATTTCATGGTACCAAATTATTTTTTTGAAAATGCAAAATTACAGTTATTTTGTGTAAAGAAAGCGTTTGTATCCATTAAAAGCAGTCTATTCACAGACTACAGTCCACTGTGAGCTACAATTACAACATACCAAAATGTCGGTTTTCCAACAAATTGGTTTTAGTTAACTTTTACCCTATTCCGAATTATATATCTGAAGGTTAAAATACTAATTTTTCTATATTTATGATTAATGATACAATCTCTTGCATCTATTTCACTTGGATATAGTTATAGTTACAACCAAAAGACCTTTCCATGCTGAAATTTGCCTTCTAAAAGCAACGTGAATGTGTGAATGACGTTACAATGTAGTAATCTTTCTATAAATGCATATTATATGCTTACTAGACACGCCTTTTCAATGCTAGATACTAACTGAGATTTAATTGTTTTGGTATTTCTAATTGATAGAGTGCGATAATCGGTTAAGATAAACTTAACTGGCTCTCAGTTACAGAATAAGCAAATTATATACCAAATTCCAATTGTTTCATGGGCTATAAATCCCGTGCATGTGTGTTGGTGACCTCCTAGACCTCTAATGCAAAGCAAGAAGATGTAGGAATTACATTAAGAGAAATACAAAATTTTAAAATTTTGCCATACATGGGAACATGCCATTGTTCGGGATTCACAGTTTTCCGTGGTAAAGTATTAGTAGGACATCACGATCAGACTTTTACGTTTAAACGTAGAGACGTAGGAAACATATTCCTGTTTATACACGACATTTTCATATATCATTTGTGTGGAAATATCTTCAATTCCGATGTTATTTTTTGACAAAAAATGAATAATTTTATAATAAAATTTAATATAATAATAATAAAACAAGAATCATATTAAATAATTTTAAATAAATAATGGCACTGCACTAAGAAAAAATAAATCTCAAGTACATAATTATTAATAATGTAGTTTTCTTGCTGTAAATATACATTTTATTGCTTTCTTGTATTAAGGTGGGTCACAGCACAGATGTCTATAAAATAAATTAATGTGTAAACAACTTATAGCAAACTGCCAAAATCATTTATTAGCGGCACACCAGACATATAAAGCTTTCGAGCTTGTCAGCTCTTCCCACTATGCCATAAGTGAGGGAACCAAAGACTTATCCAAGAATAGGGAACCTAGTAGATGTGATGCAGCACGTAGCTACATCTTGTGGCCACATGCTGAACCTGACGATCCCACAAAAAAGGACGTTCTTTTATTTTTGTACATCACCTGCACACACTATTTTAATACAATTTGCAGAAAATAATACTATAATTGTGTCTCTTCGTGCAAATCTATAAACCTATAATTTAAGGAAGGATAACCTATTCTATATTTAATATTTTATTCATATTTCAACAAAACATTATTCTATAAGTAAATTTTAAATTTATTGTCAATCTAAGAAAAAATGTGTTAATTTAAGTATAAGAATGCTTGGATGTCAAGAATACGTAAATATTTATATACACTGAACTAATTCATAATACACTTGAGTGAAGTTTAAAATCTTAAATATACTCAGACATTTTTTGCCGTGTAGATCCGGCCAAAATATGATCAAACCTACAATTTTGTACGTTCGCTCAAGGACACCCTGTATAGGCAATTTCCGGTCGCACTGAATTTGGATATATGAATCAGTTATATTAACACGCTTTAAATTTTTATGAATAGACAGGTTGGCCTTATTTACAATATTAGGTCTCAATACAAACGATTACGTATTCATGTATTGGCGGCAAGCGTCGATAAAAATAGATTCCGAGAACAATTCGAAATGATGCAGTGTAAAACCACCATTGACAGTTATTTTAACAGTATGATTTCTCAGTACGGTTGCCGTAAAAATAATTCATATGCATGTATTCCAAACACCGGTACACTTAATTGAAACTAAACCAAATGCTTTACATAATAACACAATAAATTATACAACCAAGTATACTGAATACTATTGTGTTCAATTGTGAATATGACGGGTGTACCAAACCTACGGCTATTGTGCAATTCAGATCTCATAAAAACAAACATAAATCATAGAAAATTCTAATGACATATTGAATGAGAAATCTTATTGTAACCAGCCGAGCTGTGAGTAAAAGTTGGTATAATTAGTCTTCGAATCGGCTAATTTGGAGGGAACCCTGGGGGTATTCAAATTGTAGTGAGTCACACCATAGTAGATGCAATTGTTTTAAGTGCATATGAAAAATTGAAAGAGGCTTGCATAAGATCCATGAGGTAGTACTAAAGTCGACTGAGCATTTTTCTGTATTCTTCGACAGACTGATTTCATTTTTTAACTGTAGCCCTATTTAATAATTATTCAAGACTACTATCTGTTAAATCTTAAAAACAAAACCGAGTACTGACTTTTTGATTTTTTCTAATAAACACTAAAAATCCTTTAAATTTACTTGAACTCATAGTCAAGGAAGACCAATAATAAACGTAAATCGTGTACCTAATTTCGAAATATTTGGCCCCACTTTGAAGGCCTGTAACTCCGTCTGTGTTCAACTTTGCATGCATGTTTGGCTAAGCTGCAATATTTTGGGACTACATGCACCTGCTCTGTAGAGTATAGACATATTTTTTCTTTATATATTCCGTAAAGTAAGTGCCACTAACTTACCTACTATTATCATCATATAAATCATATTTTTAAACGAGTTGTAAAATTGACTAGTTTTCCTTTAACTTTAGTTTTATTAAGGAAAAAACTGACGCATCTGTTTTATCATCCTCTGGCATCGATAATATACTGCTACGTATATCAATTAGTATAAAAACTATGGTCGAAGTATACTAATTAACTGCGTTGTACACAGTGGGCTGGTATTATAATTTGTAATTGTCATTTGCTGAGGTTCTCGATTAATTGTAGGTTTCAAGGCACTGTCGCTATGTTTAATGAACTTAATTAAAAAAAAAACATACCGATAAAGCGTCAGTCTGGAATAATCGATCACTGTTTAATCAAACAACCCATTTTATCTTGAAGAACAACGCACCAATTACAGAGAAAATGATTTTTTCTGAAACTGATAGCCTATCTCACCTTTAAAGATACAAAGCCAATTTATTTCAGGATCAAATTTTTCCTAAAAGTTTTATATATAATTTAATAATTAATTACTATTTAGATATTTATTAAATGTATTTGGTAAGGAGATAACTTGAAGTAACTTGCGTGCTAAACTGTGTTCAGAGTAAGCTGCGAAAGCTGATTTGATGAGTTTGACATAGCACGAAAATACGGTGACTTAAACCAACTTACCTTAATACCATCTTACTTCTTTATTTCATTTTTTTCGTTAATTTATTTATTTCATAGGTAATCGTATTCAAATTTTGCACAAGAAGATTTTTTATGATACACACGAATATTTGATTGATTTTTATGTTAAATGTATAGGGCATTCTAACCGTACTGTATTTTTTCTTTCAGGCATTTTCTAAAGAGGGAGATTTTTGGAAACTTATTAGTTATTTTGAAACAGCATTCTGTTAGTTTGTTTGCGTTGTAAATGTATGAATTACTCTATAGCCTTGGGTATTCATAAAACAGTAGGCCATATTTTAAGGCTAGCTTTCTTGGACGAAAATAAGATGATTTTAGTCAACTTACCTTAGTACAACTTTGTTTCCTTAAAAACTTGTGGTTCCGTATTAAAAGAACCTTTTCAGATCTGTAACTGTTTAGGGCAGTAAAACTGTACTAAGGTAAGTTGACTTAAATCACCTTATTTCCGTCTAGCGTTAAAGTATACATCTCAAACTTTAAATGCAGTTATCTCCAGAATTGTGCATTTCAGCGTCATGTAAAAAGTATAGTCTTTTTAAAAACCAATAGAATGCTGTTTCAAAATAAGTAATCACTTTCTAAAAATCTTCCTGTCTAAAAAAATCTGAAATAAAAGATAGAGTGGCACAAGCCTTTAGAACGCTTTGTTCATTTAGAACAAAAATCAACCAGATATTAGTGCATATTATACAAAAAAAAACCATCTTGTACAAAATTTGAATACGATTACCAAAGAAATAAATAAATTTACGTAAAAAAATTAAAGAAAAAAACTACATTATCAAGCCTACAACTTTCTAAGAAAGCAAGATGGTACTAAGGTAAGTTGGCTTAAGTCACCTTATTGTCGTCCAAAGAAGCTAGTCTTAAAGTATGGTTCGTTCTTTAGAAAACCTGTATAGGTAACTTCACAAAAATGTTAGAAGTAAAAGATCTGTATTGAAAAATACATGTATGTATCTTTCAGTTTGCTGTGATTAAAAAATTATTGGAAATTATTAAACATAAAAGCCCTTCCTTCGTCTCGTTCGGTACGAAATAAATTGAAATTCATAAGGCATATAATAAAGACATTTATGTAAGGTAGAGGCAAAAGTGCTTGTTCTTAGGAGCTGGCATGGAATTAAAATAAATACTTTATGTCATATTTCATTGTTATAACGTCGGTTCTGTTCAAATGATCACGTACAGAGGAAGGCGTGCACCTACTGTATATTGTCATATTAAATTTAGATAGCCGCACTCATATTCGTCATGATCTGATGTCATGCCTTTGTTGCGGTTATATTGTACTGCCAATTTCTGTTTCGTTTCCCTATGCAAATATCGGGAACAAGTGTCCTTGGCATTACTGAGTACTCAGCTAGACGTGTAGTAGAATGAAGCCACGTCTTTCTCCGCAAATTGACGTTTCGGTGGAACACACAGAAATGATCAATCGGTTCAATTAGTGCCAGTCCCGCGAGACGACCGCTGGAACTGCTGAAAGTTCAAAGAAGCCGGAAACTACGAAATTACACATTTAATTTAACGTCTCCAAGTAAACCTGAAATTTGTATGCAGCCCGACAGTCGGTTCCACATAAAAAGTTTAAATTTCATACATTATCGATACTTTATCTAATACAAATGCATGGCGTGCATTTATATTACGCGGTAAATGCCTTCCAGATAAAAAATGGGTATTACGGCATCTCAAAACACGGTCAAAAATTGTTCTTTTCGTTTCTCTTATTGGAAAAGCGCCATTAGCCTGCTCCCTAGACAACGACGGTGCTTAAGTGCCTATCAGTGACAGTTTAAGCTAATTTAGGAAAGGTAAGATCGTTATCTGGGAAGATTTAACTCGCATACATTAACTCCGTCCCATAAAGCCGAAATAACGGGAAATCCGTGTAATCTAATAAAGGAATATCTCAATAAGTCAAACAGTTTTAATCTCGATATAATGAGCCAGTGGAATGCGACATGGGACAGACAGACAGTGCCATTATGCTACTATTTCGTATTAACAATGGTGTATAGACGGTAGCGGTGAATATTTGTAACTGTCGCGACTGCGATTGGTTGCATTCAATATCGTACACTTGATTGCTTCAGTCAATACACCGAAATAAAATTTGGTGCCAATAAAAAAAATTGTTTCATGGAAATAAATTATTTGTTCGTATAGGACCAAACAAATATTTATTTCCTGATACCAAATATATATATTTGAAAAAGCTAAAATACAGCTGCTTTGTGTAAAGAAATCATCTGTTTAAATTAACAAACATTGCTTCCTTTTGATGCACTTCCACTGTTGATTTAATTATATTTTATGAACCTGAAAATATATAGCAAATTGTCAACATATATCGATTTCGAGCTTATTAGCTCTCATTAGTACATTAAAATCGCTCTCACTAAAATATTATATCTTAAAAACTAAAACCAACTTTGTCAAGTATATTGTTAGAAAACTTATTTGTTGAATGTCTTTTGTTATTTTAATAGTTTAATTTTGTAAACTACATATTATGCAATAAAATTTATACTTCAATGACTGTAAGTAAGTCCGTATCTAATAATACAACTCAAATAATACTTAAATACGCAAAAGTAAAATAACATTTGTCAAATTGACATAGAGGATTGTGTTACACTGATAACAATTATTTATAATATGACAGACAAATATGTTTAATAAATCGAAACTGTTAAAATATGTAATTTTTTTGAAATGTAGGAAACGTTATTAAAATTATCTTAATATCTTTACAATAACGTAAAATATTACAAAAGAGAATCCTTTAGGAAGAAAAATAGTACAACTCTAACGAACGTAGTGATTTAATTGCAAAAAAAAAAACAATTCTCGTTTCCTGCATTTCAGAATTATGCGGTAACAGGTAAAGGTCCTAACTAAATCGTTTTCTTAGAAGCAATAAGGCCCCACGGGGTAATTGCCCCATTGAAAAAGTCTCATGTATAGCGGTGTAATATTTTAAAACACGTGCAGATATAAGAAGCTTCAACTAAGCTATATGATGGCTAATATAAGGCAGGTAAGCCCTGACCCTGACAGGGCAATTTTACAAGTGAACGCCCACAGAAAGAAATCAGCGGCTCTGTAATCGGAGACGTCATTATCGCGAGTGCCTCTCTGACTTCGCATACGCTGAGAGAACGATTCGCTTACTTCAGAGAAATTAGACGAAAAACGCACCGAGATATTTTATTATTATTATTATTTTTTTCAGTTACACCTTCCGAAGCTTCGACACTTTCGGAGATGTTCTGAAGATTGAAACAATGACCACTCTCCACTCCGTGTAATCATTGAGCCCGTAAATCGTGTGTTCTGAGCAGACGTTGCTAACCAAGCCTTCTGCATTCTACCAGCTAAGATCTCAGCCGAATTTGGGCAAGCCGGTATGATCTTTAATTCAGAAAGCAGCGTATATCTCATTCCACTCAGGACGCCTATAATGAGCACCACAACGTTAACAGAGTGGTCTGGATACAGCCTGCGGAGCTCAGAGAGAAGATCTCGATACTTCCTCCATTTCTCCTCCTCTTTTAGGACAATATTGTTCTCCGCGGAAGCCGACAACTCAATCACCAATAAATTCGACACCTCTCATTCTCCACAACGGATTCTATATCCACCGGAGCATAAGGCAGCACTGGCGCCTCATCTATCTTTTACGATGTCGCAAATGATAGTACAACACCCGTAAGGCTGAATCGTGTCTTCGTATATATGATGTGGGCGCATATACTTTAGTTTTCTTAGCATGTTTATAAAATAGCTATATATTGGCCGTATAAGCTGTTTTATCATTTAACTGTAAAAACGTTTTTGTGATCAATTTATGAATATTCCTGTTACTGATAACAAAATAATGGTACTTGCCTCTATAATAAAGCAAATATGTATTTCGAAAGGAATAATACAGCAATAAAATTGTCATATAACCTGAAAATTATACAACTGTTCTGCTGACTGATTTCTCTTGTTTCTTTCACATCTTAATTAATTAATTTGATAGCATTAATACGAAATTATCTTGTCAAATTGAACATTTCAAGAATTTTACTTATGTACGATAATATTTATATAGTTTAACGTAAAATTACAACTAAGTGCATAAATACTTCATATCGACATACCGAAATCTTGATTTAAATGAGGGAAAACCCAAACTGGCATTTTATTGAGTGAGTTTGAGAACAACGTTACATATTTTTTTACATTTTACCTTTATTGATGTGTTCACTCACATTCATTACGTAGTCATCGGATTTTTAAACGAATTGTTCTCTCAGTGTGGTCTGGGGGCCATAAAAGATGTCCATATAGTTTATATTTGAAAACAAAAGAATCGCGCCCTGTTCGGAAACTGTATCTCTAAAACAGTACTAAAACCGAAACAGGTTCGAGGCGATGAGGAAAATAAAACATTTAAATTGGGTTAGTTAGAGAGGAGATAAAATTATGTGATTTATCTCTACATCTACATTCGTATGTTGCTCGATTAATTTACTACTTCTGAATGAGTTGTCTAATTTTCCGAACACGGCTGAATTTTGGCGGAATTATAATTTACAACGAGCGAACAGATCTCAGTGGGAGGGTCTAAATTAATAAATATAACCTTACAATTCGTTCTCTTTATGTAAGCGCGATATGAAATATGAGTTTGTCATCATTGCCTTAATTATTGCGGCTTTAGGTGTGAATAAATTTGAATATATCCGTCGTGAACGAAAAATTATCGAATTAGTTTTTGTAGGCCAGGTTGCTATTCACGCGTTTCACAATAAGATATATATTTTGCGAAACTATTTATACAATTTCTAATATATTCCGTTTTCACGTCGCCCACGAGCATCCTGCGAAATGTAATAACATATTTAAATGAACATTCGGCGTTTCCAAGAATCTCCTAGACTCAATTTAGCACCGTCCATAAACGAACAATTAATTGTGTTGCTCCGGAAACGTTTTGAGTAGCTTATCGTCCCTGTCCGATTCGAATTTGTTCATTAATTCCTACAAACAATATTTTGTCCAGTTGTGATTAATATGACAAACCGAGTGGCTAATCTTGATGTATTTCGACAGGCGAAGGTCACATTTTTGTATAATTAATTATTACACTCCAATTATTAACTTCATGTTTTTATCCTGATGCCTGGACTTGGCTCAAATCTGCTTGTATCGCAGAATTTCAATGCGACATTTTTTTTATACAAATCCCGCATTCATAGCTACTGTTTACAAGCATTCCTTCACAAGTGATATCGATCTGGTTATAGTTACCGATAATAAACTTATATTTTATACTGCTTAGCCTCGAGCTGTTACGGAGATACCGGTGTTGCCCGGTGGCTAATGTTTATGCACTATTGTTTTAATTAATTGCATTTTAAAGAGGCAATAATGCGGTGCTGAAGCGTTTAATCATTTGCACGGTCTTAACGTTAACTGATAAACGCTTTCTCGGGATTTATATTTACATATAAATAAGATATGATTATTGCAATCGCGGGTATAGGCTGCCACAAAAGGATTTCCATTTTTATGATATAGATACACCCCGTTTCCAATACCAGAGTCCACTGGCACGTTCTCCGTGATTGGTTATTAATGACATTATTTATATTTCAATGCATACTTCCTTTTTAGACGAGAATATGCGACATTATTGAACGGAGTGGAATTCAGGATTTTTCTTTTTGTATGTATCAGCAGAACGTATAAGTTTAATCACTTTGACGTTTCTATGATTGTAGCGCCTCTCCTCCAGAGAGCATTCATTATATACTGTCAAGACAGAGTATGATGTTACATATGATGTTTCCATAAATAATAAAAAAATTGTAATATATAGTTTGACAATTTTCAGGGCACGAAATACACAAAAATATTTCGTTACTACAGCTGGCAAGACATATTACATTGTTGTGTTGATGGTTGCATAGCTAAGATGTAGGATAATGTCTGACATTTTGGTTGTCCTAACACCAAAAGTGAGAGTTGTTGAAGTGAATTTGGCATAGAACAAAAAAATTAAAGCCAATTTGAACAGCGCAAATCTCTGACTACCACAACTTATTAACAAAATGAAATATATTGGTGCACGCGAGAGGATATCTTTAGGCAAGTTTCTAGTAAATCATGTTTCTTTTTCTTCAAATGCGCGGAAAATTAATGCAAGTGCTACAGCACTGTCTTTGACTTGGAGTTTAATATAGTTTAGAAAAGAAAAAGAATCTGATTTATAAATAATATTGAAATATTTTTGAAGGACGTTAGAAATTGTAGGAAAATTGATTTACATTAGTTTAAATACTTCTTTTTCCAACTGTCAAAAAAGACAACTTTTTAAAATTTATTTCCTCGTTTGTCAACAATACGACTATATTGGAAAATTGAGTTTTTTTAATTTACGGATTTTGAAAACATTATATAACCCAATAAAACTTTATTAAAAACTTTACGAAAAGAATTGACAGATTAACTATTTCCCTTTTCCACGTCACTCAATGAAAACTATTTTGTAAAATTAAGTTTTTATAAGATGTTGAAATGGAGTAACTATTTGTTTCAATTAAACAAATACTCATCAAAAAAATGAAATTTTCTTATCAAAGAATTTTTGATATAAAAGTGAGCATTCAACTAAAAAAGAGAGAAAGAGAATAAATTATGTTTAAATTGAATGGTTTGCCGTTTGATTTTTTTTTGCAGTGTATAGTTGCGACAAGAATTTAGACAACTTACGTCACGGCTGATGTTACGCAATTATTTTCATTGTTTTGGATAGTTTGTCGCGTTAAAAACAATTTCTTGTAAACATTTAGTGTAGTATATAGTTTTATTATTCTCAGTTGCAGTTTTTTTTTAAATATATTGATATATAATGAATTATTCATTTGTTCGTATGACGTAAGTCGTCTGAATTCTTACCGCAACTATATCAAGATGGTGAGTATTATACTGCAAATTTTGTGTACAAAGTGATTAGGTGTTCTTCTGTAATAAAGGATGTATTTATTTCTCTTTGTACAGACTGTAAGAACAAATGCAATATTTTAATATTCCAACATTATCTGGCCTGATTTAGCTTCAGATGCCGCAAATTTTGATGTTTCACGGACTCATCCGAAGAGCTGCGAGTAAAATAATTTATCGATCTCATTTTTCGACCTGAGGAAACGCCAAATAGTAAAAAATCCGTCATTGTGCATCGACGCGATACCCCAACAACGTCGTTCGCTCACACAATGACAACAAAGCAACATTGTGTGGAATCCGAAGGTGTTCTATTATAAAATAACAACGCGGTGTTACGAAGCAATAAACATTGTAAATAGCATTAATTAATAACAACCGGAGATGTGAATAATAAATAATTTGCATCGAACAGCTGTGACTTCCTTATTCTTTCAGGCTCGCATTTAAATGTAATTAATACAATTAATTTATATAGTAAAGTGTACATAAATTAATGAATCGGGCCGTAGCGTAAATACCGCGCCCATGCCACAATAAAACCAGAGGCTTATCGGGCCGAACGATCGTTAAATCAAAGATGGCCGTTATATATTGACACATGTGACAATCAAAGCGTTTGTTGAAAAATGCGAAATGCAGGTGTTCCGCAAAGGTGGTATTTAAATTAAATTCTACTGTAACAAAAATTTGAGCTAAAAATACGCCTATGACCAATTATGAGAAATTATTTTCAGAACATTAGTTTCGCCATTTAATTGTGATTCTCAATTTCAAATTTGATTACTTTATTATTACTTTTCGAAATATTTGGAAAAAATTGCTATAAAACTAGAGGCTTATCGGGCCAAACGATCGTTAAATCAAGGATGGCATATTGACACATGTGACAATCAAAGCGTTTGTTGAAAAATGCGAAATGCAGGTGTTCCGCAATGGGTTTCGTATTTAAATTAAATGGAGATTAAAATTGCGAGGGCACCGAGCTTTTTTTTCGTCGCGCATACCCACCGTATTTATGCGCTCGCATTAAATTTTTAATTGTTGGATATGCGTTCTTATTAATTCCGCTTTAATATGCATGTTATTGAAATACGCGCACGCTCGGCCGATGTGCTAACTGAAAGTATGACGTCGCCTCGACGTTTTACGTCAAAACAGTTCCTGTTTCAAAACGAACTGGAAAAATTATCTTTGTTTTGTTTTATCTTGTTCGGCAAATTTAATACACTACAAGTAAGTAATAATAGGAGTGATATTCATAGAATAAAGTGATTCTTAAGAAAAATACTAATTTATCTTCAAGTGGTTTTACAAATTTTCTCTTACCTTTCGAATTTCGATATAGATAGTTTAAGCAAACCAACAAAGAAAAACGTTCTAATACACAAAGAAATATATTCTTACGTACACTGAATAAAAAATTGTAAACGCTTATACAATTGTGGACCTGTGTACTAAAATTTGTTGTGACTATAGCTCCAGGCACAATTTGTATTGTATTTGAATTATTTCACATACTATTACTACAACAACTGTTATGAAAGTTGTTGTATATTATTTATTTATTATTTTTTTACTAGAAATTTATTGACACAAAAACTGCACCAGTTAACCAGGATTGTTGTAATCCTCACTACAAGGTTTTATTAAAAAAATGTTATATACATTAGTAACTACCATTAAATTAGTTAAAAATTGACACATTGGCAGTTACAAATTTTTGCTACTCCTGTTGCAAGTGAAAAATTTCAGAAAACAACTATAAGAAACAGCCAAAGTCATTCATAGGGACAGGCGAAAGATCTGTCATGTTTTTCACACCCAACAGACGTAAACTTGAGTACACGTGATGTAATACGTAGGTATAGCCCTGGCTGGCTGCTTATTCTTTGTCATATCTGAAGAATGCGTGAGATGTACGTGTCTACATCTAGCGGCTACTAGATTACTCCATGCTGGAACAAGTCCAGAGTATTTTAATACAACTATATTAAAAGGACCCCGCAATAATCTTATGGAAATTGGGTTTCTGTCAAAAGCCCAAACTGCTAATGTCAACAGAGAATATTTACTTTTATATTCCTTGTTGACAATCAATTGACAGCTGTCAACTGTCAATTTTGCCAATCTGGCATGAGAATTGAATTCAGCTCCCTCAAAAGCCCAAACTCTCAATGTGAAAAGAGAATATTTACTTTTCTATTCTTCGTTGACAGTGTATTGACAGCTGTCAACGGTCAATTTGTCCAATCTGACATGAGGGTGAATCCAGTGACCTCAAAAACATTACCCTATATATTAGAATAATTAAAATATGCTTTTGATGTCTGTAAATAGTATTGAAAATGAATAGTTTTGCAACGGGTCAGGGGAGATTTAGCAGCTCCGTAGCTGCCAAAATGTTCATTTTGGCACTTTGTGCCCATAGAGACTTTTGTTCAGGATGACAAAATCTACAACATATCAAAAATTCAGACAATTTGACAGAAGCCCAATTTCCATAAGATTATTGCGGGGTCCTTTACCCAACTACTATAATACTTTAGCATTTACCACAACGAAGAACTTATATGGTTTACTATACTTATTTGTAGTTTATTCTATATCAAATTTTAGTTCTTTCTAACGAAAAATAATACCGACAAATGGCATTTTCTAATATTGCTATTTTCAGTTTCTTTTATAATATTTTAACAGCGGCAGCAGACATATTAGATCTGTTTGGTTGATCTTGATCCGGTCTAATTTGAGTCACCCTCAATTCCCGAGATGTCAATAGTGTGCCACGAAAAACGGACGACCCTGTATATATATATATATATATATATATATATATATATATATATATATATATATATATATATATATATATATGTAGGTATATATAAAAAGAAAATTTTTCCAGTCTACGACGAAACGGAAATTTTTTAAATACTGAATTGGAACTAAATTTTATTTGCCTACGGCAATGGTCACCTTATTTACTGAAAAACCGCACGTGGAATGCAGTTTGAAAGGAGTATTATCTCTAGCAAACCTTATCCTAGACTAATAACTTCTTTATGTGTGCGAAGCGGGTGCTCACCACTGACCGTACACGTTCCGCAAGCCAAAATGTAGCTCCTCGCATCGTACCTGAAGAACTACAGCCGGAGTTTGCGTTAAGGATCTTGAAGATGCGGGTCTGTGACCGTAGAAACATTTATGTTTCTGGTGAAATGAGAAAATTTGTATTCAGGAAGGAGGTCGGTTTGCGTTATTGTTCTAGAGATAGGCAGCCCACGTCCCACTGCTCCGAAATATTGATATAACCTGACAGATAAGCAACCCTCTCGAGCTCGGGTTCTGCATTCAGGTTGGACGTCCGCTGCAGAGGCCACAGGTCAGAAACATCAAACGCTCATGCGTTCGCAGCCAGCTTGCCGGTGTAATCTGAGCAGGGGAGAGTGGATATCCGCGTTAATTATATTAAGAAGTAGTTATGACAAATATGTAAATGTTGGTTCTGATGTTGTAGTTAGAAGGTTACTTTCTTGCACCATCGTTGAAGTCTCCAAATTCTATTGGAACGAATGGAGCAACTGAAGGCAGTATTTTTAAGTGAAAATTGATAAATTGTATTAAATAAACAATTCTTATACAAAATCTTTGTTGCCAGCAAAGCTGAACAATAAGATATAGGTTCCCAAATTTTACTCGGATTTCCCCTATTACTTTTATTGCTTACTTGTAGGTAATCGAAAAATGTTATTACTATTCTTTTGTAGTTGACAAATTAGGTAACATTTTTCAAAATATTTTCATATTTCCCAAAGTTTCTTTCTTGTCTCGCCGTCGATATCTCTTAGTCTATGCTTGTTAGAATGTACCAAATACAAGTGAGTCAATATAATATGCAACAAATTATTAGAAATGCAGTAGATTTTATTATTAGAATTCAATAATAAATACACTATGTGAGTTACGAAACACATTTTTATTTCTGAATAGTTAAGAAAACCTTGTCAGGAGCAGAAATAACTGTATAGGAAGATTTGCTTAGTGAAATTTATCCATACCTCCTATAAACGTAAGTTATCTATCCCTTTCTAAAAGTGTATTGTTCATTCATCATATAAAAATGTATTGTAAATGTATTGTAAATCCATTAGGAAATGTTGAAATGTTTTATCTGAAAATGACATATTCTTGAGACATTAATTTAATATATAGGTATTTCTTGACTTTTGTAAATATTTGTACGTATATATTAGCTCAATTTTTAGTTACAGTAAATTTACAAATAAAGTCACTACAACTAATGTTAATATCTGCTGGCTGGCTATTATTTAATATTTACTGTTCCACAGATAAATATGATGTTTGACATGAATGTTGTTGTATTATTAGAGACACAAGTAAGGCGCAGTTTTGATGCAAGCATCTAAACGACATACCTACCGTTTATATTTATGAATTGTATAACAAATAATATAAATATAATTTTATACTTGCTCTTTTCCAAATATCCCACAGAAAGTCCTTATCAGTACATGTTTGTCTACCTCACCTTGACACAACTAAACTGTATTGGGTTAGGGGTTAGGTTGATGTGCCTCTGTGCATGTGCAACAGAAATCATTTGAAAAATTCTGTCAAATTTTAACATAAATTATGTAAAAGTAAATAGTTCCATTGTATCTTGATTGCATTACCACATTATTTCTGAAATTAAGATAAATTAAAACGTTTCCTTATTTTTTTCTATTTCATTATGAGAAAAATGGTGTTTACGTAATAGGAAAGACACAATAAGACATTTTTTACAAAATTAAATACCTAAGTACCCTCTATTTTTTATATTCCTCTGCATGAATTTCTAAGATGTAAAGACCATTCTTCGGTAGACAGGAAACGCTTCTTTTCTGCCTCAACGTTAATATCTTTTATGAGGAAATCCAAGTAAGGACACTATAATTTGTATAATTTTACAAAATTTACTTAATTAATTTCACTTCGCAAGATATTTTTTCTAAGAGTGCGTTTACGTTCTTTCAACTAAGCGTGTATTAGTAAATAAATCAAATTTCTAGGTATTTCATCACTGAAGCAGTATACCTCCAGCTGTGTCACAATAAAAAATTTGTGTAGATACCACGTAATTGTTACTAAATACTTGGCTTCTCTAACCGGCAAAAAGCCAGGCGACAGTATAACAAACAATGTAGCTAGTAAATCATTTGTTTCCGAATACGGTATTCAAATAAGTTTCCAAAATGCTGTGTGGTCTTCAATAATTGATGGGTCTCGTGGAAAAAATTGTAAAACGATACACCCTGCTCCTACGAGCACGCACGGAATTATTCATCCTTCGACTTTCTACAAGTCGTTACTAATAGTTCTTCAATAGGTTAACATATGCAAATTTCCCTGGACATGTTCACGTGCATAAACAAACTTTTAACCGGCGATTTTTAAGCGATTTCTCCTGAAAGACATGAGTTATCAATGCCGACCAGGCATGCGAGTTCTTTTCGACACACGACAGTCCGTATTGTTTGCTACTTTGATCTGAATTATTTATGCCATTATGCATAATAAATTTATGTGTGTGGCGTACAAGAGAAAGGGAATTGATAATGATATATAGTAATCTACAATCCGTGATCGGTGCGCTGTATCTTGCGCTAGTAACGCGAAATTATGATTTATTTAATAACAGAAACATACTTGCTCGATGCGATCATTAAATAATTTACTCCGGGTAGCCGACCGCCATTTTGCAGGTGCAAAAAAACCCACCCAGGCCATTCTTCCCCGTAAAGCTGACGTTATTATTTCAATTATACAAAAGTCTTTTTTGTTTCAGCAATTTAACTGAAACAATTGTCTAAAGAGGTTTTTCTGGAGAGGTTATCTCCTTTTCACAGGCACTTGCGCTCTGTAAAAGCTCGAATATCCGCCTCGTAGGAGCGCTTGGACTACTCTGATTGCACGCTGGACTATGATTCAGCACTATTAAGGCCCCACTAATTGGTATAAGGAGCCATTCTGGGTAATTATCGGTTATTTTCATAATTTATGATTTCACCACTTCCACAAAAAACGCCGTATAATTTCGAAATCATTTGTGCTGCCAACTTTTATTAGGCCTCCTAAGAACAACGCGGTCGCCAATGCTTGTTGTCCAATAAAAATCTATTCGTCAGACAGCGTAATTTGGACAGTTCGGACCGTTATTATTTTCCTGTTCATAATTCAACAAGAAGGTGGTCATTTACAAAAATAATCTTGCTCAATCATCAATCTTTTATTTTAAAGCACTATATATTTAAACACATCAAGAAATATCCTGACAGAATTTCTGCAGAAGCTATGTGGACATTTTTATGCATAAAATTGTGTACTAACGTGAGATACTAAAAAAGTTAAGTTTGGAGACATTATTTAATAATTATATAGTTTTATTAGTACGTCGATAAAAGTGGGTGGAAATTTCCATGGTTTTTTATGCCCTTTTTACATAATATTTACTAGAAACTTTTATCTTACATTATATATCAAGGAAAAATCAAGAACCCGTATGTATAAAATTAGTAAATTTCAGGAATATGTGATATAATAATATTTGGAACTATTATATTTTACTCAATGTATGAGTATTTTAAAATTCGACAAGTTAAACAAAACAAAATATGGTATATATATATATATATATATATATTTGTTTAAGATGTGTATATTTTTTATTATTTACATTTTTTAAACACTGATATTGCCATATATGTGAAATAATCTTTGTAGTTAGTTTTCTCTATGCATATTTTCCAACTGTAGTTATAAAGGTAATTTACATTATCTACTCAACTTAAAAATTACAATCTATAAATCAATACAAATTATAGTGTCGGAAACTTATGATGAAATTTAGCATAATAGTTCTAATGGTCACATGACAATAATATTAAATTTTATCCATGTTTATTTCTGTAATATTACGGTGTACTTATTTCATTTACAAAATTAATATGTAATTTTACATAACTTTACGCTGGTCAAAATTTCCAAAGTAAAGTTGGGTGAAATATCAGACACATTTTTATCAGTGTAATATAACATTATACTTCGTCAAATAATTAAGAAATTCTTCAAGATTATAAAGCATTGTATATTTAATTCCTGTTTTCATACAAATTCTAACAATCGTGGTGTGAGGAAGAGGTATTTTATTATCATTCTACAGAAATGGTCTGTAAGGAATCAGTAGCCTGCAAGAAAACAACGGCAGCTCTTTCCTCTTCCCAGGCCGCATAGCTGCTTCTTCACGGAATGACAATTTCATTAAAAATAGTCTCCAGGGACTTCTGGCTGACCTATCGACCAGTGTAATGAACTGCATCCTTTAAAATCCGAATGCCTAAATAAATTCCTCGGATATCAGGAAAACTATTCACAGTTTCCTACTCCGTCTGAAGTGTATTTATGATAGTAATATAACATTTAACTTCTAAAGAAACATAACGGAATGTCTACGGCTGGTTTTACATACAGCTATTCATTTAACTACAAATTGTGCGACTCCGCCTTTTATTTATTTCACTGAACTTAAGGTTGTGCTCTAATTTACCAGTTACTTTTCTTAATTTTTTTATAACTTTACCAAATATAATGGAATGCTCAGACATTGGTTTGCATTTTTAAATATTCTACTGGATTTTTGCCCCACGTAATAAAGTCACATGTACATCACGACAGCGTGCTTTTGGAGCAAATTATTTATTTTTTGGCTTAACAGTGGCTGAGTTTCAAGTTTAGAGCGATAGTTGGAATTCCGCCTTGAGAGTGGCCATCCACAACCGATTGCGGTAGGAAGATTACCAATTTCCTGTTAAAATCATGCGGTCTGTCTCGTAATTTGTCGATGGCCTGCCCGCCTAACCACAATCTATAATCGAAATTGTTCCAAGAACAGTTTTTTTAATAAAACATGAGGTAGAAGAAGGAGACACATATAGGGTTTACCACTGCTCTAAAAATTAATTCCATATAGTGTTAAAAAATATGGATCTTTAGGTAACTATTTGAAGGTGCTTGGGGTAATACTTAACTAAGTTCTAATACATTGAAAATAAATTGCAAAAATAATATGAATTAAAAATTCCTACAATCTAGTTATGAACTAGGGTAAAACAGTTACATCTTGGTATAACCAACTCAAATGCTATTCAAATTTTAACTAGAATGGTAGTTGCATAATTTTTTTATTGGTTTGACATGTATTACAGGGCAATCTTCCAAACATATTGAAAGATGAAAACTAAAAAAAATAAATAAATTGCCAAGGAATGTAAACAAAACCAAGAGATCGAAAACGCTATATCATTGGTGTGACGTCACATGCCGCTCAGCGTGCAGTGTTACGATGTTCGTGATGTAAACAGGTATTTGCTTGTGTTTTTCGTGACATTATTAGGTCATAGATGACGACAGAGGGTTTTGCGCAAGCACAGTCGGATAATTTGCCAGGAGTGGATTGATTTATGCTTATAAACTTCATTGGTGTGAATCTAAATTTCATTAGAGCAGAAATTCGGGAAGTTAAAGCAAGTGGGTGTGTCTATCTTCCGTTTTTAACACTATCATAATTATTAGTGATGATGGTGAACTTACGGTTAGGTATTGTTAAGTGTAACTTATTTATATGTTTACAATATAGACCTGTTCATGAAAATTACGGCGACGGTAATTTTGGTTACGTTCAGGTTAAAAGAGATGACAAGCTTTGCACTGTAAAGGGGGAAATTCGGAACATACTGCTTATTCATTGTTACTATTTAAATTTTCCTATCATAAAATAATACGTTTTAAAAATCCTTACAAAGACACACATTATTTTGCTAATATATCCCCACATTTTAAGAATTATTTTCACATATTTATAAATAAAAGCGAACAATCTTATATGCAATACTAAGTAAGTTTATGTTATAATAATATTTCCATATACAGTCAAATTTAAGGAAATGCATATTTTCAAAGATTTCTGTACCTAAAAATTTATTTTCCATTACTTATTCGCTTTACTTCGGTGTCTTATATATTCGCACGTGGCATGAGATAATATTCCTGTTATTTGCTAAGCCCCAGATTATTCAGTTACTGATCACCTGTTATTGATTTTATGCAAATCGTTATTGTTTTAACATTGAAAATATTTGACAAATCGGTAGTGTAACACTATATATGTATAGATATGATCTGTCAAAATTCAATTCATAAAGTAATTTTTATTTTTCAGCAATACTGTCATAATCCTATACTTATACTTTTACACCAGTTACTGTAAAGTTGTTTAAACATTCTTCAGGCACTTTTTTAAATAGTCGCCAAGACGAAGTGGTCAAGACAGAGCACCTCCATCCAATACTCGCAGTTTTAAAATTACCCCAACTGGTATTTCTCTCAATATATCGGTGGAATCGATGGCATATTTACCAATAGAATTCCAACGATTGACTAAGACTTTGCGGCGGCAATGTCACAGAGATGTAAATGTCCAAGGATTCGTCTCTCTCAGATAATGACAATCTTTCGTCATCGTGATACAGTAGGGGCGTTGAAATTCCTACAGATGATTGGTGACCATGTTGACAATGCCTTTCCTTCTTAAAAATATTATTTTATTACTTTATGCTTGCTATGTGTTAGTATTAAGTTGTCGTTTGCTAGTGTTAATATTTTTTTTTTATATTTTTGTTGGCAATTTTTTCTCAGTGTAGAATAGTAAGCCCACTGGTCTACTGAGATAATCCTCGATGCACGACTTGAGGAATCAATAGTTCCAAGTAGGACTTTAATCGAGTTAGTTATACATGTATACTTATCGACGAGAAAGCCAGCCGTGGTCTTAAATATGGACATTCCTCCTGATGATTACATAATTTGGGGTCTCAAGCAGGCGACAGCGAATTGATTACAGCGTCGAGAGGTGTTTAAGAATTTTTTATCCATCCGAAGAGGAATTCGAAACTTGGGAGAAATAATTAGGTGTTATTTCCAACGTGTCGCGTTTTGGCGAAAACATTTAAAATAATAATGTATCCTAATACGCGCATATCGATCTTCGTTTCATTCACATTATATTGCTGATAACTAGGAAAAATAATCAGTTGAACTTTATATAGGCACGAAATGTGTAATAACTGAGAAAATACGTTATTAAAATAATATCTATAATTTGCACAGCACCTGAAGGTAAAGACAACAGTGTATCCAATAGCCATAGCATTGCCGGCTTGCGTAACTTGCGGTAATTGTTGTTTGCGCAAGATGTGTAGATACCCCTCTACAGTGTGTCATGTTTCTCTGTAATTACTATATTTTTGTCCCAAATGTATGATTTGTGAATAAGATATGTTTTCCAAACATTTATTTCAGACGTAAAAGTAAACATACTTTTGGTAGCAGTATTACCAAAATACTGATTTTGTTCTTAGCTATAAAGTGATGATTGGAATGAATGAATCATCATATATGATATAAAAAGGCATATTTTATGTTTTGGTATCATTTCAGCGATTAATTTGAATACGAATTCTACTTTGCTATACTTTAAAAAATGACTAATCGTAATGAAAATTTGAACTCATCATATCGAAAATATGGCCGTTATGATCACATTATGGCCTGCAAGAATTTACTTTCGAAAATGAAGAATTGTCACATTATGACTTGTGAGAATTTCGCTATACTTTCGAAAATGAACAATTGTTACATTAAATTAAATTACATAAAAAACATCCGCATTATGATTTGTGTGGAATTTTGCTATACTTTCGGAAATGAATTGTCATATTGAACTAAATTATATGTATAAATAAACCAATTATAGCTTGTGAGAATTTTACTATACTTTCGAAAATAAAAAACCGTTACATTAAATTAAAGTCTATAAAACATGTCCGCATTATGCCTTCTGAGAATTTCACTATACTTTCGAAAATGAATTGTCATATTGAACTAAATAATATGAAGAAATACCCATTACAGCTTGTGAGAATTTTGTTATACTTCAAAAAATAAAGAATTGTAAAATTAAATTATATAAAATAGTCCGCATCATGCTTTGTGAGAATTTCGCTATACTCCCGAAAATGAAGTGACATATTGAACTTATATGAATGAATAAATCCATTATAACTTTTCTATAATTTTGAAATTTCGAATTGTCACACTGAACTAAAGTATATAAAAAAATTACCCCATTATGGCTTGTGAGAATTTCGTTATACTTTTTAAACTGAATTGTCATATTGAACTGAAGAAATAAACCCATTACAGTTTGTGAGATTGAACTAAATTATATGAAAAAATGACCCCATAATGGTTTATTAGAATTTTTCTATACACTATAGGTTGTCAGATTTTCGATTTATTTTCGAAAATGAAGAATTCTCACACAAATAATATTATGAAAAAGTTGTGCCATTATAGCTTGTGAAAATGTCTACTACATTATCGAAAATGAAAAATTGTCACATTGAAGTAAATTATATAAAAAAATTGTCCCATAATGACCTGTAAGAATTTCGCTATACCTTCGAAAATGAAAAATTGTCACGTGAAATTAAATTATACGAACTTTTGACCACTTTAAAAAATGAGGAATTCTCACATTATAGCTTTTGAGTACTTTGTTTATTTACATTCATTTATATTATGTAGAAATACGTATTGTATATGTATTATTATTTATAAAAAATTTTGAAAATAAGAAATTGTCAGATTTGTTGATTTAAGTAGTTTCAATACACAATATGCAACTCTATAGCTATATATAAAATAACTGGTGAGTTTTTGCTCTTCCGAAATTGAAATACTAAAGAAATATTAAATTCCATGCGTAATTGACACACCCTGTAGCGTTAGGGCGTACCATCGACTTCTCCGCGATCCGTCCGCGTGTATACTGTTGTAAGCGTTCTACAACAGTTCAGATACCCGCTCGATAGCCCATTTATAAACCACATTCACTTCGCTAATTACATTTTACACAATACTCGCAAGTATGCACAAATCGCATCATAAGTTTTCGAGAATCTGGACCTTACATGTCTCTGAAATATCCAGTCAGGATTTTATCGTTTTATCTGTAATTGCATAGGTTAGATTCGTATCTGACTGGGACAGTAGAAATTACTTCTTTCATGCAAAATAGAAAGCTAACGACGCAAGGTTCATGGGAAATGTTATTATATAAATGCCTGAGCGTTTTGCGGCACACACACCCAGATTGGGAGGATAGGAATGGCTTTTCTACCTTTGAAATTGGGATAGCGATCTGTGCTGGCGTAAAACCGTAATTTCTGATTATATTCGGATACGAGATGCCTTCATTACGTCAATGAAATCTTGGGAAATTAAATTTCTGAAGGTTTGCATAGAATAATAAATCAGCCAAATCAGAAAGAGCAGCAGAGGAAAGCTTCGAAACGAAACAATGACAAACTATGGCTATGGATATTATTTGTTGACATTTTGCTGTAAGTACTTCCTAAAATGAAAAACTATTAAATATATGTCAAAATATGGTAACAGTTTATTTGTAATTATTTTACTATACTTCGAAAGTTGAACGCCACATTGATATAAATTGTTCCAAAATAACGGGGCAATTTAGCATCTTTTATTACAATTTCAGAATGATTTTACAATTTTTGTGCGATATGAAAAAATTATTTTTTATATATTTTTAGGTATTAACAATATTGTGTGAAACTAACTACTCTGTGGACAAAAGCCCCAACCAGCGTTGAATTACCACAATATCTACCCATATATTCTTTATTATTAGCTTTTGTAACATTTTTTACTGTATTAGAAAGGTATTTTAAGCTAATATAAATCAAATACCCTACAATTCCTATCAATGAAGTCTCTGATACCAAACATCTAGGTATGCTAATGAACAATTCCACAGACAAAGCTCTATTCAATAATTATCTAAAGAAATTAATCTATCTAAATTCACTAACCTTGCTTTAATGAAAACACTCTATAAATATCTAACTTCACTTTTGGCAGTTGGAACACGACAATTCAACCACAATACATGAGATCTGACCTATTTCTGCATTTTTAGGATTGCTTCTTCGGGTGGCCTCCTTTAAGTTGAGTCAAATATCTAACTATAAAAATTATTATAAAAATTAAAATTATTTGAAGTTAAATATCGACATTGACAAAAGTGACAGCCTGTCAATGAATTAAATATGACATTACCTACTTGAATAATGTTTAGATACCCTTTATGTAAAAGTTTTTATATATTTTTAGATATTAGGTTAGTGAATTTAGATAGATTAATTTCTTTAGATAATTATTGAATAGAGATTTGTCCGTGGAATTGTTCATTGGCATACCTAGATGTTTGGTATCAGAGAACATACATATGACTTTATTGATAGGAATTGTAGGGGATGTGATTTATATTAGCTTAAAATACCTTTCTAATACAGTAAAAAATGAAAAAATTATATAACAAAACAAAGGTTTTATTTTGTTGTAGGTATCTACATAAAACTCTTTGTTTAGAAACCAAAACAATATATTTTATATTATTAGTTTTGTAGCATAATAAACACATATTTTTTAGTTACTTAAGTACCTATCTACATTTTTTAAAAAACTTATATTAACAATTTCGTTTAAGAACATATTGTTACATTTTTACAAATTGGTGATTTGTATTAAAATATTCCAGCATCATAATCTACCATATGTAGATTAGATTGTACAGGGCGAGTCAGTTTTTCGTAGACAAACTTTAAAAGAAGATAGAACACATGTTTTTAAGAAGAAACGTCCCTATAAACATATGTCGATAGAAGGCTTCGTTTCCGAAACACAGGGTGTTGAATATAATTTTTTGTTATCGAATTTTGATTATAGGGGGAGTGCTCAACCTCTTTCTTAAACAGAACTTATACGAGAAAATATTCTAGAATGAACTATGCAGCTGATCGTTGAAATGCTATTTTTTCGAGAATGGTTAATCATATCCAAAAACATCAATTCCTACATTTTTAAGTTGATACATTCAAAGACAGTTATTATCAACATTTTATTAAGGCAAGTTGGGTTAAATCCTAATATCCTGAAATGAAAAATCTAATATGTCTTTATGTGCCACTATTTACCGACCACCCTGTATATCTGAAACATTGTGATTTGAGATATATTTTTTCCTGCTACATGATTTTTGAGGAAATTTCACTCAGTTGTAAGGCACACAAGGATGATTTTAAAGAGAGCACTCTGAAATCACAATAACGGAAAGTATTCACAGAAAAGAAACCCGCGTAGGCCGTTTTTTGCGCCTAGATTCGCCGTGGTTACACAATTTGGGGCAGCGGTGGACTGGACGTTGCAAAGAGAAACTTTCTAGTACACCTGTTACATACATACATACATTATGGCATTAGATGTGCCTCGCAAGACCGTTAATAAATACACGTAATCATCTGACGGAAAAGATTTAAGCGTCTTTTCTAATTGGGTTGACATTAAGGATGCTGAATAGTTACTTTACGTCTAGGAAAATGTACAATTGGTAATAGAAAAGTTTATTTCACGCTAATGCCTCTCCAAGTTCTCGTCAACTTTTTCAAGAAGAAACACTGTAACATGATAAAGTGAACCGATTATTGTGGCCTTTGCTTTTGAGAGCATTTTTATTGCAACATTTATCATTCAGAGACAAAAGATGCCACATATGAATAATTCATTGTTTTCCTTATGTTTATACGATTTTGTAAAGTATAATATATCAAATTAATTGAGGAATTTCCAAATAACCCGAAGAACCTAGTGTCACAAGATTTATTCGAATCACGGTGTACGTTGGAGTACTGCGAACTAAACTTTTCCGAAAGCAGCAAAATACGCGGTATATAGCCGCATTTAAATCCGTATAGTTAATACTGCGGTACTACTTATGCAACTCGGAACATTTCTCTATGTTTCGCTATCTACAGCGACAGTCAGTACATTGAAAGGCATGTTTACTATTTCAAGTAAAAACCCTGAAAGAATGTGCTCCTAATACTGTGTCCGCACTCTACTCTCGTGACTACTAAATATTTATGTCCCGGAGGCAAAGAACACTGTAAAAGCGCTGCATTTACTCACTTTTGACGTCCTTTTAACAGTCCACCACAGACCGGGAGGAATTGACCATAATAGGAACGTGAGCACGTAACCGAATCAAAAATACTCCTGAAAATACGTAGAACAGAGTTTAATATCATTAAACTTGACTCTCATTGACTACGACTATTTTGCTATACCTACCTACCTATACATACGAGTCAAATGATGATAAAATATTGTTGTATGATTATTGTTACGTTTTTTTTTCGAGAATGACAATGGTGTGAAAATATTCATTATTATTTGTAAATTCTTGCTTTATTTTTGAAAATGGAAATGGAAAAACCGAAAATTGCGGATATTTTGCTAATTTGCGACTTCAATTTTGGCAATATCCCCATAAAACTTCTCAACCTCAGGCTATTGAACGTACGAATTAATTTCAACCTCTTCGAACATTAAATTAGTTAGCGGCGGTGTGTTAATAAAGTTTATCCGCTAAAAGTGCATTAAGGCACAATAAATGATTCTCACACTATCATAAAGCAATCCAAAAGGTAGACAAATAAAACATGAATAATACATTGCTGCAAGAAGACTGAAACCAATAATACTGTGAGTTTTTGGGCGTTTCACACCTCGGCTTTGGTATTTTATTGTCACAAAAATATTTAGATGCTTTTATTGAGCATTTTAGCATCACTTCTGAGTATTCGATACATTTCCAAAATAAAAGTATATAATAATACCTACATTTTATTTTAATATGTAACGAATATATTGGATGTAAGACAATAATCATCTAAATAATTATACATTAATTAATAAACTTTAATGGTTGTTTTTTTCCAGTGCACGAGATGTAAAAGTAATCCTAGATAGAAACCGTTACCAACATATTACTAGATATTAAACAACTAATAACACAGTAGTTTTATACTGGCTTAAATGAGCTGATGCTGTAATTAAGATGACTTTTGCCAGTTGAAACTGAAGTTACGTCCAATTAGTGCTTTCTAATACATAAAAATGGCCGTAACAACTGTAATAAAAGTTTTCAGCGCGCTGAAAAATATGGAATGCACGTTGCTCGACTGCAACTAGTAATTATATATCTCAAGTTCAAGTTCTCATGTATAAACTCGATGGTACAGTGAAAATTGTCTACCGTAATAATCTAATAATAAACAGTGATATAAGGGAAATTTTTCTGCTATGTCGTCATTTCTTGTGCACGACTTTGTGATAAAGTATGGACTCTGTAGAATGTCGGTAAAGTAAAAATTTTCAATAAACTAGAAGAATTAAAAGTGACTTACTAATGCATAATATAGCTGTGTAAAATATGTAAATAATTATTCATTCTTATACAGTATGCGCCAAAAGTATGAAATAAATTCAATAAAAACGAAACAATTATTTTTTGGGAAAAATCCTCGAACAGGTCGATTTTTAATTTAAAAAATTTATATTTTAGCATAAAATGCGATTTTCAAATGTCATTTGTTTTCGAGTAATGACGTCATCGATTTTTATTTTAAATGGCAACACCATATTTTTTCCTTGATTCTGAAAGATCGTTTAATTCTCTATCAGACACTACTAAAATGTTGCCCTCTTACATAGGAAAGTTTTCAAATAAATGACGATTGAATGTTAGAAAACGTAAATCAATTAAAATAAAGCAAAAACGTTATCAAGTTTAGTTTTTCGAATTTTATAGTTCTTTTGTGGATCACGTAGGTGAAAATATTTGCAAAGTGTCATTGTCACACCGACTTTCTAATAAGAATTGTAAGCGACATAGAAATTATTATTCAATTTAAAGTATTATGGCACATTTAACTGTTACTTAAAGAATTGAAATTTTAATTCTTATCGGATGCGGGAATATGACTAGAACTCAGCAGGAAGTTTGCGATTTATTTAATGAAAAATATCCAGATCGCCCTATCAGCCAATCAACAGTCAGTAAGGTAGAGTCTAAATTTAGAGAAACTGGCAATGTTGTCAATATTCCAAAACCTGGACGTACAAGCATTAATGAAAATCAGAAACAGAACATTTTGATAAGTATGGTGGATAATCCTCATAATTCTTCACGATTGGTTGCATTAAACAATCACACTAGTCACAGCACAGTGCTACGTATCTTGAGGAAGGAAAAATATCATCCCTACAAAATTGTGCAGGAACTCAATGAAGATGATCCCGATCGCCGCTTACACTTTTGTGAAATTTTAATGGATTTATGTCAAGGAAATAGAAATTTACACCGGCAAATACTTTTTTCAGATGAGGCCACATTTTGTCTGAATGGTACAGTAAACCGTCAAACTTGCAGATATTGGAGTCGGGAAAATCCTCATTGGATGGCAAAGGTACATATCCAACACCCTCAAAAATTAAATGTGTGGGCTGGAATAGTTCACGACAGAATAGTAGGGCCTTTCTTCTTTGAAGGAACCCTTACAGGAGAAAGATATTTAGAGTTTCTAGAAAATGACCTTGTTCCAGCCCTTGCAGTAATTTTTCCTAACGATAATGACCCTGACATTCCTGACGATAACATATGGTTTCAGCAAGACGGTGTACCTCCGCACTATGCGCGCCCTGTACGAGATTTTTTGGACAACTGTTTCCTGGGAGGTGGATCGGCAGACGCGGACCGATAGAATGGCCTGCAAGATCGCCAGATCTTACACCTCTTGACTATTTTTTATGGGGATACTTGAAGTCAAAAGTGTACATTAATAAACCACGTAATTTAGAAGAACTTCAAAATCGCATTCGGGACGAAATACGCAGAGTTACCCCAGAAATCATTCATAATGTGCAAGAAGAATTTCTTCACAGACTTAAGCATTGTCAAGAAGTTGGTGGATGGCAATTCGAACATTTAATTTAAGTATAAAATTTAATCAATTTACATACCTCAGAATTGTTACTTTTGGATAAAATTTACGTTTTCTAACATTCAATCGTCATTTACTCGAAAACTTTCCTATGTAAGAGGGCAAAATTTTAGTACTGTCTGATAGAGAATTAAACGATCTTTCAGAATCAAGGACAAAAATATGGTGTTGACATTTAAAAAAAAATCGATGACGTCTTTACTAGAAAACAAATGACATTTGAAAATCGCATTTTACGCTAAAATATGTATTTTTTAAATTAAAAATCGACCTGTTCGAGGATTTTTCCCAAAAAATAATTGTTTCGTTTTTATTGAATTTATTCCATACTTTTGGCGCATACTGTATAAATTTAGTTATTCAGTACTTATTTTACTATAGAATACATTGTTGAGTAAAGTATATTTTTTAATTTAAAATTAGCAAGAATTTGATGTTTCAAGTTAATGAATTTTTATAAACATATTTTTGTAGTTAAACTATAAAAGTTTTTCCAGTGTGTACTTCAGGATGTGTAAAATTTCCGTGTTAATAATTTTGCACACTCTAGCTTTTCTTATACGTTTTATACAAAATGTTTTAAAATTATTACTATAAAAACGTATGGGGCTTGAGTTTACGCTCTAATGACCGAGAAATTTGTTTTAAACACTCTTTGATTTAGTTCTATTTGGTAGCTCATTATATTTTTTATAATTATATAATTATTTATAATTATTAATTATATATATTTTTTAATATATTTTAGATGTAAATTGTCATTCCCTGGGTTGTATCTTCATAGATTTCCAGTCTTTAAACGTAAACTGAAAGTGTATTAGGCATGTTTAAACAACTATAAATTGAGATGTTGCACATACCTAGCTCAGTCCACAAACCCTAATAGACAAATAAAAAAAAAAGTTGTTGTAGTCCTAAAATTTTTTTACAACTTTCGTGCCCACAATTTACGTGCCTCTCAAACTGATTGCTTCAGTCTGTTGATTTTAAAGCTATTGTTAATCGTCAGTAAGGTGTAGTGTTTCCGAAATTTTATGAATGCAACAATGCTTTTATTAGGCGTTTTAAACATCCCCAGGGTCAAACTAGCTCAGGTAGGTTTGAAAGCCAGCAATTTGTATAGTGAAATGACGCAAGTCATTCATGCATTGGTGATGTGGAAAAAACGACGCACCTAGCGTGTATAGATGCAATTTCCATGTTATATGTTACTTATTTTATTTAAAAGGGTATTCAGTTATGCTAATACTTGGAACAGGTTTTTAAAAACTCTCGTTAAATGTTAATATTTTCACTTACCCTGAATTATGAAAATTATGCAAATCCGTCTTTAAATTTTTTTCATACTATTGTTGACTATAATACCTCAACTGCCAACTATGGTATCGGACGGTACCGATGTAACATTTTTTTTTAATTGGTAGGTGCTTTTCAATTATTTGATTACATCTCAGAATTTGCATTTGAAAGTCTCTGTACCCACGACACTTTGTTTGTTAAATGGAGTTTCTTTTCCCACATCGCTAATAAAATTTGTCTGGTTTCTCTGTCTAAGCATTCATAGTTTTATATGTGAATTGTTATGGGAAATTATTATATGGAGGAAATATATCTATTGTTCCATGCAACTGAGTGGAATAATAAGTAGATGGCTATGTGTTCATCACAAGGGTATTATATATGTTCATAATCATTTTAATAATTTCGAAAAATGTTAAGAAGTATTATTTGAAGTGTTTAATTTTTTTTTGGAATAATGTAATATTTGCTATGGTAGCAAGTTATATGTACTATAATAGCCAGAAATTCTAATTTTGATACAAAAGGTTTTTCCCCAAGTGATTGGCAAAGATTTTAAAACATTTTTTACATCAAAGAATGCTCCTTAATGATTAATAGGTGTGTACAAAATTTCATAAAAATATCTGGAGTGATAAGAAAATTATAATAAAAAAGTAAATTTTTTCTTAAAACTTTAACACCCTGTAGCTCAAAAATTAAGAGGCTTAGAACATATATTGATATTAAGTTTTCTTCTTAAAATGACCGAAGAATTCACACCCTTAAGTATCGGCATTCAATTAATAAACACCCAGTATACTTATAAAAAAAGTACTGATATCAATTTAAACGGTTTTTAAGGAAAAGTTTTGACATCATTTAGAAAGTATTTAAACAGTTTATTCTCGGGAAACAAATCTTTTTTTGGTGTACTGATCAAAAATAAACTGATTTATTTGGTAAGAAAATTTTATTTTTTGACGAGTATTTGTTTAAATGAAACAAATAGTTCCATTTGGACATCTTATAAAAACTTAATCAAAAATAATTTTCAAATAAATATATTTTTTTCATTTTGCTAAATAATTTGTTCAAATATGTATAAAAATAACGCTCTTTATGTGGAGTTTTGAAATTAAGTTTTATTAGGTTATATAATCTTTTGAAAAATCGTAATTTAAAAAACTCAATTTCTTAATATAGTCGTATCGTCGAAAAAAATATTTGTATGAAAGGAAAAATTCGAATTGTTTCCTATAAACTATAAATAATTAACAACAGGTAGATGTAGCTGTGCTATATTTCGTGTACTCAAATTCCTAAGCAAAAAGTTGATGACTTAAATAAGCAATATTTAATTGCAAACACATTCTTTGAAATATACAAACATTGTTTCATCATAAAATGTAACTGTACATTTGCTTGTCCAAAAAAATATTTGGTACTAGGAGATAAACATTTGATTGACCCTATACAAACAAATAATTCATTTCCATAAAACCACATTTTTTACAGGCACCAATTTTTTTTTCGGTGTAGAAAAACATATTTCTTTAACTGTTTTCTACAGGTTGTATCTCAAAAACTAAGCATTTGCTAACCTAAATTTATAAGAACCTTTTTTCGTATTTTTAGATGTAAAATGTACTGTAGCATTCTCTGAACAACATTTTGCAGCGCAAAGTATAAAAAACAGATTCTTGTTTACTTGCAGATATATTGAAAAAATATGTGTCTGTCAAAACCCTATATAAAAAGAAATATTTAACTTTAAGGCTATTACTACAATTGTTCAGGATTTGTCCACAAACTATAAGCTTTTAGTGAGTAAAAATAGCAACAAATGAAGTGTGATTGACATTCACTTTCACATTTTATCACCAGATGTCAGAAAAATTTTTTCTTAAAGCCTTAAAAATTGTAATATTGAAGAAAATAAGCTGTAACTAACCGATATGACGATTACTTGTACATATACTTGCATTATGATCGTCTTAGACCGTGAACTATCGTTATTGGTTGTATAAAAGCACAAGGATTTGAAGGATCTTGTACTCCAGGACGCATTAACGAACATTTTCGTGAGTGTAGGCTTTCGCGAAGCGCAAGTGGAAAAGAGTAGCCATGCTGTCTTGGCAATTACCCACGATAGTCGCTGCTCATCATTACCTCAACTGTTATTATTATCATTATTATGTGACTGAGGCAGAGCGAGGTAGCCAACCAGTAGCTGGCCGGCTCCTCGTCGAGTCGGCCAATCGCTGGCTTCCTTAACCGGTCGTCTACCGCCTCTAGATTAGACCTCCAAAAATTAAATCATGTCTTCCTGAGCACCATTTATGTAATGAAAATTATAATTCTCGGTGCGCTGCCAGTCCCGGCTAAATGGAATCCAATTTCGTCGAGGATTACGCTGGAATCGGCTGTTTTAATCAACTCCAGTATCTACGTCTGAGATCTCGTCTAGCTAATGAAGTCCAAGATGAAATTGGTTAAATTCAAGCGTGGAAATCGTTTACATAGAAGGCATTTTGCAAAAATGGCACATTTGAGTTAAAGAATAAACTATAATAGGAGCATTATAAATTGAAAGGAATTCACTATTTTCAAACAGTGTATTAGCTATGTTAATAAAAATTTTCGAGACTGCAAAAAATTGATGTGAAATTATAATGTACATTTTGAACATTTTAACAACTTTACTGTCTAACAAATTGCTGGGAAAATTTTTTTCATATCCTTTCTACAAAAGTACAATTGTGTACGTAAATTGTAAGTTTTTCCTTTATTCACTGTATAAGTAAGAATTGTATTTATTCAGATTATTTGCAATCGGTATATTACAACAACAAAATCAGTTTAAATAAATGATTGTATACACTTTTGTATCATGTAAAAACCAAGTTATTTAATAATTGATATTTTATACATATTTAATGAAAATAATATTACACCGAAAAAACAATTTTGTGGCTGTAAAAAATTTTGTTTAATGGAAATAAATTATTATTATAGAGCCAAACAAATATTTATATCCTGATTTCAAATAATTTTTTTGAAAAAGCAAAAATACAGTATTTTGTGTAAAGAAAGCATCTGTTATGATATACTTCTGGTGTTAATTTAATTATATTCTATGATAAAACAATATTTGTATACTTCAAACATTTTTATCCAATTAAGCAACTGTTTATTGAAGCAAAGGAGTTTCAGCATTGAATTACACATGAAAAATCTATAGCAAATAGGCAACATTTACCGGTTTCGAGTTTATTAGCTCTCATCACTACGCCACAGATGGGTGGTGAGTTAACTGACAACTAATAGTAAGGCTGTTCATGTCTCTCAAAACCGACATACCTGAGTAGGCAAAATATAGCCCAGCTACATCTAGTGGCCATCTATTGACAATTATTTTTTGTTTATAGGAAACAATTTGTAGTTTTCCTTTCAAACAAATACTTTTTTCGACGATACGACTATATTACAAACTGAGTTCTTTAATTTACGGTTTTTCAATATTTTTAATAAGACTTTATTTAGAAACTTTACAAACATGCCTCAATTAAAAATATGCATTTTTTAATTAAATAAACACATTACACAAAAAAAAAACAAATTATTTTCCGAGAATAAATTATTTTTAATTAAATGAAATTGTTTGCTGAAAAAAAGAATCGGTTAATTTTATTAGATATATCACGCATTGTCAAAAGTATTAGAGAAATTACAAATTAAATCATATTGAATAAAATAAAATTAGGGATTTGAATATTTTTCTTTCTTTTTTTTTCATAAAACTTATCAAAATTTACGTATAGGTTTTAATTGGCTTAATAAAAAATGGTAATGAAGAAAAACTACGTTGCAAAATTCCTGATACAAAACGCTCCTTTCGATTACGCCATATGTATTCGCTTGGCTTGGAAAAAGCCAATTAGTAGACCTCCTCGATCGACAATTAAGATTTCAAGCAAAATTTTTCCAAAGCAAATGTATATGGCGTAATATCGAAAGGCTTTTTTAGAATAAAAATATCTCTTTCAGTTTTCAAGTTATCGTATAGCGGTGAGTTTAACGTAAATCACTCTGCATAACTTCTACAATTAATTTAAATAATTAATATCTTTAAAATTAAGAAACAATGCAGTAGGTAATAATACAGAAAACTGTATTTCCTAAATAAATTCTGTATGGCCTTTAGAATATATTTTGATGAAAAAATCGTCCTTGAAAGTTTGTTGCAACATAACTGTTACACCCTGTATATTATGAACATTCTTTTGACTGTATTGTAAAGGTATTTAAACTAATTCAAATGATTTTCAATATCTAAGTAAATGTTTGAAGGATACAGGTAAATGTTTTTAGTTTATACTAGTTAATCTAGACAGATTATTAATACTTTTTACATTATCGTTCAAAATTTAGTTTCGCAAAATTATTATGTTACCTGCGATGCAAAAGAAAAGGAAGCAAGAGAATTGCATTGCAGTTATAGCAACACAGGTTGCGCAGTGACCACATATATCTACTAAAGTAAGAAAAACTAAATAATCGTTAAAGGTAACACCATCGTCTATATTTGCAATTTTTCCCTACTTGAATAGGTATTGTAACCTGTCACTCTAGGGTAACGCGACGATATTTCATACGGACCTCTGAAATTGCTCTCTCGACATGTTCCGATACACCTGGATGGCTTATTATATAAAAATCTACTTACACACTCGCCAGCGTATTGTTTCTGCGACTAGGAATTAACCTCTTGTCACGTACTCGCACACGTACCTGCAAAAAAAAAAGATCGTCGTTAACAGAACGGTCCATTGTTCTAAATTTACATAAATACGAAACAAAGAGCGCTGCGATTGAGCTATTATACGGGATAGTATCAATAAACACACTCGCAACTATAAACACTAAGGGTAAAGGCTAATAAAACGCTGTCGCTGCGTGATGGTAAGCAAAATAATACGGTCATTGAAACCGTTGAGCTGCACACGACGGTCGAAGCAGAACAGTATAGACTTTTTTTGTAAGTAGAATTCTACAAGATCTGCAACAACTCATAAATCTATAAGGTACACAAAGAAATAACATACAGATTCGTACTGTAAGAATGGAGACCAAAAAATGTTGTGGATTTCTGAGGAATCAATATACATAAGGCAGCTTCCGCCTATGAATATTTGGTTTAATGAAACATACATTTAATTGTGAATTTAAATTTTGCAGTTACTGTAATCAAGAATATATTGTATTGACAGCTATAAGGACTGGGAAGTAGTATTCTTAAGATAATTTGAATAAATTTTATTTTATAGTATTCTGATAACCCTAGAACCTCTGGTGCGTTATTTAGAAGCCCTTAGTACTGAAGAATATCAACCGACAGAGACAGAGGAAAAGTGGATTTAACATTAAACAGACATATGTAAACAGGCTTTTAAAAAGGGCGAGATTACATCGCATCAATACAAATAGCTTAGAGGGTATCTGCACCATCACAATCTTGAGTTCTGTTATGACAGATTACAATTAAATACCATATTTGCATAGGCGGCGTGTATGTGTGTGTGTGTGCCTGACTCACCAGCAGTAAAATGAAGACTTACAAGAAGAAGAAGAGCGCCTGTACTATCGACTAGCAGCTAATCCCCAACAGTCTTTAAAAACCGCCTGGGATTATTTTAGAATGAAAATCACAAAACATAAGAAAGGGACTTTAATTTTTGATTTATAGAAGATGAACGTAATTTCCACGTTCTCTAGGAACGAAACTTCCAAAACTTGTGTATACACTATGTAGAAATTTTTACGTATATAAGTCTTTGATAGTAATTTAAAGCATTATGCTTATGCATATTATTTCTTTAGAGTATTTATAACCGAATTTTTATAGTTGTGTATTATTTTGCTATGTCTTTTTCAGTTATACATAAAAACAACACATATTTTGTTCGAACACAATTTTTACTGAAAAAAATTAACAAGTTATACTGCACAGACTATTAATAGTAGGTGCTTACTTATAAAGTGTAAAATGTTTATCTACATAAAATTACCAGATAAATTTCTTTTATAATCTAATTGTCCCTTCCTTTACTACCATTATTCCATATTTGTAATTATCTGATTGTCCTTTAACTTTTTCTGGCTAAAATTTCGGGGTTACCGTGCCTCATCAGCAAGACCAGGGACGCGTGGTCGAGCTGCGCGTCTATACGGCATGTGTGCAGATTAGAAGCGGATAGCAGTAGGTTCTGGTTAGGATTTTTAGCGCATTGCCGAGATAATGTCGTATTATTCAGGTATGCCCAGTGACAATGAGTCTAAGACACGCCTTCTCGATACCAGACTTCGATAAAGTCTTAGCTTTATATGCATGAATTTCATTATTAGCCCCGCCGTATACATCACCACGGAACACACTTAATGGACGCTGGCCGTATAATAAGTCTATTATGCTCCACATTGTTCTAGGTCATTGGAATTATGGCGTTTTTAATTCAACGGCCTGCTACTGGTCATGAGAGGTTATTCTCCCATAACAAATTATTCAGGCGATGGTAATTTTTCTCGGCAGCTCTACGACTAGAACGTCATTGTTCAAGACGTTTAAACGCCCTTATTTCAGTTATTACTACGTTAAATATTGAGACTTTCTTTAAATGTACGTTCAAAGTTAAATTTATATAAAACGTGGATATTTCAAATGCTTCAACGACTTTGTACTATTAAAATCTTAAATATATATTTTTAATATAGAATCCACATTAATTTTATTTAAACGTCATTATCTTAAACGTTAAAACAACATTTATTTTGCTAATGCAAAGTTAAAGGCTAAATTTAACTTGCTTTGTATAAACGTATGAAGCTTCTTTGGGTTAAAACATCGGTAGAATCTAATTTAAACTATATTACAATGATGTATGTAACGTTAATGACAAAACAATTATGTTTCAATTTGGAATTTACGTCGAATCAGTTTAAACGTCCTCAATATAAACGTTTAAACAACATTTCCATGACTTGTGAAACTATATGTTAAACTATAACTAATATTATATTCACGTTAAAACTATTTAATCGTGATTAGAAGAAACGTTTACACAACATATCTGTGGTCTCTGCAACATTGAAGGCTAAAACACACGTTTAAATCAAAATATGGTATTTTAAACGTTTTACCATTACTTTGGATAATGATTTAAAATATGTTTAAATATGAAATGTATTTAAACACATTCAGTTTAAACATTTAAATAAAATGTCTTTGGAAATTGAAGCATAAATATTACCGCTACTATTAATACAAGTTTAAACGTTTGAATTACATGATCCATGCAATGTTTAAACTGAACTGACTGAAATACGTCATTTAAACGTACACCTTTATCATTTAAACATTGTTATTGTTAGACGTAGAACTCTGGCTTATTTTAACTGCAATTTTAATTATCTTTGTTCAAAAAATTTAATGTAAGCTGGTTTGGAGTAAATTTCAGCGTGGTAATCTTTAAATAGTTAGATGTAACGGTAAACGGCACAAAAAAGTCCAGTCTCGAGTCCTGTGATTTGCAATATTTTAATAGACGGAAATGTGGGCCACTCAGATCCCACCGTCATCGGCAATTCTAAACGAAGAGCTTTTAAACTCCTCATATGCTTGGAAACAGACAAACCTCCCATACTCCATACCTAACGGTTCATCAATGACTTAATTATATACGCTTTCAACCAATACATTGTGTTACGTCTAAGTAAAACAGTCGTAGCCATTGAGATAAAAAAAAACTAATATTACTCTTGAACTCATTAACATCGCAAATATAAAAAAAATCGTTTTGCTAATTTACAGTGCACATTTATTTTGACTGGAATGTCTTCTTCCCCTCGATTAGTTCACGACCGTGGCTCGGCTTTTAAAATCAATCAATCATCGCTGACAGGGTTATCTTAAATATAAAAGTTGATATTATTTTACATAAATCTATCGTTAAACGATGCTTGGGGAGATGTACAAGTGTAATTATTTATAACTCGTGTATTATACAGCAAAATATATCACCTGGTGATAGATCTATTAATGTAAATACCCTAAACACAACATGGTGAGAGTCTTGAGTATTTTGTCAACTAAAAATGTGTTATTACACTGTAATCATTGACTGTAAATATACTTTGTAATTTTAAAATATTGTATATAGTATTAAAATATTGTCAAAACAAAAAAAGGTCAATATACTAGATGTTATTTCACTTTGCAATTTTACCAGCAAATCAAGTAAAGTTATGTAAATTTAATAAAAATTACCAATCTGATATATTTCTACAGAGATGTTTATGGTAAATACATTCCAACGCATGCATGCGTCCCAATTCAGTAATGGTCGGTTTGTCTATACAATTATGTGCGTTATAGATATTGTAATGCAGTCAATTGTAGTTAAAGTGTTACAAGATATTTCAAGTGTATGTACGTTTTAATTGTGCTACAAAATAGTGTGTAAAAAGGTCTCTGAAGGTGATTTAAAAAATACATTTTTAAATACACATTGTGTGGTGCTGCTTATATTGCCCGAAAATAGAACATCTATATTAATATTATCACAGGCATTTTCAAAAAATATGTAACTGTGTTTCATGCTTTCTACATGTTAAATATATATGTTTGCTATGTTCAATAAATATTGCTACCTACTTGAAAATACTTATATATACATATTAATTTTTGTATTTCACTAACCTTTATCATATGCATATTTTAATAATTTCTATATTAATTCTGTAATCTGTTTTAACTTTACAAATCGTAAGTAAAATTACCGTGATCAGCTATGGGCATAAAAGAGCTAATGGTAATCATGGTAATTGTACATAAATAATTTTTTCAGTGTACAATAAAACTAAATATACCTACAATACATTATTATATTATATCGTACTGTATTATTTTTTTGCTGTACTTGTTTTCAATGTAGATAGACTTTCATAGAACAAACATTAAGTACTTTAATTCTCACTTTCAGCCGTTTTGGATATCACGTTACAAGCAAATTTTTGAATAACGTTGCACTAGTTGATGGAAAGATGCACGGTTATAAATATAAATTCCAGGAAATGGGATGATGGCAACTTGATAGGTTACAAGTGAACCTTTTTCTCGATGTAACTAGCCTCGGTGCCCTCTAGTAAATCAAAAATAGAGACGTACGGACGTTGTCATAAATAACCGTTTTAGGAAATGAAGTACTAGCAATGCGATATGTTATAAATTACTTGCGCGGGGCTATATGCAGGAATGCGGATACGATACATCATACGAGATCAGATTAGTAAAACTGCGGAATTAACTATGCTTTTTATAATTCACTTAAAACAATGGCCGTAAAGCTAAGTATATTACTATTTTACAACTCTGTTTTTATCTGGTCTATTAAAGATAGCGGTCCGGAGCTATATTAGAGGATATTAATCATGCAGCTACCGGGTACCGAAACCTCAAAGACTTTGCTACTTCGCCTCACCAAGGCAAACAATCGTTTTCCTGACGATTTTTTTTTTGTGAAATAAAACGTGATAAATCATTTAAATATTGTTTGAAGTCGCCGCCACGTTGTGTTAGATTTGGTGGTATAAAAGGGTACCGACTATTATAAAACACAACAATAAACAATGCACTAAAGCCGAAAACAGGTTTTTACTTTTAAATTTGCCTTTTAAAACATCCCGGAAAAAATAGTTTTGTTTATATACGCTTAATGGTTTAATATATCTACTGCGTAAATACACCAGGGTTAGTAGTAAACCGTGTAAATTAGGATCATACTTTCATTAAGCCTATATGTATGTAAAGAGTAAAATACTGGAGTGTTTATAATTGTGGTTTGTTTGCGTAATAAAATTTCAATAATAATGCAGTGTACTAATTTGGAACTATTTCATACTCAGTTTATTATGAAATTTATATAATTTTGATGTGATTTATGTTGCACATGCACATCAATATAACCTCTAACATATTACGGTATAGTTGTGTTAAGGTGTAGTAGACAAACATGTCAATAATAAAGGCTTTACAAATATTTGCAAAAACCAAGAAACATGTAATAGTGTTTCAAGAATAAGATGTCAAGATGTCAACATTTAAACGCATTTTCTAATGTGAATCAAACACATTGCAATACATTTTTAGATGATGGGTGAACAATACACTTTTACAGAGAAGGATGAATAATTCGCATTTAGAAGATAAATGGACAAATTGCACTTACTTCCTACACATAAGTTATTTCTGCTTCTGAAAATGCCTTCTTGACTATTTAGAAATAAAAATGTAACTCGCATTTATTACTAAATTTTATTAATACTCGTAAAATCTACTGTATTTCTAATAATTTGTTAGTAAGAGGCATCCTGCAAATTGTATTCATTCATAAACATTTTAAGAAGCATAATTTTTTAATCCGAGCAACTTTTTTTTTGTGACATCAAAAGTAAACAAGACACACTATTTTTATGGTTACAAAATGAACAATACATTTTTAAATTGTCTTCTGTTACAGTATTCAGGTTAAACAAAATAAGAATATTAGAAATGGTTGATGAACTCTTTGGTATATACATTTTTTTTAATACAACACAAATTATAATGTCAGACATTTACGACGGAATTTAGTATAATACTTGTAAACTAACATAACATGTTTATACCTGTAATACTGCAGTGTACTCATTTCATTTACAAAATTATTGTGTAATTTTATATAACTGTTACAAATTTCCAGTGTAAAGTTATGTAAAATTACAGACAAATCTTAATCATTTCAAATTTAAACATTTAACAACTGAAATAATTAAGGTTAACAAACAAGAGGAATACTATTTCATGTCGAAATTGCGTAGCTATTAAATATAAGCACAACTAAAATTTGTTAACAATGTCAAATATTTTAATGTATGTTTACTAGCTAATAGATGCATTGCTAGACCCAATCAGAGCTCGCTAAAATTTCGCTCGCAAACAGTATTAATTCACTCTAATTAAAAGAATACCAAGTGATTATTCCAATGGGCATTTTAAATTAAATTCAGCCTAGAGATGATATCTCCCACAGTCGTGGGATCACATTGGAACAAGACCAAGACAAAACAGAAAAAAAGAGAGAAAGAAAAACCTCCGCTAAATTAACAAGGTCTTTGTGCGCACATCAAATGATATCGTTATTTTAATTCGCCGAAGACTACCGCTTCTCGGCAGATTAGAACTCAGAATTTAAATTTGCATCCAGCCAGACTCTTTGTTTGCAGAGAAAGTAAGCTATAGGGGTAATTAGCACACGCTGGGTTTATCTGCCCTGGTCGCTGTTGCACGGTCAGGTTATTGTCGGTTTACGATATTTCCCACTGATTTCGATTTAATAATATTGCACACGTTCAGTTTCGAATTAGGTGGCATGCAGGTACAAGATCCTCTGAAATTGTAAGGAAATCTTGCTTGTGACGAACACGCTTTATAATCAATAATAGTGTATATACACTGTTAAAAAGTGGAAGTGTAAAATTTCCGTGTTAATAGTTTTACACACTAAGTACGGTTTTTTTATATGTTTTACACAAAATGTGTTAAAATTTCTAATATTATAATAAAGTATACTGAATTTGTGTAATATTTACCAGCGATGTGTTAAAAGTACACCATTTTGTGTAAACTTAACACACCTCTATGTTCTATATCTCTACCCCTCACTGGTTGAGAACAACTGCGCAGTTGCAGTATATCAGCTGTTCCAACACACGTCACTACGCCATGTTGGTCGTGTAGCGTTGTTGTGTTCAGTTACCTCTCGTTTGCTGTGTTCAAATGGAGAACATTTGAATTTAAAGTGAAGTTTCTTCAAAGAAAATTGTAAGTACTTACCTAACTATAATAAATATTGCTGATAATTGCGAAAAAGCTAAAACTCTTTACACATGTGTATACACAATGTATACACAAATTTACTATATTTTATTATAATATTAGTAGTTTAAACATATTTTGTGTATAACGTATAAAAAAGCCATAGTGTAAACTATTAACACGGAAATTTTACACATCCTAAATTACACATTGGAAAATCTCACTTTCACAGTAACTTTATTACAGTGTATAGTTTGGAAACAATTTTTTTTCACTTTATAAATGTTTTGAAATAGCAATTGCGTCAATTCTTACTTTTCCCTATCCGCTCTTAAAATATTACTGATAGATAAGCCTTTCCATCATTTTTACACTAACTGAACATTTGTAAGTAATTTTTGCAGACCATATTGTGAAATAACTACCAATTAAAATCAAATTCTGGGTTTGGTTGTAGATAATTCAATTAAATTTGGTTCTTTCTGGGGCGTACATTACATTCTGAGTACACTTTCTTCGTTTTTCTGTATACTTTACAAGCAAAAACCAATTTATAGGGAACAGTTTCATTTTGTATATCTACAACATCTATCTCCACCACCCTTAAAAAGGATCGGCCTGGCAATATGTAATTAACTGTGATCGCATTAAAGTTTTTTTGGGGGAGAACGAGGACCCTATTCGCATTTTTTAACTGGCTCAGTATAAACCAATACGTTTTTTTACATATGAAAATAAATTAACATTCACTTGCTAATCGTTGGGTACCTCCGGTTTTGGAATTTACATTTTTTTAATACCCGACTTCTTCCTCGGTGCTCGAAACGAAAAAAGGGTTAATAAAACCTTAATTAAAACCGCAATATCATCAAGAGATGTTAATGAAGATTTTCATGTGTGGGTAATTATTGGACAGGTCCCTATATGATCAGTGCCAAAAAGTACGTTCATAAGCCACCATGTCCAGCATCACATCAAGCTGGCTCTGTTATTATGTTTTCCGTTAATCAAAACAAGGGCCTGCTTCGATTTATCTAAGCCAAACATCGAGGCGATGCGGAGGTAGGCGTCATAAGACAAGTGTACATTTCACTTCCATTAAACAGTTATGCTGTAATTGGATATTCAATTTTTTTTTAATTTGCTCGATAACCGCATCAAAACTCTATTCGCAGCTATAAGATACGGAATTCTGCTATCCATTTAATACCTGAAGATTTAGAACACGTTTGCTGATAAATCAGTAACATACCGAAATAACATGGCTTTTGTTGTTTGTGTTTTAACCCACACGAAATTAAAACAAACTGATGAAGGTAATAATGATATAATCTGAAGTTTCTTACATACGGAATATATATCTAGTTAAAGTTTTAATCGGAAAATATCAATTATATTGGGTGTTAAGGTCGGCTAGTAGCTGTATCTCGGAAACTACTTGTTGTACAATTGATAACAAAAGTGACTCCGGGAGCAACAGTAGTACCAATAAGATAAAAAATATAGTCTATATTTTCATAGAAAAAAGAGTATACTTCTGAAGACAGGTTTAAACAGATAGTTAAGGCAGCTTTAAAATAAGACCAAGTTTGCTAAAATCGGTTAAGGCAGTCGGAAGTTTTCGAAGTTTTTGTGTAATACGATGCTGCGTTCTCCATCATACATACGCTATTGATTTTATAGAGAAAATCTCACTTTTAGATTTGGATCTGAGAATTCGTCATCTAGCTGTAAAATTTGACACTGGAAAATAATTTTAAAACACTTCTCGGGGTTACTTTAGTTATCAATTTTTTCCCGGAAGCTGTGGGATAATTAGTTTCCGAAATACAGCCGTTGGCCGACCTTAACGGGACACCCGGTATATTTGTTCAATAATATCAGTTGCATGAGCTTCAAATTTTGTTCTCTGAGGTCCAATAATTGAACTTCAAGCCGTTCAGCGACACCGAGATGAGGTGGGTACGAAAATTTATAGTGTTAAATATGTAAGCCGAGTTATTTTTAGAAGTGTAGAAGCCAACGGTTCCGTCTCGAATTTCTCGTCGCAACCGAAATGGCCTTTTATGCTTAATAAATGGTGGTAATAAAGCCATTTGGTTCTAAGCGCTAATATGGCCAGACAGAGATAAGCTACGTCGCGGAAGTTAGCGATTCAATGGTTCAATTTATAGCAAAAGAAGTATCAAGAGAAATATAAAAATACAGTAAGCAACATTACTTGGTTTGTCAACGACACTTGTTTTAAGTTAAATGACAATTCATGCCGAATATAATGTAAATAAAATTTTAGTAAAATCCCCTTGCTCTTAACTCTAGATTAGTGCTGCTTCGTTTGAATATTGGGACACAGGTTTACTTTCGTAAACTTCGAACGTCAAAAAACTTGACAAAATAATGCTTTATACATTTTCATATAAACTCATTCTAAACATAGCGGATGTCAACGTCTTATATAGTAAAAAATAACATGGAGTAACCTCAAACTCATTTATGAGTGAAATTATTTTGGAGGTGGGTTTTCAGAAATTAGCAATATATGAGCTTATCAACACAATTTTTGGTCAGGCAGATGGTTTGTGCGAAAACATAGAAATATATTGATAACATAACGCAATTTTCAATTTGTAGTAAGACACAGTTCAGTAAGCTAACTCAAAATTTATTCAATGTTACTCATAAAAGATTTGTATAGCTAACAAATATTTGAGTGAATCTTACTTAAGGAATTGTGTTATTATATTAACACAATTGGCTGTAAACTTGTAACAAATAATTGTGTTTTTGAGTGATATTTTTACTCAAAAATTTTTACGGTGTATGAATATCTAATAAATCATCAAAGATTGTTGATACTTTAGGAGGCATTCAGTTTGTTTTCAACACCCTGTAGATAAAGGACTTTCTGAAGTTGTATAGCAATTTATAGAATTTTGTTCGATTCAATTATTATTAACTCACTATTGATTTAAATTGTATGCATATTGGGAAAAAACAAACAAATATATTGATAACATCTTGTATTTGTAATAACACATATTTTAATAAATATAACTTAAAATGACTGATTTCATTTACTCAACTCACTCACTCACTCACTACACTCAGGTGTGAACTGGTTTTAGCAACCAATTGTGTTGATTTTGACTGAAAATTTACTCAATATTTTTTTACGGTGAACATAGATACAGAAAAACTATCTTTTTTGACGCTCTAACAATAACTTACTATGATAAATATAAAAAAAAATATCACAAGACTAAAATTTTCAAATAGGAGACTTCAATGATAGTAAGTCCTTAATACTACAAGGTCATCTACACAGAGTGCATCAAAGAAACAGGTTACTCCATTAACTGCAAGTTTTTAACATTTCAAATGTATAATGTGTCCCACTTTTCATGGAGCCACCCTGGTATCTCGCTCACCTGATATCCGAATACTTTGAAACTTTGGTGGTGAATATACATAAAGTGAGTCTTTAGACGTAGCCATATTTGATTATAGCCAGAGGCGTTCGATTCTAAGATGGAGAAACGGGCTCGATTTAAAAAAAAAAAGTATTCGCAATTTTTTTAGATGAAAAGTCGTAAAATATTCTTAATCAGTACCTTTAGAAACCCCGTTATACAAGATTACATCGTTGTAGGTTCAAAGGTGTTTGAGATATGAGCTATCGAAAAACAATTTTTTTCAACAAAATAATTTGTATCTGTAAAATGCGCTCTACAATAAAATAATATTTTTTTAATAAGACAAAAATTCTAATTTGTACGTAGGTACATACCTACCAATATCATTCTAACAAATAATCTTCAATAAAAACCAAAGTAAGCCATGAAAACAAAAGTTTGTATAATTCTTGTGTTGTAGAATCATTTCATACCAGTAGATACCATTATTCTAAACAAAAAATAAAGAATACATTTTTTTTCAAATCCAAAATTTGCGCACACGCTTGGGAAAACGGTCATTTGATTCAATGGGGTTCGGCAAAAATTTTAGAGAAGAAAGATAACGCAACAAGAAGAAAATTAAAAGAGACCGCGATTATTTTGTTGAACGGAGATAAGTGTGTGTCAAACTGTTCAGTAAACATTGATCATTGTTGGCTATAGTTGTATCAAGAAGAAGTAAGTAACAATAAAATAAAAATCATTTAACATCTCTATGTAAGCAGATAAACAAATTTTAAACTGTCAAACTTGGCATACGTTTAATACTTTTATTACTATTTTGAGAACGAAAACAGAGTTTTTCGAAACGTCAATAATACGGAAGTGCCTGATAGTGATGTGATTTTTGTTATTTTTTACTTATCTGCTTTTTTCAGTGTGAGATCTTTTGGTTAGGCAAACTTAGTTTCAAAAAGAACCCTTGACTAATCCGTTTGGCGCAAGGGCTTATTTAATTAACCTTTAATTTTTCAGAAGTGTGTCAAAAACCCAATAAAACTAAAGAAAAACTAAAATTATGCCACAAATAAATAGCTTCAGACAATATCTTAACATTGGATAAAGTGTCATCACATCTTTTTGGGTATACTAGTAACAAAACATTATTAACACATTTTTCTAATTGTTCAATTCGGATCCTCTCAATACACTTTTGCGTGTGAGCAACCGTTTTTCCTCTGGGTCTCGACTTGCGGCGACCAGCGTATTCCGTTCGAACGTGGATTTCGAACTGAAACGCCGCCTCCGCACTCATGAATAGTGAGCGAGCTCATTAGCGGGCCCGAGACAGTAATGACCGGACCAGTACCAAGCCGGTGACAGTCCACAGTTTTCCTTCTTCTCGCGGACGCACAGCCAAGCCACTATCACCACATCATTGTGGCCTGAACTCTCGAACAAAAAAATCCGGTAGCACCTAATAAGCGCAACAACATTTAAGGCTCAACAATTGCCTGGGCCTCATTTACAAATACGTTTTGTATTCATTTGCATAAAGAATAAATCATAAAACGGTTCCTGCTTGCTCGGAGACGGCCCGGATTCCCGATAGACAATGGACGGGCTTTCGATTGTAATTAGAGATTGAATCGGATATTTTGGTCAGGTAGCCGATGTGTTTTTATCAGATCTAAATATTTACATTCTTAGTGAAAGGTATTCGACTGATACATGACTTCATAGTTTGGCGCCAGCAATTCAAATTGCAAATTGGAGATTATTTGCAATTTTTTTGCGTTTGGTGCCGTTATGTCAAATTTATGTTAGTTTCGTATTTCGATAGTGGAATACACAATTTTAGGCGAAAGAACATTTACATCAGTGTTCATTCAACTTTCAGTTGAGGTTATAAAAGTACCCATACTGACCTTCAATGGGGAAATTGTATGATTTTTGCAAATACGCGCAGAATAAATGGCGTTTCGTGGAAAAACAAACCTACAACAGTATTAGTGGTTTCGAAGAATTTCGAAACTGTAGTGAAATTCTATATTGTTAAACATATTAAAATAAAGAAATAAGGACCCTGCATGATGCATTTTTAAATTCGAGTTATCCAAGGGAAAGATTAATACAATGCTACATTGCAACGATCATTGTAAAACTGTTATTCAGAACTATAGTGAATTTGTTAAATATAAAGATATACAAAATAATCATGGTGTACTTTGCTCAAATGGTGGCTTATATTTCTACAAATAAACTTAATTGGGATTTATATATCAACATAATGTATTGCATTATGACATGTACGAATACAGCGCCTAATAGAAAATATTTCACCGTCCCAAAAAACGAAAAGAAAAATGTGGTATAAATACATCACAAGCTGATCTACACTGTAAACAAAGAACTAAGTTACGTTTAATAATACCGTAAGTTCACCACATCACCACTAATAATTATGACATTACCTACACAGTATTTCTACTATGTATCTAGCGACAAATGCTACAAAAACGCAAAAATACAAGAAACAAATACAGTATATAACCAACAATTTTGTTGCTAAACTCATTTCCCACTTAAAATGGTAATTCAATCAAAATTCAACACCAAAATAGTTACTCAAAAATGAATTTGAACTTACACAATATTATTTCTCACTATGTGAAGTTGCAGCTAGAGGAATTTGAACTTGCTGCACTTCGAAATGACATTCATTTGTACATACGCAATACAAGCCTAAAGTGCTTTCAAACAATTTCTTTGTCGTTGTAAAGGAACTTTTAAGTTAAAAATTCTCGACTTCCTCGTCTGCTGAATTGGTTAACCGCACAATTTATTTGAAGCGTCGGCGCTGAAATTATTTACTATTGCTTTTCGTGTAACGATCAATTCTTCAAACAGCTACACTCATTAGGTAGCAAAGTGAATGCGTCATTTTATTATTCTCTTGATTAAGTGAGCGTTTTATTGTCAAAGGCTCTTGGCAGCGAATACGCCCAATATATATAAATAACGAAAGGCGTAAAACTGAAAGGGAATTAACTGCCTCGTAACCCTCGGAAAAACTATTGTTTCTGTTCTTTTAATCCTGTCGGTAAATAAAAATAATAGAAGCGGACTGAGAGTGAATGATTTTATATGTTAGTTGGTCTACTCGAAATCATAAAGTGAGGCAATAAATACTGATTAAGGCACTTTTATGCGCTTAAATGGTAAAGCTGAGTTTGCCTTTTCTGCCAAATTGCAAAACACTTGAACTGAAATTGTTACTTAACGAAAATAATGGATTCTCTGGTTGACGACATGGCACAACATAAAAAGGTGTTTTAAATCAGCATTTCAAAATGTAAGTCTACCATGGTTTCTTAAACAGTTTGTCTTTAGAAGCAACAATTGGAATCAGTTGTAAATTATAATAATATATATGATAATGATTATTAAAGGAAAAATAATATTTGAATACAAATATACATATAATTTACGTTTTAATCAAGAAAAATGGCAGCAGTGGTGTTACTGATGATTGAAATTTCAGAAATAATAGGGACTAAGATAGTAATATTAGAGAATACGCATAAGTACTTTAAAGAAAAATTTATTTATATTCAATTATTATTATTATTACACATAATATTTTGTAATAATTCAATTTCACTATGTAATCTTAGCAGCACATGGTGTAAAATTCTGTAAATTTAACAAAAATTACCAATATTATGTATTTTTACAGAGATAGTTACGGTAAACACATTTTAACGCATGTGCCTACAGCGTGCCGATTCAGTAATGGTCGAGTTGTCTATACAATCATGTGCCTTATAAATATTGTATACAGTTGAAATGAAAGTGGTACGGGATATTTCAAGTGTGTGTATGGTTAAATTGTGCCGTAAAATAGAAATACAACATGTTTAAATGCGCATTGTGTACTGTTGCATTTATATCTGGCCTGGCCGAGAATACAACACATCAATATTACATAAACCATTTTTTCAGTGTAAGAGATAAAAAATATGAACCAACAGAAATATTGAGTCTACCCTATATGCAAGGATGTACATCAGAGAAGTTAAGAGAAAAATGAATAAATGTAATTTTTTTAAAATATTCATATAATAATAGTGAAAAATAATTTACGGTTATAAAACTTGATATTGCGTCAAGTAAAAGTTTTATGGAAATAAAATTTCTGCTAATGGCTAAATAATTTCCCTCAATGTAAATTACTTATATTTAACATGTGGTTTAAGTGTTGGTTTATATGGTATCAAATTTCACACCTGCACGATCATTCTTATTATTTCGTGGTCCGTAAAATCATCCGTAATACCAGCGACGTGAAAAGCTTCACTCGAAATTATGCCCCCAAATATTTATTGAAACAAAAACTCAGTGCGAGGTCATAAGTTACTTCGGGGGGCAGTAAATGTTAATTAAGAGAAATTTCTTTATTATTGCGCTTGAATTAAAAGGCGTTGTATGCGGCTCTATGCCCGGCCGTTAATGAAAAATCATAAACCAAAGCATCCCCGGATTCCTTTTGTACTAATTATAAAAAACGATTACGAAAAAATGAGAAATGTAAATGGCATAGCCTGAAAGCAAAGAATTATTGTTTTTCATATGGGCCAGGACGTTAACACGATACTATAAATAATATCGGCTCGCGGGGCCTCGCTTTCAAAAACCAGCTGAATGGTGGGGGCCCCATTACGATATACGTAACATCGGGGGGCGACCATAACGTACAATCTCACAAACACGCCGTATAAATTATTTGATTCACAATAAATACACAATCCGACTTATAATTACGTCCAGGACCTGATTTATAGACTTTATCCGAATTTGCGCCATCCCAAATTGCCCCGGACCTATAAATGTTTCAATCAAACCGTCCAGTAAATGAAATAACACGTTTTACACGCCGTACGAAACCATACTCCACGCCAAAACTTAATTACCGACTTCCCTTTGTAAATTATGTTATCATTTCTTTGTCGTTACTTCCACGACGTCGTTCTACTGTACAGGATGTTTTAAACTCGATAGTATTGGTCTACAGTGAGGATACAAAAAGTTTAAATAAAATTTGAGACACTTGCGATGAGGCAAGCTCCATTTTCAATCGAAAGTATATTATTATCTTTGGGATTTGACAGAAACTACTAATAACGTTATCGATTATATTTTTTTCCAAAAACATACCCAAATTCTTTTCCTGTTAAAAAGCTCTCTTTTTTCTAATAAACTTTTATTAGTTCCGGATTAAAAGTTATAAGCAATATCGTCCTAAAGAATGTCAAAAGAAATACCACCTAAAAATCACATTAGCATAGTGATCAAGTAATCGTTGGAAAATAATTGAATGTCCAATTCAATGCCGGTCGGGGCATTAGTCGGCGGAGTAGTTGTTTCCTGCAGTATCATTTAGAGATTTAATGGCTCGTCGAGGGGTCTGCGTTAAGTACCTACTGTAGGTCGCTTTCTGTAAGTCGAGCCGCTTAGGCCGAGCAGGAAGTAAGCAGACTACTTATATCTCACCTGCACTCAGTTTATATGTGAACATACATAGCCAGTTCAATTGCCTGTCATCTCAGCTTTGGCATACTGATGAGGGCTAACAAGCCCGAAACCGGTCAATGTCTGGTGGTGTGACCTACAAGGGTTCTTGGCTGTTCACACAGATACTGCAGGAGTAATTCAATGCCGGTCGGGGCATTAGTCCGCGGAGTAGTTATTTCCTGAAGTATCACTTACAAATTGAGTGTTCATTGTTTAAAGTACATAAATGTAATTAATAATCTATAAAAGGATTAAATCCGATAATTCTTTAATACAGTTGAAACAAAAGGTGATGATAACAACACATATGAGAACATTTTTGTAATGGCGTTATGTTTTGTCTTTCCAACATTGTACACCAATTTCTTTCATTTTTTTGTTAGCTACTTTGTGGAACACTTTTTTAGGCTACTTTGCCTGTTGTGTATTCCCTTATTGATAATTAAATAAATACATATATAAATAAATAAATAAATAAACAATAACTAAACTTAAATAATGAGGCAAATGCTCTCATATTACGTACATATTGCATCTATTCTCTATGAGCTTCTTTCATTTCAAGACACATGCAATCTTTGCCTGACGAAATCGAGGCGTGTTAGATCTGGTGATTTCCAGGCCACTGAATAGATCCATTGATCCCAATCGATTTTTCTTGGAAAGTGTAATCTAAATATTGCTGCACAATCCTGGCCTTGTGGGGTGGAGGTTCTACGTGCTGAAACCATAGCTGTAGAGGCACATTCTCTAGAAGTGCATGAAGTTCTTCTTGTAGTAAACTTAGGTAGCTCACGCTGTTAATGTAATTTTTAGGTGGTGTTTCTTTCGAGTCTTTAAGACAATATTGCTTATAACTTTTCAACGGAAAGTAACACAGAAAACATTTCTAATAAATGTATTAGGAGCTTTTTAACAGAAAAAAATTAGGTATGTTTCTGGAAAACATATAATTGATGAATTAATTTTATTTCAATTTGTTGTATCCTCGCAACAGATCCATACTATCGAGTTTAAGACACTGTACAAAATATATCCACATCGCATTTATAAAACAGTGTTTCTCTACGCCAGTTTTGTACCTCCCTGTCTGAGTCACGGGTTTGGAACAACTTTCGGAAAATATCATAACGTTAATTTATCGAGCCTCCTGAAAAGTTTATAGTGGAACCAGCGAATATTATAGATAGTAAAATGCCCGTACGGATATAAAGTTAAGACTTATTCGTGCAAGTTTATGTATTTTTTATGGAACACACTGCGTGGAATGTTAATTAAAAAAGCTTCTAAAACAGCTCTCCTTATAGTTAATCTTAATTCGCCTTAAAAATTCGCTGTAAACGCTGAAATGTTTAACGTTCAATATCGGTATTTTAACGCCTACCAATCACTGTTGCCATTTCGGTTTTATGATAAGCATGTGTTGATGTTCGCCTCTCCACAATTATGTTTTATCAAAAATGTGTTATTGACCAAGGTTCTGTTTTTATTTTTCCAAAAAAGAAATGTATACTTAACAAATGAAAGCTAAAGGACATTTGATTTGATATCCAACGGAAAAAAACAAACTCAAACATTTAAAATTGAAAAAACAATTTTTTGGTTTGTAGAGGGATGTTGATTGTTCAAAAATAACTAATTTATCTTTAGTTACACATAATATAGTTGAGGTACTAGATTCCAAAGGCCAGATGGATGTGATCTATATGGACTTTTCGAAGGTCTTTGACACTATCAACCATATTATTATATTACTAAGACTAACTGAATATGGATTTTCTAATAATTTAATTCAATTCTTATCAACTTATTTAAAAGGACGGCCGTTGCCTTCAATGGATTTCAGTCTCGTAAATTTGAGGCCACTTCTGGTGTTCCTCAAGGGCCCAACTTCGGACCTGTCATATTTTTGTTATTCATCGATGATCCTACTAAAGCAATCTTTTTGCTGTTCAGTTAAAAATCTATTACAAAATTAGTAACATTGATGATTGTCACTTTATGCAGTCCCCAATAAATATAATTGAAAATTGGTGTGATACTTTTACTAACGTTAAATATCTCTAAATGTAAATTAGTTAACTATACGCGAAAAAATCATCCTATCTTATATAACTACTCGTTAAATAATGTTATTTTAGAGAGGGAGCGTACAATAAAAGGTTTTGGCATTCTGTTTGATTCAAATCCGAGTTTGTCGCAGCATATACAAAATATATCGAAATTGTTGTATAAAAGCTTAGGGTTTATTATGAGAAACTGTAACTCTTTTACTAATATCGATGTATTAACAACGCTATATATTTCACTAGTACGTTTTAAACTGGAATATGGTTCTTTAATTTGGTATCCTATATACCAAAATCATTCTTTATCGTTTGAATCCGTACAAAGAAAATTCTTAAAGTTTCTATTTTTTAAAAAAGATGGTATATATCCCGACCGAGGTTATAATTATCAAGATTCAATATTCTGTTGTTAAAATTTAGACGTATTCTAAACAGCATACTATTTTTATTTAATTTATTTAACAATACTGGAATGTTTTAATTATAGAATTCCTGGTTTTAACTTTAGGCAAGTTGAAACGTTTTATTTACCGTCAGCTAGTACCAATACTTTTAAAAAGTCACCAGTGTATGTTATATCACAATTATAATATTATTTCAAAACAATGTTATATAAATTTTTCATCTATCAACGCTGTGAGAAAGACTATAGAGGAGAAGTTTCGACAATTTTAATTTAATTAGTTATTATTAGTTTATTTATGCTATTTTGCTATATATCTTTATACATTTATTTTATTTTATTTTATTGTTCCTTCTATAGTATATGTATTATAATTCTTGTCCTGTAAATGGAATTTTCTGTTAGGTTATTGCCTAGTTTGAATTTGAAATTGTCCAGGACAAATGCCAATTCGATTCTTTCTTCTGCACGGAAAAATCATGCATTTTACCAATTAAACGAAAAAGTACGTCAATTTTGACTTTCTTAGTACCTACTATTTTACCTTTTCGATATTATAATACAATGCTATGAGCGGTACTTTCGTCTGTATTGCGAAATTTTGGTTCAACTGTTGTTCCTCGACAGGAACATCGCTAGGGGAACTTAAAATTAAGGCTATAGCTGCGGATTTTATTGGATATATGTCCGGACACTGCCTTTATGGAAGGCATCGTTCTTCTGGAGGCTTGTAATCGCTGGCAGGAGGGAGACGCAGATATTTAAGACGTCGGGAGACGTACGCGTTTACAAATCGAATACACGCATCGATACCAACCAATAAGTCGCTCCGACTCAGCATCGGAACGGGTACGACACGACGGCCATAATGAACACAACAATTTATTCGCGGCTTGGCCACTAACTTACGCTATTAACTACGAAATCGGACACGTGTCGGGGCAGCGCAACTCTCGACAACAACACGGGCAAACAAGGTCCCTCATTAACTATGCAAGAATGCAAAACAAGCCCACTACGCTAGGATAGTTTAATAAGGCGCATCGCCGAGACCGGCGCTTCCAACTTGCTCCTCCGCTCGCTTTTGGGGATAATCAGAGAACGGCCAGGGAGCCGCTGTCGAGTCGTCGGCGGACTCCTGGGGGGCAGGCCCCGAGGAGACAACGCATTTCCTGTACGTCCCGACTGAGTTTATATACTCTTACCAGAAATCAGCTCCACAGTCATAATATAAGATGGAAAATGGGAAAACGGTTAACTAACACTAATTTGATTTGTATGACACAATTTTTGTCAAATGTATTAGATGTGCAAGGCCAAGTAGACGTTGTATATACAGGCTTTTGATCGCATAGACCATATAATATTGCTCTACAAATTATCTGCTTACGGGTTGACTGCTAATGCAGTACAGTTATTAAAATCTTATTTATCTAATCGTTACAATTATGTTACCTACAACAGCTTCAAATCTGAGGTTTATCCAATCACGTCAGGTCTCCCTCAAGGGTCTAATCTCGGGCCATTACGCTTTTCATTATTTGTCAATGATCTTAACGTCTCTGATACTTGCAATAAGTTGATTTCTGATGATGTTCTAAAAATTGTCAAGAATACGGCGCTCTTAAAACACTGCTTGCAGAATAAGTACACAATTATTGATTTTTTTCTCCACGAATTATGTCTGAAAATGGTCCAAATCAAATTTGTTTCTTTCAAATTCTGTTGTGGAGAAGTACAAATCCTTCCGAAAAGTAATCCGTGTGCAAATTAATGGTTTTGTCTCTCTTAATTACCGTTGTAGAAAGAAAGATAAATGTATATAAAAATTGTCCTATTTTTCTGAAAAACCCTGTACAACAAAGAAAATTGATTAATACATTCAAATGCATGTCACGCATCGAATCTGTATTGCAACTAAGCCAGCTATCCATCCATCACAACACAAACAAATAATTTCACAATAATTTCATCGTTAATTTGTAGGACATCAGGACAGATAAGATCTTTCTCATGGTAAATATTACGTCTTGCCGACCACAAAAAACACTAATAGCATCAGTAGGTGTTTTTTTGACGACACATATAATAGCCATTCTTTTCACATTGATAATAGAGATATTAATTTTTTGTTTTATTCCCAATCTCTCTATCGAATCCGGGTCATTGCTACCCGGCGCTGTTCGGTCCTGTGTCTCATCGTCAAAACATATTCGCTTGAGAAAGGAAAATAAGACTCGACTTTGATATATAGGGTGACACGACGCTCCTGGTACGCTATAAATTTTTCGATGACGTGTTCGAGTCTTGAAGTACAACAGCGTTGCCACTCAGGACCACATTATAACAACAACGTTTTATACCGAAGTAATAGATTTTTTTTCTAATAACAATTTGCTTGCTTTTTTATTCAGGCAAATAGTAAATTTAATTAATAATTATAAACTACACTGACGATACAAACACACGAAATTTACCGTCCTCTACCACGTGACAATGATAAATGATGGATGAAGAAAGAAGAGACGTCTGGTCGCGTACATCTGTTCCAGATGCAGTTGACGGCGGGTTCGCCTGCATAGGAAAGTTAACATATTAAATAGGAATTTGAACTACCAACTCTTTAGCTGTGCCGATTACAACGTATCTGACGTAGGCGCTGATTACTGCGGTTGAGCATTTATTATAAAATTGTGATGATTTCATATTGATTAGTGATTACACCAGGTGTTTATAAAAATGCAAATTTAATTATTGTTTGTTTCTGTTATTATTTAGCGGTTCTGCAGCGACTGTTATCGAATCATTAAAAATGTTATTAACTTAAATACGGTAGGTCGAGAGTCGGATTGCCGGATAGTTTATAAATGAATAGTTATTTCTCGGACTGTTTTTTGTTGACAGCACGACGGTTTTTTTATTAGTGTCTGTATTTAAATACAAAAAACGTTTCAGCCTCTAGTAATAATTCAACCAAGTGAGTATTGGATTTTATTTTACTATTTATGTAATGAAATGTGAATGGTTTATTTTGACCTGTTGAAGTTTTGTAATTTCAATAATAAATATTTTTTATGCTGAATCATAATGCTTTTAAAAAATAATTTATAACATTAATTACATATTACAATAAGTACGTACTATAGGAAAATATTTAAATTTGGCAACGTTGCTTTTAAAAAGGGAGTATTATATAATGGGTTTAAACATTTTTTTGGCGTAAATATATATTTAAAAATGTTTTAAATCGCTTATTCATATTATACTAATTTTTCCCCACCTTCTGTTAAAATTAATGACACTATTACTGAATCATTCTGTAGATTTTCCTAATCTCAGATTTCCCATAAGTAAAGCTACTTTGTATACGCTATCTAGATCTTACTACGATGGTAATTAACAAGACGAACCGTTATATTAGTTTATTGGCTAGCTCCGTCATTTTATTGGTGAAAAACTAAATTTTACAGCAAGTAATTAACCGGCAGGAATTAAAAGTCCTTCCGGTATCGGCATGTTAGTGCCGCGCAAATAGCCACTCAACTAGAAAATATCAGCGGCGGCCCTTTTTTTAATATGTAAATGGGAGGCATACACGACATACCAGTCTTTAAGAGCGGGACCAGTTTTTGCCTTGCGCATTAGATAGTTTTAACTATCAGTTATAGAAAAAGGAATAAAAAAATTAAGGACTTCATCGTAGCGTCGTCAAGTTGTCAACTCCTGTATTAAATGAATGTTATGTAGTTTTGGACAAGTGGAATCGAATTAGAAAGAGAGGACAGTGAAACTACTAAAGCAACTAAATATCTAAATCTAAATATCTAAAGCAACTAAATATTCAAGCATAATTGCTCCAAGAAATGAAAATTAATAATAATAATATCTCTATCCCTCATTCCAATCGCGAGGATTAGCCCAGAAGTCGAAAACTTGTGCGGGAGAGAGGGCGGAATATTATTATTACACAGACCGCATTTGCGCCAAGGAACGACCATTTAGTGCAGGAATACGATAAACTTGGAAACCCTCATTAATTAGGGAGTAGTCAAACGTCAACCGGTATCAATCTCTCACATTGACCAAAGCCAACATTCTTCCACCCTACCATACCCGCTGAGAGCGTGCCAATCCTCTCCACGTATATAGCTTATATACGGTCTACCTAAATAATAATTCAAACGAAATGATTGACATATTATTGACGCTCTAGATTTTCGAAATAATTATTCTTTTTTGTTCACTAATATAGATAATAGTTGTTTATTGTAAAAATGTTTTAAACTGTTTTCAATTTTCTTTGTAAAAATCTATAGTACGTCTAAAGAGGATATTTTTTTACCCTATTACATTTTGTCTTAAAAGCTTAGTTTTTCAGATACAGGTAGTTGAATTTTAATTTTTTAAACGTTTCATATTATATAATTTTTAATCTGGTTATGGTTAATTTGTTATAAAGCACAAAATAATGTGAAAACTTGTCCATTATCAGTCACATGGGCGTAGTTATAGGGGTATGGATCCCCCAATTTAACAAAAAAATGTACGCCTATGGATATTTAAAATCTTTTTCATATTTTCAAAATTGTTAATAGTTTTCCAGAGAAAACATGAAAACTTTATTAAAACAGTGTTAGAATTCCTTCTTCTATTGGATTGCATTACATACAATAATAAGAAAAGAACTCACTAAAATAAAACTGTACTTACAGTTTTCAAGTAAGATGTTTTAATCCTAGTACTGATAAAAATAATATTTTAGTTTTCTGACTAAAGATATAAATTTAAATACTGTGAAGAATCCTATATCTTTTGCACTCGATTTTCAGGAAAGCTGATAACTATTTCAAAGATGACAAGAGACGTTTTATTATCAAGAAAGTTATGAGGATTAAAAAAATATGAAAAATGTTTCCAAACGTGTACATTTACTTTCCAAAATAGGGGCACCAAACCCCTATAAGCACACGTGATTGATAATGGGCAAGTTTTTGCATCATTCTAAATCATCATCATGTCAAATTTAAAAAATATATATGAAACCAAAAAAAGTTATGATACGTAATCTTTTAAAAAATAATATTCAACCCCCTTTGTCTCAAAATCTAAGCGTTTTAAGAGAAAATGATATACCATCAATTCTGAAATTTTCTGTATTTAAACCTGATACATCCTGTATCAGTAAAGATCTAGACAAAATATTTAGGAATGACAAGAAAGTCAAAATTACTGTAAATGTCAATGGTAATGTTAATAAGTAATTGTTCAATAAACTTATAACATTTTTTTGTCCAACCATAAAAAAAGAATTAGAAATTAACCATTTTTTTAACGGCGATGAACAAAAATGGAAACAAAAACAAAAGATAGTGAATATAAGTTTTTCTTTCTCCTACCGTCACAAAACTGACATTTTTTTTTAGTGTCGGGAGTCTCTCTTTTCCACATTCATGTCACTTTTGACATTGATACTTCAGATAAAAACGTATTGAAAAATAATAAACCTATAGTGGCAAATACTTTGGATAAAAAGATATTGTTTATATTTCGTGCGCGAAACCTTTGCTGCATGGCGCTTTCGAATGATTTTTTTTTATGTCAATCTACGGTTGGATAAAACAATCACATTCTCACGCGTCATTAACATTAACTAACGTCATTAAAAATAACTGTTTAATAATTATTTTTCGATTTTAGTACAGTGAAACAAGACTGACTCTTTTTATTTCACTAGTCCAAGTAAGGCCAATTTTATTTCACTAGTTCAATAAAGACAAATTTTACTTCTATAGTGAAGTGTTTTGCTCTATAGAGTGAATAAGACGTGAATTATATGGTAAATGTGGACATTTGGGAAAATGCAAATATCCTTACTTATGTGTTTACACACATAGCTGTTTAATTCTTCAAAAATTACTCAACTCAGAGGTCCGCAAACGAGGCGCCTGCACGTCACAATATTGTCATAAAGGAGCACAAATAAACCTTAAAATTTGCTCGGTAATGAAGACAAACCCGCACGTATCAAATTAAACGTACCATAAACTGACATGGAAATATCGCCCGGGAATATGAGGCAGTCCGTTCAACGGCGCAGTTCACACCCGCAGAGCATGAAACAAGTGCATACTGCACTCTCGGCCTACTCAACCACACAAAACCGCTAATTGTGCTTTATGACGTCGCTTAAACACTGCCTGGTCAATTAACAAATTTGCTCCGCAAATAATATAAACGGCTCACCTCGCCAGTGTCACTCCTTAATAGATTAATTTAAAATTTTAAATGCTAACGAGATTACGTTCATTGTTATGCTGAGGAATACTGCTAACTACATAGCACACTACACTGAGAAAAACCCTCCAAATAAACTACGTCACTAAAAAAATAATAATAATTACCTTAAATATTTTATTATCTGTTGTAGATGTCTTAAATATTACCCACAGGTAAAATAATATTTCTACACAAGCGATAAGATCACTTGTGGTCAGTAAACTATTTTATTGAATTTTACAATTCACTTCCGGTAAGTCATTAGTTTACTTGTAATTAGTTTGAGTTAACTATAGTTGGTAAATTAGATTACTAAAACAAGTTCAATACAGCGCCATTAAATTGTGTGTTTATGGTGTGTATTTTGAGGCAGTATGGTTTGTGTGTTGTGGATAATTTTAATAACTATGAAATACCAGCTATTATTGCGTCAGGTGCATTCAACTATAAACGCTTATATGAAGATCCATCGATCAATTCATTCAAGAATGGTTATGACCGTCACCGTACAAGTTTGAGTGCGTGAGTTTGTTCTTAACAGTTTTTTTTAATGTGTTTTGTGAACTATCATAATTTAAATTCTACATTGTAACTATTTTGACTTGCTACAAACATATTTATTTCATGTAACGTGGTCAAATAACGACAATAAACAATATATTTATTGTAAACGTAATTATTGTGCCTTTATTGTACATATCTTGCGATTTGTATAAATAAGTATGCAAAAAAATTGTTAAAAAAATTTTTGATGATAATATTTCAAGTCAAATAAAGAAATATTTAAAATAAGTCCTTTGTGATCTTTATCCCTTTTATTTACAGTAATTTCGGACTTCCCGCTGTGAAATAAGCAAGACAGCAATCATCAAGATGCATTCGCAGGTCTCTGGTGGTAGGAAACGGTGAAAATTTTATGTCAATAATTTCAAAATAGCAGAGACTTACCCGAAGGTAAGTCCCTGTTATTACTCACCGTGACAAAACGACATAAAAGGAAACGGACTAAAGCTAGGTATCAATTTACGGTACTAAATCTAAAAAGGGATATCTCAGTATGCAGAACCCATGTTCCATTATGATGTGCAACCTTGTAGCGTCTTTAATTAAAATGATATTTTGTTACTCGCGATTGCTATCTGTCTTCTTCTTTTTGTCATTCTGTAGCGTAAACGAGAAAAAGACGAGCTGGTTCCGTACGCGGACGATCATTATACGTGATTCAATTGGTCAATCAAGCTGTAATGTATAGTTTACTGCGCACAGTGTACTAAATATATGTTTACGCATGATTGTTATGAAGCAAAAGCATATACCTAGAACGCTGGCAATATAAAAGCGAATTTCATTAGCCGGCATAAATATGGATAGACAATTTACTTGATTCGAAATTGCACACACTAAAAAAATATATTTTCACTCGAAATCAACCCATTTGGTGTTGAGGACGCCGACAGAAATCTCGAAAAATAAAATACGTAGAACAAAAGTAATATCAAAAATAAAATTCTTGATGTTTTATCCACTTTTACTATTTAAGTTATTCTCAAATAAAATAATAACTTTTAAAAAGCATTTATAAGACACATTCAATCCAAGTATGTCCCATTTTGGTCAAAATAACATTTACGTTATTATGACCAAAACTATACTATAAATGCACATCGAAAATAAGTTTGGTAACATTTAAATCACAATGTCCAACGAAGGATATAAAATTTAAGTAATCCATTTGATTTGCCTGATGGAGAATTAAAAAAATATATTTAGATTTAGTCTAAAGGTTAAATACGGAAATTAATTGAAGAACACAGCTGCTTTTTGCAAATTCTTTAAATGCCAACAGGCATGTGTGTACCCTGCTACAAAAAAAAAAAAATAAAATAATAAATAATTTGTTTAGTTTTTCTAAACCATACAATAACATTCATTTTAAACCAAATATACATCGTTATCACAGTATAATAGTTACAGTTTACAACAGACACATAAGTTGTAGCTATGTAAATTTACTGTAACTAAAAATATTTATTTTCACACAGATATACGTATACAAGATTAACTATGACTAAGTACAAATATTTTAAGAGGAGATAGAAAAAAATAAGAATTAACAGAATTTCCTTTCAAAAAATTTCCAAACTTATTTAAAAGCGAAAAAAAATTTGTATCGATATTATATTAAATCCTTATTTAACGCCGCCAATGCGAGAATCAGAGTATGCAACCAGCAAGCAACCCTCATGCAACAGTCGGCCACAGTCGGCAGTCGGTCCAGTCGAGTCGGTTCGCTGTCATGTTATAATTTAATTCCTGTGTTTACGTTGTAGTTTTGTGTTCTTCTTCAATTTTTAGTGCCTTATTTTAATTTTAAATGTTTTATAGTTAATAAATAAAGGAATATGTGTCAGGTACAGATATTTTCCCACAATACAGTTTGTTTGTCGGTGCCGGTTTGTTTTTCTATTTTATGGGACAAGACTACCGCGGGTGTTAAACGTTTTCTGTTATCTATTAGAACCTACTCATCTCTTTCTTCTATTTTGTTATAATACATAGGCATTGTATCTAATTGTACCTACGGGAAGTGTGTTTATCGGTAGTGAGTGAAAATGTAGTTTTACCAGTTTGTAACAAAATAATGAAAAACGAATGCAAAATACTGGAGCTAACTGGATTAACTGTTACCTACCTATTAGGTACATTACTAATAAGATTGTTAATTTTTGTCGTTTCTGCATTTAGAAATACTGCAAACGACCGTATGGTAGTTGTTGATAGATATAATGTCAACTATGGATCTAAGCCATAAAGCCATCTCAGTCGATACTCATCATAGGCGCCGACTTTCTGTAGGAAAAAAAGGGTTTTGCCCCATTTTTTAAATATCGAGCTAAAATTCTGGAATAACTTTTTTATTGTCTTTTAGGGCTCCCTGAGCACGTGGTTAAAATTTTTGTACTTAGTCATAGTTAACCCTGCATTTAAAAAAACCAAAAAATACTATGTTTCATTTCACCACATTTTCTAATGTCAATCAAATACATTGCAATACATTTTTAGATGATGGATGAACAACACACTTTTAGAGAAAGAGATGGATAATGCGCATTCAAAAGATGGATGGACAAATTCCACTAAAAAAAATCTTCCTACACAGACGTTCTTTTTAACTATTTAGAGATAAAAATGTAGCTATTTATTTCGTAGCTTGCATAATGTATTATTGAATTCTAAAAATAAAATCTACTGTATTTCTAATAATTTGTTAAAGAGACATAATAAGCAGGATATTTTATATTGATTCACTTAAACCTGTATTTTTGTACATTTTAACAAGTATAATTTTTTTATCCGAGCTACTTTTTTCCATAACATTAATGAAATTTACAATTCTAACCTAAAAATTACAATGTTTAAATCAATAGAAATTATAGTGCAAATTATATTCATGCTTATTTCTATAGTATTACATTGTACTTATTTCATTTATATTATGTTGGTAGGAGTACGAGATTTTTCGACAGCAAAATTCCAACTGTACAATTTTAAAAACTCCTTCACACTGTACAATTAATTAATAGTCTAGAAATAAGTATGTGAATGGAATATATTTTCCAGAAAATAAGCTTAACAGAATCCAGCTTCCCACAGTCTACGTTCACCACGAAAAACATCGATATTCAACATTCAGCGCTATAAATAAAGCTTAACGCTTAATGGCATACCTACTAATTTACAAAAACTGCTTTTTTCATTTCACATTTGATAATAAATTCTGTGATTAATCCTCTTTTTGTGAGACGCTATTAGCTGTAAAATTAGTTACATTTAGTTTTACTATCACTTACAAAAAGGATAGGCATGTGAGGTACGTGGTAGCTTCAAATTATATATTAATGCTGACATTTGACCGCAACTCGGGTTCTTATGTTACACTATTTATTACAGCCGACCGTCATGGAATGCATCTGTTGGCAAACGCGAACGACACATTAGACGGATCGTGAAAATTATAGCCAATAATAATTATGCAAATAACTGTGGAAAAAGTAACTGAAATTGAATTTCGAACCGACGCGATGCTGACGTTTTATGCCTCTGCAGATACTTTTTCTCTCACCTTCCGAATTACATATTTTTCATTAAATTTATTTAATTTTTGTTACACTATAGGCTGGTTTAAAACCATTTAGTAACCAATAAAGTACTATCGGCATCTTCAATGCAGAAAAATGAAAGTCGAACGTTTACTACACAGGTAACCAATTTATGGTTTCATCGTATTTATGATAAAAAAATGTATTAAGGACATTTATTACTGTTGGAAATACTTATTATAGTAAATAGAAACGCAAAAAAAAACAAATAATAGAAATACCAAACCATATAGCAAAAAGATCAAATAACATACAGAGTGGTGCGTAAGAAATGGCCCATGGAGGCATATTTCATTATACAATATTTTAACCTAGTAGGCGCCAAAATCCCTTTTCAAATTGGATATATTGAAGGTAGATACACAAGCAATAAAATATGCACTGGTGTAAAATGTTACGTACAGTATTTTTCAACATGCACCGTTTTTAAAATGGAAGTTATATTGATTCTAGCAGCTCCAGATAGTCGTCCTGAATTAGTTTGTGGATAATCCGCAATGCGAACAAATTTTTCGTCTATTATTGCTTAATAAGAGTAATCAAATATTTTTTTCAATAAAATTAATCCATAACTTCAATTTTTTATTTTCATTTTTTGTTTCGTCGTAATAACACTCTGAAACTGTCATTTTCAACATTTGTTATGAGTCATTCCATATAAAATAGTCTGAAAATAGAAAAAATTATTGCCGATCTATTTTAGATTTTGGTGTAACTTTGAAAAGCTCTACTCTAGGGTCCCAAACAACAAAATTTACACGAGTTTGATTTTTTCAAGCGCTTGTTTCCGCCTATTTAAATAAAGACTCTTAAAAATTGCTATTTTTAAGCTTTATTAATTTTTGCTGTCAAATTTTTCTATTTGAAGATATTTGAATGATCAAGAATCAAAAATAACTAAAAAACACTCATTTTCAGCACTCTGCTATTATTCAAAGAGATCGTCCGAGCCAATTATCTTCATTTACACTGAAACTATTATCTTTCCCACTCTGAATTCCGTCTTGATCATTCAAATATCTTCTAACAGAAAAATTTGACAGCAAAAATTAATAAATCTTAAAAATGGCAATTTTTAAGAGTCTTTATTTAAATAGGCGGAAACAAGCGCTTATAATAATCAAACTCGTGTAAATTTTGTTGTTTGGGACCCTAGAGAAGAGATTTTCAAAGTTACACCAAAATCTAAAATGGGTCGGCTTTGCCAATTAGACGACTTCAAATGGAATGACCCTTATGTAATATACTATAAATTACAAACTACTTGCAAATAAAGCAAACATTTTCAAGTATTTGACGTATTGTATACCTTCTATGTTTATAGGATCTCTCCTTAGACGACGATTTTCTTTCATTAACCTGTTTCTGTGTGTGCTTAGTCCAGGGCCTTGCCTGGGGCCTCATAACGATTTTTCCCTATTTCCACGCCTTTTTCATTGTGTCGCGCTCTCCCCCAACCTAGCAATTATTCCCAGTAAATCATCGACTGTCATTTGAATTTGTTATTATCGACTGGTAGTTCGGTATCAGATACTGTGAGCTCGAGGGGGGGCGCTGGAAAAGGGGGGGCGAGGGGCGCGTCGGCCTGCACGTACCGTCATAATGGGCGTCCTGGCCTCATGCAATTTTCAATGTGGTCGGGAGGTGGAGTTGTTTTGTCAAAACATTCCTTCTCATCAGGTAAAGGCGCTGGTATTATATACAATCTGGAGATTACCGGACCCTTATAAGTGTTTTAATAAAGTCGAAGCTGCACCGCCACAAATTTGGACTAAACTGTCGTCGAAAATTTCGAATGTACAATACCACGGTCATTCTATTATTTGACTGTCTAGTTCTGAACTCATTTGTTGTCCTCAATTTTTACTGTAATTTTCTTATCGATTGTGGTCATTCAAATAAACTTGTGTCATTCACGAAAAGAGGTTTAATGAAATTTTTACTCAGAACTTCCAGAAGTTAAAAAACACTATTTTCAAGGAGTTACAAATACTACAATTTACAATTTTGCAAAAAAAAAAAAAATCAAAAAGGCAGTTCGAGAACGATTTAAAAGTACTCTTGTGCACGGCACTGTAAAATCTGATAAGACGGCAAAGCATGCGATCAGCCAAGAAAAGAAATAAATAACACTATAAAGTATGCGCCAAAAGTATGAAATAAATTCAATAAAAACGAAACAATGTCATTTGTTTTCGAGTAATGATGTCATCGATTTTTTTTTAATGGCAACACCATATTTTTTTCCTTGATTCTGAAAGATCGTTTAATTCTCTATCAGACAGTACTAAAATTTTGCCCTCTTACATAGGAAAGTATTCGAGTAAATGACGATTGAATGTTAGAAAACATAAATTTTATCCATAAAAAAGTAACAATTCTGAGGTATGTAAAATAAAATACAATTGATTAAATTTTATACTTAAATTAAATGTTCGAATTGCCATCCACCAACTTCTTGACAATGCGCAAGTCTGTGAAGAAATTCTTCTTGCACATTATGAATGATTTCTGGGGTAACTCTGCGTATTTCGTCCCGAATGCGATTTTGAAGTTCTTCTAAATTACGTGGTTTATTAATGTACACTTTTGACTTCAAGTATCCCCATAAAAAATAGTCAAGAGGTGTAAGATCTGGCGATGTTGCAGGCCATTCTATCGGTCCGCGTCTGCCGATCCACCTCCCAGGAAAACAGTTGTCCAAAAAATCTCGTACAGGGTGCGCATAGTGCGGAGGTGCACCGTCTTGCTGAAACCATATGGTATCGTCAGGAATGTCAGGGCCATTATCGTTAGGAAAAATTACTGCAAGGGCTGGAACAAGGTCATTTTCTAGAAACTCTAAATATCTTTGTCCTGTAAGGGTTCCTTCAAAGAAGAAAGGCCCTACTATTCTGTCGTCAACTAGTCCAGCCCACACATTTAATTTCTGAGGGTGTTGGGTATGTGCCTCTGCCATCCAATGAGGATTTTCCCGATTGCAATATCTGCAAGTTTGACGGTTTACTGTACCATTCAGACAAAATGTGGCCTCATCTGAAAAAAGTATTTGCCGGTGTAAATTTCTATTTCCTTGACATAAATCCATTAGAATTTCGCAAAAGTGTAAGCGGCGATCGGGATCATCTTCATTGAGTTCCTGCACAAGTTGAATTTTGTAGGAATGATATTTTTCCTTCCTCAAGATACGTAGCACTGTGCTCTGACTAGTGTCATTGTTTAATGCAACCAATCGTGAAGAATTATGAGGATTATCCACCATACTTATCAAAATGTTCTGTTTCTGATTTTCATTAATGCTTGGACGTCCAGGTTTTGGAATATTTACAACATTGCCAGTTTCTCTAAATTTAAACTATACCTTACTGACTGTTGATTGGCTGATAGGGCGATCTGGATATTTTTCATTAAATAAATCGCAAACTTCCTGCTGAGTTCTAGTCATATTCCCGCATCCGATAAGAATTAAAATTTCAATTCTTTGAGTCTATGTCGCTTACAATACTTAACGTTTTTGCTTTATTTTAATTGATTTACGTTTTCTAACATTCAATCGTCATTTACTCGAAAACTTTCCTATGTAAGAGGGTAAAATTTTAGTACTGTCTGATAGAGAATTAAACGATCTTTCAGAATCAAGGAAAAAAATATGGTGTTACCATTTAAAAAAAAATCGATGACGTCATTACTCGAAAACAAATGACATTTGAAAATCGCATTATACGCTAAAATATGTATTTTTTAAATTAAAAATCAACCTGTTCGAGGATTTTTCCCAAAAAATAATTGTTTCGTTTTTATTGAATTTATTCCATACTTTTGGCGCATACTGTATACAGCAAATTCAACTGATTTTGCCGCTATTGTTATTAATTATTAATATAATTAGTTATGGTATTAATTAGTAAAATTTTAAATGCTATATACACATTTAGAAGAGTTTCTCAATTTTTGTAATTTAAGTACTTAACGATTTGTCCTATATATGTCGAAAAAATCTGTGAAATACCCCCGATCATAATTAATAATTAATGAGAAATTGGCCATTTATATTCACAAAAAAATATGTAACGCGTCCCACCAGCAAAAAAAAGCGAGCGGCCGTCCGAAGTCGCCACTTATCTTTAATAATATCGCGAAAACCTTTTAAAATTAATTGCATCTGCACAAGTCGCTGTTATTTTATTACTAAATTAAAAATATAATACAAAACGCGCTGCATCTTTCGGTGCATTTTCGTAATATAACGTAGGCAAGCCTGGCCAGCAGAAAATTACAAGATAATAACATACTGGTTCCGTTTTTAAACACTATCATAAGATGTACTCTCGAGATCAATTTCTATATAACCCTTTTCACCGCAATATTGTTATGGCCTTATAAATTAACCTCATAAAGGCCTTAAAACACTAGACTCACGAGCCTGTTATTGAAATAGGAAGAAAACAATTAATACTGGCGTGACTCTCGCCAATAATTTATAGTCGGATCAATCAGTGAGGATTTATTATTTTGTTATGCATCGGCTATATTACAACAATGTTCTACACATAGCACTAAGACAGGAATTTATCCTATAAATATTTATAATTACTATTAAACGCAGTAAAATCCATTTAGAAAATCTTCAGATTTAAGATCTAATGCTTAGAATTTGTATTGGTTCTTGGGTAACTGATTGAATATCTGTTTAAAATCTGTTGTACACTGAAAGAAATATCCTTTATTAATTACACGGAAAAAAATTTAACTGTAAGTATAATAATATATTTAAAATTTTAAACTTCATTCAAGTGTATATGATGTAATTCAGTAATAAAGTATATTTGATATAAATATTTACATATTTCTGACATCCAAACATGCTTAGACTTAATTCAACACTTAAAAAATAATATTTTGTTAAAATATGTATATAATATTACTAAATATAGAATTGGTTATTCTTCCTTAAATAATAGATGTATAGATTTGTACAAATTATAACATTTGTGCAATAATAATAATATGTATAAGTAGATGTTATTAATATAAAACTTGTGATCATTACCAAAACTATAGACACAATTGAAGTAATATTTGCTACAAATTGTATTAAAGCAGGTATGCAGGTGTCAAAAAATAAATGACGTGCTTTTTGTGGAATCATCAGGTTCAGCATGTGACCACCAGATGTAGCTACGCGTTGCTTCACGCCTACTCAGGTCAGTTTCTGTTGGATAAGTCGTAGGTTGCCTATGGCATACTGAGGAAAACTAACAAGCGTGAAAGCGGTATATGTCTAGCGTGTCGCTGATGAATGACTATGCCAGTTTGCTATTAGTCTTTCAGATGTTTACACATATTTATTTTATAGACATCGATTTTCTGAGACCCACTTTATATAAATAATTACTATAGAAAAGAATACAATATATTTTTAACGGAAAAATACTAATTATGTAATATGCACTACAGTTTTATTTTTTCTTGATACAACGTTATTATTTACTTTATTAACAAAATTTTACTTTGAGAAATGACAATTGCTGCCTCAGATAATTCTTATTGTCTAAATAAAACAACAATTTCATCTCATATTAAGTAGGTATATTAGTTTTCTTGATGAAGTAATTTCATTCTTAAATTCTTAAAGAATAATATATGCTCTTATTATACAAGAATAAGTCAATATTTCAATAATTTATTACTGTATTTGAGGAATTATAATCAAATTTTCTTGTTTATTGTCTGATTTCCCTTCGTGTAGTTGATCTACTACCTTACTAAACGATTTTGGTCTATTTTTAATCTAATAACATTACTTTGTTACTAGAGAATGCGATTTATAAGACATACTTCTCAAATTCGAAGACCTTGTCGAGTTTTAGGTCAAACTTCCGTAAGCGAATACTTCGTATACGTTACTTTGTATTATTTAACGTATTCATTATCTGAGATGCCTGCTCCAATAAAATTTTATGTTTATTAACCCACGGGAGTTGTTCTAGAATCTCGGCTGTTTAACTTTCAACATATACGTATAGTAAATTTATACGCTATTCGTCTGTGGTTTATAACTGCTATATTCGCTCAATCTCCCTGCTCTCAATATAATCAGGATTATTTGCAGTGTCGTCAAACCGCTACCAGGGAAGTACATCAAATTTAATAACTGTTAAAAGCATCATTGATAAATGACTCAATATTATTTTCTTGATTGATTCTTTCGAAGATTCGCCACAAGAAGAATTGTTTTAGTTAACGGTTTTTATAGGGAAAGTACAATGTATTATTATGCTGTAATATAAAACTATAATTCGAAACTATAGTGTATTTCAGTGGTTTAGAAGAATTTCGAAACGGTGGTGAAATTCTGTATTAAACATATTGAAATAAAGAAGTAAAGACTCTGTATGATTTATTTTTAAATGAGAGTTATTCAAGAGAAGGATAAAGTCGAAACGTTCGAAATTCATTAAATATAAAATACAAAATAACCGTGGTGTATGGTGTTCAAATAGTGGCTTATATTTCTACAAATTTGAAAGATTAGTAGGGATTTATATTTCAAGAAGTGTTATATGCTATATCCTAACAATTTTAAATTATTCGAAACTTCAGTGAAATTCTAAACAGTTGTTAAATAAATAAAGATGTAATTGCAGTTGTGTGGGAAAGAAGAGACGAATTGCTCTATTCTGATTATCACAATTCTAAAACTATTGTTCGAAACTGTAGTGAAATTCGAAACATTGTTAAATGAGTAAAGATACGGAATGAATTTAAAAGGGAGACAGGCATTTCAACGACTTGGAAGGCTGCGGTGGCTCCGATGGAAAATATTATGACAAAGTCCCAAGCGCGGAGAAGGCGAGACTCTTATTTGGGGAAACGAGATGTCAAGCAACGTTTCGATATGATAGGTGCAGCGTACAGCAGGTGGACCAAGCAACGCCTCTCGCCTAATTACAAGATCACGTTTCTATCATTCCTGTTATATTGTCCATACCTCTGGCTAACGTGCTTTTAATTCCACAACCATGAGTTATGTCCTGGGCATAAAACCATGTAATTAAACGGTACAAATAGATTGCTTTTTATTATCGATATAAATCCGCGTGATTGCTCTTTTTTCGACAGTTCCTGCCTGCCTGTATGGGAACGAGTAGGTCCACCGTTTAGGTTTCTTTGACTCGTTTATGGTCGCTGTAAAACAGCCGTCGAAGAAGCCTCGGGGAATCTTTCAACCAAATTAGATTTCATACAGAATTGCCAGTTGAAGAAATCAAAGGCAAAGACCGAAGCCATCCTTTGATATCTAAGCTCTGGCAAAAACACCCTCACGCGGTTATACAGGGAGATTCAGTCATAATGTCTTTAATTTTAATTACGTATTCGGAAGAAATTGAAAAAAAAATTACTCAATTTTTTCTGGTACGCTACAAATTTTCTGTTGACGCGTACGAGTATTGAAGCTTTATAGAAATCCGGCAACGTTGCCACTCAGGATCGGGATACGTATAATAACAGCATGTTCTGTACTGAAGTGATAGATTTTTTTTCTAATGACAAACTTCTTGTTTTCAATCTTGAATGTATACATTTTGTATATTCTTTGAGGCCTTTTTAAAAATATTTCGCGGGGTATTCATTTTCATTAAGCGTTTTATTACCTATTTTTGGCAACCTTTTCATTATGTCCTTGAAAGCAGAATCAAATTGAGCTTGACGTTGATATTCCCAAATAATGCACATCGCATTTGATTATGAATATTAATCAGAATGAAATCCATTACTCATGATCAGTAGGTTAGGTACTGAATAACAGACGGACACAGAAAACACAGATGCAATGTCAGTGGCAGTCTGCAAAGGGGGGTTTGAATAATGGTTTAAAAATATTTTTTTCGGCATAAATATGCATTTAACTTTTTTAAAATCGCGTGTTCGTATTATACTCATTTTCCCCTATCTTTTTTTAAAATTAATGACGTTATCACTGAATTACCATGTATAAAACGGTTTAGGAGAAAGAGGGTTGTTTATTATTATTCTGCGCATCATAAACTAGACAAGAAAATGTATATTAAAGGATGGCCATGGACGCATTTCTGTCATAAATTCGAATCAATCTGATAACTGATACTGAAGAAGCCATCATCTTGGGGAAATTAATATACAAATTTAATACATACTTAGCTTTATGATGCCGGATGGAGCGGACGAGTTCCGCCCCCTTCGCTGCGCTCCCCTGACTTAATTGGAATGATTTTATTTATAGATAATTCAAGTAATTTGAAGTAAATTGCAAAATGTGTAACAAAAATGACAAGCAGACCGCCTACCGGTGTGCTAGTTATGGAGGCTTCGGTCACGCGTCGTACCATTGCATGTGATTAGCAATGTTTAATCATTTTTGCGATAACATGGTTCGCGATGTAAGTATTTTAATTTGGCTGATAAGAAGATGCCAAAAATGTGGAGGTAATTTTATTCAAAAATTGATATTTTATATATAATTTCTGTAATGTGTATGTATTTTGACGTTTTCTAGAATATTCAATGCATTTTCGACAAAGAGATAGCTTCGAGAAAACATCAAAATAAAGGTATTACAAAAATTATATTTATTGAAAATTATTTCGAAAGCAAGTAGGAATATAATTAACAAACTAAAAAGATGGTGGGCTAACATGCTAATGTGTAAAGTTTAATGATACACAGTAAAAAATAACATTGAGTAAGTTCAAACTCATTTATAAGTGAATTAATTGGTGTTGAATTTTGAGTAAGTTTTACATTTTAACAAAGAAACAAAGTTGGATACGAGCAGGTACTGATGCGCAGTTGTAGTTTTGCTAAGTATGATACAAGTCACTGCTGTCTATGGACGATAATCATAAGTGTATTGTTCTAACCCGATCATGAACCATGGATTGCAATTGTAAATACATTTTAAAATTATAATTTGCATAAAAAAGTATGGTGTAAATTGGAAAGTGAGAATTTGTGTCATTAAGTTGTGGTAGAAATAGGTAAGTAACAATGGCCGTCTTCATCCAATACAAAAAAAATGTTGCTTTGCTTCTTATTTCAGAACACCTATTTTGTGCGTGTCATTTCATTTGATCCTCAACAACTTAGCTATAAAATTTTGGAAAATAGATCAACCCTGGAAATTATTGATTTAAACAGTTTATTTAATAAAGATCCGTTTGAACTTCATCCGTCATGCAACACCACTGAGTATTTTGTAACCCCAAAGTACATATTTTGTTAAATTTAGAAAGAATGTACTTAATAATACAATAAAATAAAACATCTTTACATACTGCGTCATGTTACTATCTACAAATATAATCTCAACCTTTATTTTATTCAACTTATTATAGCAAACTTTTGTTTCAAATAGTGTGTAGTTGGTAGTAGTAATAAATATTATAATATAATAATAACAATTATTATTATTTTTATTGTTGTTATGGTTGCTTTCACAATTCTATTAAACCTATATTGTGTACCAACTAAACAGGTTTTCTTTTTATAGGCTGTAATTTTTAAGACATAATTATTTATAATAATTTTATTATTATTAATTTAATTCTAATTATTTGTTTTCGTCATAATGTTAATAATAATAATCATTATTATAAATATTTATAAAATAATAATTAGAATCCGTAAAAAATTAAAAATTAAAAGATAGAAAATAGTGTCATTTTCATAAAAACTGTGTAAGAACCAACACAGTATAATGAAAACCATCACCATTTTGAGTTTGTTACAACACTAAAATTATATAAAGTAACTCATTACATTTAAATTGTATCCATAATGTGAAAAAATAACGAAATAGATTGATAATATAACTTAATTTTGTGTTTGGAATAACACTAGTTTAGAAAGCTATAACTAAAATTGTTCAGTGTTACCCTTAATAGATTTATTTGGCTAACAAATAACTCGCAGATGACTTTGACTGAAACAGGCCGGTGGAAATTAAAATTTTCATGAACGTTAACGAGTTATCCGCCAGCTTTCTACTCCTTTCAATATGAGCCGAAGGCGGTAGATGAAGACACAAATGCTTACCGAAAAAATCTAGCATGCAGCGACAGAAAGTCCTCCGATAGCGGTCCCAGGCGAACGCGTTGGACAAAGAATTCGGAGCGTGGGCGCGAGTAAGAGCGAACACACTTTATATAAGTAATCTAAAACTATCCATCTTTACGGCTTAGGAAATTTACCTTCCCGGAGATGTATCAAATGTTAGGCACCGCAATTACAAGTATCCTATGACCGTTGTAATTAATAACATTAACAGGATTGCACCTTGTAAACGGCGGGGCCGCGTCATAAACCTTTATTCGAGTCCCCTGTTCGACTCCTATTCAGTCATTTCGCCGACCTATTGCCTATGCAAACATAAATTTAATGCGTTTTGCTATTAATTAAACGTTTTATTACTTGATTAATGTCATCTCGCTTTAATGCGTTTCTTTTCCGATCCACTCGGTCGACTTCTTTTTTCACGGGGGGATAATTCTAGAAAGAATGTCGATTCAGCCGACTGAAAAATCGCTGATCAAAGTCGGCGGGTGCTTACTACAAAGAAGCACACGAGGTATCTCCGCATGTGTGGCTGCGATATGTGTGTATATTCGACTGTGAAACGCACTCAATCAAACTTATATGGGAATTCTCGTATTAGTATTCCCCTACAAGAAAATTCATGCGAAGCAAAAACTTCTGCGCTTCTTGTAACCATTAATAATAATTTACTTGCTAAAGACTCTGGTTTTATAGCAGGAATGGATAGAATAGTAATAAATACGAGAACGATAAAACTAGAATTATTTGCTGTGTTGTAAATGTATGTTTGTCCGACTGTTAAAAAAAGAAAGTCTTTTTTTAATAGATGTGCGCTATGGATGACAAAAAAACTTAACAACGATGAACAAAATCACGCTCTCCTGAAAAATAGTATCTATATTGTTATATTAGGATTAAAAGTGTCACTTTTGTGGCAAACAAATTGTGTATTTGCGAAGCGAAACGTAGCGCAGCAGAGCGGATGCTAAATTGCGAGACAAAATTACATTTTTTAGATAATCATTGCAAGAGAATCGATTGTTTCAATAATCAGATGGATTCACTAAGCCTTAAAAAATACGACATTTAAAAAGTATAATGTGCCATAAGTGGCGCCCTCTTCTCCAACCGAAATCCTCTAATTAATTACCTATTAATTTTAACACTTTTAATCTAAGGATAATAACTTCCAAAACTCAAATTTACTTCTGAACATATATGATACCTCTGATTTATTTCTGCATTTGTATTGATTGGATTGCTTCTTCAGGTGGCCTCCATTAAGTTCAATCAAATACCTATCTATAAACATTAATATATAAATGAAAATTATTTGATAAATAAAATCTTCTCTCTAAATTGTTTATAAACTGTCAAGGTATTTAATATCAAAAACAATGCATATGACTACTATGTTTAAAAATTTACAAAAGTCAATAATAAAGAATATATAGGCAGATATTGTGGGTGTAATTCAACATTGGTCGACGTTTTAATACGCAGAGTAATTAGTTTCACACAATATTATCAATACCTAATCAAAAATTAAAATTTCTGAAACTTTCGGTAGTTAGAAGGGCTTTAGATTTAATGCAGATATTTTATTATCAATTTCCACTACAATGTTAAAACTATACTTCCCTCAGTGTAGCTGTTTGAAACAACTTAATATAGGCAACCTTGGTGGTAAACTCAGTTCGACCTTACGCGATTTACATATAAATAACTTAAACAGCTTTATAAATTTAATGAAAAGTCCTAATAAATCATACCCGCCTATGATTAATATCCTTTTAAATCCAAATTTCAGCAAAATTTCAATAAAACCCGAACATAAAACGGACACCACTTTGGCATTCTGCAGAGACCATCGACCTGCGCCGCATTTAAATATTCTAATAGTGATTTATGTGTATCATTTTCGAATTTGATCGTCTAATCAATGTGTAAACATGGAAGTTAGCGAAAGAATGTAAATCTCCAGCAGGTCCAGTATTCAAGGTGACTCATAATATGCCTAAATGCCTACAATTTTAAATTGTAAATTATTCTAATGTACTAAAATATATTACTAATGACGTCGATTTTGTGGAAGAGGCACTATATATTTTCATTTTCGAGACATCTGCATTATGCTGATAAGTGAAACTAGTCGGGGATTTTACTAGCTATTAAATATACCTACCTACTTTATCTTCGAGATCAGTTGTCGTTATATCATTGTTGAACAATCCCGGATAGACTCAGAAAACGAATTTTTAATGTAAACCATAAATCGATAGCGATGTCATTCTATAGCTTAATTAGTACACTAATTGGTTTTTATCGGCATTAATCTAGAGTTTACTGTTTCATTGATTAGTATGACGGGATAATATTTCACTAATTTTATTCATTTCCTATGCTTAAATAAATTAGATGACGGTTTAGCCAATGCTTTTGGGAACACTGGCCAATTCTGATGAGATCTAAAACAAAACCAGTTCTTGAGAAATTTCATTTCTGAGGTATTATTTTGCAAGCATATGTTTACATTTTATGCTGCATATTTCTTTTTATACTGTAGTAGTTACCACAGTTTGTGAATTAAGGTTCCTCGTCTAACATATCGTTGAAGTCTCTTATAATACAGGAGACTTCAACGATACATAAAGCGATTAATTTTATAATAACGTCACCTCTAGATATCACCACCCATTTCTCTTGGATTCTATATTTCTTCTTATATTTACCAAAGTAGGTTTACCAGTTGTTTCAGTAACATTAAAATATTTACCATAAATAACTAATCATTAGTACAAATGCCATTTTGTATTTAAATAAATGGGTAATTATTCTGCACACATTTGTTTCTGTGTAAACGTATGTAAGCAAATGTCGCTAAAATAAATATTGTTGGATAGGAATTAATTAAAATCCAAACGGAAAAAATGAACAGGCAGACGGATATTTTCGAAGAAAGGCTCGAAGTGCTGAAAGCATTACTAGAAACCTCATTGAGCACATTCTTATAGTAAATTACGTTGGAACCCCTGAACATATGACAGTGATTCATAGTGTTGCGGGGTCAGAGTTCACAGTAAGGCTATGCATTATATATACATATACATGCCGTACGGTTATCTCTCTGTAGCCTAAACTGTATTAGACTAAGCTATAGCGATATATTATTGCAATTTAGTCGTTTATTTATGTTATTATACAACGGTTAACGGGAAACTAAGTGTTATAATTGAACATTGGTTCCGTGCTATCTTTTAATGAAATACTAGCCGTACTATTAGGAAAACAATGTGTTTATTATTGGTTCCTTTGTATCGCCTCACCGACAGGCGGCCGGGGACCTTCGTGACAAACAATTATTTGATTATCTACAGAGGAGGTATTTTATTGAAATTTTCTTCGTGTGCCTTTACATACAACGCATTGTCGGCCATTCAAATTACGCTACACTTCCACCGATTTACTCTACTCTGAGAAAAATAAGGGCAATCAATTAGTTACAGATTTTACTATACTATAGTTGGGCATACAGTATGTACAAATATTACATCTGTAATAAAACATTATTACAGGTTAAAAAGGTTAATCGCTGTATGTATCATTGAAATCTATTATATAAAAATATAGGAGACTTTAATGGTATATGAAGCGACTAACCTTCTGCGTTTTCAGGACCTTGCCCACTATGCTATTAATGACATAATGTTAAAACATTAGGGGTATTACAAAAATGTTTAAATTAAACGTTTTTCTACATCCTTCGAAGGTCGTAAAAATAGGTTCCTTGACCCCTTTTCAAGTAAGTTGGTGGTAATTTATATTTGAACAATTAGAAACTTCACATTAAGTAAGTAGTTTATGTCCGTCAAAAAAAATATATGAATATTCATCTAGTCATTAGTCTAAGAAATAACCAAAACTATGCTGGCCACAAACTGCAGAGAAAAAAATCTTAATATCAACTACGAAGATTATTCTGTGTGATATGCCATCTTTATAAGTCCAGTTTTTGTAACCTCGTGGACATAAGTCCATAAATCCGCGGTTTCGGACTTTTATCTCAATTAAATTTGAAACAGACGGAACCGGATTGGTGGTCGTGCATAAGAAACCTCATTTCTGACTAGATAATTTTTAAGTTTGCCAGTTTATAGCTGTAAATAATTACAGTCACGCCTCTCCTTAACGTTTTGACGTTTGTTCTGGCCCACAAATATTACCGTAACGTTTGGAAATGTTCAAACGAAACTGTTTTTCTGGGTGGAATGCTTAGATTCGCGCAGTTCTGCTTTGAGCGAGCAATTTGCGTAGCGACGTGGGATAGATTGAGCTCCAATTAAAGCAGCGAGCCTCGATGGGCAATTATTCAGTGTAAAGTCGACGCAAAAAGCATTTATTAAGATAATAATGAATTTATAATATCCCGTTTAAGTATTTGCGATGCTCGATGGCGTGCTTATGCCCGCTGAAATTAATAACGTGAAAAAGAAGCGTTATTAATAACTCTTGTGTTTCCACGGAGCAATAGGTCGAAAAAATAAATTACAAATTAAGCATTGTATAAAAATTGTGGGTAAGAAATGATTACGCTTTGTCAACCTTCATTGTGTTCGGTGCCGTCGAGGTATCACGCGTACGGTAAAATATGTAGTGATATTATTTAGCAATTTTACGCTTCGATAATACTTACTTCTGATTCTTCGGACTGCGAATTTAATGGAATGAATATCTTCCTACCGTGACTCGCATAAACGACTTGGAACAAACTGGGGAGATCTTACGTTTGCCTTTGCCGATGTTTTGATATAAACAATTTTGTCACATCATATCGAGAAACGAAGAATGCAGAATGATATCTTCGAAAAATTTGAAATCCATAAAGTAAACGAAAAAAAATAAAATGACATACACTAAAAAAACAAATTCAATAAAATTACGTTAATGTAAGTTCTATAATGCTACTTGGAATGGGAATTTATTGGCACACCTTGTAGTATACAATGCATTCACTTCATGATTGATCTATTATGTAAAAATATATAATTTTATCAATAAGTTAACGTAAAACCATAATTTAGTATGTTATTAAGATTATCTTATTTTTGTCAGTGTATAATTAATATGAACAACCAAAGTGGAATTATTAAAGAAAGATTTTGCACGTTGATGACAAAGTATTTTTATAAAAGACATCATAAACGTATAGTTTTGCAGCTCTTCAGTTTTTTTAGTTTCGAGGCCTTGCAATTTCTATAATTAGCTACAAACAATTTTGTAAAAGCAGCACTTTCTTTTATCATGAACAAATATATCAAACACTACGCTCACATTGATTGGTAGGTACTGTAACCACTATATAATTCAATTAATTAAGAGAATATCTTAATAGAAATTTTCCGCACTGCTGGATTGGACGCGGCAGCAAAGTTCCTTGGCCTGCACGTGGCTCTGATTTAAATCCGCTGAATTTTTACCTTAAGGGCTATATGAAATCGTTTACAAAGACATTATTAATAGCCAAGAACAACTGTGGGAAAAATTCAAAAATTGGTTAATATTATCGAACAACATAGGACTTAAGTCAACGTCAGACAAAATTTAAATAAGGTTAAGAAAGTGCATTGAAGTCTCCGATGTCACTTCGAGAATCTTTTATGATTAATAATTTGTTAAGATATGCATAATAACATTTTCAGTTGTGTAGTGTTCGTCTTATTGTTAATTCAGTTTTAATATCTTAAGACTCTAATTTTCTAATTTAATTCCCGGATCTCAAAAACTTATATCGTCTGTTTATCGATTTGTAACATGTATACTTTTTCTATTTAGAATTGAAGGTAGTTCGATAGTTTCTGATTAAAAAATACAAAAGTGTAAAATACAAAAAGTTAGATATATTTTTACATAGACAGTACAATATAACTAACGCCCCCTAGCAGTGACTTCAACACTGTTTGCATATTCGTATTTGCTACATCAGAAAACAGAAGACTTCAAACTTTCAAAACAGACGGTCCATACGTTCTTAAGATAAAGCAAAAAATCGAAAATATTTGTTTAGAGCCCTGTAGAATGAAAAGGAGCAACAATTGAATAAAGAATGTTGAGCTCAATTGCTTTATTTCGACCTTAACAATCTGCCCTTTAGCTATGTACCATTATTAATGACTCGCCCTGTATAATTCAATTAAGTTAATTCCAATCGAAAGCATGATTATATCCCACGGAGAACGTCAGAACGGAGTCTAAGGCCACACAAAAATACCGGACAAAAATAAAATAGGACCGCTTGAAAGTGGATGTACAAGTCGCCGACAAAACAGTCACTTCACGAAAATTTCACGGGGATTAAATTTTCCCGAAATCGTGATCACCGACCGTTTTAAAAACGCAGCTGGCGTGTCTTTGTGTTTCCCCATTCATTCAATCGTCAGCCTTTTTTACGGGGGCCTTTTGTATAAATATATAAAATAGGACTTTTTGTCGACGCGGATGGCCTGTCATCAATTTGTTATACCTCACTATGGACGCGTTAGATCTTTGTGCCGAGTTAACCCTGCACAAAGAAAGAAAAATTAATATTATTTATAAGAAAAAAAAAACAGTTTCCTATAAGTGATTAAAAGGATACAATTACAAACAGCGGTTTGCGAAGGACTGTCTATTCGTTTCTTGAAATTATTATACGGAAACCAAGAATATGTCTGTGGAGAAAGAAACGCATGAAACATTTAAGAGCATACGTCTCAGATAGAGACACATAAAAAAGTTTCAACTTTAGGCAAAAGTAATATTCTTACAGAATTTTCACTTATTTTTACGACAAGGATAAGGAGATGACTATATAGGGTATGAACTACTCAAAATTAGTAAAAAATTATTTTTTTCTATCAAAAAACATCAAACTATACCACATTACAATCTATGCTCTCTAATTTCGAGACACATATCCAACATTTCGCCGTTTAACTCATTACAAGGGTGTGTGCTTTTTTCTTTTAAATGATCAATATTTCGCGTGTTTTTAAACCTTATTTCCCCATAAAAAATCGAGGGGTGTTAGATCTAGCTACTTTCGGGCTCACTGAATACGTCCATTAATCCAAATCCATTTTTCTGGGAAAGTGTTATTTAAATATTGCTGCAAAATCCTGGCCTTGTGAGGTGTAGCTCCGTCGTGCTGAAACCATAAGTTTCTCCTTAGCTGGTGTAGAAAGTTATTCTTGTAGGAAATTTAAGTAACTCACGCTGCTCAATGTATGTTCATAAAAATAAGGACCAATTAAATGCCTATCGATTTTGCCGCACCATACATTTAGGTACTCCAAAATAGCCTTGGTTTTGAATTTATAATGTGGACATATTTTATATAGTTATACGTTTGACGTTTATATTGAGTACTGACAAGTATTTTTTTCTTTTTTTTTTAAACGGGAATGATGATAAATTTCTCTAATAAAAGTTTATTAGAAAAAATAGTGTTTTTTAACAGGAAAAACTCTATATTTCTGGAAAAAATATAATTGATGACTTTATTAATCATTTATGTCAAATCCCAAATATAATACTTTCGATTGAAAATGGAGCTTATCTTATCTCATTTAACACCGCGAATCCCAAATGTTATTAAATTGATTTTATCCTCACAGTACTATCGAGTTTGAGAGACACTCCCAACTAACATTTAAGCATAATAGACTACTTCACAAGAAAAATGAACCTAAATTGATCGAAATTTACTACATATCGCCATAAAAATAGTCTTCAATGTTACAAAATCTTATAATACCAAAATTTTAGTCAGAAATTTGTTAACTCAGAGTAATATAATGACTTTCAAGGAAAACGAAATATATGTCAATTTATACAGTTCCAAATTACATATTGTTTACCTTTTATGTGTTTTCAAATGCTAACATTCCAATAACGTGTAAGAAGAAGTTATAATTTACTTAATTTCGCCTTGAAATCTGTCTTCAATATCCAGGGATTTTTTAGATAATTATAATAGGTAAATATTTGCATATTTATTACAAAATTGTAAAACTTATTTTGTATTCAACTATAGTGGTTAAGAATAAGGTAATAAACTAGTTATTTTTGCCATATTAAATCCTTAAATTGAATAAGTTCTATTTTTATTACAATATTAAATATATTCAACTTTGTTGATAACTTCTAAGAAATAATTGATCATTTCAATTAACCTAATAGAAATATTGTTCTATATTATGGTACAAATTTACTTATTAATAATACTTCGACGTAAATGTTTCTTAAAAGGATCTTTTAGGGAGCAAGCTTCTTGTTATATGTATTCAGATAGATATTTTCATGCAATAGGGTGTTGAAGTTGTTTTGTGTTTTGATGGTCTGCAATAAAAACCTACTTGTGTCGTACGAGTAAATCAAAACATAAAGCCCAGCAGGCAGCTTACCCCACAATATTTCAGAGTTGTAAAAAATAATTATTGGGTTCATATTTCGCCTACCAAAATCGAAGCCAACACTGCAGATTATATAAATCAAGCTAATGATAATATATCGATAAACACATCATAAGTATTCCATATGATAACACTTCTATCGTCTCAAATGAATTCAGTAGTGCATGTAAATTGAAATTGAATATTTATTTTGTTTTTGTTATTACACACGCATAATATTATTGGCTTTAATTTAAATTTTCAATTACAAATAAATCCAAGAGTAGAATTTTATACGTAGGTACCTAGTAATAATTTAGTTGGTAATAAATTACCATAAAATGTCTTTATTTGGAGGAAATTTCAACCACAAAGTTAATATTTTGCTGTGGCGTCAACATTGGCATAGGCAATCTGCCCTATAGGTTAAACTTCAGACAAATTGACTTCAAAGTTGATTTTATTTGAGTGGCCATGTTGTAACAAACGCTAGATGTTTTGTTTATTATTTCTAATTGATTACTCATTAAAATTACGTTAATAGAGATAATATTATTTAATACATTTATGTCGAAAGATTATTAAACACATTTTATGACAAAATACATCCAGTTTTTATTTTAGGTTATTTTTCAGGATAATAATATTATTAAGAAGCAATAGTAAAAATGTATATTTATAAGGCGCATTATTTTTATGAAAGTTTGGTCATCACATTATACGAAAAAATTTCCTGGGTTGTACAATTTGTTGAATAGAAACAAAAAATACAGACTTTATATTATATTAAATCCTAAATATCTATAAATACTCATATACTAACTCCTTCTCTACTTGTAGCTTTGTAGCCTGACTTATATTCTTTCTTTCTCTTCCTATCCCTGTTCGCTATTAGAATATATATAAGCAAACATATAATGTTGTCTCTATCTAGCAAAAGTAGGTTATATAAAGGGCATAATTAAGGTATATTTTGGTAATAATGTGTTGAAATTTTAACATAAAATTGGTCCGTATTTCATTTAGGTCCAATTATCTTATTGGAATAAAATTCTTGCCGACCAATTATTAACTTCCATATTACTTTAGTTTTTTTCCCCACATAAAGAAAAAGGCCAACGAATATAGGTAAACTTTCCTTATGCGGAATTGGTCATGAAAAGATTATGACCAATTCAGAGGTCAAGTTAACGTAATTTTAACTTTAAATGTTTGTTGGGCTGTACCTCTTAAACTATCAATATAATGTTAAAGTATATTTGGTTCAATACCTACTCATATTTTAGTCTCTAATATCTCTATCTTCGAGATCTCCCATTCGTAATGATCCTATAGAATTGATAATTCATCGACAACGGCAAAAAATTAAAATTCAACCCCCTGTATTTCAAAAACTAAGCGTTTTAAGGAAAATATTATAGGCCAAAAAATTTTCTTCTTTCCTGTAATAAAAAAAAAATTGTAGTCCATCATTTAGCAACTCGTATCTCAAGTAGGCGTTGATATTTGTCTAAATCATCACAGAGCTTCGTTCGAATTCCTAACATTTTAAAAAGATAAACAACCTCGGTGATATTTTAATATAGATAATTGCCATGCTATTTGCAATTTGATTGACAATTAACCAACAATTACCTCGCTTAGAATATTGCATTAAACCAAGTTAGGTGCGTTATCTGATGAAATAATTAATCTATTATCTCGCCTACATTATTGTTTAATTAATTGTACACACAGAAGCAATATACTGAATACTTAACAAACAGAATAAAGCTTACAAGTGAAGTACCACTCCACAACGAATTATTTTGCATAATTAGAATTCCTTTGGCTCAAAAATTGGCACTTGAAAACGTAATTTCCTTCGCATTATCCTTACTGAGTATTATGTCCATTGGAAGGCATGTTTGTCTAATAATCAGTAAGCCAATATTTTAGCAATATCCATTTATCAAGTGGTGAATTAATATGTTACCAAATATTGGCTAATGTATTATACATTCAGCACACTGATCAGGTGTCTAATAAAAAGATATTTACAATTAATGGTACGCTTCATAGCAAAATCACCTAATTAATTATTAATATGTGAGCAACGAAATGCGGATAATTTATTTATAGCTCATAAATATTATTATAATGTATAATTAATAAATCCATATTTAGGAGCAAGCACGAAGCTAGGACAAGAAATACAGCTGCTACCAAAGCGAAGTATTTTACACATTTTATACTAATCAAATCAAATCAAATCAAATATGTTTATTTGCCCAACAGAAAAAATATCCATTTACAGGACAAAAATTAACACAAAAGTAATGCACAAATAATGACAAAAAGCAATTAATATGCACGCATTCCTACAATATATTAATACATTAATGAAAATTGTTTAATTTTTAACAGTAAACATTATATAAAAAGAAAAACAAAACAAAGTAACTGTAATTACAAAAAACGTATAGCTCTATTTATAGATTTAATAGAAGAAAAGTTTATATCACAATGATCAGATATGATGTTAAAATTATGAGACATGATATAAACTGGAGACTTTCTTAAAATATTCGTATTGGCTGCTGGTAAATAAAAAGTATCATTTTGCCTAAGACGAAAATTAGGAACTCTGATATTAAAATATTCATTCACATTGTTGTTAAACAAATTGTACAAAAATAATACACTATTTCTAGCTCGTCTTAGTTTTAATGAGGGAATATCAAACCTAGAAAGCAATAGTTCATGGTTGCAGTCTCGAGTGGGATATATACCATAACACTTGAAGGAAAGAAACTTTAAAAATTTCCTTTGAACTGACTCAATATTCAAACAATGTGTTTCATAGATAGGGTACCAAAGTATAGTACTGTATTCCAATTAAACCGTACAAACGAAAAATAGAGCATCTTTAGCGCATTAATATTAGAAAAAGATCTACAATTTCTTATAATAAAACCTAGCATCTTAAATGAGGATTTAACTACATTATTAATATGTTCTGAAAAACTTAGTTTATAGTCAAATACAATGCCCAAATCTCTTATTGTACACTCCCTCTGAAAAACAGTATTGTTTAAAGAATAACGAAATAAAATAGGTTCGTGTTTCCTAGAATATGTAACCACTTTACATTTAGATAAATTCAAATTAAGTTTAAATTTTTCACACCACTCTTCAAATATTGATATTTGAGATTGTAAAAATTCACAGTCATTACTGTCATCAATTTTGCAATAAATTTTCAAGTCATCGGCGAAAAGCAACTTTTTACAGCTAATAATTTTTGTAAGGTTGTCAATAAATATTAAGAATAGTAGAGGGCCAAGATTGAACCCCTGAGGAACACCCGAAGCAGCAGCAAACAGTTCAGATTTAAATCCATTGTATGCAACATAATAAAACCGATCGTTTAAATATGAGTTAAAAAACTGTAATAAATTATTAGATAACCCAAGTTCAACTAATCGAAACAACATTATAGTATGGTTAACTGTGTCGAAAGCCTTGGAAAAATCCATATATACCACATCCACCTGCCCCCTAGAATCAATGACTTCAGATATATTTTGCGTAATTAAAGCTAAATTCGTTATAGTTGACCTTTTTTCCATAAATCCATGTTGGTATGGTGACAGTACATTTTTTATGGACCTATAAATATAATTATATAAAGTAATCTAAAAGACCTTGGCAAAGTTGGGCAGAGTAGCAATGGGCCTGTAGTTCGTTACATCATTCGACTTGCCACATTTCAAAACTGGACAGATTCTACCTATTTTCTAACAATCAGGAAATCGCGACGTACGTAGCGATAAATTATATAATATTGATAACGGAGATATAAAAACTGCAGACCAATCCTTAACCATAAAGCTAGGAACCAAATCATTTCCGGAGGTCATCTTATTTTTTAATTTCGCAATTGATTTTTTTACATCATCAGCACTAATATTGGTGATATTAAAATGCGGCAAATTGTTAAATATGCTAGGGAGCGTAGAACATTATCACAAAAACGCTACTAAAATAATGGGAAAAACCGTTTACTATATCTTGAAGCGTGTTGTAATGAATTTCATATCTAAAGTGCATTTTGCCTGGTATACGCGACATTCCTCGCTTATTGTTAATAAATGACCAGAACTGTTTACAATCTGCAGATATTTCTTCCTCAAAATTTTTAATATAGTTACTATAGGCAGTAGATATTAGCGTTTTTGTTACCTTTCTTAAACGATGAAAATCTTGCAAATAAATGCTATTTTTTATACTTCGATACTTATTTCGGTAGTGGTTTTTAAGTTTGATATTTCTTATGATATCAGTGGTGTACCATACGGGATACGGTGGCTTCCTATTACAAATACATCAAAGAGAGAATACAATTTAGCGTAAAAATTTTGGCATGCTATATTGACATCTGAAAACTCATTGAAAAACGACCAATCCACATTTAACAAACAGTCATATAATCCAGGGAAGTTAGCTTTCCTGAAATTATGGTTTTTTTCAAATAGGATTAACAGGAAATTTTGCAGTACGATATGATTTTAGTAACAGTGAAATATAAAGCGCAGGGTGATGTAAATCCTCATTAACTAAAGGTGAATTATCATGAATAACGGAAGCTTGTACATTGGTTAGTCAAGCAATCTATTATTAGCATTGGTTATTTCATTTACTTGAATCAGATCGGTAAAAACATTGAAGTTGCTTAACAATTTTTTTTAGGATCATCGATATTTACCTCATTATAGTAAGTTATATTAAAATCGCCCATAATTAATATGTTCTTATGTTCAGCAATTGATTGACTAAACAAATCTACGAACAGTTCTAAATTACTAATCGGCAATAGAAGGCGGCAAATAAATTACAAACACACATAAAATAAAAAAATTATTCATATAGCATTTGCAACCTACTATGTCTATATCTAATGTAGGACATATCCATTTGTTCCATGGTTATACTGCTATCAACAGCTAACAACACACCTCCCCCTTTGGATAAATTAGTTGCTTGGAAATCTCGGTCAGATCGTACTACATTGTAAGACTTCGGAAAGTATTCAGCACTATTAATGTCAGCAGAAAACCAGGTCTCCACAAGTCCAATAAGTGAAAAATCATCAACACTAATACTTGAAGAAAATTCATCAACCTTTGTCCTTAAACCACACATTCTGAAAATAACATGTGTAATACACAGTAGATTCACTGCTGGGCCTCGCTAGTTTAAAGTGACAATCTTTGGTACACCACGAATGTGTTTTATAATTAGATTTGTTTCGCCATTTTTACGTCGATCCTCCAAATCAGACATAAGTTTTCTGAAGTAAGACATTTGCAATATGCGTATTCAAATTAGGAAAGCTTATCTTTAATGCGAATTTTTGCACAAGCTCAAGAGTTCTTTCCAAGGAATAAGGTAGAACCTTCCAAAGAAATGATCATAAACATTGGAAACTTAATATCACTGAGGAAAATCGATTAAAAAATTGCCATGTCTGTTTCTTAAATTGACGTATTTTTTAACCAGTTCTACTAAATTCAAACCATCATTATTTCCAGACGTCAACGTATAACTTTTGTGCTTACAATTTTTTTTTCATTCAGAAAAAGTTTAGAGCAACATATTCCTGATCATAGAATTTTTACAAGATTGTAGGCGACTTTGCGACGAAATGAAGACGCATTTTCTGTTCGGAAGAATTAAATAATTGACCGAAGGGTAAAAAACAATGTTAATACAGCTAGAATGTTACAGTATTTCGAATAAAATTCAGGAAATTCTATACGGCAGGCTAGCCGGGAATTGAATTTGGATAAATCAACCGTTCAACGAATTTTAAAGATCAGGTATCATAACTAGAAAATTCACAATTTGTGAATATTTACCTGAGCGTCACATTAACTTAAATAGCTCAAATTGTAGTAAATGTAGAAACTGTTGATCAGAACCTTTTTGGGCACGTTCTTTGGACGGACGAAAGTCGGTTTGTCAATAATGGTTTGCCAACCGGGCACAATGAACACTACTGGTCCATCGAAAATCCGCACATTGTAAATCCAGTCCAAAACCAAGGCTATTTTGGAGTAAATGAAACACACACACATTGCACAGCGTAAGTTATCTAAATTTTCTACAAGAAGAACTTCCTGCATTTCTAGAGAATGTGCCTTTGCAGCTAAGGAGAAAAATATGGTTTCAGCACGACGGAGCTACACCCCACAAGGCGGGGATTGTGCAACAATATTAAGATAACACTTTATCAGAAAAATGGATTGAGATTAATAGATCTATTCAGTGACACCAGATCTAACACCCCTCGATGTTTGTATGGGGGTTTTTAAAAAATAAGGTTTACAAAACAACTTCGATAGATATTAATCATTTGAAAGGAAAAATCACAAACGCTTGTAATGAGTTAAATGCCGAAACACAGTCCACAAAGAAGTCAGAAGATTGGATATGTTTCTTGAAATTAGAGGAGGTCATATAGAGAGTAGATTAATATGTATGTAGTATGAGGGCCTTTGCCTCATTTTTTAAGTTTATTTATTGATATCATCACCTTTTGTTTGAACTTTATTAAAGACTTATCGAGTTTAATCCTTTTATTTATTCTAAATGACATTAATGCACATTAAACAACGAAAATTAAATTATTTTCTAACGACTACTTGATCATTCCACCTCTAATGTGATTTTTAGTGGTATTTCTTTTGAGACTCTCGATATTTCTCATAACTTTTAAATGGGAAGTAATACAGAAAAAAATCTCTAATAAAAGAAAAAAAGAGAGCTTTTTAAGGGGAAAAAGATTTGGGTATGTTTCTGGAACAAATATGATTGATGACGCCAATAGTCGTTTCTGTGAAATACCAGATGTTTTCGATTGAAAATGGAACTCCCTTCCTCCCATTTAAGATCACGTGCTCCAAATTGTATTTACATTTATTTTATATCCTCACAGTAAACTCATACTATCGAGTTCCAGACACTCTGAACTATCTTTAAAGACTTTGTCTTTCCGTCACGTAGTTCGTCTATCCGGCATCTTGTTCAACATGCGTGTTCACTAATAGTAGTTTGCAGCAAAATATATGTAACTGATGCCGCAGACATGACAATTTCTTAATTACTGTTTGTACAAGGGGACCATCAAGCTAAAAATAGTACAGTACATAACAAATAAATCACTGAGCGAGTCGAGAGGTAATATATGGAAAGCCGAATGAAGCGTGGTGCACACTGTTTAATTATTTTTAATTTACAACGACCGCTAAAGTATTATTAAGGGATAATCGATATCATTTCAGATAATACTCGTGGCACCGATTTATGCTCGCGGTCGAGTTCCTCACAATAACCGGGGAACAAAAGCTAAAAAAGTCCGCGTCCGCGGAGAAACGGGGAGAGTCGAGAGCCTTGACGTGGGTGGAGGAATATAATTTCGGAGGTAGCGGGGCTGGGGCCACAAATCACGTGCAGGAAGCATAGTAACGATTACTGTCCGAGGGATAAGTAATACTCCCCGGTTTGGAATTGCTAATAATCCCTTACGGACCCACTAACCACGTTCCGGTTATTAAAAACCGCTTTTTATTTACATGCTGGACATTCGGATTACTACGTGATTAAGAGTCGCCTGTCATTGAATTAACGGAGAGGAGAATCCGTACCCGCAATTAGCCGCAGGATCACAATCGCGGGCCTAAGTACGCTAAGTGTCTCTCAGAGTATTTTAATTAGTGACAGCAGATACATATCGATCGCATAAAGGGGCCTGTCAAACAGATTTTGCTTCATTTGAAAATTACTATTGCTCCTACACTACTAATTCGAAGTTCATAACATAAATCTAACTCTATAAAGGCTGATTCTTAACCTATATGCTTAAACTTGGAAAATTATAGGAGGACAAATAATGACGAATAGTGAAAAAATATATAGTAAAACATTTTTAGTTTACGAAAATTTATCGGGGGAAATTTTTTGTTTATAAAGAAGTAAAAAAGTCTGGTCGACATGTTTGGTATATGCCATAGTACTTTGTTATCAGTTGTGGTCCTATTCGGGTTTATTTTCACATGATTATAAAAGTATGGTGCATTATTTCTCAAATGAAGAACTTATGGACATGATACTGGCATACGTGAAATCACATCAAAATTTAGTGGCTGCAGCTTATCTTTATGCCCAAAGGTTTCCCCACAGATATCATCCGAGACGCAAATTGTTTTTACGTGTGGTTCAACGGGATAGAGAAACTGTCAATTTGCGGCCGAGGCCTGGGCAATATGAGGAGCCATTACACCTAGACAAATTGTGAATCTTGAAGGAAGAGATTTTAAATGACGTCGATGATCAGACTGGCATAAGCACTAGGACAATTGCAGCGCAGTTTGGGATATCAAAATCCACAACTTGGTAAACATAAGGCACGACTTACTCTACCCATTTCCCCTACAGTGGGTGTAAGCCTAACTTTCGCTTCAAATGAAGTTTTGTGAGTGGTTATTATATCAGCAGCACTTAAACCTAAACTTTATCTATTTTTGTAGTCATTTACCGTTAAGCTCAAATAGGACCACAACTGATAACAAAGTACTGCTACAAATATCAAATATATCATCCTGACTTGTTTACTTAGTTTTATATAAAACAATCAACTGATAAATTTTTGCTAACTAAAAATATATTACTACATTATTCGTCTTCAGTAATAATTTCCCTAGGTGAAGAATCACCTCCTATATGAATGCAATGAGGAAAATATATTTGAATCACAAGTTGATATTGTTTACCTCCATATCTTCATTGAAATAGGATCCAAGAAAGTAACAATGCTGTCATAATAAAAACAATTATGCTAAATGAACCTACTTTGAATTGAATGAACATGTTTTATAATTTTTTTAATATCTATTAATAAAATTAAGTGAATGTAACTACTCCATGAACTAATGCTATGACCAGTGTGAAATTACACTTGCAAAATTTACACATATTATTCTTTATTATTAGCTTTTAGACATTTTTTATTGTATGGTAAAGGTATTTAAGTTAATTCAAATAAGTTTTTCCTATAATTCCTATTAATGAAGTTATAAGTATACTTTTCGGTATGAAAAATGTAGTGTGCTAAAGTAAATTTTTCCATTGATATAATTTTCTACTCAATAAACAGTAACTATAGTCAGTAAAAAAATAAATTGGGAAATACCTGCAAAATATTTAAAGTTATCTTTTCCGATAACTTTTTGTAGATCTGATAGATTCGATGATATATGTAGGCGCCGTTGTTATCATTTGTAAGACCACTAAATAATTGTAATGAATATAGTCTTATCTATCTAATTTGTTTTGCAGTAATATCATATTTGTAAGGCAATTCTCTGAGTCATTCCAGACAAATATATAGCGATCTTTTGCGATGCGGTTTAATGTGACTAACAAATTCCTTGCATTACACCAGTAGTTAAGTAGACAGCTGAAAATTAGCTGTTGGGATAAGTTGCTTTGAGCCCCACTATATAATTACAATATCCCCTTTCTATTACTCCCCGTCGTAGTCTCTTATTACGAGGTGTTTTATATTATTTGCACGGCGTCGCCTTGGCTCGTTCCCTTGTTTTAGTGCGGTTAGCTTCGCTCTTTTTTCAGCTCTAGTCGCAGCTTTTTCCTTGACCTCCACTCTCTCGCGGCTCAAAACTATTTTAATTACTTGGGTTCTCTCCGATGTAAGAACTTCGAAGACTGCATGTCACTTCATCCGAAAAAATACTGTTCATTCCTCTCTGTGTAGCCATGCCCACAAATCGACGTAAATATTTTTATTGTTTTATTCTTATTTATTCACTTCTTTCCTGATTGAACCGCAAAATGGCAAAATACGGTGTGGACCACCAAAAATCTGCCACCCAGGTTGTCTTCTTTTGATGTATATTATTTTATATGTACCCAAAGCTTTCAAAAAATTAATGGGGATTGGGCAAACATTCCTCGATGCACTGTTACGTTAAAATGGAAAGAAAAGTAAGAGAATAGCCGTCCTTTCAGGAAAACCTTTTTGGTAGGACGTTCTAATTTTATATCCAAAGCTTTTTGTGACCAGTTTGTGTGTCTAAAATACCAGTAGACTCTTCAAACAGAAGTGGCGCCTTCGCAAACAAACCGCCTGTGGTTTAAAACGTTTGAATGCCACTAATAAAAGAGGTATGTTAAAACAGTAACCAACGTTTTATGTTCTGTTTGAGTTGCTGGCTTTATTTGAGGATTTTAGATGTAATTCAACATACAAATGGTAAGAGCGGTCTGTTGTTTAGTGACACTAACTTTAAAATATATCAGGGCAGTTATATTTTATATATTTTTACCTTTATAACTAACACTGAAATATATACATAGAGAAAACTGTTACGATAACTAATAAAGTTAGTATTTCACATGTATACGATAATATCAGTGTGTAAAAAATTGAACAATATGTGCATGTCAAAAAAATGTGTATATCAAAGAGTTTATTAATCAGTTCAAATATTTAGGTATATTTTGTTTAACCTGAATAGCGTAACAAGCCAATTTAAATAAGTATTATATTATTTTTGTCCATATGGAGAGTGTATTGACAGATGAAGGAAACGTTTTTACTTTTAATGTCATGGAAAAAGTATGTTTGTTAAAATGTACAAAAGTATAGGTTTAAGCTAATATGTTCTTACTAACAAAACAAATTATTAGAAATGCAATAAATTTTATTGTTAGAATGCAATAATAAATATTGGAGTGTGAGTTACATTTTTATTTCTAAATAGTAAAGATCTTGTCAGTAGCAGAAAAAACCTCTGTGTAAGAGGATTATTTTAGTGGAATATGTCCACCCATTATCCAAATGTGAATTATCCATTTTTCTTTGTAAAAGTGTATTGTTCACTCATCATCTAAAAACGTATTGCAATGTAGGTATTTTATTGTCATTAGAAAAAATGTTGAATATTTTCACTGAAAATACTACATAATTATTGTTGAAACATCATCATTGGTTTTTGCAAATATTTTTAGATATACGGGTATGAAAATAAATATTTTTAGCTGGAATTTTAGTTACAGTAAATTTATAATTAACGTAACTGTAACGAATGTTAATATCTGTTGTAAGCAATTACTATTTTTATGTCACAAAGATACATATGTTATTTTAAATGTTGTATGGCGAGACACTTGTACCTAATGGTGTAATTTTGATGCATCAGTATTTTGATAAAATTCCTAATTTGTTACGTAAATTATCATTAAAAAAGTAATACATATGTAGTTAAGAATACATCAATAATATACGTAATGTAATAAAAAAGAAGATTGTAATGGAAAATGTAACATTATATTGTCTTGTAAAAAGTTTTGAATCGAAATATATGAATTTGTATTAAATATGTGACTATGTATCGTTGTCACTAAATAGAGGTTTTTTTATACCTCTGAACTCTGTCTTTTACTGTATCTACTTATTATTTAATATGTTTGATTAACTTATATTGTAATAAAAGCATTATTATTATTATTATTATTATTATTATTATTATTATTATTATTATTATTATTATTATTATTATTTGTATTTTAAATAAAATAACGTACAAAAATATTGATTTCATCTTCATGTTTTGGATGTAATTCAGTAAAAAATGTAAATCCAAACGGTAGACTAACTTCCATGCGTGACAAAAAAAGTAATTGGTTCACACTTCGTCCCATTCGTCGACACCTGCTTCTCAATATTAAAACTTAAGGCCGTTAAATGGCCGTAGAATAAAAGTGGTAGGTATTCCTTTTAATACTCTCCTATACGCATAAATTAAGTGTTTTATGTTGGCTCTCTCTATGTAAGCAAAAACCTGTAAAGATAAGGGAACTTTAAAAAATCGGTTTGATTTTAAATTAATTGCTCCGCTTTCAACACCCAACGGAGCGCCGTCTCTCTCCCACACGCCGCGACAGAACAACAGCATTCGGGAGAATATGTTGTCACAAATAACTTTATGAATAAAATGAGGATTCCGGCCAGCGCTTATTCTTTTTATTTACTTAACCATCAATTCCGATCCGAGCTGTGAGAGGTAGATGTTATCCGCGCTAAAAATATTTACCAGTCATTGTCAAATATAACTGTTCCGTAATGGATATTTATGTCCCGACCGTGTTAATAAACTTTCCACGGCGGCTTCGGGAGGGATTACTTCAAAATTTGCAATAAAGCGGTCGCCGGAGCGACTGATGACAATTTATTGTGTGCCCGAATGGGAGGAAATTAATCTTTGTTTTTAAATAGCGCTAATGCTTTCAATAGTCCATAAAAACGAGTTTTTTTCGACATTAACGTCCGCATATATTATTTATGAGTGATTTGTTTCACAAACCGAGTAATTATTCACAATCGGTGGCCGGTAATTGCTGGACTTATCGTTGAAATCAGCAGTTCTTTGATGTGGAGATCCAGTAATGATATGAGCTGTTTTTGTTCCACATCAAGGCGATGTGCTACCTTGCCGGCTAGTCCCGGTTCGAATTTTATTGCAAACCTTCAAATATACTTCGATTTGTGTGTTTTAAACCTGTTTAATATTCGTCAATTTTTTGTATCAGTTGGTGAAAATATTGGGCACGTTATACACTAAAAGAAATAGAGAACCAAGTGTTATATATTTGAAAATTGTTACATAGGGTATTCTCAGATACACTGATAAAAATGGGTGGAAACTTCCATGTTTTGTTATGCTTTTTTACATAATATTCACTGGAAAATTTTAATTTCCAATATATATATTAAGGAATAATTTAGTATATTTACTGTAGTTAACTAAAATTCGAGCTATTTTCACACAAATATACGTATATTTACGAATATTTGCTAAAACCAAGGAATATATACTGATGTTTTAAAAATAATTATGTAGTATTTTCGGCGAAAATATTCAATATTTTCTAACGCGAATAAAATACCTACATTGCAATACATTTTTAGATGATGGGGGAACAATACACTTTTACAGAGAAGGATGAATAATTTACATTTAGTAGATGGATGAACAAATTCCATTAAAAAAATCTTTCTAAACAAAAGTTATTTCTGCTACTGACAAGGCTTTCTTAACTATAGAAATAAAAATGTGACTCGCAAAGTGTATTTATTATTGAGTTCTAATAATAAAATTTATTATATTTCTAATAATTTGTATGTAGTTTTGTACTTTTTTCATGACATTAAAAGTAAAAACTTTCCCTCTTAGTTTTCTCTATGTATATTTTTCAATGTTAGTTATAAAAGGTAAGTGCATATAAAATATAAGAAAATTTAAATTATCTACTCAGTAAAATTACATATCTATATTTTACAATTCCATCTTAAAAATTACAATATATAAATATTATAGTGTATTATGTGTGTTATTTCATTTACAAAATTACTATGTAACTCTACATAACTTTGTGCTGGTCACAAATTGGCAACTTAAGATTATGTGAAATTATAGATAAATTTTACAGTTATATTTTACAATAGAACATTTGTTTTGAAATAACGGCAAGAAAAAAATAACAATTTTTATATAAAGTTAACGATACTGCATAATCGATATACCTACAGTTTAAAAAAATTACGTAGACAATTTATTTTACACATACCTTAATACCATAGTAAAATCAGTGATTCTCAAAAAGTTTTTTGTATAAAAAACATACACACTTAATTCATAAAAAATATGTATTCTTAATTTGTCTGTGACAAAGGCTAGCAAACATTTAGCTACATAGTACATATTGGTTTTATGCTGATGTGAAAAAGGAGAGGCAATTAAAAGAAGCAAAAAGGTAATAAAGCAATTACATTGATAATGATTCATCCGAGGTCGATTTTTTCATCTGTTACAGTGTTTCAATACAGTGATGTTGCAGCAGCAGAGTGAGTTTTTGCCCAATACATTCTTTAGAATTCTAGCGTCATCGGTAGGAGGGCCATTAAATATTTTATGGCTCTTATATATCTCCTCTTAGTTTCGCGTATGAATGTTCGAAAAACTACGCCAAAGGGACTATGTACTTAGTGCCTTATCTTTGTTGTAAATTTATGTTTTCGCGTCGGTCTGTTATGTTCGCAATTTAATTTTGCGGATAGTCACCGACCTTTATTATGGTTTAATGCGGTTACATTCACAAAAAAATCTTGTTTACAGATTAAAGGAAATATAAAGAGGATAAAATATAAATGGTAGTATTATTCTAATGGGGACTATAAAAAATGTAACACTGACCGCTGGGATGGCACGAGATTTTTACTGCTCGGCAGATTATCGTCAACAGATCGCTTAAAATTTTGTGCATTGCATATACCGGTGGCATCAAAATTATTAGACAAGTCATAGCACCCAGAGCTTTCTAGATATAAAATTGAGATTTGGGAGACATAATATACAAGAGAAATGCGAAGAATTTTTGATGTGTTACATTTCTGTCATTTTCGGTGTCGCCGAAAATGAACTCGACTATGAAATTTTAAATGCAACACTGTACATATATTTTCTTGTTCTAATGACGATTTATGGTACAACTGAACTTGTTTGAGAAAAGTTTGGCCTTCTAATTTTTTTATTTCTGCATCTAGATTGCCGTGAATGTGCTAACATCAATGGCCTGGGTTTAGATGAGCCAAGAAAAATTTAATCGTCACATTTCTTCTACTATTTTAGAATTTACAACTCTTCAAATGTTGCCATCATTAATTTGTATTTACATCCGTTTCAGTCATTGTGGCGCCAATATTTATTCCTTCTTTGGTGTCGTTTTGTATGGTTATTGGAGGCAGAAATGTCTGAGGACGAGGTAGAAGAGAAATTATTACCATTATTACTATCAAAATCTCGATTGACCTATGAAAAGGAATATAAAAAATTTCAAAAATGGAAGAATGCAAAGAACATCAAGGATCTAAGTGAGAATGTATTACCATATTTTCCTGAAAAATTAAACAAAATGCAGCCTACAAGTTTATGGTCGTATTATTCAGTCCTTAAAAGTACCATAATGGTGAAAGAAAATATTGATATAAGAACTGAGAAGCCAATTAAAATGACGTAGTATCAATTAAAGACACAGCAAGCTCATAGTTTTCCGAAAATAATTAACTAGAGGTAATAAAACAACAAATTTTGAACCCTGTTATGATAAAATTTCTAGAAACTACTGCAGATAATGAATATGTCCTTATCACGATAAAACTAAGAATAATCTCTAAAATAAATATGTATTACTAGTTTTGCATACAGATTATAGCTATAATGGGTTTACATGGAGCGTGTCATTTGGATGAGTTGCACAGGTTAGAAGATGGGATCGACAATCTGCAATGCTTATACCTTTTCTCGACACCAAAACCAAAAAGACTGGTAGTTCTGTATTACGAATCAAAAGTTTACAGACAGCGATGCAAAAATGCATCTACGTTCTCAGAATGTCTTCATTAACTATCGACACAAGAAATGGAAAGATCAAACCTTTGCAATTGGTATTTTGGTTGGAGCAAAAAAGGCTTCTCCCCTTCCCTTGTAGATTTCTGGGAATGTTAATTGAAATATTAATATTTGTATTCACAAATAGTACGTAATGATTTAAATTAGTGGTTATAAGTACCTAGAAAAAAATAAAAATCTTTATTTATCCTTGGTGTTAAAGTACTACTTTATCACGATTTTTAGAAGATAAAAGGCAACTTTAACATTAGTTATGGAAAAAAGTATCTTTGATTTCCTAAACCCTGTCGTAGGATGAATAAAAATCATAAAATTAAAAAGGTTTAAATTCTTTAACAAATAAGTGCGAAGAGCTGAAATAAAAAATTTAAAAAGAGTAGACTTATTTTTTTTGCAGCGCATCGACTGCAAAAATCTAGCGTCATCATTATATAGCACCACGCTTTTCCTACATAAATGCGTAGCAGCATGATGCAAAATAACTATGCACAGCTATTTATTAATTTTAATCAGTTCACAGCGTAATTCATGTCTGAACTACTCCCGATAGATGCCGGGCACATAAAACAAATGTTATTAACTCGCTTTAATAATTAAGGACATAGGATATAAGTAATACCGTAGTTTTTTCTCAATTAAAATGTAAATATGTGCGCCATTTTGTAACGCCCTTTCAAGATCCGCCTTAAAAACAGATTCACCGGGCTTCATGCTCCGGCAAACATTCATTAATTCATTAAAAGTGTAAACGAGTAATCTCAAAAAGTTATACGTGCCAACTAAGACATGATCGATTTTGTTTTGCGCTTATCTAAAAACTTAATTACATGCAAAAACATCGGGTGCTTATATACGAAATTAGTTATAACTAGACTTCGGATTTCACGTTTTGAATTCAGGGTCGGATCTAGCCTACACGTTATTCTGGAAAATAAATCATTGGTCACAATTTAACAAACCATTTTTTTCTTATCCAACTGTCGCGTTCAAGATACAAACAATAGAGACAATTATACAATAATTTAATTTATATTTGAATCGTTTGAATCAAGACGGTTTATGCGCTGTGACTATCATAACGCTAGCAACCTAATAAACAATAAAAATTAGTTAAAAAGTAGTGTCAGAATTATATCAGAGTGTTTAATTCAAAATTAACGCGGAAAGTGAAGACGGGCATTTACCAAGAGAAGTATTGGAAACGGCACAAAGTGCTGTTTACTAATAAATTTGTATAGAAATTATATGTCAAGTTTCTAAAATATTTGCGCATGGTATCATTGACCTTAGACTTAGATTAGATTAATATATTGCTTTTTGTAGTATCTGTAAGTTACAACGATTGAATTTAAAATTATTTAAAAATATTCTTGTAGAGCACCATCCCTCCATCAGCCTCGTACATATTCCTTTTAATTGATAGCGTAACCCTTCGGGTCGAGTCCTTTTTGCCCGGCTGGTTTTATTTTTCTACCTGTGCCGTAAATGAGAGGCTCTTCCCTAATGGGCCACGTCTATCAACATGGCTCTGCGCCAGGGTCACTGCGGTTTTCGGGCCAAATTACAGGATCGACCGTAGACTGAACACACCTTGTTTCTTCGTTATAGACAATGACTGAATACTTCTGGCCCGAGTAATTCCACAAAATGATATTTTTTATCTGTCGCGGCCGTCGTGAGAATCACACCACACTTGTGTTGACACTTTTTCCATCGCCATCGAATCATTGAGGTAAAATTGATCAATAGGACATAAAAAGATAAAGCAAAACATTGTTTAACAAATTAGAGCAGATACTGAATTTGAAATTCTACGTTTCTTCTTCAAATTTCAGTGTTTACGGTATGAAATCTATTTTGCTGGCATTTATTTAAAAATTATTTCAGCTCTGTGAACTAATGCCCGACCTGCATTGAATTGAACTCCCAATATGTTTCAAAACTGAGACAACTGATCACTGATTTAACTATTTTTTATGTTTGTCTACAGACATTGTTTAGGTATAAGTAATATAGTATACAATGTGTGTTAGGTATATATTCAGTACTGCGACACAGATGATCTTTCATTGTAGCTGCAGCAATATCAGGTTATTTTTAGCCAGAAAAACCTTAGTCTTGGCTACTCAATGAAGTAGGAATTATGACGACTTATGACTATACATGGTGAGTCAAAAAGAATAAAATTTAAACCTTGGACATCCCGTATTTCTTAAACCAGCGACATTCGTATAAGGCATGATGAGCTCAAGCATAATATTTTGGTGTCTCGTACCTCCAGCTTAGTGTTGACCCATTCTTTCTGACTCATCCTGTATATCAACGACATTAATATATTAAGAGCGTTGTATCCTTGAAATAGCGTTTTCTGCAAATATAAATAATTTGAAACATTTAAGAACAGATAAAGCTTAGCAAATAACAGAAATGTTATCATACCACCTGCGAATACTCAAAGGGATCGAAGTAAAACCAATATAAAACGACAGAAAGCGGTCTAACTAACAAATTTTTGTAGATAGATGTAAATATTGTTATAACATACACTTACATAGTTCTCCATATAAGATTGTTCCCTTTTGTTTATAAGTATGTGAAAATAATAATTGTTAAAATGTGTGGTTAGAATAGCAAAATAATGTGTGTCCTATAAATGCTTGTTAAACTTGTAAACGATTTTTAAAAGTTATTGTTTTATTTGAAAATAATTTAAATAGTAAAAGTAGATAAACAGAAAATGAAGTTTAATTTTTGATTTCTGTTCTACATGCTATATTTTTCGAGATTTCTGTACCTAAAAAACACCACAAACTTGATCATTTTACGGCGACCTCAACAAGCGTTCTATTTACAACTTTAACAGGATTTAAAATTTCTAGTTATAAAATTAGGAACATTAATTAAATAAACTTTGTTTTGTTGGCATTTGTTTTACTTATTTTGAAACTGAAACATAGTTTTTAGTAAATAATATTACGTCAAATAATGGCTGTTCACCACGAATTTTATATCTCTTATAAAAAACATAAAACTAATTGTAGCAATATATGTACAACTTAGCATTGTGCAACATCCTAAGTTCGTTAAGCTTATACCAAACCAGTCCTTTCTAATTTTAGTCTGTCTCAAGACAAATCCAGTTCTCTCACGATTTTTGCCTACAAATTTGATTTTTACAGCTTCATTATCCCTCACTAAAACATACGTGCTAATGTTTTATAACCCTCCATAAAAGAACGGAGATCCGACAGGTAAATATACTACGTTTTTGTGTCCCACCTCACATTCCACTTCCTTGGCATATATTTCCAGAGCGGATTTTTGTTAATAGTATCGATTGGAAACGCACGATTCAGCAAGAAACTGAATTACGCCGTTCGATTTCTATAAACGCTGAGACCTAGAAACGTCTCAACTTTATCACTCACATCTATCAAGTCTTAGAGAAACCCCGGGTTTCTTAGAAAACCGCTTTAAAATCTGCGAAGGAAAGTCACATAAAAGTTTAGCTGCACCTCATTAAGCATATGTTGTGCGCTGGAATTGGAGCTGTCTTCTTCAGCGGGACATGGAGCCTTATGCAGAGAATTAGATGTTTTACAAGATTCTTTTATGTAAAACAAGTTGAACTTTTGATGCTGTAGAAAGCAATTAGAAAACTGTACTGGGACGATCCGATATAAGTAAATTTAAATGTTCAAAGTAAGTTTTTCATAATAATATTTCTATTAAGTCATCGACTCATCATAAGAAATAGGGGCTGTGACTATGACTAACGGTTACTAATATTAAAGATTAAATAAGATAAGCACACTTATGTAAAAGGTAAAAAAATGTTCGAAGTAAGCATTTTAAAAATATTTTATAATTATATTTCTGTCATTGTTAAAGTGTCAGCTTTTCGTTTATTTTAAAAATGAGACCATTAAAAATATTATTTTGAGGTTCAAAACCGACTACAAACGACAAGTTTATGCTAGGTGTGACCAATCAGCGTTAAATAAAACTCCAATTAAAATATAGAGTCATCATAAGAGATAGGGGCTGCAGCTATTACTATCGGTTACTAATATTAAAGCTTAAATAAGATTTGATATAAGTAAAACTTAAAAAAATGTCCAAAGTAAGCATTTGGATCGGTCAGTGGTCGAGCGGTTTAAGGCGTCAGTACTTAAATCGATGTGACCAGTCCGCTGTGGGATCGAATCCCGCGGCTGGTAGACCGTAGATAAGCTATATTCGTGGAGCTATACTTCGTTTTAAATTTTACCTTAAACTAATCCGCCGACATTGATTCAATTGTTGGATGTGAGCAGATGCATAAGTTAAGTATATTTTGGAAGTGACACTGTTAAATATATTAGTTTGAGACTCAAACTACATCCTATGCTAGGTGTGACTAATCAGCGCTAAAATTGCAATTACAACATCGAGTCATCATAACAGATAGGAGCTGTGACCACCGTTACCGATTACTAATATCAAAGCTTAACGAAATCAATCCAAAATTCAGTCCGATTACTTTAATGCCGATAGAAAATTTAGTAATTCGTTGCCTTGATTGTCTTTATAACATTCTAATTTAACAAATCGTATTTGAAATTATTTTCTTTTTTAATTTATTTGTGCCGTCTTTGGTGGCAAGCTATAAACGGTGCCAAGTAAATAAGTAAATTGATAATAGACAAAATTAAGTAAGTGTGGCTCTGTTAAGAGCCACTATCTCTATCGTAACTGTGTGCTAGGTACTTGATAATTTTAACACCTTTTTTACTTTATGCAAAGCATAACTTAGTGCCATGTAAATGGTCATGCAACTTCTTCGCTAAATATATACATCTCCAGTCATAGTGCTTGAAAAATCTGGCTGGTAACAACGAAGGTATTAATTACAATTATATCTAGTTTATATAACACATTAACAGTAATTACAAGTTATCAGCGTCTGACGCGATTATGCGCCGTCACGTAGCTTACCGATTGCGAAAAACAACTCCGGCAATTATTCTAAGAATATCCTCGAGTACAGCCGCCGAGTTCTTTCTTGCAATTTTTGTGAGGCTGCAGATAGAAACACTTGCGGACGTTAATTCGCCAATAAGGCGTTTTTTCCCTGATTAGACACGAGATTATCCTTTAAGGATTGCTTCGGCAGGACATTTTACGCGAGCGCTACACCGTATACCACGTTATTTATTTACCGGAGGACGTCAATGCCGCACCAAACACGTAATTGGCGAATTGATCGAAGTGGTATTCTCGAGGAATGCGGGCAACAGGAAATGATTACACATTTCCAGTCGATTCCTGTGCATTCTGAGACTCTACCGCATTTTCACGGCTGTATGCTTCTAAACACTGCTAATTTATCATTTTCTACACGTGTAAAACTAGTTTTCTGATTTTAAAATGCCTGCACCAGGTCAATGCTGCTACCGAAGATGGGTTCTCGGTGCTGGAAGATATGTGCTCTTGGCTCTACTCTACCTCATCTGTCCACTTTCTTTGAAAAACACTTAGTAAACATACTAATTACTACACTGATAAAAATAAGTGGAAATTTCCATGTTCTGTTATGCACTTTTTACATAATATTTAATTTACATTATATATTAAAGAAAAATCAAGTATATGTATCTTTACGTAATAATATTAGGAATTTTCAGGAATAATTTAATAATACAATGTACAACTCTGGTATTATTTACTTTTACTCAATTTATTGTGAAATTTTATAGAATTTTATGTAATTTCTGTTGCACATGCGCAGAGGCACGTAAATCTAACCTCTAATCTAATTTTAGTTGTGTTAAGGTGAGGCAGACAAGCATGTACGGTTCAATAATAGACTTTTTGTGGGATATTCGGAAAAGCGTAAGAGTATTTTGAAAGTGTGCACTTACAGCTTATGCCAATTTAAATGTTATACAATTCATAAATGTCATAGAAACTGAAACGCTACAACTGCATTTACGACAGATATTAACATTAGTTGTAGTTATGTTAATTGCATATTTACTATAACTAAAAATCGAGGTAAAATATATATTAATGTTTCAAGAATAATATTTGAACGCAATTTTCTAAGGTACATTACACTTTTAGAGAAACGAATGGTTAATTCACATTAAGAGGACAAATTCCGCTAAAAAAATATTTTTATGAAGACGTTATTTCTGCTCCTGACAAGACCTTGTTAATTGTTTAGAAATAAAAATGTAACTCGCATAGTGTACTTATTATTGAATTATAATAAAATCTACTGTATTTCTAATAATTTGTTAATAAAAGACATCCTGCACATTATATTGATTTACTTAAATTTGTACTTTTGTACATTTTAACAAGCTGATTTTTTTGACATAAGCAATTTTTTTTTAAAGTAAACAGTTTTCTCTTTTCAACTTAATCTGTCGACATATTCTGGCTACATAAAATAATATTAATACATTTTTAAATTGGTTTATGTTATAGTTTTTGCATATTTTATTTCTTTTCAACTGATATTTTACATTTTTATATTGTTTTAGAAAAGTATTTTAAGCTAATATAAATCAAATCTCCTACAATTCCTATCAATGAAGTCATATGTATGTTTTCTGATACCAAACATCTAGGTATGCTAACGAACAATTCCACAGACAAAGCTCTATTCAATAATTATCTAAAGAAAATAATCTAATTTACTAACCTGCTAATGAAACACTCTATAAATATCTAACTTCACTTTTTGGTAGTGATAACACGACAAATTCAACCACAATAGATGAGATTTGACCTATTTCTGCATTTTTAGGATTGCTTCTTCAGGTGGTCTCGTTTAAGTTGAATCAAATATCTAACTATAAAAATTATTATAAAAATTAAAATTATTTGAAGTTAAATATCGACAATGACAAAAAGTGACATCCTGTTAATGAATTAAATATGACAATACCTACTTGAAAAATGTTCACCTTTTATGTAAAAGTTTTTATATATTTTTAGGTATTAATAATATTGTGTGAAACTAACTATTCAGTAATAAGGAATATATGGGTAGATATTGTGGGTGTTATTCAACGCAGGTTGGGGCTTTTGTCCACTGAGTAGTTAGTTTCACACAATATTATTAAAACCTAAAAATATATGATATTTTACAACTCTAACCTAAAAATTGCAATGTAAAAATCACTACAAATTATATCGGAAATTTACGATTTTATCCATGTTTATTTCTGTAATATTACAATATACTTACCTCATTAAAAAAATTGATCCCAACGTAAAGTTACGTAGATATTTTTATCAGTGTACATTATTTAAACAAAATTAATGTATTTCGAATATTACTTATTTTAAACTATCGCTTTAGGAACGATTTCATAAACTTTATAAATGATTCCTTTGAATACTGTATTCATTTCCAAATAAACTTCAACACCGCGAGTTTTTTTGTTGTTGCAGCCGGCTTATTATCATTTATTTTAATGACATGTGGTCCTCATATTTCAACATCAACCTTTCTACAAATCTACCATTTCACAAAGCACACAAAACTAATCAGGTTCCACTCATCTCAGACCAGGGCCACACATAGGCTCCGAAATATATGAGATTGTTAGTCTCCTTAATAGTATCATCGCTTATAACGTTAAACGATTAAAAAAGACCAGTAAGCAGTCACCCAAAAGGACAGTAGTGGATATTACAAAACCGACGACACTAATGATGACGATAATTAGTTAATATTTAATTTAAATGACACCTCTGAAGGACTCTTCAGCATTATCTAGCTATCGCTAGCATCGAACAAGCAGGAAACATATAGTAGATATTCACCAGATGAGTATCTTTTAGTTGTGTTGCATTGAGACGCTACAAACAAAAGGATACTGTTATTTACAACCGTAGGTGTAGTATTTGTGCTCGTGTAACATTTAAATGGTCATCCCGAGTGACACAACGGCTTTGAAATTACTTTTTCGAATTCAATACGAGTACATAGTTAAATAACAATACTACAAATAAAAAAACTACACTCATTAGAGGACAAGAATAATGGATATTCGTAGAATTCTCAAATATTCGGGTAATGATTTGTATAAATATTGAAGAAAATACTATTCTATAATAGTTATTTACAATAAAAGTGTTGTGAAGATTCATATTACAACATGAACTGCTAAAGTTTGCCGAGTTTGACAAAAAATTGAATGTGATATGAAATTATAACAAGAATATTGTATGCTGCTAATGTTTTGTCTACTTCATATTCATAAATTATAACGATATCCATCAACTCCTATACACGTAAGCCATTTGTGACACTTAAAGAACTAATGTAAACACTATCGTGAAAACATTAATACTAAAATCGGATTTCAATATTCAATCGCTCCATTTTTCATGAGGTATCTATTCCCAATTTTTTTTGGATAAGTTGTAAATCACCCTGTATAAAATTGGAACGACAGTACATCAGATTCATCAACGTTTCGGCACGCTGAATACATTAAGAAGTGGTCCGTCATTACAAACAGCCAGAAAGGGAAAGGTAATAGCTGCTAATTAATTGTTTATTTCTTATTGTGCACATATTATAAGGCTACTACCAACCACCGTAATACAGTCATTTAATTAGTACACATGACTCTGTAATATTTCTGAAAATGCGGCATGCGATCGTCTCCAAGGCAAATATATTTATAAGGGAATACATTTCGGCGGTGATTACGTAACCTGCATTGTAATTCTTGCTTTACAAATGTACTAATCTGTTTTTAATGTGATGAAACGAAGTGTCTGGTAAAGCAGGGAGTAAATTATAGCTGCCTGTTCCGTAGGTTGCTGAAACGACAGCTTTTTAATCGCTGATTCTTTTTTCATGTAAATACAGATTTTTCTGGTAGTTTTTCATAAAACTCGTGTCGAATCATGTAAAGGAGTTGGAACTGTGATCTGGGGTTAGAAAATTGTTGACCTCATGTCGGAGTGCCAACCCACGAGCCCCCGATCCAGAGATCTGCCTCACCATTACATTGTTGTCTTCACAATACCGATACCCGCTGAATATAAAACTGAGGGGAATGTATATATCAGCATCTACCAGCTATTTACAAATAAAAATATTGTCTCATGGGTCGTGGGTGGGTGGCTCTCGACCAGCTCCGTCGGATAATGGAACTATTTTCCTGGAGCCATAAATAACCGTTTTGCCTTGCTGTTGATGAACAATTTCTCATGTACCTACTTATCTACGAACAGACCCTGCGAAAACATTGCCATACGTTATATATAACTCCAATGGGCAGCCACTGGCAGCTTAATCTGTAATTAATTACCAATGGGAATCGATTTTAAAAGGATCTTATCTTGTTGTTCGCTGATAAAGCGTAATTCACTGCTAACGTTGTTTGTTAGGCGTCGATTAATATGTTATTGTTGTTATTCGTATTTGTAAGTGCCTGTGACAGGGCTTTTTACGGTACAAACGCATAAATCAACCATGATATATTTGTTTACATTTACATAATGGTACTACACCTCTACTAAATTAAAAACACTTAAACGAAACCACATTTTGATACAAAATCTGATATTACTTGCAACTTAATTTCCATGTAATAGCTTATGAAAGCGGACGCACGATACCATTAATAATTATTACTTAAATGATAATTTACTAACATGACAGGAAAATATGGCCAAGATACGGCCATTAGGTCAATAATTACTCATAAAAAAGTGTTAGGTGCGTGAAATGTATTCTATAAACGAATATTTGCTAGCCAACATACATATATGAATTCTTTATTTACTTTCATTTAGTAATATGAGTTTTATAGTTCTTTAAATGTTTTAGTAAGGACTATTACAGTAGTGAGAGAAAAAACCATATTTTATTAAGAAGAGAACGGATACCATGACCGCTACGATCTCCTCACTTAAATCCTTTAGAGTTCTTTTTGTGAGGATATTTAAAAAATGAAGTGTATCCCACCGAAATGGATACTAGTGACGATTTACGCGAACGTATCAAGCTGCTGCCAATAACTTACGAGTTCAAAACGGACGAGAACCAGAAACATTTGTGTTAGCTCGCAGAAACTGGGTAAGATGTGCCCAAATGTGTTTACACGTCGGTGGACAAAATTTCGAACCTTTTGTCATACATACGAATATTAAATTATTTTATCGACCAAATTTATAAACATATTTACAATCGTTAGCGTGTCAATGTTACACAAGCGAAATTCAAAAAAATTAAAAGTGTCCAGTTGCAAAGGTTACTATCAGACCAAACTATTTCTATCCTTCTTGCTCTCTCTAAGAACTGAGCGATAAACTTGCTGGCTGTTCCCATTGTTTCAATAGGTAGTATAATTCTGATGTACTCAGCATTTTCCGAATGTGTATAAATGCTATTGAAATTGGGCTAATGTCAGCCAGAGCCAGACCCAGAGTCAGTCCATGGCCAAAAGGCGGCGGTCAGCCGTTGGCTGGCTCTGATCTCTAGAAGAGATACTCCCCAGCGCAAAGGTCTCATTATTGTAAGTATGGTTATGTTTGTTTGAATAAATCTGTATTTTTATTAAAAGGTTGAGTTTTTTTACCTCTCGCAGGAGCCAAGCGAGTACCCCAAGAGGTAGGTAGAGGTATTATTTCTATATGTTTATAGATGGTGCAGGACAGTCACACTTAATACGTGACATTTGGTGGAGTTTCAAGCTTCTCTACTACAGAGTCACACACACTTTCCGTGACAGTATGACAAATTATTTGACCTCAGTAAATCAGGTGGAACTGGTTAAATGATGAAATATTTGGGCTCGTTTCCAGGTCCCATACCTCAAAGCGGATCGATAGTATTAATTTAATCCTGCAACTAGTTCTTGGCCCATTGTGGGAATTCCGACGTAAAAACCGACGCTGGAGGGATTTGCAGTATGTACGGATGAACGGTAGTTGTACTTATATCGTAAACAACGATTCCACGAGGCAGCAATGTCTTTGTTATTCAAATATGTCGCATGCGTGATAAGGAGCGGGACCTATTAATTGCAGGCGTTTTCCAGGCCTGTAATATTAACGGCATCACGGTCGTTCATCCGCCATAAGCTATGTGAAGTTCCGTCCCGTAAAACCGTAAAGAAATCCGTACTTGTGCAAATCGTAATCCCCGTATTAATAGAGCTGTATCCCCCCATTTTAGTACCAGACATAACAATTTACAAATATCGTGAGACTTTGTATCGTTACGTCTCAAGAGCTTATACAGAAACGAAACTAATTCATTTGGAAGAAAATTTGCTGTATAAAATACATGTTATAAGATGTTATTTATTTCTTTAGGAATTTCTTCGTCGTCGCCGGTCGCCGATTGTATGATTTGCCTTATTAGGTTTTACAGTGGATTTCCAGTGTGCAGAAGTATATTTTTACACCATTTCCAAACTGCTCTATTTGATTTTTTTTACAAAATTGTACTTATAACAGTCCCGTGTACATTCAAAATTAATAAATTTTTTAGATAAATTTTGAATCACCCTTACATGAAAATTTCATAGCAAACAATCCCCCGTGTAATATTACAAAAATTGTTATCAGTGTAGCTTTACTATGCCACTACCTTCAGATTAAAAGCTGTATTATTATTCTGAATTATGAATTGATATCAGAAATGGAAACAATTCTTTATAATTCCACTTGCAGACATAAACTTTCATATATTTAAATACGCGGCGATTTCATTCAATTAAATCTCAAACAACATTTCCACGCAATGTTACGGGTAATATACAACACATAACTAACTAATTTCCTGAATATGTAAAACCGACTGGTAAGATCTAAATGAATATTAAATATTACCGCTGCTAATTTGTTGCTAATCAAACAATATTTATTGTCGCTCTAATATAAACCAGCCTTGCGTAATATGCGTATAAAATATGTGCAATAGCGCTTAAACGATACAATCGTTAAAAGCTCTTGGTTAATGAAATTTTGAAGTAATTGCAAAATCCTGTTCTGCATATATTCCGCGGATCCAGTTATTCAAATTTTGCGCCATTGCCGATATTGGGAATTGGTTCAGCTTGGGTACGGCACGGGAAGTGTGGAAATTCAGTTTTCTTTCGGTTTTATTGGTCTAGTTGTCAACCGTGGCAAAACGAGTGAACGTAAACGCATTTCTGTGCCATTCAGGCGACATTCCTCTTTCGCTGTTCTAGTCCAACAACCCAAATTGAATGGATTGGTAAAATAGATATTAATAAAAAATAATATATGAAGTATTATACAGGGTGTCCCAAAATAGAAGGCCATACCATTAACCACATATTCTTTGGACAAAAATAATGCGACTTTCCTTATGCCATTTTTTATTTGGGCGTCCCTGTTTCAATATACAGGGTGTTCAAGTTACATTTTAAAAAACTATTTTTGTTAATAATCCCATTATTTTGTAAGATACATACTTGAAATTTTGCACGTACTTTTATCTTATTCCGGCATACTTATCATGTAATTTTGCTGAAAAAAATCGAAGGGTGAATGGAGGTAACTGAGGGATGCAGTACCCTTTATCCCCTCCAATTATTTCTAAGTACGCCTATACAGCTTTTTCTTGAAATATCAAACGTAGAATTTTCTTCTGATCATTTTATCTCTTTTGTAATTTTTTGTTTAAATGCTCCGTTTTGAAGAAAAACGGCAATTTGTAGTGCCCGTAAATCTATCATTCACTATCATTTTCAAGTGAAACTGAAATTTTGTGGATATACCTATAATTACAATACCTTGGCAACTTAGCAAATCGTAATTCTTACTGAAGCTGCATAGGCGTACTTATAAATAATTGGAGGGGAAAAAGGGTACTGCATCCCTCAGTTACCTCCATTCGTCCTTCAATTTTTTTCACCAAAATTACATGATAAGTATGCCGCAATAAGATAAAAGCACGTGCAAAATTTCAAGTGTGTACCTATTTTAGAAAACAATGGGATTATTAACAAAAATAGTTTTTTAAAATGTAACTTTAACACTCTGAATATTGAAACAGAGACGTCCAAATAAAAAATGACATAAGGAAAGTCGCATTATTTTTGTCCAAAGAATATGTGGTCAATCGTATGGCCTTCCATTTTGGGACACCCTGTATATTCATATTTTTACTACAATTAGCAATCTGAAATCATAAATCAGTGGATACACTCTCTAATAGCGCGTCATTATTTCGTCTCTAACACCAGGGTGGGCAATCCATAAATCAGTTTTATTGCCTTCTATCATTGATAAGTGACCTTCCGTTACAATTCAAACTGATTCACTAACCTCAGTCCAGAATCAAGTGGGATATTTAGCAGTAATCAATATACTCGTACATATTTACAAATATTGAGACTAAAGATGAAACACACGACCAAGTTTTGCTAAATTAGATATAGCCGCTATAGTACGATTGTGGCAAGGTGTGTGACAAAAGGTTGCAAAATATGCTATGCTTGCTACCACCTGATTCATTTCGGATGAAGACAGAACGAAAATACATTGAGACAAAATGTACTATTATTTCTTTGTGGCTTTGTTTGTTATCCCTGTTGTATATTTTATATTCTAAATTTTTTCAGGTGTTTATAGTTTAGTATAAATATAGTTTTGTCCATACTTAGAACGAAGTTAATATGATAATATTCACAAAACCAGAAAATACACTCCACACATGACATAAACGAACAAGTATATTGCATTATACAAAGACAAACAGAATAAAGGTTTTCAACTTTGGAAAACTACATAAACGTCAACGCAAGTGTATTAAAACTACTCGAAAGTGATTGCAATTTTTAAGTCATATTTTAGTAACATGAATTAGTCGCTGCTCTTTTGCCATTTTCTGGTTCTGAAAACTTAAAGAGCGTCCCATTGGAAATTGAGACGTCTCCAAAACCCGGAGGGCTACTTAGACATCAGATAAGTGTTAAGTAACCAACCAGTTAAGTTGTTTATACAATAAAGTAGCAAATGTGGTGGCGGTAACGTAATACTTACTTTTTGAAGGTTCCAGACTCTGTTAATGTTACTTTGGTGCTAGTTGGGTATATAACTAAGCAAGTCTCAATGAATATGACAGAAAAAAGTTACCTATACTATTTGTAAAAAAAAAATGTTTAACAATCTCTTCTCCCAATGTGATAAAATCACCGCGCGAGGTAGTACGTCGCAGTTGTTATTTACCTTTTCAGTTTGTTATTCAGTAATGTGATAAACATATGCGTTTTTTAAATAGATTACAAACATTATTTTACATTGAAGGGAAAATAGCTATTTATGATATACGTGTTAAAAGTAATAGTTTATTTTGTGAGTGAAGATGATTTTAACTTCACGAACAAAATAAAATCACTTTTAACACGTATATCATACAATATTTTTTCTACAAAACAATCGGAAGAACTTTAAACTCAATAAAAATAAGAAATCAAAAAATACCACACAGATCGCAATGTTTATGAACCTAAATTTTCGTAGCAACCAGTGTTTTTGATTTTTAACAAGCGTGTCAAAAAATGACATTTTTAACATCAAAATTACAATTAAATAGCCCACTTTTAACAGTTTTGTAGACAAAATTGCACCGTGAGAATACTGCGAGGCCTGACCTGTTGGGTAGTAATATATTTTATCTAAATCCCGTGTACCTAAATTGATACCCACCTGAATTAATTTCGGATGGAATGTTAAATTCTCTTTTTCCCCTACGAGTTACGGTGGTTTTATTTCTACAAATAACAATATACGATGACAAGAAAGTACTTAAGGTCCTTAAGCCTTTCTGACTCATTTTGTTATACAGCCGTTAATCTTGGGATTAATTCGGGCAACTCCGAAATTTTAATACCGAGAGGGTAGGATCGGGCAGCTCGCTCGCTGTTTTCGTAATTGGCCGTGTCGAAATACGCATAATTTGGGGATCAATGATGATTAATTCCGTTTTTCGCTCCGCGCGTTAAAGTACGCCGTGTAACAGTACGTTTTATTAACTGTCCTGTTTCTCTGTCTTCGCCCTCGGTCTTGTACAAACACCAAAATTTAATAATTATTTAGTATAAACTATTACCCACTTATATACAAACGGGTGAATTAGAATAATAGTTAGTATTATTTTGCTTCCTTTTTTAGTTTCCTGTTTTATTTAAAGCTTTTGATGTGCATATAATTCCACAATGCAAATGTTTACACGCAAGTATGAAAACAAATTACATTCGATAGGTTATGCTGTGCTATCTATTAACAAATTTGAATACTATAAAATCGCTAAAACAATAAAAAAGTGATAAGAAATATTTGGGTAAAAGATGGTTACTAAGATGAACTTCAAGGTTCCATTCCGGACCCTCTATTGTTAATTATGTTCATCAACGACCTTATTTTTTTCTTTGCTGTGCTGACCACCTCAATAAAACCTTAATAATATTAAGTTTTGATATTAACGAATTAATGTCAAATATAATAAATGAGCTGCACTGAAACTCATACAGTCAGTGATAAAAAGTATTCTATTATTTATTAAGGTATGGAGTTTCTGCACACAGTACTATACGTATATGTATTTATTCAGCTTTGAAGGCTACTATAAAGGTCTACAAAAACACACCTAGATATTCGGTGTATAGTGAACTTTGCATTATTTTAAGTTGCACTAATAATGGGGATGCAAGAAAATTTACAATTATAGAAGGATTTTGCGCGAATGCTGAAATATGCAGAAAATATATGCCCAATTCGCTTAACACAAGGCAGATTCTTTTTATGATAAATCAATGAAAAATGTACTTCTCAATCTGTTGGAATCAACACATTCGCGAAGGTATTCTCAATAGTTGCTTCATTCCTGAATACCGCAAATTCAGAAGCATATACTGGCCATTGTATGATGCGCACCTCAACAACTTTATTAGCCAATAAAGGTGATGATCTTACACCCATTAAACGGCATGATGGATGTCAGAGCTCCTCTGTAGCAGAAAGTTATGTCGAGGAGCCTATATTCTTCACAAACTTCGACACATGTTATGCTTTCCGAAAATGATGATGGCAATAATGCTACAAAGATTGTTATTAACGGAAAGGAAATTAAATGTGATAAGACAAAAAACGAATTGTCTATTATTATAAATCTGAATAAGTAAATAAAATTGAATTTGATTTATTATAGGTTTATTACATTTCTCATTATTTTATATTAAACTTTAGCCGGTTTATATTTACAAAAGTCCGATTATAAGGTGATTGTAGAAAAAAATATAAAATAAAAATGAACTACACTGTCAAGTAATGTTCATAAATTATCATCTACTTTTAGTATAACGTATTTCTCAGTGTAAATTATCGGTAAAAAGCTGGAAGACTTCGTAGTAGTGCGTCTCGCATATTTAATATTTATTAATGCCTCTGAGACGGTGCGACCGTTAGAATGAAAACTAATAATCCGAAGAGAGATCACCAAGTAAGGCAGCGTTTTTACGTCTAATGTTTTAAGATGTAGTCGCCGATAAAATATTCTGCAAAACTCGACAAACGCGGCGCTATGCATCGGGCGAATCTAATTTTGGTAGTAGCTAATCAATAACATCTAAAATTTTGACAAGCCAAATCAATTTTAAATTACAGACTTTGAACAAGTCAATTAAAGAATATAGATTTCAAACGGGTGAGACCGACCCGTCATGTACCGATAAATACTTTTATATTTAAATGAATTAATTATTAGTATTGAAAAATAGCGGTCATTCTGTTTTTAATGACACCAAAAAACAAGTTCCTTCACACCTCCTCCTTTTACATTAAAACAGATAACAGCGCTCGCGGGAACCATTAGTTCATCGCACAAAAAATGTTTTTATTTTCTAGAACCATCAAATCGTTAATGGCGTTCGGTAACAGAGCCTCCAACAGGAAGGCTGGCGTTCTTATTGAACCGTCATACCGTTCCTATATAAAATTAATACCAATATTTCAAGTCATCCCATTATTTATGACTATTTAACTAGTTTTAATTCCGATAATTAAGCATATGTAAATAAGGATGCAACGTATACGAGAAATTTTATAAGAGTCAGAAACAATTTCCCTCAACAATCATTTCGTTCGTTTGTACAAATAAATTACAAGTATTCGAAACATGCGTACATTTTCTAGTACATTGACACCATTTTTGTCGGACAACTAATTACAATTTTAAACAGCTCATAATTTATAACCATACATTTTCACAATTAATTATGATTATTATTATCATTACCCGTATAGTGTATCTAATAAATCAAATATAAATTGATATATAATTTTATTTTACAATAACACGGCAAGACATGCAAAATTGTTGTTAATAATTATATTTACGACAATATTAATCGATTTATGTGTTAATAAACGAGGAATTTCCTTGTTTCGACTCATGACAATTTAATAAACATTGCTATACAAAACATTAAAGCAAAAATTACTGAACTGTTTGGATCTAATGCGTATACAGGACGTTTTTAAATGAAGTAGCAAAAATGAGATTACAGATTCCTGAAAATAAATCGATTTAACCTAATATACCTATATCCGATGTCGCATAATAAAAAAGATACAGGGTGTCAAAGTTAAAATTTTATTTTCAATATTTGTAGACAACTTCTTAAAAAAATATTACACAAAATTTGTGAATCAGGGGTTTTTGCGGGCGAGGAATTCAAATTTGTTTCTAATTTTGACGTCACTAGTAGAGGGCGCCACTTATGGCACATCATGTTTCTTTTAAATGGCAGACCATTTTTGCTGCCTAGTATATCCATCTAACTATTGAAACAACCGATTCTTCTTGAAATTTTGCACGTTTCCATAAGTTACCATTCTGAACAACCTTTTCAAGTAACTTTTTGCTGTATTTTCAGCAGAAAAAGCGCTTTACCTGAAGCCAAAACAGTCTTTACTCGGTGCACTGAGCATTTCAAATGAGATTTTTTAAAAAATTGTTACTCCTACTGACTTCTTTCAAATAAAACAAGTAGGAGAATCGATTGTTCAATAGTCAGATGGATACACTAAGCTGTAATAAAGTCCTGCAATTTAAAAGAAACATGGTGACAACAAGTGGTGCCCTCTACTAGTGACGTCAAAATTAGAAACAAATTTGAATTTCTCGCCCGCAAAAACCCCTTATTTACAAATTTTATATAAATATTTGGTTTTTTAGAAAGTTATCTACAAATATCGAAAATAAAATTTTAACTTTGACACCCTGTATCTTTTTTATTACTTATGTTATTTGAGGTATAGGTATATTAGGTTAAATAGATTTATTTTCACCTAAGGAAAAAGAAAAAGAAAGAAAACTTAGGGTCTCTCAAAATTCAAATAAAAAGAATACGTTGATCTTTAGTTTCCGCCGTATAAATTTCACGGCATATTTCAGAATCATCCTGTATGAAGTATCATTTACCATCAAGTATTTTTTTTCTATATGATCTGACCTATTTCAATCATTTGTAACTCATTTTATTCAAATAAATTAATAAAAATCTGAGAGATTACAATCGGGAGTTTTAGTGGGACTTAACTTATTTGTCTCGATACGAGTCTTCTTTGCTCCAAACGCCGTTTATATCACCCGTTTAATAAACTTTAGATGAAAATGTATAAGTATCATTTTAACAAAGAATACCATCATTTTCAACAAAATCGCGTGCAATTATAAATTTTGCACGACTATACTCGAATTATTTTCAGGATTCCAACTGCTTATTTATCAATACAGAATCTTCTCCATTCGAAGATGTTTCTTCGAAACGACAGGACAAAGGCCTTGGAGATTTGAATTCGGCTTTATTAATGATATTCCGTAATTAAATGAAAGAATGCATCGCGAGCCTCACACTGTTAATTTAATGAGATGGCATAGACGCCAACAATAAGGCGTTAACACAGTTTTTGAAAGAGTTTGCAAAACTTACCAGCCACCATTTCAACGGAAAAGAGAAAAGCATCGGGATGTTTACCTGTAACAAACAGAATAATATGAGTGCAAATTTTCAAGGTTTTTGTGCGTTATAAATATTTATGATATACTAAGAATTTAAATATTTAAAAATTATAGTGGTAAGATCGTATTAAGATACTTTTCGTTTTGTGTCAGGAATATAAGTGCTAATACTAATGGGGCTTATATATATATGACCAAAAGCAGCAAAAAACTTTTATGAAAAAATGTGTAAAACAAATAGTTTTTCTACAAATACATTTAAAAATTAAAATATAAGTTAAAGTTGCTGTAACATGATTTGTTTTTTGTATCAGTATTAATGAAGTAAACAATTGACGTTTCCCAGAAAGTCCTTAAAACTGTAACGTACAACATTGCAATCTATCACCTACTGCGGTTAACCTAAAAGTAGGTACTATTAGTCATAGCAGTATTGTGGCTAGTGCGTTTCGTTTTTTTGTACCTAATGTTTGCTTTATATTTATGAGTGTTCATAAACAAAATTCGAACATTAATTCAGTCATTTCTATTTGACATTTTATTCTGTGTGTGAAAAGAGCCAGGAAAAAAACAAAACTGTTTTGGCAAATGCGCTCCCTGCATACTTAAACGTGTTAAAATTAATTTCCATAATTTTTAGACTGTTTATCAAGAAACATTTCCTAAGAATTTAAAGAGCATTGCTTAGGTAAGTTTTTAATAATATCTGAATAAACCTACACACAAAGGTTTAAATAAAATCCAGGAGTAAATTTGACTCTTCGCTTTTACAAAGTAGAAAAACCATGTTTATGAAGTTTTAGGTAAGTAACGAAGCCACTTTAGATTTTATTGGGTTGTTGGGTTAAAATACGATTGATCACTGACTCTGTGGCAACAATTAGATTTTCTCCCATCGACTGTGTCATTAACATGCCCGGCATGTTGTTGTTCATTAACTGTCGTTTCAACAACCCCATTTTAATGGAAATCCTTTACTTAGACGCTCACGTTGACGGCCATGATGCATTTAAAGACCGCCTTGTTTTATTTTCAGTTAATTAGTTTCAGCGTGGATATAACAATGCGCTGAATCACCGAACAAATATCGGTAATCTAATTAAATCCATTAATTAATTCACGTGCTCTTTTTAACGAAAGTATCGGTTACAGTATGCAAAAGCTGCAGCAGTTTACCGTCCCCGTAATAAAACAATTCAGACTATTACGAGGCGCAGAGGTTATTGTTGGGTCCCCTTCACTGAAATAAATTGAAAAGGACTTAAACACCGTAACAATGTAACGCCTCTGGTGCAGAAACAAGTCGGTTGAAATATATATCTGACTTTTTACCCTAAAGTGAGACGGCTGTCGGTATTGACGCTAGACCGGCGAAGAGAGATAGCCAGTTGTTTTGATGTTAGAGAGGAAGGAACGCTGAACGTCACGGTGAGCCATAAAAAGCAGTGTGACCGATTGAATAAGGACTAAAAACTGTTAAGGTTACTTGGAAGAAACGCTCGCTTACCGAAACTAAAACCACCAGAAATTGGTCGGTTTCTAATTTATCCGAAGATTCGTTTCGATATCTTGCGTTTTTGGCCGGCCGAAATCCTACTGTTTTTTCGGGAGCTTTTTGCTGGAACTACTAAATAAACTAAATATATAGGTAAGGTACGCCGAAAGATAGATACGCAAAGAACTTGAACTTGAATGAAAAATACCGAGCAGACATTAGATCATACATAAAACCGATATGCCTCCGACTCGGACAGATATGGTTTGAGTACTTTGAAAAACATAATACTTTAGGGTTTTGTATAAGTAGAGTGCATTTTACAACAGGATAGATCTACTACATAGCGTGAGCTTATAGCGCATTTTTTAACCGCTATTCATTTAGAAGTTACAACTTGTTAAAGAACTTCCATTTTAGTTGCAGATACACGTAAAACAGCATGTGTAAGACCCGCTATAGACCATGCGTGAATTCGCGATTTGCAATGCGCAGCTTATAAGGAGTTCGTGCATCGTATGTAGAGTTTTCATGAATAGATTTTTAACGAACAAGATCCTACACACTATGCACGAATTCCATACGAATCACGCATAAGGTATCCTCAAAGAAAGAAGTCCAGCGGAGTAAGATCAGGGGATTTTAGTGGCCACCACCTCTGCTAATCCAAATATGTGAAAATACTTATTGGTACCACATTATTAACTTACTTCTGATATCAGTACCACCCAGAAAATGAATTAAGTAGTTTTGATATTCAAGAAAATTTGGCCGTGGAATGATCCATCAACCAATTGTGATTCCATTAGATGGGCGTTGAGAATACCATCATTTAAATCATACCAATGTGATTTTCTTTTAACTTCCCATCTGTCCGATAGAGAACAATATGTTGAATATCATGATTTTAAGTCTGATCGATTTCTGTCTGCATCTAGCGTGCCCCAATAGTAAATATTGAGTCCTTTATTATTTATTGCTATTGCATTACTCTTGATCGAATGAATTAACATATTCTATAAAGTTTCCTCTAAATAGAAATATAAATAAATTAATCAATGTATGTTTCTTGGGTACTTCTACGTTGATTTATATTACATTATTTTTGTCCATTCTTTACTGATAGAAACCTGAAAAAGAAGTATTTCATTTTGTACGATAATTTCCTTGTTTGTTAGGTAATTGTAAACTTTTTGAAAAACCAGTTTTTTGAAGATCTGACGAAGGTCTGATTTTTGCGTTACCACTATATTATTTATTTATTCTTTATGTAAGGTCCATTCTTTACTGAACATCTTGTATATACACAACACAATTTGTCTGCACCATAAATGGATTATATAAAGGCGATGGATTTATTTGTACGCACAATTTGTTAAGCTAAAACTAGATTAAGGAATAATGTATGAAATGAGATTAAAAGGTGCATTTCTTGTAAATTTTCGAGCGGGATGCATTTAGGTGTTCATAACGCGCTGGGAACTGCGCGATATTTTTCAGTAATCACGCGATTATTTCAATTATGCAAATGCATTACGGAATTTATAAGATATCAATAACCGTCTTTAAGACGCATTGCGAATCTAGAAATTAGGAATTCCATGTCAATCGCGTGATGGTTCGAAAACCCCCGGCCTGCAATTAGCTGGAGGCAGCAGCGCAAGAGCCTCTAGACGAACTGCGGCTAATGTCCGGTCTAATTTCAGGGTTTTACAATTATATTGTTTTGGATTCGGACCTAAATAATGTCTTTGTATAGAGTTATAGCTTGGAATTACTTTTTTCTGGGCGAATTTACTCGTCCCAAGGTGAAGCAGGCTGCGGATAATAATAGAGAAGAGGTTGGATTTTATTATTGTCTTTTTTTGTCTACCGCAGCCTAATAGCACCATAAGGTTTGAAGTTAATTGGTATTTTTGCTGGAACGTAAATTATTCCTCGCTTGTATAAGTCTATGCATCGATTTTGCCACAACTGTGTAGTTTAGATAATGGCAAATAATATATTGCAACTAGTTTCCATTTTTATAAACTCCGCATTATGTAATGCATGACTACCTGCTTTTTCACTTGAATGTCAATGATCTGCGCCGATTTAGCCGATATTTATTTCTGTTATTACTCGAGCCTTCCTAAGAAACTATAATATTTCATTTTGTTCATTGAATTCCACAATGGAATTATTTATAACCAGCTGTTAGATAGCTCTAAAGTCCTGTTTCAGGTATAAATTGGCAACAAGGAAAACTCGAGGAAATTAACATTTCAATGAAAGCACCATATTTATATGCTCTGTAACAGGAATTTTCTCGAGCTATTGGAATTACTAGTTGTTAAATCCAACATTTATTTTCATTCATAGACAGATACAGTCATGATCCTAGCCAGACCATTAAAAGAAACTTAAGGTAATCGCCACTTTAGTATAAAAGGTGGTTTTTAAAATGGGTATTCACAATTTCAGTGCAGTCCAAAATGTGAATAGAGAAAAAAGGGAAACAAATACACGCAAGGGAATAATTAACAAGCTTTAATCCATGAAAAAAAATGGATACTCGAAACAAAGCAGAGAGTTAAATTTTTTGGTATTGGCACTAACTTCAGTAAAAACGAATTGAAAAATAATAATCCTGCAGTGGCAGATACTTTGGACAATTGGACAAAAGATGTTCTTTATTTTTCGTTAAAAAATTACAAAAAAAAGTACTTTTCCAGGTCTAAATCTTCTTAAGGAAGCAACATTGTACTAAGGTAAGTTGATTTAATTAAAACTTATCTTATCCAAGGAAACTACCCTTAAAGCCCTATTTTTATTGAACACGTTAGGCAATAAAGCGTTTCTTAATAATGGCCTCTCGTCAATGGCACTGGTACGAAATCAGTCAGTGACATTCAGCTATTGGCCGATAATTAAATGATCATTAAAGCTGCGCGCAGCCGTTTCCTTGCCAAATAAATTAATAAAGCATATTTCATTACATCGCCTGCCAGTCGCATTGCAACCTTTAATTAATTCCACTTTTAATTGTAATTTCACATTAAGCCCGTGTACGTACCATTTATTTGCCCGCTCTCGTACTGCGCTAAAAAAGACTTGATTAACTGCACCGCAACATAAAAAACTAAATTAGGTTGATGATCGAATTTCGGGACAGACTAGGCAATTAAATCCGCTAAATTAACGTCAGCGGAGAAATAGGCTCGAACCGCGACTCGAGCACGGAAAGAAATTGAACAGATATGTTTGCTATATGTACTTTCGTATACACCGTAAAAATAATTGGATTAAATCAAAACAATTGGTTATGTCAAAACCACTCAGTTATTTGTTAACTAAATACATCTTTTATGAGTAACATAACATAACTTTTGAGTTAGCTGACTCTTATGTGTTATTGCAAACACAAAATTGAGAAATGTTATCAATATATTTAGTTGTTTTTTCCACAAACCATCTCTCTGACCAAAAATTATGTTGTGCTTTTTCTTTGTTAAAATGTTTAATTACTCAAAATCCAACACCAAAATAATTTTACTGATAAATGAGTTTGAAGTTACTCAATGTTATTTTTTACTGTGTAGTGTTAACGTTTGCAGTTTTTTATCTTTAAAACATTCGAATGGATTTCCCTACAATTTCTATAAATACACCGCAAAAAATTTTTCCAAATTTCTCTCAAAATCAACACAATTGGTTGTTAACATGAATCCTCACCAGATTGTGTTGAAATAATAACATAATTCGTTATGTTGCCTCAGTTATTTTGTTAGCTAAATAAATCTTTTATGATGAGTAGCTTTTGAGTTTGCTAACTGAACTATATGTTATTATAATCACAAAATTGAGTTATATTATCAATATACTTTGTTGTTTCTTTCAAAAACCATGTCTCTAAATATAAATTGTATTGATAAACGCATTTCTTTGTAAAAATGTTTCCTTGCTCAAAATTCAATACTTAAATAATTTCACTCATAAATGTGTCAATGATATTTTCTACTGTGCGGTATTATAAAAAATGTACAAAACACGAAAGCATAATGCACGGTCTACACGAGGCTAGATTTCAGGTTAGGATAGTGAGCTAGTACTAGTAAGCTAACAGCTCCATGTAATCAAAACTAGTTTGATTTTTAAGCATCATCTAAGCCAGGATAGTTTGAATAGGATGGTGTTCTATTATTTGTGCTAGTAGCGTTTCCAACCAAAGAAATTACTATCCTTGAGTATTGGTTTATCTTTTTCACTTTTATATTTGTAATAGGTCAAAAATTTTCGAAATACAGTAAATATTTTATTACGTTTATTTCCAAGTGAGATTTACCTACTCCTGGACAATTATACTACCACCTAAATTGGATGCTAGTTCATATTATAACAATATTATTTATGTATAATTACACGAATATCTGTAGCAGTCTTATTACTGTAAGTTATTAGTTAATGGGGTTAAAAAAGTTTACAAGTTTAAAAAGATTAAATTTAGTCCTAGAAAATAAAATCGCTCAGGAACGCGTTTAATATACAGCATATATATGTAGTTCATGCAACCTTTAACCATTACTCTAGCTCTCAGACCAATGGGCTTAACTTATGTATAAATTACAGCACCTTTGTCACACATAACTGTTAAAGCATACAAGAAATGTTTACATTTAAGTTAGTATGTTATGTGAATAAATAAATATTGATTTAGGCCCGTTACTATACGACAAAGACAATTCGAGAATGTATACAAGAAGACTGATACAATTTCCAATTGTAATTTGTGAACCTTGAGCAAATACAGTGGGAATATCGTTGAATTTCGAAAAGCTTCTAGACGTAACATCACTGCTTAAAGAATAATCCGAGTAGTACAAATTTTCATTAACCACACAGCTTTACGAAAAGTATAATTATAAGACTTAAACCATAGTCGTATCGCTGCTGTCAGTCAGCTGTAACATTAATCTAACCAAGGAATTTTTTATATGTAGATGAAATTTGTACGACCCGGACGAGCCGTTCAAGGCCGCCTTAGAAATAATGCCCGCCACTAATTAGAATTTTTATAATATTCGGTAAAAACGTCGCGGTGGTCTTTTATTAAATCCCAAATTGAATATATCGCTATTTAACATACGTCCTCCTTAGTGAATACCTCTTTAATGATAAATATTATTTGTAATGTCTCCCCTGCCATAAATACGACTTAATGAATATGCGCTGCTTATATTCAATATAAATTTGTTGGTGCTAATCGGAAATGCCATCACTTGTCCCATGCGCCGTGGCCTCAAATTACCATTTAGTTTTTAATTGAATGTGGTCAGTCTTGGGGCAAACTAGATGTCGCCACTACCGTCGACTTATATCTCTACCATGTTTTAAAGTTGCAGAGGTTTCTAACCTACAAGTAATCACAGTATGAACAATTAGCTGTTTAGGAAACACAAGCAAAATTGAAAAGCAGCTATTACGTAACCGCCACCAAATTTGCTACTTTATTGTATAAATAACTTCATACAACAAAGTTATAATTACTGCTACGTTTTTAGGGCTTTGATAGTTGCCACAACTTTCAGGGAACCTTATAATTGTTTGTTTAAGGTTGTAGAACTTTTAAGTAATATTTATTAGTCCAAGAAACATTATCGCCACTTGTAAGCTTTCAAGCACCCTAAAGTTGAAAACTATCATGTTGTTCGTCATTGTGTAATGTCTGTATCTATTCGATCAAGTCACGTGTGCAGTGTACTTTTGTTTCTGTGAATATTAACATATTTTTATATCGACCCAATATAAAACTACCTATACTAAACTACAAACTTTGATTAAATATCTTGGTCAAAATATCACAAAATACCCAATTTACAAAACTTGCAACAGGGTAACAAAGCCACAAAGAAATTTAAAAATGTATGTAATAAAACGAGAAGAGAAAATGCAAGCAGTACGTTCAATACAAACGTCGATTCAGAATGAAAAACAGGAAAAATGTTACTAGCAAGTGGCAGTGGAAACTTTGAACAGACTATGTGTGGTAATCACAACTTTACTGCTACTTTAAAATAACTATATGGCCTCGTTCGATACTTTGCAGTAAATATTACTTAAAAAAGTCATACTGGTAGTTCCAATTACGGATGCTAAATTATCAGTTACTTTCAAGTTGCGTGTCTTACAGCAAACGACTTCAGGGTAAAATTTACTTCTCTTCTCTGCCTAATTGGTTTATTCAGAGTTAAGGAAACGGAGATGAAATATGTATAAAGAAATCAAAGGTAACAATATTAGCTGTCAGACAAAGCAAGTAACATACTAATGCGAAAGAGTGATGGGACAGCATTGAAGTTCCTTTAAAGTTGTGGTTTCCACGCCACCACGTCACCTCCACGGAACCACAACGTCGCTGAAACCTAGTACTAAAGACCTATTCTCCATTTTCGTCGTAGGCACGTAATGGGAACCTTTCTATTACGTGTCCATGGCTAGTGGCAAAACACTTTAACATACCTACAATAGTCGTAGTTGTTCCAGCGATTAACTGTGCTAGTTAGGATATGTGAGAGAACAGCTTGATTGTGAGTAATGCTCACTTTAAAGTTTTTATGTGTGAATTTTTCTAATGTCTGAACAAAGAATAATAATGTTTTTTTTACATGCAAAAGGTCTTTAAATCAGTGCGTTGAGTTGAGATTTTAGGAGAACGCTTATCACTGATTTTTTGTAATTTAATCAAGCTTATATCCTTTACCCTTTCCGAATCTTCCGTGCGATCTCTCTCAAGCGATCGAACACGATTTTTTTTTGTATATTTGCGTAACTTACATAAAACATACTCGCGTTTACGACGCTGCAATTATATTTCTAATAATGATTACGCCGGATGAAACACAGACCGTGCACTTATAAAGTTAATAAATTTCGATTAAGGCTCGACCTTGGGCCTGCCCGAATATCTTACGGTCTCATCGTGGCACAAAAAACAGAAACCACTAAAACCTAATCCCGATTCTTTATGCTAGGCTATAGAATCCGAAAAATAATTATGTCAAAAACGCTCGGTGCCATATAATTTGAGATGGTGCTGCCCGCGTAATGACAGAGCAAAACATGTCATTGCGAGGCACTGATGCGGCTGACGAGAGCCAGAGGCGAGGCACCTCCAATCCGCCTCTGGTGGGGGCAATTAGCCCGCTTCCCGGCCCCCCTTCCCCCGCCGTGCCGGCCGCGACGGTCCCGGCTTAAGAGGCCTACACTCTCGCAGTCGACACTTCGTACAGTTTTATGACGGTTTTTAGGCCTGGACAAAAAATCGATATATCGACTTTATTTTTTAATCGATTTATAGATTTGCCGCAAAAATGGAATCGGAATATCGAATCGGATCGAGATATCGCGTCGAATCGAAATATCAAATCGGATCGAAACATCGCGTCAAATCGAATCGGTAGCAAGCCTGAAAATCGGTAGGTATATCGATTAAAATCTATTTATCAAAAAAATCGAATTGGAATATCAATCTGAATCAAATCTGAACATTTATGTGTGGTTTCACATTACTCCAAAAATTTAAAGCAATCGCATTTTTTATATTTCAGTTTAGTAATCTGTTTATAATTGCTAGTATACTGACCTACCAAATGCATGAATTATTTATTTGTTCGCCTAAATTATTGGTAACAATCTTATTGATATTTTAGTGTTTTGTTACAATTAAATAATTTTTCCATTTCATTTGATTCACAAATACAAATCGAATCGAATAGATATACAATTTTTTTCCACGCTTAACTGTTGATTCAAATAAATTTGACTCGACATTTATATGTACCGATTCAATTTAGTTCGATTCGAAATGATCAATCATTCGATATTTCGATTCGATTTTTTCGACAAATCGATTCAAAAATAGAAATCATTTGAGTCGATATATCGACAAAATTAATCGATTCGATTTGATTCGATTCAAATAAAATTATTATACGATTTGATTAATCGATATTAATCGATTTTTTTGGTTAATCGAAAATCGATTCGTTATTTCGTGAATCGCAAATCCATACTTTTTTATTAACGCCTCCATTCTTATTTATTTATGTATTAAAAAATTGTAATATAGAAACAGTGTGTTGGATGGAAACTAAATAACGACAATATTTTCCATATTTTTCATCACTTTACCCTGACAAAACTATTTTGCATTCTTCTCTATAATAACTGTTACGGAGTGTCATGGCACCAATCATACTAAACACATGTTAGTTAAGACAAAAAAAAATAAAACACGTATAACTTATCATGCTTGGCACAATTTTCAGTTTTAGAAACCCATTCGCGGTTTTTTCGTTCATAGTATCGACAATTTTTATGTATCTCGAACTGTAGGTGTTTCCAGCATCAAGTAGACGTTGCAATTGTAATTATAACACTCCTAAAACATACATTTCGGTGTAAGTACAAGACTGACCTCATTCCTCGGGATATACCTGCGCAATTTTTTGCGCTATGCAATTTACATTTTTGTACTGCAAGTGTATCTGAGCAAAATCTACAGAAGTAAACACCTAGGTGTGTTCGGGTATTTTATTTAACAATGGTCCATCAAGGAAACAAGTGGGTAATTATGTTTGTAATATGCTTTCTCTTTGATATTGATGAAAGTTTGTTTGTTAAGTGTCATAGAGTGCGGCTTATTTTTTTATGATGTGATAAAATTTTAAAGTGTATAAAAGGATTTACTAATAAATCATTAACTAGGCGGATCAATTGTATCTGTAACAATACACTACACACTAAAAGAAGTACAAACTCAAATAAGATATTAGACGCAGATTAGCATCTTTCTTACCGAAACAAATGAATAACGGTTTGTCAAGGTACAACCAACAGATCTTGGAAAATAGAAACCTATGCAAATTACTACCTGAAAATCGACAAATACAAAACTGTAAAGCTGTACAAAGTCTGACATTTTACTCTGTGAAATATTATGCAAGGAAAACATCAACATAATGTCTAGTTTATTGAAATGCCATCGATGACAGAACGAAATATGGGGAAAGCGCGTGGTATTGTTGTTATTGAAGGTAATTGTCATGTGTCAAAATACAATTACCAATTGGTTCCGGCTACAGTGAGTAGACATAATGCGTTTGAATAGTACAAGCAATAAATTTGTGCGTATTGTTTGACTTCTATCCGACAAGGTTGATATATTTTACAAACTGTTATAACGAAGTTTATTTTAGGCTTGTTTTATAATTTTATTTACTGTTATACGTCAATTATTATAGTTAACATTGAACATCTTTAAAACAACGAGAGTGCTGCTCAACATTGGCGTAGAATAAGTAAGTAGTAATATAATGCGTTATATGTGTAAAAATGTTGAAAGACATATTTACCGACATCTAGCATTTCAATTATTTGATCGAATTAAAACCAACAAGTAATTTACCAAATCAAGTTTAAAATTTAAACAAAAGCGGGTAAACCCTATTCCCTCCCCAACTATAACCACCGTTTGTTATCCAGTATGCTTATTGCAGTTGTTATTCATACTGTTAAAGGTTAAACCAAATTGTATAATTTATTGTGTAATAGTGATGGTTTCTGTATTTCCCTGTATTAGAAAAAAGTCGTATTAGTTCTTAGATATATATGCTTTTAAATAAACCTATATAGTTATCCTTGATAGTTTTACCTGATAATGTATTTCTGGAAATTACTAGTTGGATTAAGTAGTAGTAGGCTATCACTATAAAAATATAGTCGCGACAAGAATTCAGACGCCTTACGCGACTGTTTTTATTGTCAACATAATTTTCGATATTTGGTCGCGTTAAAACACTAATTTTTTTGCAATTTAGTGCAATATATAATGCAAACATTTAGTGTAGTATGTAGTTTTATTACTTTCAATTGCAGTTTCTATGGCAGTATGGCAGCAGAAAAATATCGTCACTCGAATGAACCTTTGAATGTTCCATATTAGTGGTATGTATTCCTGTTACTTATGTGTTTATTTCTTTTTTATTCCATACTTGTTTGCACGTAAACTGCAATTTGAAAAACTGTTTACGACATGATCTTCGTGTCATTTCCTGAAACAACGACCCCATGCCTCGACAACGAAGATGGCTATCGGTGCGGGCGAGCATTCTTTCATTATTTTATTTGTATGAATAATTTTGCGGAATTATCTGGCCCATCGTTTGTTAATTAATAAGATGTTGATATATCACGGCGTTCCATCTGCGTGGATGCTAAAACGTCTTACACTTCTACACTACATTGCCATTATATCAATAAAAGGCAACCTGATAAGTATACCAACGAGTTCTGTACGCGGGCCAGCACAATATCGCCGTCAAATTGTTAATTTATGCGGAATTCAATCCGAGTATTCGCACAACAAAATAATAAAGCCGTCCGAATATCCCGTGCACTTCAAGGTTCCGTTAACAGGTCACAATCGATTAGGCCTGCGTGATATTTTTGGTACACAGCCATATTTTTAATTAAATAAGTACCATGCAACCCTTCTACAGTTAAATAATGGTAATAATAATAATACTATCTCCACGTCTCATTCTAATCATGAGGATTAGCCCAGAAGTCGAAGACTTGTGGTCGGAGACACTATGCGAATAAAAATTTGGTATGGTGTATTTATTATTCAATTCTAATAATAAAGTCTACCGTGTTTATAATAATTTGTTACTATAGTTTGTTTGGAAATGAAAGAGAGTAATAAAACCCCGAGATAAGAACCGGCCATGGGCGTGGTAATATTTCGTTTCAGGTAATTATCGGGTAACACTAATGCTAACAGGTAAAGGGTGTACATTAGTATATTTTACTGGATACATCATAGGGCAGGAGCCAGTGTATTGTGACAGATCAATCCAGTCTTAGAGCTGAATATACGAAGACGTAGTCTAGTGCACTAGAGTAAAATTCGGCTTGTGTTTAGTGGAAAAGCAGAACAGGAAGTCAGTTCTTATCGATAAAGATGAAATTATTTGTTGGCGAAGATCCTACTTAAGATCAATTAGAAAATTCCGTGACGAAGGGAGGAATATTTATTATCTAGACGAAACTTGAGTCAACAAGGGATATACTGCAACAAAAGTATGGCAAGATAAAAATGTAAAAAGTTTTCGACAAGCATTTTTGGATGGACTTTCAACAGGGTTCAAGGCACCTTCAGGTAAAGGGCGAAGATTAATAGTGACACATATAGGTAGTGCCAGTGGTTTTGTAGATGGCGGTTTACTTTTATTTGAATCTAAAAATACAGGTGACTATCACGAAGACATGAACGCAGATGTTTTCGAAGACTATTTTATACAGATGTTGGATCTTATTCCTCCGGAATCTATAATTGTTATGGATAATGCCATACCATTCACGGCAGACCGAGGGGACGCCTACGACTGCTTGGAGAAAAGCCGATATAATTCAATGGTTATCCGGAAAAAACATTTCTTATGAAACAAATATGGTGAAAAAAGAACTTTTGACACTTGTCAATCTTAATAAGATCAGAAAAAATATGTTATCGATGGAATGGCAACAAATCGCCAAATAATGGTACTACGGTTACCACCTTATCACTGTGAACTTAACCCAATCGAATTGTAGCCTCATGTTTTGAAATGCTGTTTTTATATTGTTTACTTATAAGAAAAATGGACCGAGAAGTTGAAGCAGCATAGGCAAAAACGAATTGTCGGGGATTAAATTTTAGCTACCTGCTACAATTTAGTCCAACCCGGCCACACAAAGTTTTTTTAAAAGTACACTTCATCTATACCGATGATACATAATATAAAAATATTGAATATAAGCACCAGTACTACATTTATTTACGATTTGCACACATAATAAGCTTTTATTACTCTCTGTCATTTCTAAGCAGACTATAAGAAATGTTCTGCATATTTTATTGAGTAGCTTAAACCTGTACTTCTGTACATTATAACAAGCAGATACCTTTTTCCATGACATTAAAAGTAAAAACTTTTCTTTCTCTTCAACTTCATCTGTCAATACACTTTCCATATGGTTACAAAAACAAATAAAGGGCGAAGACTTTTGGAGATCTGTGTAAAATCTTAGTCCTCTGACGTTCTTTCAAATATTTATATGAAGAGTTTTATGAAATTAAAATTAGTTATTGAAATTGGACTAATATTATATTTTGAAATGTTGAAATAGCTTATAGCTATTGTTGAAAGAGCTCATAGTTATTAGGGTATTCAATGCATTAAAGAAACGTATATATTTAAAGTGTAACGTCGATTCTACCTTATGAACCACACAGTTTATTTAAATTGTCCTAATACAAAAAATAAAAATTCCAACTATCTACAGAATATTATAATACAATACAACATCTCCACGTCTCGAGCTGACCGCCTGGATTGTACCGAATACCGAGGAATGTGTGGGAGAGTGGGCGGCATACTATTACTTTTAATCGGCGTTGATGCTCGGCTCCGATTTATTTCGAACGATTTAGGGCCAGGGCCAGAAAAAATAAACAAGTGCATGGAGCATGTACATGAAAAGGCCATATGTCATAAAAGATTGTATATGCAATGAATAAATTATTTTTTGATCAAATAAAATATTATTTTTATAATGGATATAAGGAGAAATATATAATAATACCTTGTAACATTTTTTCAAATTGTTTACGGCCTGTAATGGAGGAAGCAACAGGCATTCGTGCAGTTACCTACCATTTTAAGTTGAATTGGATGTATTGTACTTTTATAATTGACTTATGTTGGTTGGTACGCTGTTGACTGTGTAATTGATGCTAAACTAATGGACAATTAAGGCTTGTTAGAATTGAAAATTTAAATTCCTATAATGCGAAACCAATAAAATATGTAAATCGAAGACAATAGGTAGTAGCCGTTCTTCGAACTGTCGTGTGTTAAATTCTTTATTCGAAGAAGCTAATGGTAGCATTCCAGCGCTTTAAGCAGAACTAACAATGCCAAATAGATGCAAGCCGCTAATGACACAGATGCTGAAAAAAGAGAACCCGTTTTCCCGCATTTATTTATTTCCCATACATAAATTTCGTATTTTATTTTAAAAAGGAGCATTCGGATTATCGTAAATTTTGTTAATCGGCGTTAATATCTTTATTTAAATATCACTTCTTGTTGACCATGACAATACACAAGATTAATTTGGATATAGCAGTTGTGTGTATATATATATATACACTTACAGTGTGTCCACAGATTACAGTACGAGGATAAACTTTTTAATTGCATATTTTTGTACTACAATTTAGATTTTGATATACAAGGTGTCTAAAAAAAGAAGGTGAAATAGTTACAGAGCGAAGTGGTTTTATTTTTAGTTTTATGAAAGATTTGATAAATATTGATTATTTATAATTAAAAATTATACAATTTTATATTCTCTTATTTTTTGAAAGCTCTGTACATAAAAATCTAAATTAATCCATGGGAGTGTAATTAATTTGACAAGCAAAAATATTTCTGAGAATCACTCTCAAAGTAATTTAACATTGTTATACATTTTTAGATGATGGATGAACAATACACTTTTAGAGAATGACAAATTCCACTAAAAAAAATCTTTCTGCACAGAAGTTATTTCTGCTCCTGACAAGACATTTTTAACTATTTAGAAATAAAAATGAAGCGATTTATGCATTTCTTCGTTCGAATAGTATATTTATTATTAAATTCTAATAATATACTGCATATCTAATATGTTAGTAAGAGACATACATGTTGACCTTAAAAAGACATACATATGAAAAATACATATTCATACGTAGTAATTGTCCTTTGCAGTTGTAAAATAACATTCTAGTGTGTTATTTCACATTATCGACCTAGCCGATAAAAAAACCAACAATCCAGTGTAATATCGCAAATAATTTTTACCAGTGTATGGATTGCTTAACAAGTTTACTAAAAATTTCACAAGAAATTCGAATATGTAAAAACATGGTGTTCCATTTAATCTTCTTCTGAAAGGTAATATACTAACGAAAACTTATAACGTCGAATCTAGGGATATGCTTATTAGGTTGCTGACCTGCGTGAGCATTGAATTCGTCTTGGAATCGAATGTTCTGGGAAAATTGGAAGATGGGATCGCAATATGGAGTCGAAGGGGTCCGGAATCGCGAATGTCATCAGGTGTTGGCGTTCGTCTGTCGTCCGGGGAGCAGTCGGGCCAGTTTGAGGATCCATGTCTTCGGCCGTGTCTTCCACGGCCTGCAGATTTCTATCAGGCGCAGTAAATCCACCAAAGAGACAACTAAATGTAGCAGCGACCCCCCCTCCGCCCTCTCGCCCGCCGAGAGCCGGGCTCCTCGTTTTGTTTTACTTATAATACTCGCTTTTTGGATTTTGGTTTTGGCGATGGCGGTGCTGCACTCGTGAATCACAGAACTTATCTTTTTATAACGGACTATTCTTCTTCGACTGTCCCTGCCCCGCTCTCGATTTATGGCGTACATCCACTCTTACATGTAAATTCGGAAAGCTACAGAGACTAATTAAATGCAAAATTCTATATATATCTGCAGCAATAAATATCCAACTCCCAAATTGGACTGTACTTTTTCTTAAAAATCTTTCTACCTTCACATAATGAGAGAAATCTAACAAATTTTTCTACAGAGAATTGAAGTCGGTTAAAGTGAATTGTTCATTGAAGCCATCTGATAGTGTGGATGCTACTAACTTGTAAAAGTGTAAAAACAAACTTTCTTGTTTAATACGGATCTGATAAATTGACGATTACAAATGACTAAGAAATAAAATGAATAAAAGTGCAGTAGATACAACTCACAAAAAGCAGCAAACACATACATCAATCAGAACTGTTCCAAAATAATTTAACATGTCAGAAGACAATTTAATCTTTAAAAAACAATTTAAAAATTTAAAATCCACAATAAAAATTTTAATATGAATACCAAGTAGTTTAATATACAGTATGCGCCAAAAGTATGGAACAAATTCAATAAAAACGAAACAATTATTTTTTGGGAAAAATCCTCGAACAGGTCGATTTTTAATTTAAAAAATACATATTTTAGCGTAAAATGCGATTTTAAAATGTCATTTGTTTTCGAGTAATGACGTCATCGATTTTTTTTAAATGGCAACACCATATTTTTTATCCTTGATTCTGAAAGATCGTTTAATTCTCTATCAGACAGTACTAAAATTTTGCCCTCTTACATAGGAAAGTTTTCGAGTAAATGACGATTGAATGTTAGAAAATGTAAATCAATTAAAATAAAGCAAAACCGTTATCAAATTTAGTTTTTCGAATTCCATAGTTCTTTTATGGATCACGTAGGTGAAAATCTTTGCAAAGTGTCATTGTCACACCGACTTTCTAATAAGTATTGTAAGCGACATAGAAATTATTATTCAATTTAAAGTATTATGGCACATTTAACTGTTACTCAAAGAATAGAAATTTTAATTCTTATCGGATGCGGGAATATGACTAGAACTCAGCAAGAAGTTTGCGATTTATTTAATGAAAAATATCCAGATCGCCCTATCAGCCAATCAACAGTCAGTAAGGTAGAGTCTAAATTTAGAGAAACTGGCAATGTTGTAAATATTCCAAAATCTGGACGTCCAAGCATTAATGAAAATCAGAAACAGAACATTTTGATAAGTATGGTGGATAATCCTCATAATTCTTCACGATTGGTTGCATTAAACAATGACACTAGTCAGAGCACAGTGCTACGTATCTTGAGGAAGAAAAAATATCATCCCTACAAAATTCAACTTGTGCAGAAACTCAATGAAGATGATCCCGATCGCCGCTTACACTTTTGCGAAATTCTAATGGATTTATGTCAAGGAACTAGAAATTTACACCGGCAAATACTTTTTTCAGATGAGGCCACATTTTGTCTGAATGGTACAGTCAACCGTCAAACTTGCAAATATTGGAGTCGGGAAAATCCTCATTGGATGGCAGAGGCACATACCCAACACCCTCAGAAATTAAATGTGTGGGCTGGAATAGTTGACGACAGAATAGTAGGGCCTTTCTTCTTTGAAGGAACCCTTACAGGACAAAGATATTTAGAGTTTCTAGAAAATGACCTTGTTCCAGCCCTTGCAGCAATTTTTCCTAACGATAATGACCCTGAGATTCCTGACGATACCATATGGTTTCAGCAAGACGGTCCACCTCCGCACTATGCGCGCCCTGTACGAGATTTTTTGGACAACTGTTTTCCTGGGAGGTGGATCGGCAGACGCGGACCGATAGAATGGCCAGAATCTTACACCTCTTGACTATTTTTTATGGGGAAACTTGAAGACAAAAGTGTACATTAATAAACCCCATAATTTAGAATTTAATCAATTGTATTTTATTTTACATACCTCAGAATTGTTACTTTTTTATGGATAAAATTTACGTTTTCTAACATTCAATCGTCATTTACTCGAAAACTTTCCTATGTAAGAGGGCAAAATTTTAGTACTGTCTGAAAGAGAATTAAACGATCTTTCAGAATCAAGGAAAAAAATATGGTGTTGCCATTTAAAAAAAAATCGATGACGTCATGACTCGAAAACAAATGACATTTGAAAATCGCAAGTTACGATAAAATATGTATTTTTTAAATTAAAAATCGACCTGTTCGAGGATTTTTCCCAAAAAATAATTGTTTCGTTTTTATTGAATTTATTCCATACTTTTGGCGCATACTGTATCAATACTTTTGATAAAAGTATGAAAACTTTTGAATTTTTAGCTTATGTTGTTTGAACTGTTGTAATAATCGTTCAATTAACTTTAAAGCGTATTATTTCTTTACAGTTTGTGTTGTATTCTTTTAAAATAAGGCATAGAAGCATTTTATACGCCTCTTACAATTTCAGTTTACCCTGTGTCAATTGTGACAATTACTAGCAATACTAATACAATTCACTTTGTTAAAAACAGTTTTTTGACCAATTTAAGTTGACATTTAAGCCTTAGACTTTAGAAAACATAGACACCAATGTTGTTGTTACCATCGTTATCGTCTGCCTTGTCTTTGCCATCTTACAGTTTTTCTTTTTCTGCTGAAAGAGAAATGCGAGGTGATAAATTCCTATTCATTTAATCCTGTTACTCTCTAGTAAACGGTGAAACTACATACATGAATGCGCAAGTGGAATAATTATTATTACCCGTGTTAAACTGGAAGCTCTAGAAGAAGGAATCGACAGCATCGCAAAATATTGCCGCTACACATGAGACACACAAAATGATTGCTCTAAGCCTTATACAGAGCTCCCCGACTAGCATATTTTCTTAATACGTTGGCAGCGTTCGTTATTTTCAATAGAATACAACGGTTTAGGGTAATGAAATTGTAATTCTATAAATTACACAGTTCTTGGGGGAAATCTACAAAGACGGTATATAATTTTCTCTGCCTATATACTAAGTTCCAACAGTTACTCCTTCTTGTTCGCATACATTTCTGTATTTCTCGTTGAAACAAAAAGTTTTAAAAGCTTTCCAAAACCGTGTTATCACATTCCATTAAGTCTTAAATCGTGGTTCGGTCAATACACTTAGAATCAACAACAGGAAAGACAAATAAGCTTTTTCTCTAGGAAACACTGAGGGCAAATTATATACCTAGCCGCTAATTGCAAGTTTCAATATTGGAAATGCGGAGGGAATAAACAGTAGGTAACGGTTGTGTTTAGTATGTATGTACCACCATACCTTGATCTGCATAATGCGTGTAAGTATGTTGATACGTTTTCCTCGTCAAATTTTGAAAACGTATTCCTCATGCAATTGTTTTTAGTATATACTGAGAAACAGTTACTCTTGCTAGACCATATACCATACACTGCAAAATATTTGAGTTGTATTAATAGTTATACCCTGTTTATACGTTTCTTCACGAAATGTGTCAAAATCATTATTACTATAATCTGTGTAATATTTATCAATACTGTGTAAGTAAGTACCCTGCTTATACTTATATGTGTTCTATATCTCCTGAACGGCTGTGTAATTACGCCATTTAGATTGCGTCTCTTTGTTGTGATCAGTTAATTCTTATTCGCAGGATTGAAATGGAGAACGTTTAAATTTAAATTGAGGTTTCATTTAACATAATACATTTAGTATTTGTATTACGATCTCTCTTTCTTGTAACATTAGAAAAAGAGAAAAATATGTTCAGATCATTACTCGCTAATTTTTCTGAACTTCTATTACAGAGCCATCTTTCTTTATGTTTTTTTTTGGTTTGCAATGTATTTTGTTAGAAAACTTGGTGGTTCTTTATTTGACCTGAATTATAATATTTTAATATAATCATAAAAAGTTAAATGTCTTTTATTTTATTGTTTCTTTAACATCTTAATTCTGGAAATGCTATATATATATATATATATATATATTGATATAGAAGCTCATCTACCATTTTAGCTTGTCAGTTATATTCCTGATTGCTTTCAAATTTATAATTTTTATATAATACCTAGAACAATCCAGGCTATATTTCATTTGGTTCGAGAATCGTTCTCATAGACCGCGAGAACTTCGGGAGCCCTAAAAATATATATAAGCGAATTGGCTTCGTCTCCACAATTAATTGAGAAGTCGATAGCGACTCACACAAACGTCAAAATGAAGATTTGACAGTTGCGAACTGTTTGAAGTATATTTACTGTAGAAATCAAGTAGTGACAATACAGTTTCTTTTTCTAGGAAACTGGTTTTCATTTCGTTTTCCTGATTATTTATAATTTCTTCTAAACTGTTATGCACTTCCTATTCAGTGCTTCTATTTCATCTTTCAAATCTTTCGTCATTTCGTCTTGGCGTCTCGTCGTTCCCATTTCATCCTGACTGGTTTTCCCTTGATTTTTTAAGTCTTCCTTGATTTGGTCTTGACTGTCCTTTATTTCTTCCTTCATATCTTTTTGACTCTTCCTCATATCTTTCATTATTTCCATTAACTGTTTAAATGTTTCTTCATTTCTGAAACTTTGCCCTTGTAACTGGCTTTTCAATTCAAAATTCCTTTTTTGTAATATATCGGACACCAACGCTCACTTAGCCTTAGAAAAACAAGCTTTATTGTCACTGCTTAACTACATACCAAATATACTTCAAGCAATTCACAACTATCAAATTACGAACCACTCTGTAGATGCTTAGTCGACTGTAAAGAGAGGCCTTATTAAATTATGTGTAAATTCCGAAACGATGCTTGAGAGATATAAAACCTTATTATTGTCTGTGTCACGCGCTGATATAAGGACAGCAACATTTTTGCTCATTTAAGCAACAGAACTGGAGCTGCATACATTTCTGCCGTAACATTCCTGAATCTAACAAGAAATAAACATAGAGCGCTCTAAATTTCTCAAGGAAGTACTCGGCGTGTATCCGTTACATGTAATCTTTATTATACAGCGTGTTCGGAGATGCCAAGCCGACTGAGCGAACAACTGGGACCCATTTAGCGTTGTACGGGTACCATTGATATGTCAATTATGCGGAACCTGTTCAGGTGACCCCTAGTTCTCGTGTCACGAACTATGAACTACATCCTCGCGGTGTTTTGCTGCGCTTTCGAGGTATTATTGCCTGATAGGCTTCTTTATTTGCACAAGACCGTTCGCTGTCAAACTCAATCGCTTATAAGACCATTAGTTGAGCTCTGAATTATACACTGGAGATGTTATCATAACTATTAATAGAATGTTTAGTGGTTTTTTGCCGTGGTCGACACATGTTCCCAAATTAAGATTACAAGCAAAAAGTCAATCATACAAGACAAGCCGAATTTGATAGGTCGACGTCGGAAAACGTATCTAACGAAACCGTATAGCCCTTGTCCCACTCGAATATCGGCTATTGTTAGTGTTCTAAGGCAATGATAAATGTAGATGCTAGTGTTATACACGAGGTTGTGTATGTTTTTTGCACATTTATCTGTATACAGGGTATCCCGAAATAAATGCAAAATGCAAAATTTGGTCAGAAATTCTTAAGAGAAACGCTGCGTTTTTCGAAAAAATTTTAAGAGACAAAAAAGTTTTTAAATTCCCTGGAGTTTCTAAGAGGCTACTAATTTTTTTAAAAATTAAATATGCAACTAAAGTTCGGTGGCCCCAAAGGCAAGGGGGCCCCCGAAAAAGTGTCTTGTGGGGGCCCCTTGCCAAAAAGCTTATCAGCATCGCATTCTACATGTCATAAAATCCCTGTGTACCAAATTTGGTGGTTCTTGTGCGATATAGCTCTGAGATATAAAAAAAATTAAATTTTTAGGGGCTTGTTTCAGGGGGCTATATCTCCGAAAGGGGGCCGCACTTATCAAAAGTAAAAAATACGGATCCCTTAAATTTCTCTTAAGAATTTCTGACCAAATTTTGTTGCATTTATTTCGGGACACCCGGTATAGTAGCACGTTAAAAGTTTACTACAGTCGACTGTGTTAATATAAGGAAATTACTGAAAGTGACCAATTTCTGAGACAAATAAAAAATATACCTATTTTGCTCAAAAACAATGTAGGTTTAGGATTTTTAAATAAAAAACTAGCATAACATAAACTTCAACTGTATATACAAATGCAATAATTTCCAATTCATTTTTAATAGGAATGTTGTAGCATTTCCAGCGTTATTGCTACCTCATTTGGAAAATGAAGTCAATCTGTGAAAGTGAGGTGATCTAAAGAATAAAATGGTACCATAGTGGCAGGCTTTAAGTGGAACTATTTTGGTTTTTAATAAAGTAAAAGTAATTACAGTCCTCTAAACGGTATATAGACATTTTTGGTGTGAAGCAATCTCCGAAATGATTATCCGTGCATACTACAATTTTTCCACCATTCTGGAGTTGTTAAAGCAGTCGGATATCTTCTCGTTTTTTCTACTTAACTTAAATGGTGCTTATACGGCGTATAGCGAACTACAATGCAATTAGCAAAAAAAGAGTGAAGGCAAAGCCCAAAAAAACGCGAGTGTAAGTGTTTAGCGATCCACCGTAAAAGTACGGTTAATTTTGTTCCAAGTACTCTCGCAAATAGCTCCATCATTATAGGTAATTAGGCATAATTCAGTGGAATTGATTTGAGAAATGCAAAGTAATATAATCCGGCCAAATTGTGATGCCCGAACAAAAATTCGATTAATTTTCTTTATTTTGCCCTACCGATATTGGCTTTTTGATTGCCGACTTAATGTACGGTTTCTAACATGCCCGTACCTACACTGAGGAAAATTCACTACTGGTAGGTAAACATACACTTGCCCCAAGAAAAAAAACAATGTAATAGAGGACCAGCAAATAATTCAATTGTTGATTCCTGAAAATCAGTCACTACTCAGTTATTTTAACTAAATGTATTTCTGTTACATTAAGACCAAGCGAACTGTACATTAAAGGCTAGTTAACTATAATGCAGTAATAACTGACCATGCTATTTGCCTTCAGTAGCACTCTTTAACTTATAAGTTACCTGTATTTTAGACAATAAATTAGGTATAAATTTTGTACTTAAACATATTCACATCATATAACAGATAAATAAAATCACGCAAAAAAGTATATTTCTACCTGTATAAAAAGAATATCCATTAACAAATCCAATATACGGTTAAATGGTTGAATATACTGAAAACAAAGCTAAACTAAATAAACTCGCACACTTACACTAGCATGGTGACAGTCATAAACATTCTTGAATGAATTGATTGATGATGCAGCAACAATAGAGTGAGCAATTATTAGCTAACGAACAAAAACAGTATTTTCAAAAACTTTATTTAAGCGCTTAGAGTTGAATCCCACTGATGCAATAATAATAATGTTTGGTATTTCATAATAATTAAAATTATACAAAACACATAAACTATACTGCTTCGAAGTACACACTATACCTCACAAAACTTAATGAAGCCGCCGAATTAAGATATCATCTGTAAATGATTCTGCAGGAAACAACTACTCCGCGGGCTAATGCCCCGACCAGCATTGAATTACACCTGCAGTATCTGTGTGAACAGCCAAGAACCCTTGTCGGACACTCCATCTAACATATACCAGTTTCGGGCTTGTTAGACCTCATCAGTATGCCATAGGTGAGACGACCGAGAATTGAATTGGCTGTTCCTTCATATGTATGTTCACATATAAACCGGTCTATGTCTGGTGAAGTGTCTGACCAAGGTTCTTGGTTGTTCACACAGATACTGTAGGTGTAATTCAATGCCGTCGGGGCATTAGCCCGCGGAGTAGTTGTTTCCTACAGTATCATTTATAAATTTAATAGCGAGAGGTCTGCATTTAAGTACTTGCTGCAATGTAGGTCGCTTCCTGCAAGTTGAGCCGCTTAGGCCGAGCAGGAAGTAGCAGACCACTTATATCTCACCTTAAAATATCATCATCAAATGTATCATATCTTTCGATAAATTTCGCCTTTATTCATGTCGCATTCGGCGGTAAAAAGTGAACAAATTCACTTATCGCAGCAACATAATTACTTGTGGTACCGATTTGTTTTGCTATGGCAATAAAGAATCCAGAATGACAATAATTTATGTTTCAGTATCATATTTACCAACTACAGTTAACTGCAATATAATTACAAGTAAACTAATGACTTATCGGAGGTAATTTCTTTAATTGAATAAAATCGCTTATCAGCGGTATACATCGTGGTTAATATTTAAAATACCTACACCAGACAAAAAAGTGTTTACGGGAATAATTTTTTTTTAGCAACATAGTTTTTTCAGTGTAGGGAAAAATGCCATTTACCTCAGATTTTAAAGGAATATCTCTGTAAACGAATTTAATTTGACACTGCCCGAAATACAGTGTGTTATTAATTCTTTTTATCTTAATTGAAGTTATGTCCCTACACTGCATCCGCAACTATGTTGCTTAACAGCACCGATTCGTTTAAATTCAAGATTCGATATATAATTATTTCGGATTGGACCATAAAATGTGTTCGTCCGCGTTCGGCTCCACTTGGGCTTTAGGCGAATAAATTTTCGTATTACGAAATATACCGGTCGTAAAGTGACAGCTTATTTCCATCCATTAATTTAGGGGGGCTCTTTTATTTTTGGATTTGTAACACTCACTTGCACATCGGAGGGTCCGACATTCCACTTCTGGTTAAATAAACAATTACTATAAGAGAACTTAGGACTAAAACATTACTTATAATTAACCGGCCGACCAGAACCGACTGTTTTAGCGTTTTTCCGATGTACGCAGGGAATATTGCAACGCTTTAATGTGGCATAGACTAATGAAGTGCTGACTCATCTACAGACTATTTAAAAAAATTGATATCGACGTGAGTTGCACTATCACATACAACAGTGTGCGTTGACCCAAGCGTTTCGTAGGGAATTTCAGACTTGGATACAAGATACCGTAAAATGAGCTAGTTTGTGTTTTACCTTTCATTTCATATACAGCATGCGCCAAAAGTATGGAATAAATTCAATAAAAACGAAACAATTATTTTTTGGGAAAAAACCTCGAACAGGTCGATTTTTAATTTAAAAAATACATATTTTAGCATAAAATACGATTTTCAAATGTCATTTGTTTTCGAGTAATGACGTCATCGATTTTTTTTTCAATGGCAATACCATATTTTTTCCTTGATTCTGAAAGATCGTTTAATTCTCTATCAGACAGTACTAAAATTTTGCCCTCTTACATAGGAAAGTTTTCGAGTAAATGACGATTGAATGTTAGAAAACGTAAATCAATTAAAATAAAACAAAAACGTTATCAAGTTTAGTTTTTCAAATTCCATAGTTCCTTTATGGATCACGTAGGTGAAAATCTTTGCAAAGTGTCATTGTCACAGCGACTTTCTAATAAGTATTGTAAGCGACATAGAAATTATTAATCAATTTAAAGTATTATGGCACATTTAACTGTTACTCAAAGAATTGAAATTTTAATTGTTATCGGATGCGGGAATATGACTAGAACTCAGCAGGAAGTTTGCGATTTATTTAATGAAAAATATCCAGATTGCCCTATCAGCCAATCAACAGTCAGTAAGGTAGAGTTTAATTTAGAGAAACTGGCAATGTTGTAAATATTCCAAAACCTGGACGTCCAAGCACTAATGAAAATCAGAAACAGAACATTTTGATAAGTATGGTGGATAATCTTCATAATTCTTCACGATTGGTTGCATTAAACAATGACACTAGTCCAGATTTTTTGGACAACTGTTTTCCTTTACTTTTCTTACACCTCTTGACTATTTTTTATGGGGATACTTGAAGTCAAAAGTGTACATTAATAAACCACGTAATTTAGAAGAACAAAATCGCATTCGGGACGAAATACGCAGTTACCCCAGAAATCATTCATAATGTGCAAGAAGAATTTCTTCACAGACTTGCGCATTGTCAACAAGTTGGTGGATGGCAATTCGAACATTTAATTTAAGTATAAAATTGAATCAATTGTATTTTATTTTACATACCTCAGAATTATTACTTTTTTATGGAAAAAATTTACGTTTTCTAACATTCAATCGTCATTTACTCGAAAACTTTCCTATGTAAGAGGGCAAAATTTTAGTACTGTCTGATAGAGAATTAAACGATCTTTCAGAATCAAGGAAAAAAATATGGTGTTGCCATAAAAAAAAAATCGATGATGTCATTACTCGAAAACAAATGGCATTTGAAAATCGCATTTTACGCTAAAATATGTATTTTTTAAATTAAAAATCGACCTGTTCGAGGAGTTTTCCCAAAAAATAATTGTTTCGTTTTTATTGAATTTATTCCATACTTTTGTTACAAGATGTCAAAGTTGTATAATTTCTTTAATTTTCTATCAATACCTTAAATTCTGAAAAAGGTTATATCACAAAATTGGAGATATGATATATACTTTTCCAACATGAACACATTTTCTATTGTAATAAACTATGGTTCCACACCCGAAGATATGTACGTATGTGGATTTTATTTTTTTTAAGGAAACGCGTATCTCTGCATAAAAATACTAAGTGGGGGAAAAATTTGTAAATTGATTGTTCTATTTACTGTAATTTTTTCATATCGAGAAACGTTTAGAATAAAAAGTTGGTGGTTGCCACCCTTGTAGACATTTGGTAAAAATAAAAATCGTATTCAACAATGTTAATTATCTAAATGTATTCACCGATTTTCAGATATACGGGTGTAACTAAATAAGTGTAAAACATTTAAGGGGGTGATTCCTCATCGAAAAAAAGATAGGATCTTTCATATAAAGAAACTTCATTGGAGCATCCCTTGTTAAGATACAGCCCCTAAACAAGTTACAATATTGAAATTAACCTGACATTTTCTACTACCAAAAAGACACTTAGCCAGTAATTTATTTGGTTTACCCCATGGTTGTAAGGGGTGGAAAACGCCACCCCTAAAATTTATTTCCATTTGTGTGATGCGTGACTTCATTTTATGCTTATTTATTGCTGAAAAATAAATATTTACTAGCTTATTGGAAATATAATTAAAGAAATACATACACCTAAGCAACGTCACATGTAAATAATGAGAGATATCTAATTTATCAACCGGACACACGAGTATAAATACATCGATAAGAGATCAGTAAAAGGAACTGTCAGTTATTGAAAGTATTTTTTTAAAAGGAAGCTTTGGCAATAGCGACAGTGTGGTTTCCACAAAGTCAATACAACGTCCACAACCAAACCAGAAACAAACAACCAACGAAAACACTAAACTTTTAAGTACGTGGGCTGGTCAGTGATTGACAACAATGTAGAGATAAATAAATTTCAGTTACGGCCAGGCCATATTTCTTGGTTCATTTAGAAATGGTCATATACACCTACAAGGGCTATTACAAATAGAAGTATAAACATTTTCAGTGACTAGTTTATTAATAACAATATGTGAATAAAATTTATTTTCGAAAAAACATTGCCGTTGTATTAACCTCATTCCGATCGAGCAAATCACACAATTCAGTGCATAATTGGTGACTGATTTAAACCCTGGCGTTTCGTAATGTTTATACATTGACCGTGTCTATGGTAATAGTGAGGTATTAATATAGAAACATTAATAAACATAAGCTGTTCAAAGTCCATTCGTTTTTTTAGGAGAAACTTTCACTTCGTAGATATTCATTGAACAGGTGTCAGACTGTCACCTCCCTAGAGTTGTATTTCTTTGTTCTTTCTCTGGATGATGTTAGTGTAAAAAAATCGGAGCAAGTGCTAATAATAGAAGTTTTAGAACTTCTGGTTTTTGCGTGTATGTAAATAAATTTCAATTTATCCAACTTAAATACGATTGAAAGCTATAAAAGGCTGCTAATGCTTCGCAGAGCGTGTTAAGCTCGTAATATATAGCATTTCAAACGATAAAGATAAATTGATTACATATTTGTTCCTGTTTACGGTATTAAATAGATCAAGCGACAGTCTTTTTTACGACAATACGTAAAGTAGAATTATGCAAATGCATACAATAGTATAAGGTAAATACTGAATATAGTTAACATATCTATAACTAAACAAGGGTGTTGAAAAAAAAAATAGAGAAGTGGTAACATCGACCTTGTACAAATGGGAATTATAGAAGAAAGTGATATCAGTAAATAGTATATTAAATAACAAGTTTAGTAAAACTGCTTTACTTACGAGATTTGTTTATACTGTTTTTCACATTTTGTATTAGTAGGTAATCATAAGCGAACAGATTTCAAAAAACGCATTAACTGATGAGATTGTAGTGCTACCGTATTTTTTTGAGAAGGTAAGCTATTTTTTATTCATATTTTAGTGTTTTTCATACAATGTCATTCGCTATTTTACGCAAAAATCTTTTAAGTCATCCAGTTTATGCTCTACATAATATTCCATGTTGAAAAATACTATATAAATAAACGAAAATATGGATATATTACAATATAGAAAACTGCTTGCCTATTTAAAACGTCAAAATGACACACACATATGAGGTAAAGAAATCAAAAATTTTGACTATGGAAAACGTTACTATGTTTTTAAAAGAGGCTCCAGACCATAAGTTCTTCTTAATGAAAGTGGTATTAGTATTTGGTTTAAATGGGGCATGTTGGCGTACAAAATATATATTAATACACGGGGAAAATTTTTGTTATAACTGTACATTCTACTAAAACTAAAAAGAAATGTGTATTTAACGTAGGATCAAAATGCAGCAGATATGAAATTTGTCATAAGTATTTACAATTGAGACCCAAATAAGTAAAGCATACTAGATTTTTCATTTACTATAATCGTGGTAAGTGCACAATACAACCAGTTATCATCAAAAGCATCGTCAAGAAGAATTGAGTAAATTTCGTTTTTAAATTTGAATAACTGTACTTTTATAATAATATTTCAATTATTTAAATAAACAATTTTCTGTTAAACTGTTCTCTATTAACAGTGACATTACTATATAGTAAAGTGATATTTCAATGTTGTAAAGTGCTACTTTAGTAAGCGATTTTGACTTTAGTAAAATAGCATATTCATCATTCAAATTGGTTATCCATCTAGGATTGAGTGAACTTGCCTAAACATTTTTATTGATTTCCGATTTCTTTTTAACGCTAGAATTATGCATATATGATTAAAAATCGAATTTCTAGAAAGTAGTAAGCATTTTTTAGATAAACATAAACAGGTTTTTAAATTTAATAAACTTTTTATGTGTTTAGGAGGAAATTTCATAAGTTTCGGCATTATGCCTTTCGCCAATTAAAATCCTAATGTTTATATCCAGTATAAATTGGTCGCCGCGATGTTATAGACGAAATCTTATATTTATTTGTCAGTTCCTTTAAAAAGAATCCCAGAGATTTAACCCAGGCTGAACACGAGGTATAAAATATCAAAAGCGTTGAATTAAAATAAGACAACAACATCTTTTGGGCATAAATATGTCTGGGTAAGCGGCTTACGGACGAAATATTCGAGGCTATATATCGGAAATACTATTTAATTAATTTAAACGTTATCTCTCTCGAAATCCGAAGGAATTAAATGACTGCTTTGTAACAGTAAATGTGCATTTTGTCCAGATCCCATAAGGATTGCTCGACGCGCGTATTTATCGCTTCTACACTAGTTAAGAGAATGTAAACTACTTTACTTTTATTCCTGCGCTTTTTACTTTTCGCAGATTCGCATCGCTGCTGGATTTATCTACAGCGTGTTCCGTAGACAAAGATCAATACCCGGTTTGTAACCGTAGATGCGCGTTCTGCCAGATAAAGAGCTGGCTCTTTCCAATTTACGGCGCCATTCGACGAGATTTAACTTTATTAATAGACAACGAGGCACTGTGCTTACTTTTTTTACCTTCCAGGGTGCTACAATAAACATAGGCATACGAATGGTGCTAATAAGACACAGAAAAAGGAGGAGGAATTTGCACTTTTGTCCATAGTTTGTTTAGCTGTCGGAGATGCACAATTTATTTCGATAATAATGGCACTCTTTAAAACTGATTTAGCGATTTGTTTTGAACTGCTGACGTATTTGTATACTAAGTGTAAGTAACGAATATTAATTTATTTTCCAACGACTGCTTGATCGTTCCACCGATAATGTGATTTTTAGGTGCCATTTCTTTTGAGACTCTTTAGGACGATATTGCTTATAACTTTTAAACACAAAGTAGTATAGAAAAATTTCTCTAATAAAAGGTTATTAGAAAAAAGAGAACTTTTTAACAGAAAGAAAATGGGTTTCTGGAAAAAATATAATTGATGACGTCATTTAATAATGCTTTCGATTGAAAATGGAGCTAACCTCATTAAATTTACCACCACGTGTCCCAAATTTTATTTAATTTTTTTGAATCCTTACAATAAAACGATACTATCAAGTTTGAGACACCTCGTTCACTGTCAAATCGAGTAAGACGGCCATCTTCATTTTGGATGAGATTACCATAGCAATTTGTATTATTTTTTCAGATGCCAAAAAAGTACATCAATCTCGAAGTTTACGGACCGTTGAAAATGGTTCTTTTATTAGAATCACATCTATGAATTATGTAATTCCAAGAATTTGTTAAAAATTGTTATGGTATGAGTGTGGATTATGGCTTTGGTCTTACCAATTAGCCAGATCTTTTGTTTACATAAACTTAATTATCTTCTGTGGTTTTTTCCATTTGTTAAAGTATGTTATGTAAGTGGCATATTGTATTCGAATTAACAATATTAATATGTATTTGTAACTAGTAGTGTTAGTTTTTTACCAGAAACTTCCGACTTTTTTTGTATTTGTTTAATATTTCCTTTATTTTTTATATTTAATACACTATTTCTTCCACCTGTTCGTTTCAATTTAATATCTTTTCGTTTGAACCGTAAGTATTTTGTTAGATCTTGGTGTAATATTTACTTTTTTTTATCATATATCTATTATTTGTTTTTTGTTTTTTTTTTCAAAAATGTATTTATTTTGTACAAACTTTTGCAATATTAATGACACCGCTACAAAACAGTTTGAGAGCCACTAGAATTTTCAGTAGAAGTTTATGCTCCTGTCTGCATTGCCCTCTTATGACGGGAAAATACACTATATATGAATAGTTTCCCCGTCGTGAGACGGCGATGCAATCGAAACAGTTTAGTGGGAAATTCCGTATAAAAAAAATAAATAAATAGAGATAGAGAATTATTTGACCAAGGTCAAATGTGTTACATTTATTCACAAAATATTTACTGCTATCTTTTCTTTTTCTAATAAGAGAGAAAATATCAAAGCCAAACAACTGTAATTTATACCTGTGAACTATACTATATAGGTATATTATTTATTTATTCGTTACTTTTTGTTGGTGATTGTTTACTTCTGATAATAAATACGTCGTAACATAAAAAAAGGAATACGTTGAAGTAGTTGCTACAAAAAATATAGGTAATTCTCTTTAAAACACATAAAATAACTAAAGATTAAAAAGCTGAGTACATTCATTTTATTTCGAAAATCTAAATCGCAGGTTTTACAATATATCTGAGAAATTCGTGGAATATATATCGTCCGTTAAAAATCGCAGCACAATCGCTTGTCGAACATCTAGTGTATGTTTAAAAAAGTTCAAAATTTTCTCGTAGGTATAAAGAATAATTTTCAGCACATTTATGATAAATTTTATGATTTGGCTACTATTAAAATTCAAAGACAAGTCATAGGATAGAATCGATTTTTGCCAATAAACAAAAATACTTATTATAAGATAATTATTTATACACAGACAAAATATTCATATTTATTTTAGAGTATAGCAAATGAAGAAGCCATTAGAAAAATTAACTACCTATCTACCATTTGGCGGTAAATTTGAAAAAACAATATAATTCGTTGCTAACTTTTGAAAAGTTTGCTTTTGGATTAACAAAGGGAAAGAATAAATACAAATTAAAACTACGAAGTGGCAATAACATTCATATTAGGCTAATATAAAATATAATACATTTAAGTGGTTAGGATTAGTAGGTAATTGACATTTGACAACATGAATTTATGGAGTTGTGTAAGCTTGGCGACAAATTAACCAATAAAAAACTAGCTTTCTGGCGCGAGAAATTTGAATCACTTGTTTTAGTTTAAAAATAGTTATTAAAAGACTATCGTTTCTCATAAATTATTTTAAATGTGCCAATAATAAGATTCTCATATAAATTTTTTTATGGAGAATTCATTCCTAGTCAAATTTATTTATATAATGAGGCATTTTAGAATCGAGGCCCAAAGTTGTGTTCTTTTACTACTTATGGAAATTTACAAATTATTTAAGAAAAATCTTGCTTAAACGTGTGTTTTATCACTTTATTTAAATACTACAACCATAATAAATTACAAATTTAAAATTCTCTGTTCTATCTAAACTTTAACCTGCATGTGTCATACAATTATCGGATAAATACCGGATTTTGCTAAAATATAAAGATTTTTTGACTGAAAATTTTAATATTAACTTACACCTATTATTAAAATATCTTACTATTTAAACACCTAATATTGTACAAAAATTTAACTTTTATTGTAATTTAGAAGACAGTTTTTATCAAAAGTATTATAAAAGTTACTACAAAATCAGATGTTTCACAGACTTTTACAGAAGAAAAAAACTATGATTCAAAACCTCCAGTGATTGAAAATGGTACTCTAGTACAAATATTTTTACAAATAATATATTTTTAAACAGATTTATCTTTAATTTCTTTTAATTCGAGATAAATAAAAATTCACTGTAGGAACAAGAATTCAGTGGACAATGTGATTCTAAATATAGTACCAGTTACTGCATTTTCTAGACCCCAAAATAAGACGGAAAGTATATATAAAAAATCTATTATAAATTGCATATAGGGTGTAAAAAGTTAGTTCCTTATGATAGTATAATATTTCCCAAATGTCTAGAGATAAATTAATGACATTTGGTACAATCCCATAACTTTAAATGTCCTTTTTGAAAAATTAAACAGGAATGTCTAGTGGTGGATAAAACAAGGGCGATAGTGCCTAAATGTTCAAATTTTTTGTGTTTTTAAAAAATTTTTTGGACAATTTCATAGCAAATATGAAAGCTCTAAAATACACTATTCTGGATGGAAAGTACCACATTTCACTTCAATAAAGGTAACATTTTTCAAAACAAAATATTCAAGATTCAAAAGATCCTTCAGCCGTGGCTTGTGCCTGAAAATATTTTATTATAAATAAAAATCTATACATATAAGTATAGTATAACATTTAAACTCACGTTTTTTATTGGCTTTTTCATCAGTTTTGATTCCCAAATTTATGAAAACATAACCTCCATTTTCTAGATTGTCAAAAGTGTCTTAGAAATCATAATTATAAGACCATTGAGTTTATATGAAGCTTATATAACCATGATGTTATTACTTTACTAGTTTTAAAATTAAAATGTAAGAATCATAGATTACGACTACGAATTACGAGTTACAAATATAAATTTTCAAATTTTTTGTTTTTTTATGACCTTCACAAAACATTCTTACTTTCTTAGAGCTCCAGCCTCTATTGGTGATTAGAATAACTAAGAACTAATGCAGAAAGTTGAAAGTAGAATTCATTACGAATAAGTCTGCAGTTCAAAAAATGTCGCAAAATGCATATTTATTGGTGTCATTAATATTGCAAGAGCTTGTACATAGTCTACAAGTAATTTGCATACTGCTGTATGAAAACGAACTAAAAAATTCTCTGGAGATTAGTTGGAAAATAACGGGGTAATGAGAGAGGCTATTAATTCGAACACAGTGGCAAACGAAGACAAAATTATGATCATTGTATACGTAAGGTATGAATCCCCGCAAAGATATGCGGTAAAAATGCAAGCGTCGTGTTCGTTCGACGAGAGTTTGCGAAATCCAAAGCGGTATTTTAACTAAGTATATCGTTAAGTTACGGCATTGTTTTAAAGAGAGCTGGACGGGCCGTTGACGCAGCCATATTTTTTCCTCGGCGAGCGATCTGATAAAGCGCAACCCTTAAATTCGTGAGTCGATGAACCTTCTGGCTCGTCCTCCTCAGGATAATAAGACGCGACGCATGCAAATCCCCGACGCGAGGGAGAGAGAGAGGCGCACGATTGGATCGATTACAGAGACGGCTGTGCATGCAGATCTCACAAAAGTGTCATTTATTCCGATGCGAAGGCAGCGCTGGATTTCCGTTTTTAGTGAGACAGTGTAGACATCTCTGCCCAAACCGGGACCGGAGCGTGACGTCTGAAATATCTGAGGCTCGCGCACATCATTTACCTTGCTCCAAATTTACCGCATCTCGTATTCTACCCGCGTCCGTCGAAATAGTATCGAAAGGAGCAAGAGGAACCGATCAATGATACAATCTCTAGCGAGAAAAATGCGTTTTCTTCTTCATTTCGTTTAAGTCGTACGGGAAAATCTAAAATAGAAACAATAACAACTGGGTATTATGCTAATTCTAAAAAATTTTTCTACAGCTCATATTTAAGTTTAAAAAATATCCACTGAGGAGACTAAAGAGACACTGAAACAATTTTAAATTTGTTGAAACTAAATTATTTCCTTTAACTTTTGGAAGAAACACGTTAGAAAAAATAACTAATATTACTCATATAGTATACAGGGTTAACTATAATTGAGTACAAACATTTTAACCACGTGCTCAGGTCTAAAAGACAATACAAAATTTATTTCAGAATTCTAGCTCAATGTTTAAAAAATGGGACAATCAATCATCGTCCGAGATGGCTAGATATGTCAACTACCGTGCGATCCTTTTTTGCAGCGTTGTCAAGTGACGAAAGTAAACATTTTTATTAATAATATAATCCCTAAGAACCTGATAGATAACAGTTAATCCGGTTAGCTGCAGTATTTTGTATTCGTTCTTTGTTCTTTCGTTGCACACTGCCAAAACAACATTTTCACTCCTTGCAGATTCGTCATAATTATCCACTAACATATCCGACATAAAATAATTTATCGCCGTGAACTGCACCTTGCATTAGTGGCCTACAGATGGCGTCTGCACATGTAAAAAGTATTGCATACGGCTACGGTAATCTGATTAGTTTGAAATAATTTTTCAGAACTAGCTTTTCGTGTATTTACAAACATGTATTCAAATGCCTAGATGACGGATAAGGAGCAGGACAAGGTTTGGATACACAAAATATTATGCTAAATACTTTTTGAACCACATTGAACAACTGTTATAATGTCTTGGCGGTAAACGTGTGGCAGTGTTTTTATGTATGTGTGTACATTTGCGTTTATTTTTTTGTTATTCTTTGTGGTTTTTCCCGACGTAAGTAATCGACCTGGTCATGACCGCCGGATCAAGTAGGTACCTCGCTTTCAGCAAAAAGAAGGGAAGGAGAGGTCCACATTTTTAAATTTCAAATTTCAAAGGAACAATTTGTAATATTCTAACATGCTCTAAAGTGTTCTAACTTATTTTATACAGAGTGTGTATGAACATAGGGCTAGAAAATGTATCATTTTTACACAAATAAATATTTTTTATCAATGCAAACCTGTTTATTAAGGAAAAACAGGCCTTTAATAAGAAACATATTAGTCATTAAGAAGATTTATACTAAAATTTAAGGGTGATCTGTTTTTCTGTTAATTATAAATCTTTAATTATATAAACAACACTGAAATATGAAAAAGTTAACATAGTGTATTGTATTAAACCATTATCACATTTTTACGTACAAAGAAATCGACCTCGACTATTACAAAACTGTGTGTTTTTGTGTTAAAATGAGCAGCTTTTCTGTGCAGTGCATGTATATACAGGGTGTCTGGAACATAAATGTCAACACTAAAAGGACTTGTTAATCTGACCAAAACGTAAAAAAGTTAAGTAAATATGATTTGTATGGTACAGTTTATCATAGAGCAAAATAAAGGCATTTATATTTTGGGCACCCTGTGTATTCAAGTTGATATATTCTAAATTTAATCTTGAAGTAATAGGTAAACTAAGTAGTCTATGAAAGCATTTTTCAGTTGAGTTTAGCCAAAAATCATTTAAAAATAGTCAGTCTTGTATTTATATTGGATGTCCTACTGCTAACACTAAATCTAATTAGACTATTTTTGGAAACACTAGAAAACCCATCACTGTTTTGACAACATAGTTGTAAAGGCTCTGCCCGCACCTGTCAAAACTGACAGCTCTCCGAACGAAAACACATGGAAAAGGCGTTCGGCGAGATCTCAAAGCGAATTTACTTTTACAGTCCATAAAAAGGTGCTCGCTAGTGGAACGAACATCTCAAACGTTTAATTACAAGAACTCGTGTGAAAAATCGTTTAAATCTCCACGCTAATAAATCTAATTGGCCGTACTGGGAATCTACATTTTCCACATAGTTACTAGACCGTTGGAATAATAAACTGCGCTGCTAACAATATACATAGTTTTGTGTAAAATATAAAATAAGTTAATTAGTTGTAAAACTAAAAGAGCTAGTCTGCGTATTAAACGGGTGGGTAAGTAAGTTCGACTCGACAATGCGGCGCGTATTATCGTTTAGGTACTTGGTCCCTCCTTATGCACAAATAATTGTTCTAGAGTATCCATCTAGTATAGCCATTATCAGGATTGGGAATATTTATCGATATATCGGTACTTATCGATAATAATTCAGATTAAACATTTTCAATATTATAGATAACTGCCAATAATTTCAATAATATCGATAAAATTGATATTAATACTATCGATAATTTCAGTAATATCGATAATATCGTTCCATTTTGATTATCGATGATCGATAGTACCAAATCGTTATCGCCCTTCCCTAGGTATGATCATGTCCTTCTATTAGTTCAGCTGTTTTAAGCATAAGCCAGCTGTCCCTTTTCTACTATGTTTAATATTTAGTGTAGAATTTATTTTAAATATTTTTATATATTTTTAGGTATTAATAATATTGTGTGAAACTAACTACTCAGTGGACAAAAGCGTTGAATTACATACCCATATATTCCTTATTATTAGCTTCTGTAACATTTTTTTACTTTTTTACTAAGGTATTTTAAGCTAATATAAATCAAATCTATTTATATTAGCTTAAAATACCTTTCTAAAACAGTAAAAAAATGTTACAGAAGCTAATAATAAGGAATATATGGGTAGATATTGTGGGTGTAATTCAACGCAGGTTGGGGCTTTTGTCCACTGAGTAGTTAGTTTCACACAATAATATTAATACCTAAAAATATATAAAAACGTTTACATAAAAGGTGAACATTTTTCAAGTAGGTATTGTCATATTTAATTCATTGACAGGATGTCACTTTTTGTCATTGTCGATATTTAACTTCAAATAATTTTAATTTTTATAATAATTTTTATAGTTAGATATTTGATTCAATATAAAGGAGACCACTTGAAGAAGCAATCCTAAAAATGCAGAAATAGGTCAGATCTCATCTATTGTGGTTGAATTTGTCGTGTTCCCACTGCCAAAAAGTGAAATTACATATTTACAGAGTGTTTCATTAGCAGGTCAGTAAATTATTTTCTTTAGATAATTATTGAATAGAGCTTTGTCTGTGGAATTGTTCATTAGCATACCTAGATGTTTGGTATCAGAGAACATACATATGACTTCACTGATAGGAATTGTAGGAGATTTGATTTATATTAGGCTAAAATACCTTTCAAAAACAGTAAAAAATTTATTTTAAATAGTTTCGAACTTGTTAGCTCTTATCATTATGCCATCTTGTGCTCACAGGTTACTCAATACAGGGCCTAGATACGGAAACAAACAAAAAGAGACGCACTACATTATGACTGCTATGGAAGCCGAACCTGTATCGCTATAGGCAATACGATACTTGAAACAGCAAGATTTCAGACAACAACAACTACTCAGCGAGATATAGATATATACACATTTCTTCAAACTTTTCATATTTTGCCTGTAAACCTGTGCCTATGGAGGTAACGCAAGTACGCCTCCGGATATTTGACTTCGTGGAGCGCAACTGCAACAAGTCGCACCGTGAAGGTGTTGAAATCGTCGGTCGCCAGGCCTATTTTATAGTGATAATTAGGGAGAATGTTGTGAATGCGGCATTGACTTAGGGTTACAGATATTTAGTTTATACCCTGACGTTGGCTGGTTGGACGGTCACCGTATTTCTGAACAGGTGCGAGCGAGATGGAGCGGCTCAGATAGGTCAGAGGCAGTGGCGAGGGTTTCCGAAGGAATTTATCGTGTGTCTCTAATGCCACCGCGTTATTATTATGTTAATAGATATATATTTTATAAGATCCTCGCTGCTTGTGCCGGGTATATTGAATAACAGTACCCGGAAACCCATCGCATAGTCTAAGAGTCATTAGGTGGCTTGAAAAACGTACGAGCGCATTTTTATGACGACGAAAATACTGAAGATAAGACTATATAGAGAAAGAAACATTAACATCACAAGTTGTAGAATTAGATAAAATACGGTTGGTTATATGTATATAGTAGTATATAGTAAAGTTTGCATTTTAAAAGAAAGGACGCACTATCCGGTCGAGGTCTAGGAGCATCGCGGACCGTTCTGTGTCGATTTGATCATGGTCTTTTTCAAATTCAGTATACAGTATGCGCCAAAAGTATGGAATAAATTCAATAAAAAACTTAAAACTTAAAAAATACATATTTTAGCGTAAAATGCGATTTTCAAATGTCATTTGTTTTCGAGTAATGACGTCATCGATTTTTTTTAAATGGCAACACCATATTTTTTTCCTTGATTCTGAAAGATCGTTTAATTCTCTAACAGACAGTACTAAAATGTTGCCCTCTTACATAGGAAAATTTTCGAGTAAATGACGATTGAATGTTAGAAAGCGTAAATCAATTAAAATAAAGCAATAGCGTTATCAAGTTTAGTTTTTCGAATTCCATAGTTCTTTTATGGATCATGTAGGTGAAAATGTTTGCAAAGTGAAGAAGTGAAGTGAACAATTGAAATTTTATTTCTTATCGGATGCGGCAATATGACTAGAACTCAGCAGGAAGTTTGCGATTTATTTAATGAAAAATATCCAGATCGCCCTATCAGCCAATCAACAGTCAGTAAGGTAGAGTCTAAATTTAGAGAAACTGGCAATGTTGTAAATATTCCAAAACCTGGACGTCCAAGCATTAATGAAAATCAGAAACAGAACATTTTGATAAGTATGGTGGATAATCCTCATAATTCTTCACGATTGGTTACATTAAACAATGACACTAGTCAGAGCACAGTGCTACGTATCTTGAGGAAGGAAAAATATCATCCCTACAAAATTCAACTTGTGCAGGAACTCAATGAATATGATCCCGATCGCCGCTTACACTTTTGCGAAATTCTAATGGATTTATGTCAAGTAAATAGAAATTTACACCGGCAAATACTTTTTTCAGATGAGGCCACATTTTGTCTGAATGGTACAGTAAACCGTCAAACTTGCAGATATTGGAGTCGGGAAAATCCTCATTGGATGGCAGAGGCACATACCCAACACCCTCAGAAATTAAATGTGTGGACTGGAATAGTTGACGACAGAATAGTAGGGCCTTTCTTCTTTGAAGGAACCCTTACAGGACAAAGATATTTAGAGTTTCTAGAAAATGACCTTGTTCCAGCCCTTGCAGTAATTTTTCCTAACGATAATGACCCTGATATTTCTGACGATACCATATGGTTTCAGCAAGACGGTGCACCTCCGCACTATGCGCGCCCTGTACGAGATTTTTTGGACAACTGTTTTCCTGGGAGGTGGATCGGCAGACGCGGACCGATAGAATGGCCAGAATCTTACACCTCTTGACTATTTTTATGGGGATACTTGAAGTCAAAAGTGTACATTAATAAACCACGTAATTTAGAAGAACTTCAACATCGCATTCAGGACGAAATACGCAGAGTTACCATAGAAATCATTCATAATGTGCAAGAAGAATTTCTTCACAGACTTGCGCATTGTCAAGAAGTTGGTGGATGGCAATTCGAACATTTAATTTAAGTATAAAATTTAATCAATTGTATTTTATTTTACATACCTCAGAATTGTTACTTTTTTATGGATAAAATTTACGTTTTCTAACATTCAATCGGTATTTACTCGAAAACTTCCCTATGTAAGAGGGCAAAATTTTAGTACTGTCTGATAGAGAATTAAACAATCTTTCAGAATCAAGGGAAAAAAATATGGTGTTGCCATTTAAAAAAAAATCAATGACGTCATTACGGTCCAGACTTGTTCTACTGTACTATTTAGGTGTCAAAATATGTTCTGTGAAAGACGTATTTTTTTATTTCACGTGACTGGCTGAAATTCTTCAAAAAGTTTTTGGCAAGACCGCAATATGACCTAGATCTACTAGTGCAAACATGTTCATTTAAAATCATTGGAAGATTCTTCACCAAATGAGTACCAGACTAGCATGGTTCGCGATGCGTCTAGACCGCATTGCAGCAAATCATGTTACAAATCTCATCTTGCCAAATAACGTTATTATAGGAAAATGGTTTAAGTTAGAATTAGATACTTGGTTTTACATTAAAATATATCTCTAAACCATGGTAACTTCTCCAAATCGGATCAATTACATTGAACTGATATCTTGTAAGCTTCCATATATCAAAATTTCCCAAATTATTGAAACTGGTCTCTTGATTGTTGAAACTATTAAGGACGCCGTATTATTGAAATAATGTTTTCTACAAATACAAATAATTTTAGAAATTTAAGAACTGAATAATATAGAGCTTAGCAAATAACATCAATGATATATCATGCCACCAGCGAATATTCAGAGGTACCGAAGTAAAATGAATATATAACGACAGAAAGCGGTCTAACCAATACATTTTTAGCTACAGAAAATTTTCAAATTAATTTTTTTTCTAATATAACTATAGATGAAAATATTGTTATAACATAAAGTTACATAGTTCTGCATATAAGATTGTTCACTTTTGTTTATAAGCATGTGAAAATAATTGTTTATTTGAGGAGAATTTAAATAGCAAAAATGAATAAACAGAATATCAATAATTTTTGATATTACCTTTGTTGTACGTGTTTTATTCTTCGAGATTTCTGTATCTAAAAAATAACACAAATTTGATCATTTTACGACGAGAAATACGCAAATTATATTCCAATAAATCTAGAACTGCAAAAACGTTCTGCTTAAAGTGTCAATGAACATAAAAAATATATTGAATTAAAAAAATCTTTCCATAACCATTGGACTAAGGCCTTGATGATCTAAAATTAAAAAAAAACGTTGCTTTTTAAACTGTCGATAAAAGGAAATACATATTCACTCATACAACTTCTTTTATCACAAAAATTAAGATCAGAAATTAAAATTACTGTTTATTCTACAAAATAACTCAACTTCTGAAGTACTCTCATGAGGAAGAGACTTAAGTTACTTCAAACGCAGTGGTTTTATATTTATGTATATCTTTAAATCATACAGATCCCAGTACTATAAACACTTTGAGACGAGGTCCTGCGTAAACTATTTCCATTCCTTTTTGAGAATATTCCCTAAATTATTTGAAAAATTGTTCTCAGACAGTTGAAGTGAATCACAAAGAGCAAGTTCCAACAAATGTTCTACATTCTAGCCTTACTAGATGATATAGAATATAGAGGATATTATTCTACAATTTTTGGAACAAGGTTTTGATGAACCAACTGGATAAATCGACATTTTTTGGAACCTTACGGTCTTCAAACAAAAATACTTGAACATGTAGAAGGTTATATTCTTTTTCATGAAATCGGATGTTAAGAAAATTTTGAAGGAAATGAAATAACTTACACGGACATCAAAACAGCAACATATGTCATTGGAAATGTCTACGACTGTTCAAGACATGATATTGAATAAAATCGAAGGATTTCGTATTAGTTGACTCCGACTATTCCCCCTTGTTTCGCCACTGGCAGCGGCAACGGCACTATTCCTGGATCGTATATCGCGAAAGTGTAGAAATTAACAGCTATACCTTCTGTAATAAGATATTGTAAACCGCGTCCTCCTAGAGATGTTACCAAGATGCTCGTAACGTGGAAACACGTTTACTTGGTTCTAGGTACTTGGCTCTTAAGGCGATCCATCGGATTTGAAAAATTGCGAACTTATATTATCAGATGAACCGTCCCCGGCGTTCTAATTTATCGTCTGAATTATTATTATACATGTATTAATTCCGAGCCATAAATGATATATTAACTAAAACACACTGAAATTATTTATTATTATTACGGTTGACTTACGGTTGCATTACCGGTGGAGCCATTCGTTTTGATAAGGTACGGCCGCATTTGCTGCTGCTGGTGGATAAGTTACACTGTACTTTTCGAAAAAATATATCTAATATATAAAATTCTCATGTGACAGTTTTAGACGCCATACTCCTCAGAAACGGCTTGACCGATTTTTATGAAATTTTATATGTATATTCGGTAGGTCTCAGAATCGGTCGTAATCTATTTTTCATATCCCTAAGTGATAGGGGTGGTCCACCCCAAACAATTTTTTTTTTGGACAAAATTTTTTATTTTTATTTTTCTTATGATGTGGCATTAAAAAATAAACATAACCCTTAATTTTCATCCTTCTATCACAAGCCCCTATTTTTTAATAGCCATTTTAGTAATTTAATCATTTTTAACCCTGGTCGATAAAAAATATAGACAGCGTCGGTTCATGATATAGGTCACGTGACAGGTGCCGCGTTTTCTAGGGACCTAAGATCCAGAAAATTGATATTTTATTTGCTTTATGTTGGCGATTGTGCAAATATGATGGCTGTATTGCAATATGAAATTAACTAACTTGCTGTCATTTTAAATGTCATTAAAGAATGTGACATGAATGTGACCAATCACAGTAAACAAATGAGATTCACGCTACAATACAACTAACGTAAATTGGCATAAAAACCAAGTTTTAGTGATTCTGGACCTTTTAGGGCATCCATGAATTAGCGGTCGCTGGCAATATGACACTGGCACAGTATATATTTTTTCGAGGTTTATGCTTCTCACTCAGTAAACAGCACGGAGTAGGGATGAGAACGAAGCCGACTACCAAAATATTCACTAGAAGTAATTCATATGGCAAAACAACGTTTGTCGGGTCACCTAGTATAACTATATAAGTATACAGGGTGTTCCGAAATTAATGGGACACAGAGCAAGAGTAGATTCCTTACATCAAAATAATTCGATTAAGCCAAACTTACCTTAGTCCATTTGTGGCTAATAAAAAAGTTACAGGGCGTTAAAGTTCAAATTTTGAATTCGAAATTCTTAAAATTCTTAAAAAGTTTTCAAAGGATTTTTTTGAAAATTTGGGTTAGGGGGTTTTCTGTAGACGCTAGAGTGCGCTACGAAATGTACTCTTGGTTGATAAAAACTGGTTATAATTGGAAGCCGATGATAGAACTCATTTATGATAAAAGTTGCATTTATAGTAAGACTTGTATTTGCCTGCAGGCGTACTGAACTGTCAAATCTGCACCTAGAAAATGTTAAAGATGATGGATATCACAAGGGGAAACATTGAAGGAATAAATATGGTCGAAATGGTTCGAAGATATACAGCGATGAGGCCACGCAACATAGATCGTATTCGATTTTTGTGGGGTAGAGAAATGGAAAATGCATCAAGTAGTTGGCGCTAATACTTTTGGGAAAATGCCATGTAATATAGCATTGTTCCTGAGTCTTCCAAATCCTCGACAATTACTGGACATTGTTTTCGTAGATCAACTGCGTTGTTACTTGTAGATTCAAGAGTCGATTTCTTGACTGTTAATTTTACTATACTTTCGAATATTATACAAATCATTAATGAATACATCGAAAGTATATGTAATAAAACTAAACCAATATTTACTTGGAAGGTTTCTTATATTTTTCTGTGTAGTAACAGATAACATCACCAAGATGACGCATTCAAAACAGTCTTTCAATGGGGTGTCGCTGTCTTCGCTTAACCCTCGGATGTATATCTAGGGCTAGGCGAGATGACATGTCTCTCAGCATGTGACGCCCCACGCCAAACCTTAAGACTCACAACAAATTACAAACGATGTTCGACTCTTTCTGTCACCGCATTCTTAATACTACCACACGTGAATAAAACGCTTTTATCCATAATAACCATATAATCGGACTTTTATCCACACATATAAACCGTCTAAAGTGATACTTTATCCTCCACTAGTCGAATAAAGTAACTTTATTTCACTAGTAGTTAATAAAAAAATAATAAACCTATAATAAATCAAATTTAATTTATTTACTTAACATTAACACAATACATATTTCGTTTTTTGTTTTATCACATTTAACTTCCTTGCCATGAATAACAACTCTTGTAGCATTGTTGCCATCATTTTCATTTTTCTTGAATTTTCCTTGCAATTTCAAGTTTGTGTTTGTGTTTTTATTAAATTCCAATAATTCTGACTCCACTAATATGATTGTGATGTGATTATGGATAAAACGTTGTATTGCATTCGTGACGTAATTTCCTTTTATCCACTTAGGAATATTAAACGCTCAGACTACGTTCTCGCGTTTAAACATTCTTGCGTGAATAAAATGCTACTTAAAACACTTCACACAAAACATAATAAATAAGTATCATCGTGCATGCTTTTCTATGGCTATCAAACAATGAAAAACTAAAAATATACGAACTCTAAGTTTTGTTTGCTAAAATGTATAAGTATCAAGTTTCTTTTGTATAAGTAGGCAAAAAATGGTGCAAAAAGACGTGCAAATAAACTTTTTAATAAATTTTCACTCACAATAAACACAACTGATTATTAAAATAAGTGCCTACTTGTGAGCAACATTAAATAACTATATATATTTCCTCATTATTTCTTCTCACATAGCCTTCCTCCGTCTTCTTTTCCTCTAGAATTCTTTTTAAGATCTTCCTTTCCCACTTTAACAGGTTTTCTCTTGACTTTTTATTGAGGATCCAGGTATAATCATAGTATATCTCTTATCTTTAGGCATACATTGTCTTCACCAAATCATTTCGTATATTCTTTATCTTAAATTTTTTCTTGTTTACTTAATGCTCTCTGCCGTTATTCCATTTTCCCTGGACTTTTGTTATTTTTTAAAGCTCCTATAATAATAATAATAATAATAATAATAATAATAATAATAATAAATGTCTTTTCATTATCCAAAAGAAAAAAACAAATTGCACCGTATAATAAAATAATATATATATACAGGTAAAGAAAACCACAAGGGGAAGTTCACAAAATTGTGCTCTACCACTTAACCCTTGTTAAAACCTAGAGAAAATTAACATATATATCTGGTAGATAAGGCAGAAACAAAACAATATTTCATATTCGACGCAAACAACATAATACAAACAATATAACAATATAATAGTTTCAAGCATAAGCAACACTATACTTCCAAATCAGTATCACTACTGATCTGAAAATAGAATATCTCTTAAACATTTCTTAAACATGGATGAAGGATACATTTTGAGTTCGGTAGGTATGGAATTGTACAAACGATAGACATCAAACGTGAAGCATCTCTCAAAAAGAGCAGTATTGTGAATAGGAGGAGAGATGGAACCCTTATTTCTTATATTTATATGATGTACATCACATCTGAATGTAATTTTGTTATATAAATATGGCGGTTTTTGCCCAATGATAATTTTATGATATAGAGTTAGCGAATTCAATTTTCTACGATTTGTCATATTCAACCATTTAATATCAGCTAGTTTGTGTGAAATATGCTGAAACTTTCTTATGCCAAAAATGAAACGCAAACATGCATTCTGTACCCTTTGAACGCGATTAGAAAGATCCACATCCAAAGAGGGTCCATATAATTGAGAACAGTAATTAAATTGCGAAAGAACCAAACCATCACACAGAACCTTTTTAGTGGCAATATTTAAATATCCTCTATGGGGATATAAACATCTTAAAGCTCCATATGCCCTCTGAATATATTTAGAAACTTGTTGACGGTACCTAAGAGTGCTATCCAAAATAACACCTAGATTTTTGGCCATATCTGAAGCTGTTATTTGTTGCCCACCTATTTCTAGATTAAAAGTATCCCTAAGTGTGTTTCTCATATTCCTGTTATAATTATGTCTATTTCCATTTTTGTAGGCTCTTCTATTTCCACTCATCTCCTCCGGATCCTCTCCTTCCCTTTCGCTCTCTTCGTTCAACATCTCTGCGAAATATTGCCTCCATCTTTATTTCACTTATATTTCTTCTCTTATCCCTCTTTACATATTTCTCTCGTCTTGTAATAACGCCAGTATTTTTACTAGTATTATAATTGTTATAGCTCATGATGACAAGCTCGTTTCTTTGTTAAAATGTTTAGTTACTCAAAACTGACCACCAAAATAACTACACTATCAAACGAGTTAAATTTCCACAATGTTATTATTTATTACTGTGTACATAATTACATAACCCACTGAAATCACAGGTAACCTCGAGCCACTAATTTCGAATACGAATGCTGGAAGACGTGAAACGCATTGCCGCCCATTTTCCACCATAGACAATAAACAAAATACCAAGAGACCATACGTAATTCCGGACGTACATACGTTCGGTAGCAGTCGATGCATGAACGGATTAAACAAGTGCGTCTCACATTCCTGAAACCTAATCGACAAATAACAACGCAGTTTGGGCCGTCTAATATACGTCCCCCGTAAAAACCCATAACGACCGAAGCCGGGCAGCGCTCAGAATTCGAATATTCCATTTGCAATCACCAATTAATTGCGCTTCTATTGTGTTGAAAGTGTGTTAACCCCGTACGTGACGTATTATAATATCTGAGGACTTATCATACATTCATTGCTCATCGGAGGACTCGGTAAATGGCGGACTGCCAAAAGCGGGGGTCCGTGTCCTTTGGAAAAAATATCGTGGCTTGGGCGGAGCCTTGCGGTCTAAAACGTGTATAATAAGGTCAAAAGTAAGGGTGAAGTGTCTTGTCAATACTAACGTTGGTACAAAATAATGCTTACTATATATAAATATTTATTGTATAAGTGTTTTAAATAGCATTTTATCCACGCGCGAATGTTCGGGAACGTAGTTTGAGCGTTTAATATCCTTACGTGAATAAAAGGCAATTAAAATACGAATGCAATATAACGTTTTATCTATAATCACATTACAATCATATTTTTGGAGTCAGAATTATTGGAATTTAATATAAAAATATTCGCTCGACTTGATATCGACTTCTTATTACTCATTGAAACGTGATACCTAGGTTTTGTTATACGTACTGGTTTATTATCAATTATCTGTGGCTGTTTTCGAAGAAGCTCAAGAAGAAAATATTCATTTATTACCAGCGAAATCCAGGGAACATTACGAAAAAGTTTTTGCAGAATTTAACAAATGGAGGAAAAAACGGAGAGTAATGACAATAAATGAAAAAGTCATGCTATCCTATTTCTTAAATTTAAAGAAAAAATATGCAATTTCATGTATGTGGTTGAAGTATTCGATGTTAAAGGTTACTATAAAGGTCTACAAAAATATAGATAATGGAAAATATAAGAAGTTTACTGCTTAGTTGAAAAGCGAATCGAGATGATATAAAGTTGAGGAACATTTGACTTGGGCTTCCGATACAGAATATATAATAATTAAGGTAATATCCTTTACCTTTTACATAGGTTAGGTATATAGTGAAATTTAAATTATTTTAGGTTGCACTAATTGGAAATTTCTGGTGCCTGTTGATGCTGCGAATTGACAAATTACTGACGTACAATACATTGGCAGTTATCTACTTTTCAATACCTGACACTAAGAGAAGCATTTCAAAAAAATTTATAATTATACAAGAGAGATTTTGCGTGAATGCTGTTGAAATATGAAGAAAATATATTTCTCTGCGCCCAATTCGCTTAACATAAGACATAATCTTTTTAAGATACGTCAGTCAAAATTGTACTTCTCAGCCTGTTTAAATCAACACATTGGCGAAGTTGCTTCATTCCTGAATATCGCAAATCCAGAAGCATATACTGGCCATTGTAGGAGGCGCACTTCAACAATTTCATTGACCAATAAAAGTGCTGATCTTATAACTATTAAACGGCATGGTGGATGGAAAAGCTCCTCTGTAGCAGGAAATTATGTTGAGGGGTCCATATAAACTTGATATTGTAAGGACAATCCAAGGAAAATATAGTTGTTCCTTACAAGAAGAGATATAACTTGAAAGGAAATTAAATGTAAGAAAAATCGAAATAAGTATTTTTACACCTTGTAGAGATATTTTTAGAGACTGTAGGGAAATTTAGATACGTAAATAATTAACTTTTCTACAAATTTAAATTGATCAATATAAATGAAAAAAAATTATTAATTTATTACTTTAAAATTAATCATTTAATGCTCCATAACAACTTCAAATTATAGTATAGATACGACGTTTTTGTTATTTCAAATGCAAATGTTTGGAGTATGAAATTGTTAACATTTTTATATCCATTTTCATAGAAAGCAGATTCAACTCGGCGTTTCACATAATTATATTTCTTATTAGAACTGGTTTAACAACGGTTATGTAATTCAAGGTTCAACGGTCTTGTAAAAATTTACAATTAATGCGTGCTCCTAAATAGAATTCCAAAAATATTCGTTTTATTTATTTTATATTACAAGAAATTAATTCCCTTCCATACCGATTATAATTCGCTCTACGTCGTAGAGAACAGTTATACAGTTACGTTATCGTTAATGCCCTACTACAATGTCAGATACACGAAAGGAATGCTTTCGTGCGAGTCTATTAAACCATATGTATAGTGGAGTATGTGTAAATCGGAGGCAAGTGCCTTATCTTGGACTATATTTGTTCACATACATTATTTACTCACAATAATAATTTCACATCACATATTAAAAGCATACCCGGTATTAGCTGTGAGAAATCATCTAGTTTAGCCGCTGGGCGGAACTTTCTAGTAGAAAATGAAGCATTTTTCTCAGAGAATTATGAACTGCAACTTCAATCTGCAAATGCAGTTTAATTTTGGAATATTCTGTAATTGTAATACTGTATAATTTTTTACATGAGTGGGTATACATATCATTTCTTATTTTTCTAATTTAAGGTCCCTTCTCAGACTGTATTGGACTCAGTTTGTAATTCAACTTGGTGTCAGCTTGACGCAACGTTGCCAAATTTATATATTTTCCTGGTACCTACCTACTAATTGTAATGTTAAAATATGTAATAAATTATTTTTTAAAAGTATGCAATTGACACATTAAACTTCAATTTAAAAAATATTTAGTACTGAAATTATAAAACTGCAACGGGTCAAACAATAAACCATTTACATTTATTACATAAATACTGAGATAAAAAATAATACTCACTAGGTAAATTAGTAAAAGAGGCTGAAGAGTTTTTCGTATTTAAATACTGACAGTAATACAAAAAACTCTCGTGCTGTCGACAGCAAAACAGCCCCAAACATATTCTGTGACAAACAATCCGGCAATCCGAATCTTGACCTACCGTATTTAGATTAATAACCTTGTATTTAATGCCTCAATGACAAGTGCTGCATAACAACGAAATAATAACGAAAAACAAACATATTCGCATTTATATAAACATCCGTTGGAAAGAATACGAAACCATAAGTATTTATTACTTAATAGAATAGTAATTAGTCCTATAATAAATGGTGTTAATCAAGTGTCGTCATCGGATCAGCTGTAATCGGCACAAATAAAAAGTTGGCAGTTCAAATTTCCGTTTAACACGTTCACTTTCCCTTCAGTACTTCAGTCCAGTTCTTTCTCCCATCAGTTACCATGCTTACCTAAGAAGGTTTCGTGTTTATTGTGAAGATAGTGTAGTTTATAATTATTAATTAAATTTACTATTTACTTAAATAAAAATGTAATACAATTTACAATTTCAACTTGATTCAGCTTTAAATAGGTATGCTTTATCCAAACTCATTTACCCACTGCAAAGAATTTTGCGGAGCTGTCAAATTTGCATTACGAGGGCATGATGAATTCGAAAATTCTGGTATAAAAATGAAACAGTTTTTAAAGGCACCTCAAAAAAAATATAAAACGACATTTTAGATTGCATACTAGAAATTTATCATTAGAAAAAAGATACATCGCTTCAGTGCTGAACTTCAACGAACATTTCAGTGTACACATTTTGAGTAAAATTCTACATACACTTCTCTTTGTGTAGTCCTTCAAAGGATTTTATGCAACAGTATAATAAGTCGAGCATCTCAACCCACTTTCCAGTGTGTAAGAATACGAATGCCATTTCGGCATTGATCACACACGCCAGACCGCCGAATACCCCAGCTCTCGGGTCAATCAAAGTAATTCAATAGTCCCGCGGGGGGTGGCAGCCGAAACACCATCCCCATCGCGTTCGATGCCCTAATGACGGCGGCCGATACCACCCACCACGTCTCACAGATTTTTCCTCCCGATCCGCTCAATTCGCCTTGTCCATTGTCCATTCAGCAATGACTCGATGGGGAATTTGAATAAAACCGATCATCTCATGCGTGCTTCTGTTCTCCATGTTTGTTTGACGCGCGGCTGTGCACAGGACGACATATCTATAGGACGATTTCTTTCGAGGTCTGTAAAAGTCGCGGTGCGTTCAAGTCATGCAAATTAGCTCCGCATTACGGATTGACGGGGATGTGATGAATTTTTTGAAAGGAAAATACAGAGGTATTAAATTTTCTTATACCACAACTTTTAGTTTTTAAAATAAAATACATTTCATCAATTTTGCACGTCGTCATAGGTAATTTACCATTCTGAAAAACTTTTTCAAGTAGCATTTTGCTGTATTTTGGAAAAGACTTTTCACCTGAAACGAAAACAGTTTGTACTCGGTGCACTGAATATTTCAAAGAAGATTATTTCAAAAACGACCTAACGACTTCAACAAGGTATATACCTTTTTCAGATAAAAAAGGTAGGAAAATCGATTGTTTCAGTAGTGATATGAACACACTAAGCTGCAAAAAAGTTCTGTCATTTAAAAGAGCACGATGTGCCATAAGTAACGCCCTCTAGTAGTGACGTCAAAAATAGAAATAAATTTGAATTTCTCGCGCCCAAAAACCTCCTATCTGCAAATGTATAAAAATATTTAGATTTTTTAAAAAGTTACTTACAAATATCAAAAATAAAATTTTAACTTTGACACTATGTAGGTATACCTATTTTTTAACCATCAACTTTTATTAAAATAACGCCAAAATTTTAAAAAAACCTACTTTTAAGTGAAAATCGCTTCTGATAATGTATCTCTCTTTCTTTTAAGATATACCCTAAAAAACATTTTTTTTCAATGGAACACAATGTACATTTTTATGCCATTTATGTACATTACTTTTTTTTCATAATGATATATCGACGTTTAAGATGTGATACCTCGTAAATACATTTTGATAAATTTTACACCAGAAGCATAAAACTGCTATTAAAGAGTGTTAAGTTTGAATACATTTTTTTTATTTGGTTATGGTTTTAGTCTCATAATTGAAGTTATTTTGAGCTAATAATAAAATTTCTGAACGTTTTTACCGTATATAGGAGAAAAAGGAAAAATAAGTTCAGGGAAAAAAATTATTGAACAATAAAACATTGTTTTCTGCAAATTCTGATGGTCATAATTTATTTTACCTGAAAGCTGTAGATACCAGGTATCGCATCTTAACCGTCGATATAATATAAAGTAGCATCTATTATAGATATAAAACGATTTATGTCGTGTATATTTAAACAAAAATGTAGATAGAGAATAAAAACATTTTAATTGATGAAGAATTATTTGTAACTATTTGTCGTACAGTATGGAAAAGTGTAAGTAATTTTAATATATGAAGACAGTAGCTCCATCTAGCTGTGACCCTCAACAGATAAAAAGTTTCATTATTCAACAGCAATTTGTTTACGCCATCGCTTATTATTAAGACATTAATTCTAGACTTGACTTCATATTGAATTTGTCAATTGCTTTTTTTAAGTCAACTGTTTATAATTTCATTTACTTAACATCTTCCTTTTCTCTCACCATATATATAAACAAATATATAGCTGTTTTTATACATTTTATTAAAAGCTCGATTTCATAAATCATTTATTTATTTCTATTCGATTTCTCCGAAATTCCCAGTTGGCTAGGTAATAGACATGTTGACCAAAAAAGCCCGTGACAAATGTTCCGCTCGTAGTTTGCATAAAACCGCCATTAGAAGTTAAATAATGATTTCACAAAGACCACCGATTGACACTTTTTTCAGAGGGGGCAACCATCTTAATACCCCATTTCACGGTAGCGTGGTTTTTGAGCTCGGCTAAAAACGACGGTGTAGTGATCTCGGTTTTTGTCCGCCATTCGCCGGAATTATAAAACAAAAGGAAATAATCCGAGGCGGGCAAAAAAGCAATTAGTTTTGAAAAACGTACCTCCATAAATAATTGTGTAATTGCAAACTCATGTTCGGAGATTATTTAGCGCTAGCAAACACAATGTTCGCATTCGCAAACCCACTCGCACGAAAAGAACGACAATAAGCAAATGCGCTCATATCCAATTCAATATAATAAATTTAAAATACCACCGATAACGTAACAAATTTTTATTGCTATCTCGGATTCCCTACAAGGGTCGAGCGGGATGAATAATATATAAAACGGAGATATAGCTGTGACACATGTACCACCAGTGCGGTGGCATAACTTGCTTAACATTATTAGAACCTTCAAGAAGTAATTTTATTTTTGTTTCAACACTTTTCGAGAAATAGCGTTTTAATAAATGACTTTTTAGTGGCGTCAACGTAAGAGAATGTTACCACCCACAGACCACCATATATAGGGGTACTTCAAGGATCCGTCCTTGAGCCTTTCCAAACTATTACTACTACAATACAGTAGTGTAGCTATTTATCAAAATGATTATTGTAGCGTTGTGATAATTAATCTGCGTAGAAAAATAAATGGCTACATATGCACAAAGACAAATTTAGGGATATACCTATTAGGTTACTGGCCTGTGCGAGCATTGAAAGCGGCGTGGCATTGAAAGCTCTGGAAAAATTGGTTGGTAGGATTGTAACATAAAACCGAAGGAGGAAAAATGGTAATTTGTCTCTCCAAATATCACCTTATTTTACGAGAAGACATGATCTTTGCTATAAACTAGAACCAGAACAGCTTTCAGTGCAGGTGACAAAATTTTCACTAGCAGCACAAGAATTGCCAACCAAACAAGTGCATCCAAAAGAACAATATAGTTAAGGGCGAAAAAGATATGAAGTGATAATTTCCAATATAAGCTTAGCTATGCCCCATCTGATGTCCGATTAAAACAATTGCCACATATTATTAATTACCCCTAGGGCACCTAGTATTAATTTATTCTAAAAATTATTTTGATCAGTTGAAATTAAGACAGCTTGTATTTCAGAAAGCGTGAAGGAGACGAAGAAAATTATAAGACATAGATACTGCACTTTAGAAAATATCTGTCTAATAAATTATTTATATTTACCATATTGCCATGGTAATTTTATAGTTATCATGTAATTTTACAAATATTAAGAAAATATACAATATTAATTGAAATAATACGTAAAGCGTATGTTATTCAAGGAATATATTGTAATAGTTCTATTTTACTTTGTAATTTTAGCAGCCAATCGTGCAAAGTTTTGTAAATTTAATGAAAATTACCACTATTATGAATTTTTACAGAGATAGATATATGGGTAACACATTCCAACGCATGCGCCTACAGCGTCTCGATCCAGTAATGGTCGGCTTGTCTATACAATAAGTTATAAATATTTTATTGCAGTTGAAATTAAAGTGGTACGAGACATTTCAAATGTGTGTACTGTAGTAGTGTGTAAAATAGTATGATGATGTATGTATAATTTTACAAAGAATTAGTAAATTTATATTATGTATAAAAATACCTAATTTTCATGGTTAAATACATATAATTTTTACATGTCGTAACTGTTTAATTACAATGAAATTTTACAGAGCATTAGTAACTTTACAAATCGTAAATAAAATAATTAGGATACATAGGTAAATCATTTTTTCAGTGTGTATGCAATATTTAATAACAAAAACTATTATGCCTCTATTAGGTATATCAAAAAATTGATGAAATTGGTAGTGGTAGATTTTCTTCACAGACATTTAAAATTTTTAAATATCTTTGACATGAATAGATTTATAGCTTTTATATTTTTATTTCGATTATTGGACATAGGTATTTTGTATATATTTTTGTGATTACATTAAAAATTTGATCCTATACTAAGACTTCATCTTCAGGTTACAGTCCTTTTTCAGCACATTGAAGAAGAAAGATATACCTCCGCCCTGTAGCTCCATTCCAGACGGCAAAAACCCTGACATGACTCCGTAAATCAAAGAAACTGATACTCAGTTTCTTCCATAGCGGCAGTTATTTCTCATTACTCCGTCTAGTATCAAGATGTTGTGTTGGTATTCAGGGGTCAAACCTAACATTTAATATTATATATCCTCATATCTGAGGTACCATCCGACGCCGTGGCGTTTTTCTAGGGGATTTCACACTTCACCAATATTTGAGCGGCACGTTATCCCACGAGTTGACCTCCGACCCCGAGTCAATTACAGAACACCGCGGGTCCATAGCTGTCAATAACAATAGTGACATTTACAGAATCCGCAATTAAATCGGGCGAGTCGGTGAACGCGTTCCCAACTAGCCAAATAAATTTATACAGGTATAAGTTGCTATAAAATAAATTTTATAGGAGCTTCACATTCCTATAATAGATGCCTTTATGCTAGGATTGTCAATCCTGGGGAAAAATTTCTCGGGATTATAAATTTCTAATCCCGTGATCGACTGCTGTCGAGAATGTCGATATATTGTGAAAAATTCATAGTATTATTAAATTTTATTTATTTAAAAAGATGTTATGCTAAATATAACCCTTTAACAATTCCGTTGCCAATATCTGGGAAATGAAGACATTTATTTTAGTTCCGGAAACTGAGATTGTTAGGTCCCTCGAATATTATCAAATTGTAGTTAGAATTGTTAGTTCAAATTTTTCTGTATAGATGGCGTGGCGATACTATAAAAATTTTTGATTCCTGGAACGTGGAAAAGCGGTTCATCTGAAAGATCATTAAATTTTGAGTAATTTTTGTAATATAAAGTTTTTCTCAATATTTACTTTTTGACACATGTCGACTTCAATATGCAATGTATGATGTAACAGAAAAATGTATTATTTGAATCACACTGAGACAAAATATTTTTTTTAAATATTATTATAATTAAAAAAAAACGATCAACTACAGAAACAGTAACAGAATAATAATAACGGAGATGTAGATGTAGTAAAAAAACTTTATATTACAAAAAATACTCAAAATTTAACGATTTTTCAGATGAACCGCTTTTCCACGTTCCAGGAATCAAACATTTTTATAGTATCGCCACGCCATCTATACAGAAAAAATTGAACTAACAATTCTAACTACATTTTGAAGATATTCGAGGAAACTAACCAGCCCAGTTTCCGGAACCAATTCGGAAGCATCCCGGGATTTTTGGGACTGAAAATTAAGAGAATCCCGAAATCTCGAATTGGGATTGACAGCCCTACTTTATACACAGCAAAAAAAGATGGATAAAATTTTGCACGAAATTTACACTATTTTTGATCCAGGGAAGCTCGCACGAAAAAAAGGTAGTCCGTACCTAACCTAGAAAACAAATATTTATCACATTTTCTTGATGTATTTAGGGGTGCCCTCGTATATGTATCATATTGACTACAATTTGATTTACTTTTAACCGTTAACATTATGAACGCGACAAATTAAGACTCATTCTCGTATGAAAAATAATAAACACTGCAACGAAAGTGTACTAGTCACGTGATCATAACAGATTTACCAGCTCACGTTTAAATTTTAAACTCGATTTGGTAAATTACTTATGTTGGTGTATTTGACCAAATAATTAAAATTCTAGATTTAACCCTTGTAAATTCTTGTAAATATTTTTTACACTATCAACATATCTACAAATAAATTGTGTGAAACTCTACACCATACTATTTTACTAAAATAGTAGCGTGGAGACTTCTTGTGTAAAATCAAACTGTTCATTAAACTAAGCAATTCGATAATTGTAAAACAATTCGCTTCTTCTATAGTTCCATTTTGCGTCGTTAAATGGGAATAATACCTAATAACTAGGCCTGTTCACCTGACAATTAGATTCTTGTTGAGAACCGCGGTGGCTTGTTTTTGGAAAAGGATAATGGTGCGTCCAACACCGAACCAGCTCCTTGTTAGCGACTGTCGCTCGAAAAAAAGCAGCCCACCAGAATGGCTAACGGAACAGTCAGCCTGGGCAATTATGCATTTCAGTCTTAAATTTGCAGTATAATTGAAGCTGTATTAATATTAATCTGTCGGTATTATAGTCGTTATTATTGCGTTTTTTTTCCTCCCGAAAAAAGTATATGAAACGCAAAAATCCCAGCAATTAACCAGAACTGAGATAACTTCTAAGGTACCGAGTGTCGAAGATTTATATCTTTAAAGGATACAATGCCTATAATCCATTGAAAGAGTGGGAACACTACACTGATAAAAATGGACGGAAATTTCCATGCTCCCTTTACATAATATTTACTGGTAATTTTTTATTGACATTATATATTAAAGAAAAGTAGTATGTACTTAGTATATGTATTTTTCCGTAATAAAATTAGCAAATTTCAGAAATAATATGGTAAGGCAATGTACTATTTTAGAACTATTTATTTTTACTAAATTTATTCTGAAATTTTACAGAATTTTCATGTTGTTTCTTTTACTGAAACTGTTGTACATGCGCAGAGGTACAACAATCTAACCTTTAAACTATGATGCATTTTAGTTGTGCTAAGATGCGGTATACAAATATGTACAGTTCATTATTAAAGACTTTTGTGGAGTATTCGAAGAAAAGTAAGTATATTTTGCAAAGTGTACACTTGCATCTTATTCCTATTTAAATGTTATACAATACATAAATATAATAGAAACGGCACGTTGTTTTGATATTTGCAACACTTGTGCTTCTAAACCATACAACAATTTTCATTTCAAACAACATATTTATCGTTGTGACAGTAAAAATAGTAGATAATAATTTACAACAGACTTTAATATTAGTTGTAGTTATATGAATTGTAAAAAAATATTTATTTTCACACAGATATTACCTGCAAATATTTGCAAAAACCAAGGAATACATACTAATGTTTCAAGAATAATATATCATCTTCAGCGAAAATATTTTATCACATTTTCTAATGCGAATGAAAAACATTACAATACAATTTCAGATGATGGATGAACAATACACTTCTACAAGAAGAGATAGATAATACACATTTAGAGGATGGATAGACAAATTCAACTAAAAAAATCTTCCTACACAGAAATTATTTCTATTCCTGACAAAACCTTCCTAACTATTTAGAAATAAAAACCTTGCTGTTTATGTACATCTTAATTCGCATAGTGCATTACTGTATTTCTAATGATTTGAATAAGAGACATCCTGCGTATTGTCATTTCACTTCAATTTGTATTTTTGTACACTTTAACAACCTGAGCTACTTTTTACAATGTACTTATTTCATTTACAAAATGACTATATATAATTTTACATAATTTATGTTGGTCATATATATTGCCACCGTAAAGTTACGTGAAACTACAGACAAATTTTTATCAGTGTAGCTAGATTATTTTTAATTTAGTTCAAGGACGTGTCTCGTCGATTGATTTACGTTGTCTTATTTAATAATGTCTTATTCTAATCCCGAATTAGTGGATATGGTGTGAGTTTGAGTATGTAAGTGTTTGTGTATGTATATCTTCAATAAATATAAATCATATTTTGATATCCCAACTAACATTTAAGCATAATAGACTACTGCACAAGAAAAATGAACCTAAATTGATCGAGATTTACTACATTTCGCCATAAAAATTGTCTTCAATGTTACAAAATCTTTTAATACCAAAATTGTAGTCAGAAATTTGTTAATTAAGAGTAATATAATGACTTCCAAGTAAAATGAAATATATGTCAATTTATACAGTTTGAAATTACATATTGTTTACCTTTTCTGTGTTTTCAAATGCTAACATTCCAATAACGTGTAAAACGAAGTTATAATTTACTTAATTTCGACCTTGAAATCTGTCTTCAATCTCCAGGGATTTTTTAAATAATTATAATAGGCAAATATTTACATATTTATTACAAAATTGTAAAACTTATTTTGTCTTCAACTATAGTGGTTAAGAATAAGGTAATAACTAGTTATTTTTTCCATATTAAATCCTTCAATTTAATAAGTTCTATTTTTATTACAATATAAAATATATTCAACTTTGTTGATAACTTCTAAGAAATATTTAATCATTTCAATTAACCTAATAGAAATATTGTTCTATATTATGGTATAAATTTACTTATTAATAATACTTCGACGTAAATTTTTCTTAAAAGGATCTTTTAGGGAGCAAGCTTCTTGTTATATGTATTCAGATAGATATTTTCATGCAATAGGGTGTTGAAGTTAAATTAAAAGATAAAGCCCAACAGGCGGCTTACCACACAAAATTTCAGAGTTGTAAAAAATAATTATTGGGTTCATATTTCGCCTACCAAAATCGAAGCCAATGCTGCAGACTATATAAATCAAGCTAATGATAATATATCGATAAACACATCATAAGTATTCCATATGATAACACTGTTATCGTGTCAAACGAATTCAGTAGTGCATGTGAATTGAAATTTGAATTGAATTTCGTTCCAAAATATTTATTTTGTTTTTGTTATTACACACGCATAATATTAATGGCTTTAATTTGAATTTTCAATCACAAATAAATCCAAGAGTAGAATTTTATATGTAGGTACCTAGTAATAATTTAGTTGGTAATAAATTACCATAAAATGTCTTCACTTGGAGGAAATTTCAACCACAAAGTTAATATTTTGCTGTGACGTCAACATTGGTATAAGCAATCTGCTCTATAGGTTAAACTTCTGACAAATTGACTTCAAAGTTGATTTTATTTGAGCGGCCATGTTGTAACAAATGCTAGATGTTTTGTTTATTATTTCTAATTGATTACTCATTAAAATTACGTTAATACAAATAATATTATTTAATATATTTATGATAAAAACTTATTAAACACATTTTATCACGAAATACATCCAGTTTTTATTTTAGGTTATTTTTCAGGATAATAATATTATTAAGAAGTAATAGTAAAAATGTATATTTATAAGGCGCGTTATTTTTATAAAAGTTTGGTCATCACATTATACGAAAAAATTTTCTGGGTTGTACAATTTGTTGAACAGAAACCAAAAATACAGACTTTATATTATATTAAAATCTAAATATATATAAATACTCATATACTAACTCCTACTCTACTTGTAGCTGTAGCCTGACTTATATTCTTTCTTTCTCTTCCTATCCCTGTTCGCTATTAAAATGCAAACATATAATGTTGTCTCTCTCTAGCAAAATTAGGTCATATAAAGGGCATAATTAGGGTATATTTTGGTAATAATGTGCTGAAATTTTAACACAAAATTGGCCCGTATTTCTTTTAGGTCCAATTATCTTATTGGAATAAAATCCTTGCCGACCAATTATTAACTTCCATATTACTTTAGTTTTTTTCCCCACATAAGGAAAAAGGCCAACGAATATAGGCAAACTTTCCTTATGTGGAATTGGTCATGAAAAGTTTTTGACCAATTCAGAGGTCAAGTTAACGTAATTTTAACTTTAAATGTTTGTTGGGATGTTAATTGCAAAATAATACGATAAAACAAAAGCTGGTCTCGCTATGTGAGCTGTTCCAACATCGGCCAATTGTTGCGACTAGTATTATTACAACGTCGAGCAGAAAATCAGAGGGATAGGAAAGTGATAATTGCCAACGAATGGAGATCATATAGCGAAACCGATAAAGCTCCAAGGATATGCAAGACCGCGTGGTGACTCCTTCAAACGCAAACAACATTCTCGTAAAGCAGGCAACGCGCGACGTATTTCAAATTCGCCATACGGCCGGCTAATATTTCCGACGATTTATCTGCAAGTTACATCATTTTAATAGTCGGGATTTGTTGCGATAACATAGCTTACGACGTTGCGGCCCGTGATGGATGAGGGAGAAATGTAAAACATGAACATTTTTAGCTTTGGACTTGTAACCAAGAACGAAGCGCTGTCGATAGCTCGCTGATAGTTCACAGCGTGAGGGAATTGCTTCTGAAAGACATAATATATAATTAAAACTTACAGCGCACCTCGCGGGAGACGTACAGCGTTGGACGACTCGAATAGCAGCGGCGTGACGGTCCATCTAGTTCCCCTTTCTAACACCAACTCGTAGAAACCGCTAAACGAAAACGAAACAGATAAGGAATCCGTCTCCGATAGAAACAAATCAATGCTATATGAGGTGATGTATCCAAAAACATGTCCAGGGTGATTTTTAAAGTGGAGTACTAACTTTAACTGATGTAAGTAAGCATTGAAATAAATAATTTTACAGAAAATTGCTTTAAATAACCGAAATAACTGAATTTAAAGTTATTGCACAATTTGAAGACTACTAACCTACACCAATAGGTCAAGCAATGGAGCAATGTCCAAACCTAAAAAGTGATAATCGATAATGTCATGCTTCCTTTAGTTAACCTTCCATTAGGCAACCGACGTTCGTGTTATCGTTATCATTTTGGTGTTTTGTAGTGTGTGCATAGCATCATTTCGTATTAAACGTAATTTACTGGCCCATGTGCCCATCTGTAGATAATGTTGAGTTATTTATGATCTTTTTTATATACACATTATTGAGCTATATTTTGCATATCACTTGTTCTTCGAATACCACCCACTTTTAAAACCGCCCTGTATAAACATTAGTGCCTTTAAAATATATGTGTTTCCATAACAATCCAATTATTTATAAAGAAAAACTGAGCTGAATTAGCTTAATACTTTTACAATAAAGTAAAAATTTATAATATGCTAATAATGAAAAATATATAGATAAAATATTATAGCTGTGAGTCAACGCTGGTAGAGACAACAGTTCATAGAGTGGTTGTTTCACACATTAATAACTAAAAGAAAAAATGCAAGTACTGTTTTGACAATTTCATGCGGCATACTTGCTTTGTTTTAAATTTTATAGCTAGTTTCTAGTGTAATTAAATTTTCGTGGGAAGTTAAATTAAATTATGCAACAAGAAACAACTGCAGAAAATTCAGTAAGAAACCAACTATGATGGGCACGTTGTGAAAAAGAACATTAAAACAATTTTTATGGGTCTAGTTTGTGATTTAAGATATTCTAAACGCAGTACTGCAACTTGTCCATGACGTTAACTTTGCTGATGAAATGAATAGACCGTAAAATTAACGATTAAAAACATATTTACAAAAAATATTTATACTTAATTATATAGTTAACAAGTCAAAGTTAAGTATCATTTTGGTGCATCTTAGGCAGAGAAATTTAACACCAGTTTCTGAACAGTATTTGATACGGAAGAGTCTTCTATGAAAAAAATTCAACATTCATATTTCCTGAAGAAAATTAAGCTTGAAATTATGTCATAGTAGAATTTTCACAAACTAGAAAGGACAACAATATCGAAAATAATATAACGTAATCGTCTTGACTATTTTACTAAATTTGTAAACGTAATGACAGAACACCACAAATAATTTGTAGCGGAACAAAACAACAAACCTTTTCTTCTTGCTTGCGTTAACATCGCTCGCTAATGGATATTTTCCCTTTATTTTATTCAGCAAAGTAAAACAAAGCATTCATTCTTGGCTTCATTTATAAAATAGTGCTATTTTAATCTTCAAATTATTCTATAGTATTTTGGTTATATTTCCTTAACCATCACGAATTGTGCACTTAAGTTTCGAATCCAAAGCAATGAAATAACCATTCAGAGCAGTTTTAACCGCAATCATCCTTCTCCAGAAGTTGGAAATGAATGTATAAGAGAAACATCATCAGATTTGTGGGAACTACCATCAAGAGCCGTTCTGATGGGACGTGGAGAACGGGACCCGGCAAGATGCGGTCGCCTGGCATTTTTGCGCGTCCAAGGCAAACATCCCCCGGTCTCATGGGTGCACCATATGCAGAATTGCATAACAAGTGCGCTGCGTCTGATTGCGACCGTGTGGCAACCACCCACACGGCACCCGCGTTCTTCATTATCGTACCCCGCAAGTCTCGATCGTACATTAACTAGCATCGCGCATAAATACGCTTCGGAGCTATTTAGTGCCGTGCTAAACAAAAGACACCATTAAAAGTTCAGACTATAAACCGTAATCAGCGGTATAATGCTCACTGTGCACTCGCTCCTTCTAGCTCGGGTGCTGATTCCAAGGAACCGGTCGGTATTCATTGGTGATGAAAGGAGAGGATGCTATTTCCTTTGATTCCTACGCATAATAAAAGGTCGTGTATTCGAGAAAAGAGTTCAACCACTGATGCATTTTTTGAACCAAAAACACTTCATAGTCTTATCCTTGAATAACTCTGAAGACTGAATCATGAAACCGACAGCAGTGCTACTGAATTTCCATTTTACAACTCTTAAATTACGTTAATTCTTCAAAACTACAATGGTGTTGTTCCTTTTTTCATTGGACTTCTCTGTGGCTAAAGGTTTACCAAAGATACATTCAAAGGTTCTTGTAGGTTGATGTTATCTTGAGAAATTATGTATAAAGGTTATCGAAGAGTTGCAAGTTTGCCTGCAGCTGGATTGAATGCGTTATAAAGCAGAGGAACCATTCTAAAAAAATATAACGCAAAGAATTTACATTGTCAATGAAATTAAATGTTTCCTTCCTATACCTGATTCATTAGAAAATTTGCTTCTCTGGCACTTTGAATGTTATCCTTGAAGGATCGGGTTTTTTTTCTTCCATACATTCACTAAACTATATTATACAGGAAGTAAGACAAGGAAAAATCGATACATTCAAACAATCAGCGTTATATTTATGATTTTTCGGGATTTCAACAATTTGACTTATTGTTGTTCTAAGTTTTTGACTGACTAAGTTTATTATTCAGAGAATTTTAAAAGGTACACTATTTTTATAACTATATGTCTTGTTTATTCTCCATTGGACTTTTCTTTGATTAAAGATTTATCAAAAGTTTTAATATATTCAAAGGTTCTAGTAGTTTGACAACTTACGAAGAAGGTTATAGAAACGGTATGAGGTTTATCAAGTTGGACTAGATCGACTAGATGTGTCACAAGAAAGCTATACAAAACAAAAATAGTTATTAATTATATAAGGGAGAGTTACATTTTTTCCAAAGGATTAAACTTTGGTTAATTTCCCGAATGTAATTCAACGTTTTATCCACGACCACGGCCAAAACCGGTCAAATAGGAGTGTGAAAGTTGTGACAGCAGGTGAAACATTAAGATTTTGAAAAACTTCATATTTGACAAATTTATTTTAATCAGATGGTAATTCTGGTCAAAATGACAAGATCGTTCTTGAGATAAATGTTAATGTTAATAATAATAATTTTAAATAAAATACTATAAAATCGAAGTATTATCAACTCTAATCCACTAGTGTGTTAAAAGGTATTTAATCCACGGAAAACAGACGTATTAAATTTTCTTAATATAGTGGTCGTCGATGAATGAATAAAGAAGTTTGCTTTAATAGTACTTTGAATGTCATTTCTGTAATACAACAATAACTCTGTAGTCTTCATTATTAATAATTGAGCCTCTTCAACTCTTCTTTGATAAAAATTTAAAATGCATTTAGAACAGTTTGGAGTCTTCTATTTGACAGTTAAGACAGTTAAGATAAGACAATTATTACATTTTTGATGGATAGTAGGAAAATATACAAATAAATCATCAAATACAAACGACAAAATTACGTAAAACATTATTGACAACAAATACTTCAACTACTTCTGACTTATATTTCTTGTATTTTTTAATAAGAAAATTACTACCAACCACTGCTCCTATAGATTGACCGTGAGCGCAAGTCAAAAACTTCCCCACTTTCGAATCAGCGACTGTTCTACGTCTGCCAGCAAGATATTCGCACTTGTATTATTTTATCGTAGGTATCGGCTATTCCAAACGTGCTAAGTCTATGCCTTGGCACTGACTTTGACTTGCTAATACCCACCCAGGACACTCCGATAGCTAACGTGGCGATAGGGGAACGACTCAAGCCATCGTGGGGTGGAAGAACTCAGAAATACAATCAGAGATCCTTCTAATATTCCTCTACGTACGTATTTAATATGGTATGTGTTATGTCAATATCAATCCAATAAATCCTGTTGATATTTTAAAATATTCTTAAAAGAACCAGAAAGTCATTGACACGAATCGAAAAATGAAGTAGCCCAAAAATCTATCCTTGAAGTACACCACGTTCTGAAAATATAGAGATAGAAAGAAGAATTATATAAACATGGGTCCAGAAAAGACTATTTAAATATAACATTCCAAGAAAATTGGATTGGAAAGTGCGGGCTTGCTCCTTGGCCACCGCGATCACCCGACTTAAATCTGTGCGATTTCTACATTTGGAGGCATCTAAAATAACTGGTGTATTCTACCCACATAGTGAATGAAGCTGCAGTAGTGGAACGTATTACCAATGCCTGTGAAAAAATACGTCAAACACCTGGGATATTCTGAAGAATTAGAAGACAGATGCGAAGGGGATTTAGAGCATGTATTAATGCACAGGGTATGCATTTGTAGTATTTAATTTAAATTAGTTTTCGAGAAAATTTTAAACAATCTGTATCTTTTTTTCTTATTTTAAACATAGAACCTATATTTTCTTAATATCATTCTGTAACACCCCGTATATATGTTACTTTCAAGTTTTCCTTATAAATTTTGAAAAGAATTCAAAAAGTATGTCCTACTGACAGCATAATTTACGAGGAAACACGCAAGCTCGCGAGTAAGTATAATAAAATCAATGTAAACGATTCCACAGGGCGCATTAACTTTGAAAAAGGTTTGTACAGGAGGTTAGGAGAATAAAGTGTGTTCAAAGTGGCATTAATGCCTCCTTGGCCCCGCCACAGGGCCCGTTCTAAGCGTTTACGCTACATTGTAAGCGGCAATAAAATATTTACAGTCGAAATTAGCCGCATTTTATTTTTTTACGATTGTTTCAGTAAGCAGAAATTTAGACTCACCAGTTGTCGGTCTAAGTATACCCTTCGCGTGGTTTTATGTGCGCCGCCGTCTCTTACCTGCAAAAAAAAACAAAAAAAATATCATTAGCACACTGCTTTCTAAATTTAATGCGGCTATAAACCTAAGCCATTTACTATACTTTGAAGTAATAAAAATTGTTTCAGCACCTATGAACGTCCCGGCTAGTGCCTAATTGAAACTCCGCCGGTCTGTAAAAATCTCAGGCGGCGTTACATTATTATTTAATAACTTGCGGATAAACACCATAAAGTGCTAGTTACTCGTAAAATTAAAGCGCTGCTAGTTGTAGAATCGCTATATTTGTCGGAATTGTTACATTGTGCGTCTCTTAAACTGCTGGTAAATGGCGACTGCGAATCGATTTTCCAAGAACGCCGCAGCGCAGTCCCATCATTTACTTTTCTAATTTGAAGAGCTTTGTGACGCGCTGTTTACTACCCGGCAATTTTTTCATATGTAATTAGCATAAATCGTCGATTCCTAACGTAGTTCTTTGGGAAACTAGGCATCTGGGTTCGACAGTATCAACGTAGGCGGAGAATAAAATTCCAGTCGTCATTCTTGCTGAAATATCGATTAGTACTTTGAAAATATAAAAAAACCTAGTATTATTCTCAAAAAAAAGGTTTATATTCTAAAATACATATAGGTAACCTCATGATACATATATTTATTATATATTGGCCCTTGTTCTGTTGAAAAAAATCCGCTGAAGTAGTTACGCGACACAATATCGTTTATTGTGAGACAGGCCAAACGTTGAAATTACTGATACCGATAATGTTGAAACTAAATTCGCTTTGATACTTATTTCTTTGTATGTAAAAAGTATTTCTAGTCATAAAGTGATGCCGAAACCGACAAGCGACAATTGTCGCTTCTTGTAAGACCGGCTTAACGTTTAAACAACTAGACTGTATACTTTAACAAGTTGATCTATTTGCTAACGAGTTATATTCAGCACGGAATCATTCCTTTGGTCTAGAATGTTACAATAAATAATTTGACACGATTTATTATGTAGTTTTATGTACTTTGACAAATTATTTCTTCTGATACCAAGACGTGTCGAATTTGGCAAAATTTCATAGTTTTCTAGACATTACAATCAAGTAAGTTATTTCTAATTATTCTACGACAAATGTCGTTTCGTGTAAGGTAGATTTTACGTCTAAACTATTAACCGTACATTGGACAGTTTGATCCATCTGATACCGAGCTATATCATAGCATAGCAAAATTCCCAGTTGGTTATCTAGACTATGCCACAGCAAATAATTTCAGACATTTTATTAATTATGTGGTTTTATCATTTACAACATAATTAATTCATTTATTATTTTATCTAGAAACAACGCAATAGCATTAGCGGGCTACCTATTCTCATTTCGATGTTCGTAGACCAACGTTAGTGGGTGTCTATATAAATGAACTTTTGTATTTTGTTTGGTACACTTATTTATCATCTCTTTTATTAATCATATTCACAACGTGATACTCCCAGAGGCTGTTGTGAAATATTTTTATTATTAAACTCGGGCTTTGATAAATCTCAGGCAATCAGGCCGGCATCATTCCGGTTGCTGGGCCTGACCATTTGGTCTCAGTTACTGTTTTAATGCGATAAGTGAATTAAAGATTTATCAAAAAAAATAGAAACGTATAAATGATTAGACTCTGGATTTTACTGTTGCCTCTAAATTCTAATGATCTATTAAATTGTAAAAACAGGTACAATATATTTGAGTTTTTGGTTTTCTTGTTATACCTAAATTCGAAAAATTTGTGAAATCTAAGAGCAATATTATATTCGAACACTTAATATACTACCTAAATATTTGTTTTTCTGTTACACTTAAATTCGAAAGATCAGTGAAACTTTAAAATAATAAAACCTAAGTTTTCCTACGGGAATAAATTCGAAAGATTTACGAAATCTAAAAGCGATATTATATTCAAAAACTGAATATACTATTTATAGTTAAACTACTTAGTTCACTACACAGTGTAATGTACCTATCGTATAAATTTTTCCGTGGATCTTCATACGAGTACATGCGATATTTTTGAAGCCTCGCATGAGATATAAACTTGAAAGCAAGCAGATATTAAGTACCCATTCTACTGTAGTGTAAAAAGACATCGCCTATCATTTACATAAATGACTCCAACAATTAATTAAAATGCTCTATTTTTAATGATAGGCTTTCCCGCTGTAAGTGGGTAGCAGCAGATAAGGATGACAGGAGACGTTATAATATCACAGAGCTGCTAGTATTTTTCTAATGAATACAAATTTTTCATGAGCCGTCTTTGTCCGCTCGGACAAAGACAGAGATCCGCTGGAAAAAATAATTACTCTGCCTCATTTTAATCGGACCTGTCTATAATATTGAGTGCGCGATAAGGAATCCAAATAAAAGATAAATCGTGTCAAATAGTCAACATTGCGCTGAAAAAAGGAGAAGGCAGGTGAGAGAAATTTTAAGAGATTAGATATCGAGACGACAACCTCGAAAGTCACTTAGTTGTTAGAGCAGGTAAAATGACCACCATTATAGGCCATAATGTTGGCTAGAAACCAATTATTAAAGTCAATTTCGAAGCTGGTTCGGTCTTCCAGCCAAATCGCATTTTAATAACTCCACTCTCGAAATTATTTCACCAAATAACAGTCTTCTGACGAGCAGTTCTTTGTATTCATTATATTTTTAAAATTCCTCGCCCCTTTGCTTCGATGATGACTGTAACACTTCAGTACGCATATACAGATCATTAAAAATGAAACCAGAGAGGTTAGCATTTTTGTATATTCAATTAAGTATTATTTTTTAATGTGAAATGTACTTTGTCATAAACAAATACAGAGTGTTCGGAACATGAATGCCTTTGTTTTGCTTTATGATAAATTGAATCAAACAGAATATATCTAACAATTGTTTTCTCTTCTACACTCACAAATATCACCCAGACATTAGATACAGAGAAAAAAACGCACTAGCCATACTACTGTTACTGACATAATAAATAATATGAGGTTAACAAAGAAGGTAATAGATTGCAACGTTGTCGTACAGTTTTTTTGGAAAACTACTATTGGTTACTCCTTTAGTACTGATAAAAAAAAACAAATTACGTTACAGGAGCTTTGACTTAAAACCTTACTTGTATCTTACTTTGTAATTTGGTAAAACAGCTTTGCATTCTATTTCGCATGTATTTGTAGAAAATATGCGAGTTTTAGACATTTTTTTCATAAGAGATTTTTATTGCTTTTGGTCAGATATACAAGATCCTAAAATCGGCACTTATAGTTCAGACACCCTGTATAGTCAAGCGCTTCCTATCAGAACATTAATAATTACTTAGGTAGACTCAATAAAACAATAAAATTTATCCACAGCATAAGCAAACGTGCGGAAAGCCTCCTGAGGAAAAAAAATTGTAGGTATAACATCGAGCATGCATTGAGAAGAAACTAACGTTAATATTCAAGGATGGGGGAGATTGGAGCAATTTCTATTCGTACTACAAACATTCACGTTTGAATTATCGTAAATGACAAATAATTTTAACAGCTATACAATATTAATTGTAAAATACGAGTTTATGTAATTTTATGTACATCGTTAAGCTTGTTTACCAATTGTATGAAACTAACAAAGTGGCAGACAGCATAACTGCAATGAAAAATAATGTTATACAGACAATTTGTGCACTTGCTACGGATATGCTTAGGGTGGTAAGTTGTAATGGGATACGGGTAAGAAAATAAACGGCTAACGTTATGTCACCACTTCATTTTATTGCATTTAATTTTTTACTTTATTTAAAAATATACTATACACGTAGATAAGATAGAGGAGATTGAGACTATTTTGGTGACTAATAATTACATGAGGCAGTATTCATTCATAAATAAAAATGATTAAAGATAATTACAATCATAGATAACAATACCTAAGTACTTGCTACTTTCTAGCCAATGTATACAACGGATAAGAGAGTAGAAAACGCCACTCGACGCTAGTTTTAAATGTTCCAAATCTATATACTTCTTGTGTCTGCACTTATACAGTATTTTTGCTTCAGGACATTTTACTGTATAATGTCTATAGTAGCAATCTAGGATTATTACAGCAAAACTAAAAGTATTTTATAGAAGTTATTTAAATTACTTTAAGAAAGTTCTTATGCCATTTATGCAGCACTTTAGTTTCAGAAAGCTGTATAATTGCAGCATTTGTTTTATAAATGCTGTATTAAAATATTTTTGCGCGATAATAAAGCAAAACTGCTTCTTAAAGGTAATTAACACGAGCAAACAATTTTCTACAAAACATAATGCTCGTAAGTTTTGCTGTCTTAAAGTATTTTAATTGCTTCTGAAGTCACCAAACTGTTTCATTATTTTAATAAATTCAACCTTTACGTGAAATTTTTCTTGAAATGAGTTTTTATTATATGGAATTTAGAATTCGAACTGGGGATATTTTTTCAGTTTTTTTTTTGTGAACGAAAAGGATATCTTTATTTTTTAGTACCATGCACACGCGTTATGACCTTTCGACCTCCTTTATTCGTTTATCACAGTAAAATTGTATTCGTACCTGAAATTCAACTTTGAATTTGATATTTTTGAGGTATAAGTATAACATCGTATACCTAATATAAAGATACTTATAATAGATATGTAAAATTTAAAGAAAGTCGGATATTAGCTTTATAGTCGTGATGGGCTTGTAAATAAAGCAGAATAATTGTATAACGTTTTTATAAGACATTATCACGACATGCTTTATTGGAATCGTATAGTTTGTTGTACCAATGCTGTAACCTCATTGCTAAAACATAACTTGTTTTTATATAGAACTCTTAAAACACAATTATATAATTTTTTTATGCCAATAAGATGTTTATGCGACTAAGCCTTACAACTTTAACTCTTCAAAAATTAGTTATAGGAACATTCTTAACCACTACTATAAAATATCTTGTGTTACTTGAGCACCCACTAAGAAATGTGTAATATTTACAGTTTCAACTTATACAATGTCATTTTTACTGTGAATACGAAGAGTTGCAGCGGCTTATTACGTCAATCTCCCCTAGTCCATAGCCAGCCGCTAGTTTTCACTTATCTCAACAGGAAGTAAAACACAGTCAGCAAATACAAGCTGAATATCTATGTTAGTGTTTCTTATGCACTCGCATTCCTCTAATAACGCTAAAAATGTCCATTTGCACACGTTTTGGTCATCCGAGGCAGTTTCCAACAACCGTTACTCATACAGGCGCTTGATTTATTCATCTATTCTGTCCTATCTATAAAACGGGTCATTATTTATGTTAAATATAGTGTAAGTGTTGCCGTGTGGACACCGCGGTTCAATAACACTTAATTGTTGCACAGTCTGAGGGAATTTGTTATAAAGCCATTGGCTCTCTGCTTCCGACTGCGAGTCGCTTAGGCAAAACGACGAGATGATCTCCTGAAGACTGCGCGAAAACAATTCACTACAAGTTGCCAACGTTTCGGCCTGTATTAGGTCTTCCTCAGGGAACTAAAAAAATGTTTACATTATTTAACAGTTTTAACATACTGCTAAAATTAGAGCCCTGAGGAAGATCTAATAGAGGTCGAAACGTTGGCGATTTGTAGTAAATTGCTTTTTTTCCTATTACCGGACCAAATGAAACTAAATAATAATAATATAATAATAATACCTTTACCCCTCATTCTAATCACACGGATTAACCAAGAAGTCGGAGACTTGTGCTAGAGAGGGGACAGCATATTATTATTAAGCAGACTGCATTTGCACCCAGGAAAGACTTATGATGGTAGGTAATATGTTCTTATGTGTTTTTAACAATGTGGGCAAAACGCTTCAATTAAATGGAGAGTTGGAATTGGTCAAAATTGTTTCTTTTTTTTTCATTTGAAACTATGTTTCAAGTTTTATAGATTTTTTCAACAAAAGTACCTTTTTATGTAGAAAGTTATCATTTTTGCTATGAAATTATCACACTAATATTTACAAAAAAGTTTGGTCATTAATTTTTCTCTATGCGTTTGGGAAATACTAATTAAAAACACAAAGCGTCATCAACACCCTGTTTTGCGATACATGTTTACATATAGATTTTTCGTCTTATTTTGGGGTCTAAAAAACGCAGTACTACTTTTAGAACCTAGACCTTGTATGTCCACAAAAACCCAATAACGTAACACAAGTTGAGTGAAATTATATCTCAAACACAACGTTAAATTATAAATTTTCTACAGACATAATATTACATACATTATGATATTGTAAATTTTAAAAAGCATATTGTAAAAGAATATAACTTAATTAACAAAATCTTTGTTTATTTCAATTGAATTTTACTTTCGCATTTTGATTGTAACTGCAACCAAAGGTGTTATTTTGTCGTATTAATGTGATATTCATGGAAAACGCATATAAAATTACACTGTTCAAACTTTCTATATCTCTAAACAAACGTTGAATAATTTTAAGTAATGCCTAATGAAGAACTAAGAATCGTTACAAACAAGTGGAATTTTCCCTTACTCTGCAAAAAAAAATAATTACACATTTTATTTTATTGCATATATTTTTACACATTTCTCTGTATACAGTGCTTTCGAAAAGTAACGATTAAATTCATTAGTTTTGAAACTGGGAAGATGTCGAAAAAATCCCCTGTCACGTCGATTTTTAAAAAAGACACTTTTTGACATTCGACCCATATTTGTGACGTCATCGTTGTTCGAGATATGACGTCATCGACAATTTTTTTAAATACTAACCCCCACTTTTAACCATGCCATTTGAAAGAGAGTGTCATTTTACATACATACATCATGAAAAATTATAGTCTTACATAAAAAAAATTTCAAGAAAATAATGTTAGAAGATTTTAAAATTTAATTTTCACAATACTGTGCATCTCCCCATTATGCAACACCTGTCCGTGCTTATTTAGATTAGCTGTTCCCAAATCGTTGGATAGGTAGAAGGAGGCCGATTGAGTGGTCAGCCAGATCGCCTGATTTGACACCCCTAGATTATTTCTTGTGGGGATACTTAAAAAGCAAAGTATACGTTACTAGACCGGTTAATTTATTTATAAATACATCGTATACCTCCTGAAGTTATTGATAATGTCCAAAAAGAATTTATTAATCGTCTTGGCTACTGTCAGGCAGCCAACGGTGCACAATGTGAACATTTAATTTAGTCGATTTTTTCCATAATCATTATCATTTTCAGTATTGTGAAAATTAAATTTTAAAATCTTCAAGCATTATTTTCTTGAAATTTTTGTTATGTAACACCACCATTTCTCATGATGTATGTATGTAGAATGAGACGCTCTTTCAAATGGCATGCTCAAAATTGGGGATTGCTATTTAAAAAAATGTCGATGACGTCATATTTCGAACAACGATGACAAATGTGGGTCGTATGTGAAAAAGTGCCTATTTTAAAAACAAAATTACGTGCCAGGGGATTTTTTCGAAAATAATTAATTTATTCGTTACTTTTCGAAACCACTGCATATTCGTCCTGTGATGTAATCGAGTAATACAGTTAATTTTAAAGGCATTTCACTACTGCAGCTAATTCGAACAACTTGAAGCAGACACCGCATAGAAAGTTATATTATTCAAATAAGGAATCTGATGATATACGCTGGTCTCCGTCCGTCCGTAAGCTAATTTCCTTTATCCCGACTGCCATTTTCCTCCTCGTGCTGCCTATTCATCGAAGCAAGAAAGTAAACGCATAAATTGGCGGCTATTCAATTAATCCGTGATAATTGGCGGATTCCACTCGTGCTTTCTTATATAAATAAAGGCATGAAGTTGTCAAGGATATGACAAATTTCATTGATTTTACATACATTATGTCTATATATCAATCCGACATCATATCTATAATTGCATGCATTCGTATAAGGAAAATACCACTACGAGTTACAAATAAATGCAGAAATCTACATCTACATAACACTCTAGACCGGGAGATATTTTACTACACGGATTTATACTCGGCCGTATGCAGGACGAAAAATTATTAACACCAGAGAAATTCATCGCGTTCGTCTCTCATAAATTGATTGATACTGGTTTACGTTTGATAGGAAAGGAAAAAGAATATATACAAGGTGTTTCTAAAATAGTATTTGATGTTTCAAAGCGTGCAGAACAAGTTAAAAAGTGAAATGTAAAAAAAGTTGCTGTGAAAGTAAGATTTTCCAGGAGAATATCTAAAAATTTATTTTTGAGCACTGGTAATATAATAAATCTTGCTAATGATTGTGATAAAATTAAAACTAATTAGGACTATGGCTCTCAAAAATATTAGCAATTTAGAAAGTGTTTAGATTACCGGTATTTCGTTTTTCTTTTATTTATCGCTTTTTTGTTTATGATTTACTAGAATATTATTTGTTTTTAAATTCTTTATTAGAATATGCTAAAAATTAAAACTAAATTTGTTGGAAAAATTAAATATTTTTTATCTAACACCTCAAGTCTGTAACTATATCTACAATATACAATCAAAACTAACACTTTAATGTATAAATTTTACACTTTAACGATACTAATAACATTTAAATATACAAAGTTATGTAATAAATCTTTAGGACACTATTACATATAGAAAAATGTACATACTCTTGTGCAGACCTAAATTAAAGCAGAATTGCCTTCTTTTGTATTAAAATATGTATTTTTTTTATAGTTTATGTAATATAAAAACGGAGTTTTCCAGCAAAATGCGTAGTTTTTAGAACAAACTGAACTTTCTGGAAAACTTAGAGTAATTCTACTTTGATTCAAGTACTAGAAATCCTCTTATTCAAGATTCAAGATACATTTTAATGCCATTATTTTGGGTGAAAACGACGTCCGCGCGAAATTGTGCCCCCGCGGTCTAAATTAGGGGCAAATAAACACATGAAATAGTGCCACCCGAAGGTTGTTCGGTTCACAGTAGCATGGCGATCAAACCAGACATTACCATCGACCGGTAGGCAGGAGATAAGAATCTATATGCTCTGTCAAATGTTTAATTTGTTCGGAGTATTTATTAATGTTCTATATTTATGATGCAGAACCGCCTTTATATCGAACAACACGATAAATCTGTTTAGAACAGAGCGAATAGACTCTCCAATATATGTGGTGTGCGTTTGATCCTCCCTTATCCTCTCGAATTCCATGTTAGAAAAGTCGAGACAAGCGCAGCAACACCACCTCTGTTAAAATATTCCACATTGTTCGGATTACGGATGGTTGCATTGCCGCATGGGCGACGGAAGTGCTTGAATTTATGTCATACTGGGGGTTATATAACGTCTAGTCCAGTAATCTACGTTATATTACTTTAGAATAGAGTAATGAAGAAAAGAACGAAATTCTTCAGTCATTACGCATTGCAAATGTAGTTGTGGCAAGAATTCAGACGACTTACGTCACAGCTGACTTTACGAAATTGTTTTTATTGTCAACATAATTTTCGATAATTGCTCACGTTAAAAAAACAATTTTTGTAATTTCGTGTAAACATTTAGTGTAGTATATAGTTTTATTATTCGCAGTTGCAGTTTCATAAATATTTTGATGAAAATATTCATTTATTCGCATGACGTAAGTCGTCTGAATTCTTCCCCCAACTATACCTACCCCAACAACAGAATTATCAAAATCGAAGAAAAAAATATTAATATGTTGCAAGCTTCGAAGTAAATTAATCAAAATTTCTGATAATTCCACATTTTCAAAAAAATTATACAGGATGATTAAAACATATTAAGTGCTGAATTTACATGACAAATTAATTGACCAGATTTTTTTTGTTTTTCCGAATTCTCATTTTTGGGCATAAAATTTTGTTTTTTGCAAATATCTTCAGAACCTTGACTTCAATGAAATTTGGTATAGGGTTCTAGATACTCTATCTGAACATTATTGAAAAAGTGGTTTTGTCAATTACTACAGACGACGCTATTATGCGCAATGCCACTCAGTTTTTCTTCAGAATCTTTTGTTTTAATTTTTGCCATTGAATTCGTAGCAGAGTTTAATTCTACACAAAAGTACTATTTACTTTTTTTCGTATAAACTTTTAACTTTTTGAAAAAACTAAGTGGCATTACGCATAACTAGTGCCCTCTGCGATATTTGACAGAACTACTTTCTTAATAATGTTCAGGGATATTTTAAAAAAACTAAATTTTAGGCCCAATTTAGGTATATAACCAATTTTTTTCCTAGTATTTCTGAATCACCTAATATTGTGTTATGTTTTAGTTTCATCATAGTGTAGCTAATGATTAAGTAATTTGTACCAGAGCTAAAAGAATTTAAAATATTTAAACTTTCTAATAATATTTTCTAAAAGTATATCTAGTCGTAGTTGGCCATGACTCCAACCAAAAGTTCACTCATTGAATGTGCATATTTAAATCGGACTAAAAAAAAACATTTTAGAAAGATGTTCTTTTTTCAAAATTTTATATTGTAACCGGCGCCTTCGGTAAATTTTATAAAATTATTATACAAAAAAAGAGAACAAATAAGGTAATAAATTTATTTTAAATTAAGGTTTTGCATTCTTTTTGAAGATAATATTATCTATATTCCTGTTTTATTTGCTCATGTGTTTTATAAAATTATTATACAAAAAAAGAGAACAAATAAGGTAATAAATTTATTTTAAATTAAGGTTTTGCATTCTTTTTGAAGATAATATTATCTATATTCCTGTTTTATTTGCTCATGTGTTTTTTAATAAATATTCTTGTACATTTCATCTGAAAACAACGTCAAATACAAAAATTAGATAGGTAGATATTCTTAAATTTGTAAATTATGTTTTTACAAAAATTAGAACACAGCATATTCCTGTTTTTTTTTTTTTCATTAAGAAATAATCATAGTACAGGCACGTCTATAATATTTTCTTATATATTTTTTTCTTTAAGAGAAAAGTTATAAATATAAGGTTTATTAGTTATTTACCTGACTTTAAGGAAGTTTAAAAAAATAGTGGAACATTGCGTTCATCAACAATAACATTTATGATTTAATCGTGTTATAAAGTACCCTTAATGCAAGGGACTAAGTTATGACACGACATTCTCTAGACAATTTTTATGTAAAATCTATTCAAGTACAATAAAAAAACAAGCAAAATCGAACGGTGAAACGAAAACATAAAAATCTCACAAAGCATATCACCACGAATAGTTCATTTCTTGGTTCATTAACACCGTTGTATTGCATTTTGTTTAGATGTACTAATATAAAAGAATATTTCGCGTCCAGCCAAGGCTAGTTAAAAAAACCAGAACCCGTTATAAGGCGTTATAATTTTCTTCAAATCTTGACACAAAGCACCAAAGTCGTAATGCTAATTTCGGTAAAGCATTCGTAGGCACACAGCAGGCTCCGGTTTCAAAGGAACCTGTAGCTGCACGAGAGTTCACTATTTTTAGATAGCTCGGTCTTATTTGGCATTTAATGAAAGTAGAGGCATTCCTCTACAAATCGGCAGGAAAGAATTGCATCCAACTTTGCCACAGTGCTCGCCTATTGTAAATGACGATGGTGGCGTGTCAGTCTATTTTATTTACATATTATCGGGCTATATCATACACTTAAAGAGAGGGACAGTCGCCGTACGGTCACGTAAGACGAAGACCTACCCATGAGAAAGAGACGGGCCAAGCCGGCGACGGAGAAACTGGGCTATTACCTAACGGGAGGGAGGGAGAAGGAAAACAGGAGGAATGGGCTACCTCGCGGCCATCACCATACTTCATGTCGTCTTAGGGCGATGTTGCCACATCGGCCGGCTACTACACAGCATCTCCGCGCGGTCCAGGCTTGGAGTCGACCATGAGGAATGTGAATTTCACGTGTCGAGAGTTACGCGTTCAAGTATTTGTGCTCAAAAAGTCGGTGAAAATAATAGCAATTACCGAGTGTTTTTGCCCAGTCGTTAGCGGTACAAATCCGATAGGATACGGCAGGGAATCTTCTCGTTCTCGGATCGGATTTGGAGGCAATTATTTAATCATTACAATTTTCTCTTCTGGCGACTGGTAATTACCGGCTATTACCATAAAACAAATACGATGATTCCGATGATAATGGACGGTCTATCATTACCCGGGTTCACCGTTAGATTTTTTTAGGAGGACGTGGCCGGCATTTTCAATACGTAATATGTTATGTATCTTCCATTTTCTAACAGGTCAACTCATCATTTCAGATACGGTTCTAGTACGGTATAAAATTCAGTGGCGGTTCGTAACAAACGCACATCCCAAAATATTGCAATTTAACTAAATACACCTATACAGGGTGTCCCATAACTTATGGGCCATAGAGCAACCGGAGATACTAGACATTTCTGCGATATGCACCAATATCTCTTATTCTTATTCGACCGATTTTTCGGTCGTCCACCAGAATTTTTAGTATAAAACGAACCCGTTTCACCTAACTGATTGAATATTCTTTGAAATATTTTTCGGTCTGGAATGGTTCTGGCTGGGTATAGGTCTTCATACCTTCTAAGTGCTGCACGACTGTTGCAATTTTCTTGCGCATAAACGCAGAGCATACGTCGTAAATCACGGTTAGAAAATTTATTAAGCCTGGGTATTTTTAAATAAAAATATTCATGTACTTGAATATTGCAAAAAAAACAGTTGTCACTGTAACAAATTTTGTTAACATTCAAGGCACACTTGTAAATTAAATATTTTACAGCCATCGACATAATGTGCAATGACACATTCAATGGTGAAAATGTGGAAAACGGCTTGAGATATCGAGATCGACCAAGAGTCCCTTTTTTACGTAAAAAAGTTGGCTCTTTTATGGTTTAATTTATAAATTCTATTAATTGTACGGGTAAAAAAAGTATTAGTGAATTCTTTAAATAGTAACATATTACTTAGGCAACTTTGGCTCAAAAGACATATTTTTATGTCTACTATCTCCGGTTGCTCTATGGTCCATAAGTTATGGGACACGCCGTATATAAAGTTGCACAAAGTGTGTTAATTAAAACAAGATTTTAAAAGTGTTTATTAGACGAAATGAAAAAGTCAGTATAGTAAGGTTTGTCTCTAAAATTGACAGTTAATAATAAAACTATTTTATTTCTGCTACTGCTTGTTGATGAAAATGGATGGAAAATTTAGCGAACAAATTGACATGTTACTTGTGCTAAGTTTTTTTGAAGGAAACTGTAGATGAAGTGTAGAAGAATATCATAGTAGATTTCCAAATCGAATGAATCCTCATCGAGAAATAATTTCTAACGGCTTGAAAGACAGAAGTTTTTCAATAATATCCGAGAAGGTCCTAGTGTAATAAGGGTACAAGATGAAAAAAATATTTTGCAAACAGTTGAAGATGAAAACAAATACATACTAAACGTTTATCTCGAGAAACTAGAATATCAAGAACTTCTGCACGCCAAACTATTAAACGTAATCTGTTTCTTTCATATCACATTCAAAAACTAAAAGACCTATTACCTCACGATTTGGATCGACGAAGAAACTTATGTGAGTTTATGTTGCATCAGGATATTAACTTTCACAAGAAAATTATTTTCACTGATGAGGTTTGTTTCACTTGTTCAGGAATTGCAAATGATCACAACTTTCATGAATAATCCGATGTAAACCCCTATGCAATAAGTCCTAGATATTTTCAACGCGAGTTTAAAATAAATGTTTGAGCCCGTATTACTGATCGTTATTTAATTGTACCAGTTATTTTACCAAATGGATTAAATGGCGACAGTTACTTAGACTTTCTACAAAAAATACTGATTTAATCGAACTTAGACTAGAGTTTTGATTTATGCATGATAGGGCACCGCCTCATTTTAGTGCTACTGTTAGAGTCTCAATGAATTTTAAGTTTCCAAATAAATGAGTAGGACAAGAAAATATTTGGCCACCACCAAATTGGCCACCACGATCGCCAGACCTCAACAAAAGTTTTTATGTTCTTTGGGGAACATTGAAGTATTTTGTTTATTCCTCGTCAGTTGAATCCCGAGAAGAATTGTTGGAACCGTATTACGAATAAATGTAACGTTACAATAAAGGATCATCATTTATTAGACGTTTCCGAGAAAATGGTGCCCATTTTGAACAATTTCTTTTTTTAATTTTATTTTTATTTTATTACAAACTGCCACGGGATACTATCATTTTTTTTAATTCGATCAATGGAAAAAAATTGGTATATTTTGTAATTTTTAATTAAAGTTTATTGATGTAAATAATAAGCAACCAGAGATTACAGCAACAATTACATGTGAAGAACCGTGGTTAAAAAAATAATCTATTAGAAATTTGCCTCACGAATTAAAATTCATGAAACCCATCTGTTTCGTTGTGTATTGAGAGAAATTATAAAATTGGATTCAACTTTATGCAAAGTGTAACTTCCAGTCACAATTATTTCTCGTGAAAATAGGCGAGATCATTCATTTTCTGTGCGAAGAACTGGTCATTATAAATTCTATTTTGTCAGGTTGCCCAGATACCCTACACAGCTCGTCTCGTTCTAAGTGAAAACAGAGCAACGAGACGACGATTTGAATATGAAGCAAGCACCCAGACCGCAACCACTTTGAGCTTAAAATAAAGCAAATCACTTTAGCATAATAAAACTAAAACGCTGGATATCTACATATAAACCTGTATATAAGTCAGTCGGCAGAAAAATCCACAAATTATGCCTTGTCAGCGCACAAACGCACCACAGATACCTAAAAGGATAGTCTAGGACGAAAAGTTCCGATTCACAATTCTATGCTTTGTCCTGCTAATATTATAATTAAAGCGCGGACACATTGACAGGCCTGAGCTACAGTAAACCTGTCACATATGTTTAATACGACTCGAGGATGCTATGCATTACTTCTGTACAGAGACGGACTGGCCCACCCTGGAGGCGGATCCCTCATTAGATCCTATTGAAGGCAGAAACACTGCCGAAGCAATTTGCTATAGTATGCAAATTGTTCTTTCTTCCGAAACAGGTTTAACATAGAAAAATCTGCAGATATTACACAAAAATTGTGGATTCCTTGCCTACAGAGTTAAGAATATATTACAATTTCTATTTTAAAACTTGAACGGAAAAGATGGAAGAGAAATGTGAAAGCCAAATTATTAGATTAGTATTTTAAACAGTACTATTTAATTTATTACACTTACATATTTGAATAAATTATTCATTACACTGCTAAGAAAGTTGTGTACATGAATTTTCCAGATTCAAGGTTTTTATATACTTTATTTTTTATATATTTTACACAAAATGTGTTAGAATTACTAGTAGTATAACAAAATATGTATAATTTTTACTAATAACGTGTTACACTGAGAAAAGACAAACGCTTAAAGCAACAATTTACTTGATGTCAATTTTTTATTGCTGCCAAGAACATTTTTCTTGAAATAAAACAAAGACGATTAAAATAACAAAAAAAAAAAAAAATTGGTGACGACTTACTGCTTAACTGATCGATTTCTCATGTTTAATGTTAAATAATTTATTCCATCTACGTGTTATTTTTTATATTAAGCTTTTTCTTATTTGGGCACAACTTTTTTTTCTTTATTGTTTCATATTGATTATTGCTTGACATACAACTACACCGATATTATATGAACTGTTATTTTGTTTGACTTTGAACGGTGTCATATTATTAAATTAAACATTTTTAATTAATTATCTCCTACCAAAAAAAGTGTAAAGTGAAGTGTAGACTATTTAAGTTTAACACTATGGAATGTTGATACAAATATATAGTCTTTTACTTGAAAAGAATTGTTGTTGGTCAATGAAACTCATTGCCGTTATTTGCACTGCACGTGCTTCGCTAATGACCGCTCGTTGTAGCTTTTTAAATACAACCTACCGACGGGGTTTGCCAGGATAAGAGACAGAAGGAGATCCTTAGTAGAGTCACCGGCATCGACGTCATTTATCCTGCCAAGAATATTGGCGCGCACTATAACAATTTAAAACTGTTAATACAAATACAAACTTTAATCTTTTCGATCGTTAGATAAACAATATAATGTTTATATAGAGCAGTTTCGTAATTGTTGTATGATATATTTACTTCAGTTAATAGAATCAACATAGCGTATTAAATAAGTACATATTTAGGTTTCTCTAACCAATATTATTACGTTGAACTAAAATAATAATGGAATATTGAATTAAAAAATATATGTTGATATTTTTAAAAGATTAAGTGAAGTAGTTTTTGGGTTCGTCATATATAACCGTGAAAAAATGTGAATCTGTGAACAGTTTTTGAGTAAATTTAACAGTTTTTTTTCTTTGTGTAGAAGTACTCTGTTCCGTGTTAACTTAACATACTTCTGTATTCTGTATTCCTAACTGGCTATATACAATTGTATTCATTTTTGTTAAAATGTATAATTTTTTACGGTGCATTTATCTTAGTTTTAGTACATATACCTTACAAATGTTTTTCTAAAATATAATTTTTAACAAAATATTTCGAAATAAAACTGAACATCTTTTGAACTAGTCCGATCCTGTATTCCCTACTCTTGTATCTGCTGGCTGTCAAATATCTAATGTTCACTTCTACTTATCCTTGCCACAAGCGAAGATAAGCATTCCCAGTTTTATAATCGAGATTTTGTTATAAATTCCATTGAATTTATATAATCGACGGGATTCAACTAAATTCTGAATTTGTCACAGTAACTCTGCGTTGTATCTGATTGGGATCAGTTTCTTTCGTTCGATCCGAGTGAGCTGTGCCTACGATTTTATTATGAAATCGTCACTTTATTGGTTCTTGATAATTCGAAAACATTTCCATCAAGCGGAAAGCAACAGGTACTTTATGAATATACTCTTGTCGGTTGATTTTTCTAGTACCGAGATGTGACGTGATGAAATATCACGCATCATTAATCAAGATATCTTCCTTCGGAAACAGATGACAATAATCCTTAATCTAACCTTGTTTATGCGTGTTCAAACCCACAATGCAAATTATTTCACTATTAATTAAACAATATAATAATAAAGTTATGGACATATGCTGCGGATACTCGATTAACACGATTTCTTAACTTTAAATTATATGGTAATCTGTCGTCAGCCATGGGATGATAGATGATGTCGCTTAGAAATGGAAATCAATGAATACTTCAATTCGTCTGGCTAATAAGCAGAAGAAGACGGAGGTAAGTGATGTGAAGATAAAATATATCGATTATTTCACACTGTAAGTATGATAAATTTCGATCGCATACAAATCAAGTTAATGTCAAAAGTTCCGGAAATATAGGGTCAAATTTGTTAAGAGTTTGAACATTAGAATAAATTAAAAGTTTTTCAAAAATATTGCCAAACTTTACCTTATGGATCTCGGTTTTTTTACACTTGAAAACTTTCTTACTAGCAACTAAATGACGCTAAGTATTCCTCCAAGTTTAAATAGTTCTTTCTGCTTAATGAATTTGTACAATCATCATCCATCAAGTATTTCTCAACATTAAAAAAATGTTATAGTACGATTTTCTTTTCTAATTATGGTATAATTCCGTGATGATTAGTTACATACAAAACAGCGGAATTTCGAGAAACAACCAGAAAATTTATAGTAGAGACAACTAGGTCCAGAGAGTCCAGGTGTAGGTGACCAGACATATACAGATTTCGAATTTGTTAGCTCGCTAGGCTGACGATAATCGTGATTGCTTGATTATGTATCCAGTTTATAAAAGCATAGAAGTATAGAAGGACATAGTGCGTGAGATATAAGTGTCTACATCTATTGGTGATTAGATTATATTTTATCGATCTAGACGTATATACAACGTGAAGTAAATATTACTAAAAAACGTTACACTTCAATCTTCCTAAAGTATAAATTTATAAATTAATACATAGTGAAGAAAATATTCTATTTCGGAACACACTTCTGCCTTTAGTTCAAAACATGAGTAGTATCGACGTTTTTTATACGTTTTATTATTATATTACTAAAATGCTGTTTAGAAAACGTGTTATTAATATTTGGATAATACCTTTAGTACATTAAAACCACATATGTATTTAAAACGTTTAATTCTACTTTTTATAAACGTTGCACTTAACGTGCAGTTAAATATTATTAAAATATAAACGTATATAATACATTTGTGTACAGCAGTCTAATAAACGTTATAAAAAAAATAAACGTTGAAATATTCAACGCCAAATGTTTTATCTCCGATAAAGATCAATACATAAAAGATTCAAAATATATATTTTCTTTATTACAAAATACAAGAAAAGAGATTTACAGTTTTTCTGACCCTGTTGACGTACACTAGCAAAAGTAACTGCTGATGACATTTCCCATCACTTACTACTTACTTTAGCAAAAATGTAAATTTTAGTTACATAATTGAGTTTAATAGAAAAAAAGAAGAAATTTTTAAATTTCTTCTGTAAGAAAGAAAGTAACTCTTTCAAAACAAGCAAATAATCGAGTGTTTAACAATTTTCCTTACGAGTTTAACATTATCCCATCGACAGGTTAAAAATTCAACAGAATTTTGACTTGCTTTTCAGTAATACAATAATAGTTTTACAATTTTTTAAGTACCAGTGAACAGTGAATGCAATGTTCCACCTATTCTCTGAGATAAGTCTTATTTCTTACACTTATTCGATAACGAAACAAAAAAAAATCAACAACTGTTCAATTTTTACCCCAACCCATCATCCCATGAACCTCTTTCTCTTCAAAGAATGGTTGCGTATTGTTACACAATACCGAACCGTCATTAGAATCCCTTCTGTGTATATCGACGCAGTTCAAATGTTTATTGGTAGTAAAACTAGCACACTACAACATGAAAGCTGTCTTAAAAATAGGTATAGGAATTCCTTCACAGAGGTGAGCTTGACGAAGAAGGAGGGTACTCTGTCTTACACGGACAGGCAGGACTCATCAATTATACAACACACTAATGAGTTTTATGGGTTTTCGTTTATATTATAATCACATCTAGAGGCAAAGACCGAGAGTTAAGAACGCACACGCCTTCTTTGCTCTTTGTACACAAATTAATCATCTAGGTGCCGATCTTGCATGTTTTCCGTATAGTTTACACTCACCAAAAATAATTTCTACAATTCCATCACCAGAAAAGCCAAATCGAGAGGCGGAGAAAGTCGACCACATCGAAAATCGAGTAGGCGATAGTTAAAAACTACTAATTAAATTATATGGCGATCTATCTCACCTCTGACATTTCATTGAAAGTTAAGCCATCCGAATCTACCAATTAATACATTAACATTCAAATAAGTCGGTTTCATAAACGAAAGTTTTGCTTGTAAATCATGCTCCAATGGGTTTCTCGGAACAGAATACTAGTGGATTCGTGTCAAACCCAACGATTGATCGACAGAATTTTGGCCTACATACACTTTTACACACTTGTCCAAGGTTTCTGCAAAAAATTATACAGGTGTCTTAAGTTAATTGAGTTTTTTACATTAGTTGAATTCGACATCGGATGCATTCTTTGGGATAATTAAGCAAATAAAAAGATATAGAACAAGTTGGAATCTCCTGAGGCTACTGAAATATTGAATTGAAGTGTTACATATATGCATAATATGTAAATAACAGACACGCCACTTTCTATTTTGTTATATTAATTGCAAGAATAGTGTTTTCTCAACGCATATATTGAATTGGATGCAGCAATCATTCTAGTTTCTTCCCCATCAAAAACAATGATTCGAATTATCATTGGTGTGGAAGCCGCAGCCAGGCAATATGCAAAATTCCTCGAAGTCAACACTTGCTTCTTGCTCTGGCTTCCAGCTCGAAAGCCTAGTAATTTGCAGCAAGGGATAAAAATAAAGCACAACGCTCTTCCGCATATAGAATAAGTATTGATTATAGAAGAGGAAGTATAAAATATGACCAAGAGAGCATCAATAACCTCGGCGAAGGTAACCGCGGTAGCGGTCGGTATAGCCGCGTTTTGCAATGCCAACCGTGTACGAACGAGATTTGTCACACTCAGAGAATGGTTTGCGTAACATCGCCTTGACCTCTCTCTCGGTGGAGATCTTATTTGTTATAAGGACCGGTGTTCTCACCTACGAATAAAGTGCTTAATAGTTATTTATCAAATAAAGTTAGCAGGTTAATTTATCAGGTCACTAAAATTGATTTGCATCCATTTTAGTCTCAGTACTGTTTCAATATTTTCTAAATAATTGAAGGTATACATTTCCACTGGCAAAAAAACGTAAGACAACGTCGTTGTTTTCAAAAGCTTCCTGTAAACAAAAGAATGACATATTTGAGAAATAACACAAATATTAAACAAAGAACGCTCTCATTATTTTGCTTATTCATTTCTTATTTATTTGAAATTGGATCCAAAAGTTTTAAAACAATAAGAAAATCATACGTAATCATTTGATGTAATGATGTCATTGCCAAATTTGGTACATGATTTAGGTTTATTATTGGTCTTTTTTGACTACGAGTTCAAGCAAATTGAAACACTACCAGGTGTTCAGTGAGGGTGAGTCACCCCTAAAGTTATACCATACTCTTTTTCCATTGATCATATTTAAAAAGAATGATAATATCCCGCGAAGAATTTAAAAAGCATTTTTTTAGTTTTGTTAAACTTTAAAAAACTGTAAGGTTTTCAAGAAAAAATGCATTAATTAAAATAAGATTTTAATAGTGTTTATTAGAAGAAATCAAAAAGTCAGTAGCAGGCTTTGTCATTAAAATTAATAATAGTAATAAAACTATTGGAAAATTTACATCCAGCGAACAAGTTGACATGTTACTTATGCTAGGTTTCTGTGGAAACTGTAAAGAAGTGTGGAAGAATATCGTAGGAGGTTTCCAAATAATACCGGCTCAAGAGACAGAAAAGTTTTTCAATAATATCCGAGAACGTTCTAGGGTAATAAGGGAGCAAGTTGTAGGATTGTGAAAAATTTCATTAATTTATTTCTACGTTTGGAAAGTACTAATTAAAAAATGTCGACAAGAACTAACCTTTTCCACCCTGTATGTCGAAAATGAAACGATTTAGAATTAGGATTTATATAGACTTTATTCGTTTTTAAAACAAAACATTAAACATGGCTAAAAATATATATTTGTGCTTTAAAATATCTATTATAGTATTTATCAAATAAGGAAATGAGAATGAGAAGAAGAATTATTGTGGGGATGAGAATATTCAGTGTGTATTTTAGGATGTGTAAAATGTTTGTGTTAATAGTTTAACACACTCTGGCTTTTTTATATGTTTTACACAATAAATAAATAAAAATTCCTAGAAAAACAATAACATATAATGTATCTGTATAACGTGCACCAATGTGTTAACTGTCCTGTTCTGAGTTAACTTAACACACTTCTGTGTTCTATATCCCTACTCATCACCGTCGTCCATACGTAACTTCTTTGTAATTTGTAACGCTTGTAATCTTAGAGAAACTGAAGACTCCTTCCTAAATAGATCTTTGCTTATTTTTTTTTTTGGTTTTGTTCTTTATGATTTTAAAAATGTTATTAGTTTAAAGTTTTTAAAAAAAATACGTTAAAAGCTAAAACTAACTTTGTTAAATAAATCGTTACAAAATTTGGTTGTTGTTAATTTGAACTGAACTGTAATTTTAATAAAACGATAAAATGTAAAAAATACACAACATTTGTTATATTAACACAGCGGATTTAAACACACTAGCACAGCACACAGTACACAGTACACAGCAAGGGATTGATTTTTGAAGCGCTAAATGAACAGCGAAAGATTTGATCTAAATAGTAGGTTCTCGAAGTAACCTTCAAGTATTTAATAATAATAATAATAATAATATCTCTACCCCTCATTCTAATCACAGGGATTAGCCTAGAAGTCGGAGACTTGTGCGGGAGAGGGGGCGGCATATTATTATTAAGCAGGCCGCATTTGCGCCCAGGAACGACTTACGTTGGTAGGCCCTAACCACTATTAAGTGCAGGAATGAGGGAAACCTGGAAAACCTCATTAATTAGGGGGGTAGTCAAATATCAACCGGTATCAATCTCTCACATTGACCCAAGCTAACATTATTCCAGCCTACCATACCCGCAGAGACGGTGCCAATCCTCTCCACGAATATAGCTTATATACGGTCTACCGGCAGCTGGGCTCGAACCAACTCCGATCTAGTCACCTCGATTCAAGTACTGACGCCTTAAACCGCGCGACCACTGACCGACTAAACTTTATTACTAAACTTGAACAAACTAGTCTTCTCAGTGTAATTCTGGTCGATGCGTTAACTGTGTAAGAACACAGTTTACTAGCTCCGCATTGTTTCTTATAGTACACTCGGGCAACACAGATCTTTACAGATCGCTTGGGATAATCACGATAAACTTACTTAATGGTTTCATTATTATACTGGTTCTGATTGTGGCATAAATCATCGTACTATCTAGTTATTACAGATATTAAAATTAACGCTGCGCTCGATAATTAGCAGCTGGGGAATTATTAATTTTCAGAAAAACCACGACGTAATAAACTGGTTAAATTGATCCAATTCTCGCCCAGAAATGCCGCATTTTCAATTTAATCGCCACAAGTTATTAGAAAAATGCGAATTATACGTTAGCTGATAAAGCCATGAATATTAACTAGAGATTTATTACTTTTCACACCCACCACTCATATTAATCATAAGCCGGATGATTGTATTTCTAAATTCAACCTCGGATTAATCAAAATAATAAGTACAGGGCGATTTAGGTAACTAAAGAAATGAGTTTTCTTGTAAATGGCTGAAGAAGAGTGAGGCCAAACAGAGTTTGTTTAGAATAAAACTTGAATATTTTCACACAAAAGAACACATTACTGTGATAATCGAATTCAACACAGGATTGTGTATATTTTTACACATTTGATTTACTATAATGCACTGTGTTAATATAATACATGTTATGTGAAATTTTTTCACATTTCAATGTTTACATCATTAAAAGTGTAGCCACAACCAAACGACGTTAGGGGTCGTGATGTCCAGTTTTGTTTCTCAAAAGTATGTAATTTTTTTACGGATATTGAAAGAACTTTTTATTTCAAGCTTTGTTTTCCAAATAGTAGTCTTTTAATTTATTTTAATCCCAACTATATAGCTGGAGATACTAGACACCAAAATATTATATTTGAGCTCATCATGCCTTGATGATCATGTCACTGGTTTAAGAAATACAGGGTGTTCAAGGTTTAAATTGTATTCCGAAATTTCTCAATAATTGAGAAAGTTTTGGTAGCACGACTCTGAAAATTGGTAGTGTTGGATTTTTTGGTGCTAGAATTATTAATTTGAAGCGTATTTTGACGTTGTTCCTAGAGGGTGCTAGTTTCACCATATTATTTAGGTAAATCAAAACATATGTTTTCATTTGTTCAGCTATGCTTAAAAAAGTTTACAACAGTATAGATTTAATTATTGGTTTAATAAACAAATATTCCATAAAAGAGAAATACATGTAACAAAAAAATTGAAAAAACTTCTATATAAACATCATTAGCATCTATACATAGATTGTAGCGCTTTCTTATTTTGGATGAAGTTACTTTTTTTAAATTATAAGCCGATATTCTGTTACAGGTATCTGTACTTCAAGTAGAAAAAATATAGACCTATATTTAAAAAAGTGACTTAATCTGAAAAAAGAAAGTGCTACAATCTATGTGTAGATACTAATGATGTTTTTTTACTGTTTTAGAAAGGTATTTTAAGCTAATTTAAATCAAATCTCCTACAATTCCTATCAATGAAGTCATATGTATGTTCTCTGATACCAAACATCTAGGTATGCTAATAAACAATTCCACAGACAAAGCTATTCAATAATTATCTAAAGAAAATAATATAATTTACTAACTTTCTAATGAAACACTCTATAAATATCTAACTTCACTTTTTGGCAGTGGGAACACGACAAATTCAACCACAATAGATGAGATCTGACCTATAAATATGAAGTTAGATATTTATAGAGTGTTTCATTAGAAGGTTAGTAAATTATATTATTTTGTTTGGATAATTATTGAATAGAGCTTTGTCTGTGGAATTGTTCATTAGCATACCTAGATGTTTGGTATCAGAGAACATACATATGACTTCATTGATAGGAATTGTAGGAGATTTGATTTATATTAGCTTAAAATACCTTTCTAAAACAGTAAAAAATGTTACAAAAGCTAATAATAAGGAATATATGGGTAGATATTGTGGGTGTAATTCAACGCAGATTGGGATAGTTAGTTTTATACAATATTATTAATACCTAAAAATATAAAAAAACTAATGATGTTGATACTGAATTTTTATTAAAGTAGATTTTTATTTTTTTCTTAAATTTTTTCATTTTTTCTTTCTTTCAATATCCAAAAAAAAGATATATTTATAACAAAAAAGAGTTTGTTATGGTTTCGTTATCTACCTTAATTTTAAGTCTTAGTCAGCCCAAACAAAGTTTGTTTGGCAGCTCTCGCTTCGCTAAAACCGTTTACAAGAAAAATCATTTCTTCAATTAAACCGATCACCCTTACAAAACAATTTTTCTATTTCGGAAAATATTATTACCAGGCCCGGACCGTGAATTTGCAATGCAAACTCCGTCGTTAAAAAAACCATCACGGCCTTATGATAGGCATTTATTTATATTTAGACTCAACCGCTGATGCATGGAATCATTAAAATCTGAAGCCATCTACCTACGGTATGCCGCTGTACAAATTCGATAATATATGTTAAATTATAACCTCAATATAAACTGCTTTCGTAAAAAGTAAAATTGATGTAAATGAGGTAATAAAATCAGCATTCGCTTTTTACGACATGCGATTTCGGAATTTTTAAAAGCCCGGACGGAAATAATTAATAAATAAATGTTCACGTCGAAGCTCATACAATTGCTGGGACGATTTTGTAACATAAAAATTGTTTAGAAATGCCGACTCTCATTTTTTAATCCAAATAACTAAAAGTTTATTTGACGAAACAGACCATAACACACTGAAAAGAATTATATAAAGGTAAATTTATCATGACTATCTCTTTGTAAAGTTACTAATGCTCTGTAAAATTTAAATGTAATTAGACAGATATTGCATGTAAGAAGTATATGTATTTTTACTATAGGAATTACATATACTCGTAAATAATAAGTAAATTTATTAATTCTTAGTAATGCAATTATTCATTTAATTCATGTAAAATGTGTCTTGTACCACTTTAATTTCAACTACATTACAATATCTGTAACATTGTGTAGACAAGCCGACCATTACTGATTCGGGACGTTGTAGACACAAGCGTTGGAATGTGTTTGCCATATATATCTATATGAAAATACATAATATTGGTAATTCTTATTAAATTTAAGGAATTTTTCACGATTTGTTGCTACATTTCTATGAATAACAGGTATTATTTCAATTAATAATGTAAATTTCCGTAATATTTATAAAATTACATGAGACAGCTATAAAATTACATTACAGTAATATTAACTATTATTATCTTTTGTGAAATTTTACAGTGGAAAAGTTAATAATAAAACACAAATCCAATCAACAAACACATAATGTAAATATAAGAATTTTTATATTCTTTTTTCATAAAAATTGTATTTGTTGAAACAAAAAATGAAAGTATGTGTCAGAATTGTCTATCGCTATATAAGCCGTGAATACGATATCCACAGTTTAGAAATAATTCAAAAACAAAACATGCTTAACTACGAACAGTTAAATAACATTTTGCTCTAAGCAACGTATAATTACAAGCAATTTAGCAAATTTTCAGACATTTTACACGATAACTTTCAAGACAAATGGCCCAAATTATTCAACTGCTCCATTCTCCTCAGTTCTGGTCAAAAATAGGCACAATAGATAAAACCGTCAACGATATTAATATTTATTTGGTACACTTTCCGTTTATTTACGGCTTTAAGGACCTAGGAGCGATTCCGTAGTGGGAGTATTATCATGAATAATAAATAGTGGGTTAGAAGAACAGCAGCGAGGCAAGAATGGTACGAAATATCCACTTGATCGTAATTATGAGTGCGGTAATACCGCAATAAAATTGCTCAATCGGTAAATAATTCTTCACTTCACGATATATTAAACAAAATATGAAAGGTGAACACGTGAAAGTATAAAATTGTGGTGCTCAAGGTGCCCCTGCAAGGAAGCGACAGCAATTATTATAGAATCGTGTTACTTTTTCATATTGGAAAAGCGTGATTGATTTTTTGCAGCACCAAAAAAATTGCCTTCAATTCGCATATGTTAAACGTTATACAAGATTAAAATAACGAAAGAGGAAATGATTTCAGAGTTCAAAAGTGTATGCACAGTCTGCATTATAAAAAAATTATTATATTATAATAGTTTTATTTCACTATAATTTTAGCAGCAAATCGTGTAAAAGTCTGTAAATTTAATAATAATTACCAATATTATGTATTTTTACATAGTTATGATAAACACATTCCAACGCATGCGCCTACAGCGTTCCGAATCAGTAATGGTCTCCTTGTCTATACAATCATATGTTTTATAGATATTGTAGTGTGGTTGAAATCAAAGTGGTACGAGACATTTCAAGTGTGTGCATGGTTTAGTTGTGCAGTAAAATAGTGTATGAGAAGGTAATTTAAAAAAATATTTTGAAATGCACAATGCGTGGTACTGCATTTATAGTTGCTTAAAAATGCAACATACTTGTACTTACATCAATATTACCACAGAAATTCTCAAAAATATGCAACTTTCTACATGATAAATACTTAAAAATATTGCTTATATATTCATTTTTGACTTTTACTAACTTCTGTATTAATAATGCAATGACACTTCTAACTTATACAGTAGTAGTATGTAAAACAGTATGAGTACTGTTAATATTAAAAAAAAATCGAGTTTCTTCGAAATACATACAAAATTCAATTGAAATATTCAATTTCAATGCAATATTATTGCAATCCAATTTTACAGAGTATTAGTACTTTACACATTGTAAGCAAAATGATTTTGATAGTTACACGCATAAATCTTTCTTTCAGTGTGTAGTGAGAATTGCAACAAAATTTGATAAAAACAAACATTTTCAGTTAAAGGTTGTGGCTAGTCCACATGATGTTTATATTAAACCTATTCCTATGGAAATCATGTATGTAGCGTCATGAACAACCTTTATTATTACCAGTGCTGGTTTGTAGTTGCATTTGTAGCTACAAAATGTTGACCATTTGGTTTGTTGTCTCGTTTATGCCTTATCTAGACAATATAGAAATTTTAACCTATCCTGAATAACCTAACACTTGACGGCATTAACAAATATGAAGATAATTCGCATCCAGTTTGACATGTATGTCAATAGTGATTTAATTCAAGTCAGCAGTGATTTAATTTGACACTGTACCTGTCACTGATAACTAATATGATGATGATGATGATTACTAATACAAAGTGACCATATATCGCTACGCACACTAATTCCGATTTTTTTCAAATTTCGTATGTTTGTTCTGACTTAATTTAATTTATTTCGTCAACTCCAGTGGGGTACTTTGTTCTATTTTTGTTTTTTACTCAGGAATGTACATGAAAAAGGTTATTAATTTTTTTCCTAGAAAACGAAGCAAGATACCAAACAGAGTAAAGAGACAAAAAAGCATAATTAAAAAATATATGAAACCTAAGGAAAATCAGTGGCGTCTTATATTTTTACGTATCAATAGGAATGATCCTTCGGACGCGACTGGAGTAGACAAAATAAATTAAATTAAGTCAGAAAATGTCTGGTTTTTATAAACAAACATAAAAAATTTCAAAAAAATCAGAATTAGGTTTCTTCAGATATTAACAAAAACCGAACGAAGCATTTGCATACACAGGTTCATAGGAACTTTTTTTGTTATTTTTGTTCAAATAAACTCCCCCTGATGTTCCCGCAATATTAACGGGACACCCTGTATATCATTTGAAAATAAACATCAACATAACTATGTCGGTCATAAACAGCTAAGCAACTATTACATTAAGTAACCTATTAAGAAAAATATTTTTCTTTTTGATGAGTTTATTTCAAAATTAAAATTATTTTTCAAATGTTCATAATAAAACTTAATACATGCATAATTATATTTTACAGTAATGTGTAGTGTAGTGTTTCTATATCAAGATGAGTTTTGGAAAATATTTTTTTATAAAAGCTGGATAAAAGCGGGACACGTGCTGAAAAGGAACCGGCGACTCAAAATCGGGACTTTCTCGCCTAATTTTTAGACTAATATAAACTAAAAACGAATGTAATATTTACCACAACTTACTATATTCTATAACAAATTAGATTTGCAAGGAAAATTAAAGCAGTGTCAACAAACTATTTTTATTTACACTGCCTAAACAACGACTACAGTTATTAAAAGGTCATTCCTAGACGTATCCCCTACATACAAAAAATGCAGGACCAGTTTCTGAAGCAACAATATGGCGCATTTCGCCCGAGGAGTACCAACCAATAATACCATTTCCAAGTTCGAAACTGTAGCAGAGATTGAATTACGTAGGCAAAAAACGAAAATGACTAATGATCCTTTACCGAAAAAAAAAACACTGGCCGTTCAAAGGTGTCGACAATCTGTATGTTCTTGTTAATTGTATCAATCTTATGTCTATTCATCCGAACACCGTTGGATACTGTGGTATTCGAACCCCACTGAGAACAAACAACGTCTCAGCGCACCAACTAGTCGTAACGCAAAAATGTGAAGAGAAATTTCGTTGGTTGTAAAAGTGAAGAACCGATGATTACCGGCTCTGTACGAGTAGGGAAACGCGTAGGATGTCTTCGATCCACTATATAAACTCATTATGCTGTGTCTTTAACAATCTCTTAAGAAATTGGTATCTATTGATTGTTACTGGCACCGCCAAAATCGTGACTCAAAATTTACTAGCTGGTAAATAATCTTATCTAAGCTATTTGTTGGCAAAACATTAAATTGGCTTTTCTGCCTAGTAAAACATATAATCTTTTATCCAAATTTGTTCTAATTTCACGCAAAGTCGTCTTTTTATATTTATTAATTGCGTTTTATTATGATTATCCATGGCTTTTCGTTACTATGTTTACCGCTGATGATGCTTGTTGAATTGTTTGTGTTTACTTTAATGTTATTATCAATTTTAAAAAATTGTCAAGTAACTGTTCGAAACGTAATTGAATGTGAGGAGGATTATTACCATTAACACTACCTGAGATAAGAAACCTGGCGCGAGATGTGGAATTGAATCTATTACCCGATAAGTCAAGAACTGTATATGATCCCACATACAGCAGATTCATGGAATATAGACAGAAGAAAAATGTAGGATCTTTCTCCGAAAATGTGCTGATTGCCTATTTTTTCGATATTTCAAAGAAAATGAAGTCTTCAACGTTACTGTCTACCTATTCGATGTTGAAAGCCACCCTGAATAAAAAAATGAAATTGATTTGGCAAAATATTTGAAGTTACGAGTTTTTTTGAAACGGCAGTCAGATGATTTCCATGTAAGAAAATCCCGAGGTTTTCAAAGAGAAGATATTGAAAAAATTTTATCAGAAACCCCAGATGAATTGTATTTGAGCACGAAAGTAGGAATATACTGAAAATTATCTATTATGGATTAAAGAACTATTTTTCAGTTTATATTTTAGGTAGGTGATGAGTTTTTGCAAATGAAAACGGATGCTAAGGGCGACACATTGCTAATTATGGTACCAAAACAATGACAAAAAAATCGAGATCTTTTGTAGTATTGGAATATTTAAGTATTTACAGAAAATATATAGCCTCCAGACCTTCGAATTTGAATAATCGGCGTTCGGTAAAATGTCAAAAGAAATTGCTACTTTCTGGAACTAGCCCATGCGAAAGAGTATACTAGGCACTGCTTTCGCAGAACTTCTACCACGTTGGTGATACATCCTGGTGGGGATATAATAACAATGTTGATGATGATGATGTCAAGTGTCATTAGAAAACCTCTTTTAATGTCATTTGGAGAAAAAACAAATTGTCCTCTCAAGTAAAGATAAAAAATGAAACACATGCACGTCCAATTACCATAATACGCGTACATTTGGTAAACAATAAGAACGTTGTAGATCTGGTATCACAAATAATGTTACGAAAAGTACGCGAAGCGGCACAAGATGCACCATTGAACGATCCTGCACACATGAACAGTATTTTTTCAAAGCGTGAACGTCATTTTCCGACGATGCTCATTTGAGGAAGCAGACCAGAAAATAACCCACGGACAAATGGATGCCATTCATCGTAATAAGCTTAGTAATGATTTAAAACGATGAGAAAAACGTGTTCATGGATTCTTTTACTATTGTGAGATATGAAAGGAGATAAAGCCGTCTTAAAATGTTAAGTACTAATTATATTATTATAAAAGTCTGTCTTGTTTGGATTGTACACGCAGTCGGTTCCAAAGCAGATTGGTAGTTTTGCTATAATTAGTTCTTTCATTGTTATCACACAGAACGTATGCACTGATTTTGAAAGCTTTGTTTTAGCATGATATAGTCAATGACATGATTGGTGTATTATTGAGAGTAAAATGGCTTAACTGAATTTAGTTTTGGCAAGCTTGTTTTGCTTTTTCTTAGTTTATGGATTAGGTACGTGTATAGCTTGTCGGAGTTAATTCTATTAATAATTAATAACAGTAACTGCAAAAGCAGTTGAATTTGCTGCATAAAATAGATGTAATAAAATATTACCAATTTCTTTCCTTGGAAATTTTTTTCCATTTTTTGTCCGGTTTTACAGAGAACCAATTTCCAGTGCCATGTAGATGCAATTTTTTCACCCTGTATACTTTATTTGAAGGACATTCAGCATGTAAAATTATTTTTTAAAACAACGTTTATTAAGTATAAGTCCAGTTCTGCTGAATTGAATTAATTATAAATTCACTGCCACTTGATTGAGAGTTTCGCTTCTGTCAACACTAATTGAATTACATTTTGGCTAATACAAATATTTAATTATGATCAAAATGCATACATTTAGACGACCAATGTAATAATAATAAATTACTAAGCTTATAATTTTTGGATAAAGAACAACAATCATTTATGTCGCAACATCTTGCAGGTACAATAAAAAATTAAGACATTATTCACTGTTTCTTGTTCGTGGACTTATCTAAAACTATTCCTAGTTTAAAATTGTTTTTTAAGAAACTTAAACAGCTAAACAAATTTAGTTGATCTATAAATCAAAACTAGCAAAATTAGAACATATTAAAGGTGTCTGGTTGAATAAATCAACAAATTTAAATTGAGGAAGGACATTCATAATTAAATTATTAAAATCCCGAGTCTTTGCAGGTGTCGTACATTAAAATAATTCCCACTCGTTCTTTGTACGAGCAAAGTGGGAATATGAAATGATATGTTGTATATTAACCAACATGCAAATCGTAGCATCATTTACATGCGTATAAAAATTAATGAATGATATAAAAATGTATCATACTTATCGCAACCTTGAATTTGTCACCCACATGGTTGTGCGGTGGAAAGTGCAAGGACAGCGGCCGAAGTGATTTTAGAAATATTTCAGGCTTAGTTGCATTAAAATTTTAAATTTGTCTGCAAAATGCAGTTTGTCTGGATAATTTTTGGGATTTTGTCGAGTTGCCTTTTTTTAGAATACCAAACGGGTATTTGGGTACACTTCTTGAGATCAGATAAAGGTATTCGATGCCAGTTCTACAATATAAAACCGACTTATTTACCCATTCGGCGAGAACAAAGATTAATTAAACATTTTTCAGATTTTATCCGACGATAAGCTTGGTATATTAATAGTAAATTGTCAAAGACGCCTGTTTTCTTCTCCTTTCCAACAAAAAAAGTTCTATTTAATCTTTATCAGGGTGGTCATGACAAAACAATAGGCCAAAATCTTGTAATGTATTGATTTAATGTTCCATGATACTTATTTAGCTGATAGAGATAATAATTTACGCAACAAGCATTTGGTCGCTATAAAAAATGGAGTAAGGAAAAAAAATATTTATCATAATTAACAAGAAAGGATTACTTATTAATATTATTCAACAAACTAAGTAACACACAGCTGTCTTAATCTCTTTGGTACTACTAGTCAATGATAAGAACAGAAGTTTTACTCAAGAAGAATATCGATATCAAAAAGTACTTACAAATAAGAAAATATCCAGATTTTTAATGAATACGGACGATGACGTTTCTTTTTCTCATAAAGAATATTACAAATACCTATGATCTTTAGTAACAAAGTTTAATAACCAATATTTTTTTAGGTTATTTGAATTATTTGTTTACGGTCGTATGTCAGAAGGAAGGAGTCAGAAATCTGCTTGTAGAAAAATGACGAAGGTCTATGCTTTCAAGTCATGGTACCCAATACCACGACAAAAGTGTCTACAAGAATTCTTTGTAATATTTGGGAGTATTGATGCTTTGAATTTACTAGAACTGGTAAGAAAATAAGTCATATTGAGAAATAAAAACTGTGATCATATAAAGCTAGTAAATGTACCAAAGAACATATTGGTATAAATACTATTGGCAACTGACTGACTGCACGATTTCATAAACTTCCTAATCCAAATGCGAATACTAGGCACTGTTTTCGACCCTCTTCCTCCCTTTTAGCTGATTGCGGGGCAAATCTTTTGAGTATAAGAACACATGGTGGTTGGAAGCCTAATTCTTTTGCTGGAAGCTATATGAACTTCTACTGAAAACAAGAAACGAATGGCTATGAAAATTCTAGGCGAAAGCGAGAATATTTCCTTGAAAACCGAAAATATTCCCTCAACATCCAAAGTTATTTCATCGACATCTATAAGTTATGATCACACTCAAAATATATCCACTTATTCAAGAAAATCGTTAGACATCTCAGCATCTCGAAATAATTTATCCAATTGTAATGGTTTTACTGTCAAGATATTTAATAAATGAGTTTTTATATTATATTTTCCTTATTTATTAAATGTGCCTAATCTAACTTACAATGTCATTGTCGCACTCAGTGGGTTAATAAATAAAAAAAAAACAGGTGTGGGATAATGTAAGTCATTATGATATTTAAAATAGTGCCAAATTATAGTCATTATATAACAGTTCCATAACAGTAAAATATTTATACTACTAGTATTCTGAAAAAATACTAAAAAGTGACTTTAATTTTGAATGTCTTTTTTCATTTTCCTTTAGGCAAACAAATCCTTGAGATCACATATGCCAGACTGTTATTTTTTAAATTATAACAAAGCAAAATAATCACACGTCTACTAGGTTAAGTGGCATTTGGTGTTCGCTAATAATTTCTATTGTGTAGAAAATTATTTAAAAGCCTCTAGAAATAAATATGTTGTGCTAATCTAGCATATGTGAACATATGTAAAATAAGCAGTCGAAACAATTATATTTACAAAAACTTCGGAATCTGTCTCCTTCCAAAACAATGACAAACTAGTTCTGATATTTAAATTAACATTTTTATCAATGCCAGCACACTTTTTTGGAAAGCGTATTAAAATTTATTCAATAATCCGAATATTTTAAATTAAAATGCACATCTTTTATTTAATTTATTAACAGCAGAAGGCAACTTTTCGAACGTTTATTTGATTAATTGTAATATCACTATAAAAATACCTTCGACTTATTACTTATACAATGTGGTGTGTAATGCATTTATGAATGCATTTATGCAAGGTAATACCAAGAAAAGCAAGCACCGACAGTACTAGCATTTTCAAATAAAAAATGTCCACTCACGGGGGCATGTATGTTGTAGGAAAAAATTACGGTAAGACAATTTAAATTAACGTTAACGATGAAATAAAAAATGCTAAATTAGAGAATTGGTGGGATATTTAAACTTGGAGATAACATTACCAGGTTAGCATTCATTGTGTCCTTGTCTGTATAACGTTTACCGTTACGGTTGCTGTTTATTACATTTGTACATCCTAAAGAATTTGATTGCAGGCATTGTGGAGCATGTAATTCCCAACATAATAGGAAAATAAATCGACGAGGCATACACGCAGGATCTTCTATGGTATGATATTAATTTTATTCCTAATGCATTTTCTATTACAGCCTTACCAAATGCTTGTTATTTGGTATTCGCTTCTCAAAAGCAGACGCATACCTAATGAAGCACGAGAGTTGGGTATATTGAATGAAAAAAACTCTTTTAATAAATCTATCGTTAAGCTTTGTATTTTTTATGTAACACACAAACCGTACAAACCCGTTTTCTTTGAGGATAAGGATGAATTAAGTATCCTTTCGGCATAAATTAATTTGAAGAAATGGTTACAGAAAGCCGTTCTGAAGGATCGATGTGCACCCATAAATCAGGATATAGAAATTAAATCACGCATTCAGGAAATATAATTAAGACGCCACGCACATATATTACGATTGGTTTTCTGGAAAAGTTTTCAACGAGGCGCTTATGTCTCGTGTAAAGTTTAACGCCGTTCGTTTTTTATGGCAGATCAAGTTTTATCGAAAAGAGCAACCACGAATTCTAATAAATATCACGATTATAATTTAATAAGTAATAATTCGGTGTTAAGGTCATTAAAAATGTCACCTTGTCGTGATAAATGGCCGTTTCTCAAGAAAAGGAAAATCGTTAAAGTGATTAATATGGCATAGGAAGATTATTTCCAAACCCAACAAATTATTATTGTCACTGTTGTCTAGCTCCTGTAATATATCTGCTTGAGTTCGTATACTGAGTCTATAATGTTTTTCGAGCTATCCAAAGCGCATTCAAGACATGCTCGCAGCATATTGATAACAAGTAGAAGTTTATTCTTGTACTGTAAAATGTTTGGATATTATCAGGGCGTTTCAAGACTTCATACAAAAAATCTGGAGTAGATGATTGTCAAAATAAAAGCAAGCATACTCAGACAAACAATAAAAAGACTTATCAAGTAAATATTTCTTCAAACAAATTTTGAACAGTTTAATATTTTGACAAGATTTTATGTAGTCAGGCAGTTTATTAAGTATTCTTAACCCCCTTATATTTAGAAACATTTTGTGTTAAATTCATTCTAGTAAACGGTAGGTGAAAGTTATTTTGACGGGTTATTATGAGAAAGAATGTTCCCATTTAAATTAAATATGCCTGCGTTATTGAATATATAAGTACTTATCTCCAAAATATACAAGGACGTCAGCGTTAATATATCATATTCCCTAAAAATGGCCTACAGGATTCTCTCAAAGATACCTTAGCTATGCATCGAATAATGGACTTTTGCGCAATAAACACTTCAAAAGTTAAGTTAGAATTTAACAATTATTAGATAAAATTTATGTTAAAGTTAATAGGTATTTCTAAATGTAAGGTATTTAAGTTTTGGTTAAAATTAATTCGAAGATGCAGACAAGATATCTAGTAATGACAAGCATGTCAAAATTACTGTAAAGTTTTTACTGTTTTAAAGAACTAGTAGAAGATCAATAATTATAGGATGATTGAAGATAAAAAATATGTTCGTACAAAATTTAGCATTGTAATCTGAGACTGGCCAACTGTGTAGGTATATGTGTCTCAGTTACGATATATTGGACAGATTTTCTATAAATTAAACATGCGTTTTTATTTGTTGTAGCCAAATTTGTGCTTCTGTTCGCCTCTGACTGATTTATGTACAGGCGATACTACAAAAGACGGCCATAATAGTATTTCACTGAAACACTTTCACATTTTGAACACCTTAATTTACGGCTTACGTAAAACCTGAAACAGTAAAACGCGACCGTAAATCTGATTAATCCCTTCGATGATCCACTTAAAACGGCGAATCCGTGCCGTGAAAAACAGGCACCGGCTAAATTTAATTAAAGGAAAAAATCGCTCCTTCTTTAATTGCCACTCTCTCCTCTTAATATATGGCGAAAAAATCGCCGAATATCGTCCGCCGGTTGTTTATATTTCAAACCGAGTGTGTCTCGCTCTCTATAAAGATGGCAATGTCCAGTTTAAAAACCAGAGTTGTAGAACATACTTTCATTGGTTTATGTGTCCAGTTTTTAAGCCGCGGAAAACAACAACCAATTTAAGAGGTCAAATGCACTTTCACGTCGAACCGGGTCGGATGAATCGAACCGATCGGAGGGGATTTCGGTTTATAAGGACTATACACTGGGAAAAGGGAACACTGCTAAATGTAAAACTATAACGTTGACGTTTAGAGACTCAACCATTAGGTTAAATGCATTCATGAAATGGCATCAACAAGTGTTGTCACTTTGGAATTTGGACAGAAAAAAGTAACATTAGTATTTAATACATATACAGGATGTTTCTAAAATATAGTCCAGATTGAATAAATTTTGCTGTGGACGTAGATAAGAACACATTAAAAAAATTACAAGGCTTATTGCCTTTTGCACTGTCAAAAACACTTTTGTTCAATTCCTAATAGTTTCAAAGTGTCAGAAATATTTGATCAGTAAAGTTTTGAATTTGTTTTCAAACGTTTTTGACAGTTTGGAACCAGTCTGGATTCTTTGCTTAAACAGACCTGAATGAAAACTTGGTACATATTATTAGGTTATTCGTTGTAATAATCTCATATAGAAAAACAATTTTTGATTTATATGTCATGCCGTGGTGAAGGTTTTGTTATCTGAAAAAAATACCGATTACACTTTTTGGTAAAATAATATGTTTTTCGGTAAAAGCACCTCAAAGGATCCAAAAAATGGTACTTGTTGTCTATAATTCTCATCGTTTTCTATGTTAACGTAAGACCATATACTTCCGCCACTGATTGTTTAAAGTGATTGACCCTGTAATACCTTAACTAGTCATACTGTATAACCAAATATATAGCTTAAATATCCCCACTACTGCAGTAACTATATAAAATAGTTAATATCTTTTGAACCTATAACACCCGGTATCATCTTAATAAAACCTTATAAAAAAAATTATTATTAAAAATGTCACAGACAATGTTTTTATTAAAAAATCCCTCGGTTCGTATCCCAGCATATAGAAAGATATTTATAAAAATGTACCATATTTTAGAATCATCCTCATATATTTATACACGTGACTATACAGGTAAACAGAACACGTTTGTATAAAAACGACCTTAGTGAAATGATCACCTCTTACGAGCTACAGCCCTTCAAATTTTCCAAATATATATATATATATATATATATATATATATATATATATATATATATATATATATATATGGAATAGCATCTGAAATTTGATATAGTAAAATTTTACATAAATACGTGTCATGCTAATTTCTATCATTAGATCTTTTGTGACTTTTGAGTGTTTCCTTACATTTGCTACTTAAAAACTTTAATTTTTACGATAACTTTATTTAATGGCGCAAATACTGTGCCGAATCAAGAAAAAAAGGCACAAATCTTGTAATTTTGCTGCATTTTCAGCGGAAAAGACTCTTTACCTGAAATCATAACAGTTTCTACTTGGTGCACTGAATTTTTCAAATAGGATCCTTTCAAAAACGGTTACCCCTAAAACTTCAACAAAGATAACCTTTATCATATAGAAAAAGTAGGAAAATCGACTGTTTCAATACAGATCAGATGGATACAATGCCGCAAAAAATTTCTGTCATTTAAAAAAAGCATGATGTGGCATAAATGGCGCTCTCTACTAGTGACGTCAAAATTAGAAACAAATTTGAATTTCTATCCCACAAAAACCCCCAATCTCCAAAATGTATAGAAATATTTGGATTTTTTAAGAAGTTATTTACAAATGTAGAAAATAAAATTTTATCTTCGACACCTTGTATCAAACCTGTATATTATACTGTTAAATTTTCCAATTTTATAGTTTGATGTTTGTTTAAACGTTTCATATGAAAATCAAAGAACGTTTATTTCAGAGTTCAGTTTATTTAATAATAGAACCGTGTTTATTTCACTCCCCAGCCCGAGAGGCATTCCTGTGTACATGAATCGGAATAATAATTAGTCATATGACTTCCTCACAAGGTCCCAACGTCGTCGAGTCGGGTTTATGTACTTTTCTCAGCGTACGCTCGTGAATTCCGGTGTAGATTTATGCTTATTTATTGCTGTGTGTGGGCACAATCTTAAATAGTAAATCATTTCACTAGCAGATACAAGACGTACCTCCTTTTTATTACAATGCCGTTGATTATATTCGTGTATAATCGGCGCAGGTTACTTCCCCGAAAATGTGTGTTTGTTGGGGATCGTCGAATGGCTCGAGGTAAATTCCCCTGCCCACGGCACAGACAAAAAGTAAATTTAGACTAACGTTTACAGAATCATTCAAAGAGATATTTGTAAATTTTGTAAAATTTGTGCAGTTTAGTTGAGATAATTTTACATATTATTAGGTTAACAGAAAAATCAAAGAAATTGTACGAGAAGCATCACAAGCAGCACACTAGTTATAATTCAAAACTATAAGACCTGATATTTATATAAAAGATGGCAGCGTAGCTGCAGCTCTTCCAGGCTATTTACAGGAGTACCATACACTAATGTCTTCAAATATGCCCAAATAAATTTTAAACCGTCATACTTGATATACGTTTAATATTCTTACGACTATTTTAATTTTTTCGAAATGTCAATAATACGGAAGTGCACGATAGTGATGTGATTTTTGTTATTTTCTACTTATCTTTTTTTTTCAGTGTGAGATTTTTTGGTTAGGCAAACTTAGTTTTAAAAAAATAACCCTTGACTGATCCGTTTGGCGCAAGGGCTTATTTAATTAATCTTTATTATTTTTTCAGAAGTGTGGCAAAAACCCAAAAAAATAGTAAAAATAATTTTGATAGTTACTATTCCTGATTCAAAGAAGTCGAACTTTTATTGTCATAAATAACATTTAAGATAACTCTATCAACTTTTTGTCATTCTATAGGAAGTATGTAGCATTGAGGCCTAGAAACGAAAGCACGATTATTATTAAAATTTAATAAAGGCAAGTGTTTTAATTAAATGGTAGAAATGAATGTTATTGCTAAAATACCAAACAATATTGCTAATTATCTTAATTCATCAGAGTGTCATTTATACACAAGACATTGCTTTCGCCGAACATCGGTTACTTTATTGGTCACTTTGTAATACATAAATAACTATTTTTGTTTCAGTTTGCGTTCAAAAAAGTATGAAGTAAAATAGAAACTGTATTATAAAGCTGTGGTAGAAATAGGTAAGTAACAATTATAACATAGATACAAAGACCACAGCATAGATTTGGAACATTGAAAAGTAGTGGCAATTGGCGATATTTTTCTGCTGTCTTATCTATTACATACGTTGTCTAGTAAATAATATGCTTATGATTATAATTATAATTAATGTACTAACAATAATGTGTATATGCTTAAGATTTAACTTTTTTCGAGGAGAATATTGAGTTTTATACTCGGTTTTATATAACCATACTTAGAAAGTTATTATATTGTAAACTAAACAGTGCGTCTCAGGGCATCATTGACTATATTTATAGGTTTTTTTACATCATTGAATTGGAAATCATCAGCTATACGCTGAGAATACAGTATTTATTGCGCAATTTTTTTATAAAGCTTCTTCTGTTTACTCAAACGCATTGTGTTAATTTGCCTTACAATGAGGACCATTGTGCGGCGATCCGAGAGCCGTACGCTTTTCGCTATTGTTTCTTAATCTTATAGGAGTACAACATCGACCGGTAGAATAGAGCCCCGATGAATCCAGAGAATGCCGAGCACTGCCACAGCTCGGCTTTGTCTTGTCTAGCCGTAACACCACCTCCATCATTAATTACGGTTTTTAGAGAAACGCGTCAGGCATGCCTGCCGTACATGAAATTGGTGGCCGTCATTCACTTCAGCCTCGGTTAGAGTCGGTTTGAAATTTCCTGATGAGATATTACCGTAATCGGATTTAACACATGAAATTGTTTCTAGTGAGATAGTAAGAAGTTAACTTTCAAAATTTACTAATAAATTCGATCGTCTAGGGCAGGATATACTAACATTGACACAAACTTTCAAAAAATTACACATTTTTCCAATCGAAACTTTTGAAATTTACTATAATTTCCAACCATCCAAGACCGAATCATAGGTCAGAAAAGTTTAGTACATTTTTAATTTAGAATAATTTATAATACCTAATAATTAGTAACTAATTATTTGTCCTAAGAAGATTCAGAAGATTTAAAAGATTAGTTAATTTTTGAGTTACCTTACTGAGAAAAGGCAAGCCAAGAATATTGGCGCGCACTATAACATTTAAAAGTTGTTAAGACAGATACAAAATTTAGCCTTTCCGAACGTTAGATTCGTAATAATTGTTGATTGAATACATATATTTTTAGGTTCTTAAATAATAATGTAATATTGCATTAACTAATATTTATTGACATTTTTAAAAGCTTAATTGAAGTAGTGTTTGGGTTCGCCATATATAACTGTTAATTTAGCTTTTGAGTAATCTTAACAGTTTTTTTCTCGGTAACTACTTCTAAAAGGCACTAATCATTCCAGTCTAAATTACTGCCTCGAATTAAAAGTGTTTAAAATTCACTAATCTTTCGAATTTTTTGTATGAACCTATTATGACCTGCCGCTACATAATATATGTACAGAGTTAACTATGAATAAGTACAAAAATTTTAACCACGTGCTCAGGGAGGTCTAAAAAACAATTGAAAATTATTTCGGAATTCTAATTTTCTCTATCTCCTCTTAAAATATTTGTACTTAGTCATAGTTAACCCTTTATAAGCTACTATTTCTAAAATTTACTAATCCTTCAATATTTTTCATTAATTTACACATTACTAACTATAATATTACCTGTTCAGACAACTATGATACTTCGTTTACTCAAAGACTTAAAGAAGTCGTCACGAGCGCATTCAAATCGAGATAAAGTATAATGAAAAATACACCTTCTCTATCTACCCATGTCCAAGTCATACACTATTAATTTTATATATTAAAATATGCAAGCATGCTTATGCTTTACTGTTAAATTATCGGTAATTATGTTAATGTTCTAGGAAGGTAAAATTGAAGTATTAAGAAACCTGACACTGTCGGTAAACAATAACATAACATTAAATCTACGACTAACATATAACACACCTTTCTCGTTGGCGAGGTACGATGGTAAAAAGCGGACCGTAAACGCATTTTTGTTTTTGTTAATCGGTCATGCTACGACTAGAACACAAATTACCATCTTCTGGTCGAAGTAGACTAGAATATTACTCACGGAAATGATTGAAGAGCTAAATTCACTTCGGAATACCAGGCGATTATAAGCAAATCAGTTTGAATAAGGTATACTTCATGTGGTGAAAGTATCAGCCACTGGTTGTTAGAGCTGGTACCCATAAAGAGCATCTCAAAAGGTTTTGAGCTACACATAAATCTGCCTAGGTACTTATTTGTTAATATTTAATGGAAAATGCCTAGTATTAGTTTTAGTTGTACTATATTCCTCTGACGTTTACTAATATTTCCAGTTTGCTGGTGAGTTTTAAAATTCACTAATCTTTCGAAACCTTTGGAATTTACTCATGTCCATGCATAGTATCAAGATTTATAAATTTTTGAATTTCTACTTCCAAAAATGTACCAAACTTTTCATAATGATTTGATTGTATTTTCTCCAAAAATCCAGTTTTGAAGACCTTTTCCTAATCCTACCAAATATGCTGAAACATTTTTTGCACTTATTCGCGCGGAATGGTGCGTTGAAGCGCATAGTTGTAAGACAAATTACCATCCTTAATACATTTGATGCAGCATAGTTGAACTTGTGTAATTGACGTGGAACGGAGAACTAGACATGTCTTCAAACACGCAATGTTACGTACAAGACATAATAGTGGCATTTCTTCAGTCGGGCATGATCGGTAGCGACATCTGTTGATTAATACTGTAACAAAATTAGATCAGCTTGCCGACTGCCGTGTGGACGTGAATCAAAATCTAATGCACATTTAGACGTATCAGTTAATAATGAATGGTAATATTCCCTTCCATTTTCCAGTCGCCATTTAAACTTGACGATATATTGTGCTCACAAATAATTTCAGGTTGTATTAAAATATGAATATTATATATATTTTGTAACAACAAAAGATCCTCGTAGATTAACTTATATATTAATAACTGTAATAGATTCATAAAATAATATGTCTCCTTGTTAACATATTTATATTTTAATCGATTAGCTTCTTTATTATATTATCTGGCTTTTTATTTATACATTATTATAACCTCTTTCCGGTCAAGACTATCATTTTCCAATTTTTATAATGTCACATAATATGACGGACAAATTACTGGTCTGACTATGCACGGACAAGACAATGAGGGCTATTATACCCCAGGTTGAGAACGAGATAATAGTTTTTCCAAGTTACGGTAGTACGTCCATCGCCGTATTAAAATTGTAACAGTCGCATGGACCTTCCACTGTTACCCAGTTATACACGGTTCATTAAAAACTTGCTAATTTAAAATCAATTCTAAATACGAAGTGAAATTGGCCGTATTTTTTGGGATTTTTCTATTAAGAAATATACACATGATTTAATAGTAAAGCCAAAACAAAAAACTGTTGTTTTGTGGCCGTGGCAAATGTAACAAAGGCGCCATTAGCCATGGACCATATACCAATTTTTTAATCTATTTCTGCTTGTCATTTTCGGCAGTTTCAAAGTGTTACAAGGCACTTTAGACGGAGGTAGAAAATAATGCGATGCATTTTTTGCCATTGCTAGGTTATTGCTTTATATTTAATCTATTTATTTTCTGTTAAAGACATTCCTTTATCTGTCTCCAAAACTCCTAACAGGATATACATTAGTCAATGTGTTCTTCTTCTTGTTTTGTATAGTCAATTTTAGAAGTTACTTGGATAATTACATTTTGACAAACAACAGTTCAAATTAGTTAATTTTATAGGAATCTAGCGACTAATAATCAAAATTCGAATGTTTAGTGAAATTTGAAAGTTACTTGGATAGTTGGATTTTGCTAGATTAATAGTATTTTTTGCCACTTAAAAATCATAAGATTCGAAAGATTAGCAAATTTTAAAATAGCACACATCACATTTTGCCAAATAAGAGATCTTAATTGCATCTTCTAACATAATTAGAAGATTCGAAAGATTAGTGAATAAGACATACTATTTTAACTCATATTTGTAGATTCTACGAAACAGTTATTAAATTTTGAATAATTTTCAACACTATACTGACTGCAAAAAAATCAATAAATATTACCTCGACCGTTCACTTTTTTTAAAGTGCTGTTTACGAATCCTTAAAATCTCTTTAAATTCAACCCACATTTTGTTAACTACGATTGCACCTGACAATTCTAAGAAAAAGAAACGCTTGTAGACCTTCGGTCGGATACCTGGCCAGGTACATAAAAGCAACACAAAGGCTCCTGCTTGTTAGATTTGAGTGGAAATAATAGTTTATGTAACTTTTGACTGGAGAAAACACTTAAAATTAGCAACAGCGCATTGACCGTAGAGAAAGAGACATTTAAATAAAACTTTTTAACTGTCCATTGCTAAGAGTGTCAGTAGATGTAGATGCGAGAGATAATGAAATTAAAACCGTTTTATCGAATTAGATCATCTTTACGATTGTATTTGGCAACTGATATTACACTTTCAAAATTTGAGAATAGCGGCTGGAATGCTGCATTGAAAATAATTTCTAATTAATTACTTTGACAATTTCGAAACCAATACCGGCAGTAGCTAGCTTAATGGACTAATAGATTTCTCTATGGGATACTGCTTGAAACTTTTCCCTTTTTTAATGGATCTTACATCATTGCAATACTTCAATAATTCAGTTTTTTGTAGAATATTTTCTAAGTCAGTGGAATTTCTATGATTATCCCTATCAATTTTCTTCATCTTCTTCTTTTAATAAAATCTTTATTTTGATTTAAATTTTGTGGTGTAATTTCAGATACTCTACAAATCTTCATAATATCTTTATGTACTTAATCTCTATAAATAGATTATTATTACAAGCTTGTAATATTTGTTCCTTATGTTCTTCTTCGCCTTCTTTTTGGAGCAATTTGACCAGAGCGCTGACGATTTCCATATTTCGGAATTTGCCAAAAGCAGTTTCTTATTGAACTTGCCACTGTCATTTTTCAGATCACACCATCTAAAGAAACGATTGTACGAAAACTCGTACTGTTGCGTTGACTTACTAGGCAATAACTCGAAGGGGTTTTATTAGCAGCTTCTTGGATTACCGCCGAAAGAAATAAATTTTCTTCACTTTCCATGTCAAGTTACTTGTCAACAAACGATCAAATTTTTATAATCTTAGCAACAATAAATTTTATGGACGCTTGGATTTCAGTTCTTTCAATTTATAAATTTAATAATGTACGTTGATCTTAGGAAAAATAGTTTATGATATATATGCTAAGATAATTTTATTTTTTTTTTCGAGGGATGGGAATAAAATGTCGCTTTTAGCACTTATAAATAACTATTAATAACACTGATTGTCGCATTTACATTTCGCTGACGCTATAAGTATAGGTGGTTCGTATCAGAATATCGTCCAGTCATGATCTGTACCAATTAAACATCTAGCGATTAAGGCTGATTACGAAAAGCAAAAAACAAAATATTTGATTACCGCCAAGGTTAGTAATCAATTTTTAAGTGTGTTAGATTAGTTGTTAGATAATTATTACGTTTATGACCCACAAGTTTCGCCATAAGCATTCTTGATGTATTACACACACACAACCTAAAGAGTTAGGCGAAAATGTGTTAAAATTACAATTATGGTTAATTACTTGTAATTTACTAGCAGCGCACCCGCTTTTGCCAAGGTCTAAGGCATAAGGTGAGCCTTAAAACATTAAAATCATAAAGCAGAACGTAAATAGAAATAAATGAAGTGTGATATTAATGATTTAAGAACTATAAATTATTTTTTTTATTACATAAGTGTAATAAATCTGAAATCATTGCTCAAAATAACAAACTATTGACAATGGTACGAAAAGCGCTAAAATTCTCCACTACCAATGCTGGTATGAATATTTAACGTCTCTTTATTTGTTTATTGTCCCCGCTTCATTAAGAAAAAATCGACCCGAGGGCACCAAAAGCTTTGTGAATGTTTTCGCTATCATTGGTTAATTAATATACGTTTTAGCATGTATATTTATTCGAAATTATAGAAATAAGTTTTTAATAGGTAATATCCATCTCATTAATTCCCATGGTGTCTCCCATATTAATTTTTAGCCTGCAATTAATTAAATTTTATACGTCGGGTATCTGACAACATTCCGAAGGAACAAATAACTTAAAATAGAGAAGGCGAGTCTTCAAGACCAATAAAAAGTGAGCGGAACCATCGAAATTTATCTGTAGGTTGACACAGTAAATGCATCGCCATTATTTTTCTTATTATGGAAGATACTGCCTTCTTTTAATGAAATCCTTACCAAAGAATTCCAAGCAATTAAATGTATAATTAGTTCAAGACCTTCGAACATATACTATAAATTTCAGTCCTCTCGAACACATATACACGAATTTTAAACATATTACCAATGTGCCATTGGTTGAAAAACCGTGTTGCGTTAGAATATCGCATTATTAATAATGGAGAAATGTTCGAAGATAACTTATAGTTAAAAAAATACATTTTTCGAAAACTGTCCTGAAAAGTCGACATTTTCGTTAAATTTTCAGTTCACAAAGTGAGTCTTCTTTGTCACTTAACTGCGAAGTACTTTTATATTCTAGAATGCCAAAGTCTAGAACATAGAGTAGCAGTATTTGCATAAAAAGGTATGGTGTAAACTGGAAAGTGAGAATTTGTATCATAAAGATGTGGTAGAAATAGGTAAGTAACAATAGCCGTCTTCATCCGATACAAAAAGTTTTTGATTTGTTTCTTATTTCGGAAAACCTATGCGTGTGTCATTACATGATTACCATTTCATTTGATTCTCAACTACTTAGCTATAAAATTTTGAAAAATAGATCAAACCTGGAAATTATCGATTTAAACAATTTATTCAATGAAGAACCGTTTGAACTTCACCAGTCATAAAACAACAATAAGTATTTTGTGGCACCAAAGTACATATATTGTTAAATTTAGAAAGAATGTATTGTTTAATAATATAATAAAATAAAACATCTTTACTGCGTCATGTTATTATCTACACATATAATCTCAACCTTTATCTTATTTAACGTGTTATAGCAAACTTTCAAATAGTGTATAGTTAGTAGTAGTAATAAATATTATAATATAATAATGACAATGCTTATTATTTTTATTGTTGTTATGGTTGCTTCCACAATTCTATTAAACCTATATTGTGTACCAACTAAACAGGTTTTCTTTTTATAGACTGTAATTTTTATGACAAAATTCTTTATAATAATTATATTATTATCTGTTATTATTATTAATTTAGTTATAATTATTTGTAATAGTCATAATGTTATGAACTCATTACTGATTTAAATTATTTTGTTTGACATTCAGTATACTTTTCAACATGGAATATACTGATCATAACGTGGAAGGTTTAATTTATTAATTTTATGTCAGTATTAACTTGTCAGGAGGAAAAATAAATGCTAATTAAAGTGCATAACAAATAAATAATTAAAACTTTACAAATAATCGACTCAGAAGTGTTGAAATAATTAAACAAACGAAGCGAATTAAAAACAATGCAACAATGGGTCAATCTTTCACGATTAAATGATTCGGAAATAAAAACGATAATTAACTTGTCAAGCTTCAATTGTTTATCTAACAATTTTTTCATAAAATTGAGGAAACTGTCATCGATATCAAAACAATTATTATAATTGCTTAAATAGTTTATGCACTTTTGTTTTTTTGTAAACCGCTTACTCGGTTACAGTCTGGTGAGCAGATAAATGTATGAATATTTATTAGTTTTAAGTACAAACCAAATTAATTAAGAAGGTTAATGAAACATTGGGAGTTATTGGAATTGACGTTTAGTAAAGTGAACATGATTTTGGGCAATTAGTATATTTGTTCAAGTTAAACTTTGATAACAGTGTTATTATTGCAGAAGTTAATATTGAGTAGGATGATGAAATTACAGATAAAAAATTTAAAAGTTCAAATTAATAGTCTTATTTTTTTATAAAGGTTTTGGAATAAAATATTCAAAGCAATAAAAGTAACAAATTTTGAATAACAACGTTACTAATAGAAGAAATTAGACTAATTTAGTGAATCTCTCTATGATTTTAAATTATTATTTCTTTAAACATATAACTAAGAAGCGTTAGAATGCCTATTATTTATTCCATCATATATATACCTAATGCTGAACGTTGATGTTCCATCCAATACAGAGTGCAACTACATATGTACAAATATTTTAAGAGGGGATAAAGAAAAAAAAAAAATTAACGGAATCACCCTTCAAAATATTTCCTAATTTATTTATAAAGCTATTTTTTTGGACGGACTTGTAATGAGTGAAAATGTAGTTTTGACAGTTTGGAACGAAATGACGAAAAACGAATGCAAAATACTGCACCTAACCGGATTAACTGTAACTTAGATCATCATTTTTGTCATTTCTACATTTGGGAAACGCTATAAAAAACGATTGCAATGGACTTGATAGATCTATGCCACCTTGGACTATGGTCATCATAGGCGCCGATTTTCCGAAGAGAAAGAGGCTATAATTCTGAAATGTTTTTTATTATCGTTCAGGGTGGTCAAAATGTTTGTACTTCGTTGTAGTTAACCCTGTATGTGGAGTTTTCGATTCGATTTAAATGTCACTGGATATTTTTATGCATAAAAACATTGTTTTATGGAATAGGCAAGTGCGCCACGGATTGGATTGAGAGGAGAACGTTAATTGATTAACGGGTCAATCGAGGTTAACAAGACTCATTTTAAATAATTCATAATTTAAGATCAATAAACTGTGCAAATGAAACAACCGTTTTCACTTTCAAAGCGAATTCTCCGTGCTAAGTGGGTCACAAAAGATAATTTGCATTAACAAGTAAATATCAGTTGTGAGAGTTGAAAGTAAATTCACAGGTGGTATAAACAAAACAAGTTTACAAATCGTATTGTAATTTGTTTATCAATTATTTTCATTTGAATTTGGAGGTCTCTACGTAACACTATATTACTAATTTACATTTATGTCTGATAGGAAACTTTTTCCAGCATTATTTTAGACATTATGATTCAGCGCTCGACTAAATTACATAGATAATAACTCGTTTAGTTTTTTTGATGGATCGCTGTCAAAAAAGGAAACGCAAAGGATTCAGGGTCATGTGTCACGTGTAAAATAACAAAGAAATTGTTGCAATTTTTTTCATTCGGTTCATTAAAAACCAAGACGAAGTAATTAATATTTTTTATAAGACTTTAAGAAGCACATTCCTGCATTTTTTTCCTTTAATAATGCATGAAATAGACAATAAATAATATGAAACTCCAACAGAAATTTTAATTGCGGAACCATGTCAGCCGGTTCCAGTAGTTCTTCATTTATTATTTTGTCACAAATTTATATTTAAATTAGGAAGAACTTTCTTTTACAGATTCATTAATATCTGTTGGCTTTTGGATGAAAAAAAATTCAGGACTTCCTACGCTTCCCAGAACTACAAGTTGGTCGTAAAAAATGACTTGCTAATTAAATATAACAGAGATAATATTAATTAGATTAAAGATTTCACTTGTTAAAAAATCTATAAGCGAAACTGGCGTTATAAAAAATATATAAGGTCAGTTTCAATATCAGTTTGGTAGGAACCAGTTCGGATGATCATTTTGCTAGAATCAGAGCCGGTTTTAGTCAAAATTCGTATAAATATACTGCAAAAAAGTTGTGTAAACGAAATTTTCCAATGTATAATTCAGGATGTGTAAAATTTCCCTGCTAACAGGTTAACACGCTTAAAACGTGTTAAATATATGCGACGTGCATAATAATATGCCGCACAAGTGTCTGACTTCTGAGCTAATCCTCTTGATTAGAATGAGGGGCAGAGATATTATTATATTAGTAATATCTAAAAAAATACATTTATCAATAATGTCTTAGAGATACCTCATTCTGTGTTAACTTGACACACTTTTGTGTTTATACAACCGGTCCTGACTAGTTAAACACAAATGTGTAGCTACAGTACGCCAGCATACAGCCGCCATTTTGGTCGCGTCTTCAGTGGAGAATGGACAATTTTAAATTAAAGTTTGAAAATTATAAGTACTTATTACTAACTACAACAAATATTGCTGACAGTTGTAATAATTAGGACTATAACTTTAAAAAATATTTGAGGTTTACGAAATTCACTAGGACTGTTTAGATTAATATTTTTTGATTTTTCTTTTTTTTTGTAATTTTAGAGAAAGAAAATTATATATTTGGATCACTATATACGACCTCTTATTACAAAATATCTGCCTAAATAGATCTTTATTAAATGTGTAGAATGTTATTTGTTTTTAAGTTCTTTATTAGAGTATGTTAAACTAATTTGGTTACATATTTTGTTAAAGAACTTTATTGAATATATTTATCACTTCAACACCTTAATTTTGTAAATAATATATTGTACAACAAAATTAATATCTTAATATGTAAATTCTATACATTTGTATATACAGAGAATTGTGGTAAAATGTACATAATCTTGTGTCGACCTAGATTAGCACAGCATTGTGTTCCTTTATATTAAAACTATTTAACTAAACACTAAAGATACGATATGGCTAATAATGTCTAGATATTTTTTTACTGTTTTAGAAAGGTTGGGGCTTTTGTCCACTGAGTAGTTAGTTTGACATAATATTATTAATACCTAAAAATATATAAAAATGTATAGATACTTTTCAAACATGTTTACCAACACAACGACAATATCAGGCGAATCGGACTAATATAATCCGAGATCTCAACTCAAACGGAATCTAAAACTTAATATTACCGGACATGTTACTAGTTCTAATTTTATATATTATATAAAAGTGTATATAATAAATCCGAAGCAAATTTTACGAAAAATCATAATATTCCAGAGAAAAACTAGTTTCTTAATTAATGTTTTCATTTAAATATGTCCAAAAATAAAGCGTTGATGATGAAACTTTTAAAAAATTAAGCTGGCTATTAAATTCGAGGAAGTAGACCTGGTTTAACGTATCCATTTCTAAATGAGCGTGTTGTGGGTATAACATACGTTTCTAAATCAAAATATCGCATGTTTGCGAGTTATTAATTACTCTCAACGTCACGATGCTGGAAGACAACCAGTAAATTTTAATTTAATACATTAATTTCATCGACGACCCATAATGTACAGCTTCACATCCAACAGAACTGGATACCAAGCTTGTTTTTATTTCATCCTCGAGTAAAAACAGCTCGTATTATATTTCACACTCAATTGTGCATAAAAACGCAGCTAACTATTTTACACGGATAGCTAGATTGTGCTGCTTTAATTTATGTTTAATAAGAATGCCGGGTCTCGACGACACACTTAACGGGGAAGACGTAATTTGTGGGTGTTCGTCCGCCGTGTTCCAGCTATTTTATGTCTTAGAAAGATAAAGAAAACATACGTTCGACGATTTAGACAGCGCATGGTTGGCAAGACTTGCCAATCTGCTCGCGAAACAGGTACTGACATTTAATATTCAGCAATAACTGAAAATCTTTCACTTTCATTTACATGCTCGTCGTTTATGACTTCATATTTATGCTTAGCTGCAAATTTGTGAAAGCGTGGTTTGATATTTCGTTAGCTACAGCCGCCACATTAACCTCGATGATGATAAAGATTAAAATCTTCGAAATAAATTCGTTTCTTGTTAATGTTTATTGGATTCGCTAAGACAATCCATTATAACTAGCAAGAAAATTCAATTCCGCGAGATTTTAATGCTTGTATAGAAAGTACGGACAAGTGAAAGTTGCATCCAAGGAGATAACTTCCAACTAATTAGTAGTAAAATTATTAATGCCATGTGCAATACAATTCTCCCTCGGAGAACGATCCGGAGTTATGCAACAACCTGCTCTGTAAAAGATAACAAAACCGCCTATGGAAATCTGTCGGACGCAATAATGACTCTTATTATTGCCATTTTTACACGGCGATGTAAAACAGTGGTAATAACTGTTCGTATCAAGCGTTGGAGAATGTTTTGAATAAATTAAAATACGATAGCTTGTACCGAAGAAAATTAGTATTAAAATTTTCAATATCGGGTTAAAACGAAAAAAAAAATCATATCAAATTCGAATGTATCGGGATCTATTTATAATTAAACAATATTCAGAAATATTTGTTTTTATGAAAAAATCACTTTTTATCAACTTTCAGATGAATTCCTTTTTTAATTTCGCAAGAAATTTTAACAATAACTGATACATCTAATTTATTTAACTACATGTGATAATTTAGATTGAATATTGTGAATGCATCGATATTATCGACAACTGTCGACAGTATGGATAATATTGATAGTTAATATCGATTTCGATATTTTCGATAGTCGATGTTGATATTTTCGATAGTCGATATCGATAGTTTCGATAACATTGATACTATCGATAAATTGCAGATACTATCGATAGTACAGATGATATCGATGGTATCGATAATAATATTTTGACGTGTGGAGGATCGCGTCCAACCATAGTTGAAGCTTGCCAAAAATAACGAATGTGATTTCTTATATGCAAGTAGGTACGTACAAACTAGGTTTGTTCAAACTATGTCGAAAACCGTTCAGGAAGGGTCCTGATTTTGGGCAAAACCTAAATAGTAAATAAATAGCTATTTAAGTAGTAAAGTTAAGTACCTAGTATATTTAGATTTTATCAATATTGTTAATATTATCAATATTATCGATAATTTCAATAATATCGATATTACTGATAATATTGTTGATATTATCGATAATTTCAATACTATCGATAAATAATTAGTTAATTAAGTAGTACATAATTTCAATAATATTGATAACATTGCTTTTATCGATATTGTTGATGTTATCAGTATTATCGATGATTTCGGTAATATCGATTTTATCGCCAACATCGCTCCATTTTGTTTATCGATAATCGACAGTTTCAAATCGTCCACCCCTAGCGTTAACTTATCAATCACAGCATCAGTCCCGTATTTGTGCTATTTATGTATGAAATTGTGCGCCCATTCAATCGAACGTATCGTAAAGCGACTGACCTTTGTGGACGCCACAATGCGGCCGCATAAAAAATATGATTCGACGTGGAAGAAATTACAAAGGATACAAAGCAATAATGGTCCCACAATGAGGCTGACTATTTGTCGAGTGTGTTTACCTTCCTAACAGTGTGAATGTAAAAAACATACATTTAATAAATAGAAGGCTACCTATGGATATAAAACCCGAAGTGGTTCTGTAACTGTATCACAAAAGAAACGACTAGTTGTGTAGCATGGTTGCATACGTCGATCGGGTCTATTAATGTCCTTATTACGGCTTGTCAGTACTACCTGAGGCACTTGAAATATGTCACATATCTGGTCGGTTCGCGGTAACCCGGCGTGTCATACCGGCCTGCCAATTAAAGGCGTCATGTCGTGGCCGAAGCCTCGGTTTGTTTAATTGTTCACGGGATGACGTTAGTCGCGCTTTTTTACGCGAGAAGAGGATGTTTTCGTCACTGTTACACCACCTAAGAGGTATCCCGTGTTTAAAACTCCTACCAAACACGTGGGGATACGATCACTGTAAAAAAATACTTACACATTTTAACACAATACTGTGTTGATTGAGGTTCACACGGAACGGTGTATATTTTTACACATTTCTCTCTACGTAGCAGTGTGTTAACGTTTTAACACAATCCACTGTGTTAATATAACACATTATGTGTAGGTTGTATACAATTCAGAGTTATTTGTATAATTGAAGGTGTATACTTTACACATTAATATGTTAATTTTATTGTGTAATGGGTATTGATTAGTTTCTTAATTATGTTCCTGTTTGCTTTCGAAAAATTTTTAATAAACATAATTTTTGTAATACCTTTATTTTGACGATATCTAAAAGTTTTCCTAGTCATCGAGGATGCTTCGAATATAGCCTGGAATATTCTAGATAACGTCAAAATTATCGTATTATAAAAATTATAATTCAAAAGCAAACATATGTAACAAACTAAAAAGGTAGATGAACTTTTAACAGAATTAATCGTAGTAGTACATATTCTAATAAGAGACTTATAAACTAATAAACTTTCTACTAAATCATGATCAACGAAACAATAAACATTAAACAAAAATGTAGTACAAAAATTAACTGGTAGTGGTCTGACCATAGCATTTTCTTTCTCTAAAGTTACAAGAAAATCAGAATACAGAGTAATCTAAAACGTCAGTGAGTGAGTGAACTCCTAATATTTTTAAGATTTATAGTCCTAATTAAAGTTAAAACAACTTTATCACAAGTCATTGCCATTTTCTTTGATCAAACCTCAATTTAAATTGACTTGTTCTCCATTTGAACACAGCGAACTAAAGGTAACTGAACACAACAACGCGACACGACCAACATGTCGTAGTGATGTGTGTTGGAAAAAATAACTTACTGAAATTAAATATTACCAAATATCATAACACATTGTGTAAATAAACCTTATACGAATCGAAACTTTAACTGGAGTAAATTATGTAACTTAATAATTGAATACATCCATATTTTTTCAATTTTTATTCTAAACGTATTTACGCTACCTGTAAATGAAGTCATATTAACACCAAATAGATACATAGGTAAACAATGCCATAGTTAGATTCAATAAATAACTATAATAAAAATTAATCTAGCCAAGTTTACTAGCGAAAAAAATAGTTTAATAACATTTTTAAATTTCAAATTCATTTTTGGACCGACACGCAGTCACAATAGATGAGATGTCTGACCTATTCCTGCATTTCAATTTACTACATTAGGTGGCCTCCTTTTTAAATGGAATCAAAGTATGTAAATATCAAATTATCATATAAATTAAATTTATTTGAAAAATTAAATTTTGAAAACCTAATAAAAAGTGTATAAAAACGATATCATCAAGGACAAATATTTGAATAAAGTAGATCGGTAGTTTACGTGGACATAATATATCCCTTTGGACGAGTTAGAAAGAGTCTTTAATGTATCAAAAAATACAATGAGATATAGAACCCTAACTACTTGGATTTTCTTTCACGAAAATACCTATTATAGTTAGTTAGACGATTATACAACTTGAAACTCATCAAATTTGTTTCATAAATTAAATAAAAAAGTATCTTAAAGGTGTCTGTGTGCACTGAAAAGATCAATTTTTGATTATTCGAGAAATTGCTCTGTAGAAAGTAAACACCTGAAGTGATTTTAAAATTAAAATAAATGAATGTAATTATATTAACCCAATAATATAATCTGAAGATGTCTATACGTTCACAAGTCATTACAAACTGGATTCGTAGGTGCTTAATCTTGTCAACTTTCTCCGTATTTACCGGAGGATAAAAAATTCCACACAAACCTCGAATTTATTTTCGCGTATCAAGAGCGCCAAGAGGAAGGAGACAAACAGTTGACATATTTAGGTTAAGTGCTTCATTTGTTATTGTAAACAAGAGAATATGCAGAATATTTAATGCGCCATTGTCGATGCTTTGTGCATAAACGAATAAATTTAGATTGGACAGGCTTAACTATTATGTTTCTTTAATTTGTGGGAGACTCTGGAATTATATAATATGGCCCCGTAATAAAAATTAAAATTATGATATGAACGTTGAAAAATTACGACTCCGTGTAGAACTGTTAACTTCAGGTATGACCACCCATTGAGCCGAGGATTTTGACCCATAAAGGTAGTTCACACTGCACAGGTAATCATCTGTGTCAACAAAAAGGTAACAAATTCTATCTTGCACAGACGTAAATTCGTTAGATTGATGTAGCCACGTCTCGCGTATAAATTTTTGAATAAACAAGCTTACATCTCGATGCAGAGTGTAATTTTCTTTAGTAATATACCCGGAGTTCATGATATCGAAAAAAAAAACAATGAACAACGCCTCATTTTGCAAATCATCTAGACGCTTAGGTTTACCGTTCTGTATAGGTATACAAAAACAATTAAATTAAAAACCAGTTTCTATTTTAGTTAGCTAATATCGATGAATCGAGTTTCTATTACACCTTGACGAAAAAATGCTATTAAAATTTTCAATAACCGTATTATTGGTTAAAGAAGTTACAGTTTACTGATTAAATTTTAAAAAATCCATTAATAACGTACTTCGGCGGGTAATAGGAAACTGATAAAAAATAGCACATTGAACTACAATAGTCGAAAGAATGTACTCGACAAAATGTGCCTTTTCGGGTACATTCACTTAATTTCAATTTCCTCGATAATGAGGTCTATAGGATTTGCACCACCTGTTTCATAGAATCGCGCCACGTCGATACATTTACGATATGCGGTGACATTTAACTTCAATTCAAATAAGACTATTTTAATAACGAAATAACTAAATTTAGATTTGCTATTAGAGAGGATAACTAATGGTCAATAATGAAAAAATAACATAATATAGTTATACAATATTTTTTCTACGTTCATGCAAAAACAGAAAATGTTTTATTTAAATGACACTAAGCGTAGGAAAATATGACGTCGATTAGAACGTTTATGTTTGTCATGATGGAAAAACGCTGTAGTACAATGACAGATGAATGCAATAAACATTTTATTGTACTAGTGCAATAAAGAACCATTTTTCCACTAAATATAGTTCAATAATGTTTTGTTTTTTGCATGAACGTAGAAAAAAATATTTTTAGTTGCGGAAGTTTAAAAAAATGTATCAGGTGAAATTTCTATTTACAAAAACTAAGAAATAAACATTTCCATATATATATAAGTATAGATTGAAGTAAAAATTGTTTTTTTTTTGTTTATTTAAGACCCAACTAGTTTCATAGATTTTTAACGTGATTTAGCATGTATCCAGATATTAAAATTCATTTTACCCGAAAACTGTTGCCTACATCGAATTTCAACAACTTTTTTTATGTAAAAATCCTCAGTTTTCATTTTTGCTATAAAATCATAACAAAAATATACAGAAAAAAAATTTTTTGACAATTTTGAAGTAAACACAACAAACTGTATTGATTTCTTTTTCGGTTTTCAAAAAGACAGTTCCGAAATACTAATTAAAAACGAAAATGAAAAGATTTATCTTATCTTGAGGTCTAGAAAATGCTTAAATTTATGCGTATAGGTTAAGAATCACCCTATATAATAAAAGTAAATTTCAAATATCTAACAAAATTTAAAAATCAGAGACATAAAACGAATTATCCAAAGTAACTAATATCCCAATAAATGAACTACATATTTATATCAATTATTAAACAAAATTCTATATTAAACTCAACTATTATCATTATTATTTTACATTTCTAGCAATATTTATTATATTTTGTAAATTATTTATTTGTTGTGTCATAACCTACTGGGAACAAAAAATATAACGAAATCTTTTAAGAAACATAGTAGGCCTAGTCCCATCTGGAAAAATGATTAATAAAAAATCGGACATTTTACGAATTTAGCTTAGGTATATATAAAGTTTCAAAAAGAAAGTTTATTTAAAAAAAAATGCTTCAATAAAGCACGATGAAAAGCAAATTTTTTTTTTGAAAAAGCTATATTAAATCTTAGAGAGTGGCTTAATAGGTATATAGTGTCAAATAGTGAAGTAATAAAGATTAATTTATCAATTTCAATTCGTTTTTGTCACTATTTTAAGACAACATAACCCTGGCAGTAGATAAAATGCCTTAATAAAATTACACTGAGTACCTACTTCTAAAATTTTATACTTCTATTTAAATTCTCAACATTGTTCGAAAAAATTAGGTCTACTATATATTTTTTTTCAAATTCCATTATTCTGTCTCAGTAGGCCGTTCGTACTTATTGACTGTATATGTAAGTAAACCAAATGTGAAATGAATTGAAAAATGTACAAAAAGAGTATGATGGACAGTCTATATAACAAAAAAAAGCAAACGGCTTACATTGTTACACATTTCTTTTCTTGATAACCTTTTTTCGAGTAAAATACGTTGCTGATTGTTTAAGTATATGGTACAAAGCAATCGAGAGTAAGGTTTTGGACATTTATTGCATAAACATTAGAAACAACCACTTACCTTTAAAATGCAGCGTCCTTCGGCCTCGTTCTCAGCCACAGACACATTGTAAAAACTCTGATCGAAGATGGGCTCGTTATCGTTCACATCGTGAATGGTCACTAACACTGTCGCCGAAGATGACAATGGCGGAAAGCCATTATCGGTGGCGATCACCGTCAACTGAGGAACAGGATCGGTTTCACAATCAACGTGAGCCCGCGTAGTCACTAAACCACTCCTAGAGTCAATCTGGAACCACCCGGAATGCGTGTCTGGAGATTCCAACAGTGAGTAACTTATAGCACTGTTGTTGCCTTCGTCTTTATCATTGGCGACGACCTGTATCACGGGCGTTCCAGGATCGGAAACCTCCATCACGTTGGCGTGGTACACTTGCTGCTCGAATTCGGGGGCGTTGTCGTTGATGTCCGTCACCTGGAGGTTGATTGTCCTGGAGGCGTGCAACGGAGGAGACCCCGTATCCGTAGCTACGACGTTCAGGGTGTAGTTAGGTTTCATTTCTCTGTCCAAAGGCAAAGACACTATCACCAAGTAAATAATGTTGTCTCTAGTGGTCAATCCAAAGTGACCATCGCCTCCACTCAGACTCACGTTTATGTTGGAATACTCTGTTTTGGAGTCTGGATCGTGCACGCTGATCCTAGCAACGAATTCTCCTGGTTGAGCAGATTCGCTTATTTTAGGAGTGGCATCGTCGCTAAGGAATATAACGTTTATAGTTGGTTGGTTGTCATTAACATCTGTAACTCTTATAGACACAAATGCAGTAGTTTCTAAGGGTTGTAGACCGTGATCCTTGGCAACAATTACTAATTCGTGCAGTTCTTTAGTCTCAAAGTCCAAAGGTTTATTAACAGCTATCAGTCCTGTGGTAGGATCAATACGGAACATGTTGTCTCTGTCGCTTTGCCTCCTGTTTATAGAATATTCTATTTGTCCATTTTCTTCCGAGTCTGCGTCTGTAGCAAAGACTTGCAAGACTTTGGTACCGATGGTAGCATTCTCAGGAACTGTAGCGAAGTACCTGCTTTGATTGAATATCGGAGGGTTGTCGTTTACGTCTTGTATAGTTATATTTACAGTCATCTCTCCTCTTAGAGGAGGGGTCCCTCCATCCAGAGCTTCTATTACCAAACTGTAAGAAGCGGTGGTTTCCCTATCAAGAAATCCGTTGATTTGTAAGTCCAAATAAAGAACTCCGTCTCTTTCCCTGTGCGACGACAGTCTAAAAGCGTTGTTCACGTTCCCAGAAATAATATTGTACCTCTGCGTGTTGTAAATATCGAGATCTGGATCCCTGGCAGGGTGCAGAGTTCTTTTAACGTCCCTAGGGGTATTCTCGGGGAACTCTATATTCATAACGGCCATGGGGAACGTGGGAGCGTTGTCGTTTTCATCCAGGACCTTCACCACCACCTTCACGTTATCCCCGCTGATGGGGATGGCCACGAGGGAGTAACTCGCGCGCGTCTCCCTGTCCAGCGGCACTTTGGTCCTTATCTCTCCCGTGGTCTGGTCGATGGCGAGGTCCGAGTCCACGGCACTGCCCACGGGGACGATGAGGTACGGCGGGCCGCTGTCGGGGGAGGCTCCGTCCCCGATGAAGCCGATCCTGGTGCCAACGGGGGCTCCCTCGGAGACCTCTAAGTCTCGGACGTGCTCGGCGCCTGCGGCCGCCAGGAGCAGCAGGTTGGCCAACCACAGCGCCGCCATAGCAGGAACCATGTCCGTCATCGCTCGCACATCCTGAGGAAGGAAGAAATAAAGAGGTAAGTCACGGTGGTTCTCCCGTGTAGCTGACCACCGGTCGAGGCCATGAGTTCACCGACGACGACCTTGTCCTCTGTTACATAACGTCTAGATGTCTCAATGCAGCCATCGTGAATTTACAGTAACAATTCGGTATGGGTGCATCAATAACAGCCCTAGATCATAAAAAGTACACGTTTGCGATCAAGAAAGTAAAAATTTCGTTTTTCTTGTACAAGGAACTTAATGTGTGTTAATAATTAAAGACAGGTGTAGTAATACAATGTTTATGTGTTTAAATAGCGTGTAATTTCTTTAAGAAAGCATGTGAAATTGTGGAGAGGCCGATTTCTAGTCACGGTTATTTTTTCTGTGTATGGAAATGGCTTGTTTTCCGAGGCGGAGAATTTAAATATAGAAAAGGTTAATCATTTGAAGAATTAGTTTAATTACTTAATGCTGTCTATAAATGGAAACTTAAATGACACCGTATTTGAAGAAAAATAACGCGAACCGGTCGCGAGCGCGCTCTCCGTGTGTTTTTCTAATTGATTCTGGGTAAACACGGCTGGACGATAGGCTGCGCGGCGTACTGATTTCCCTTCTCGCTTCCAGAGGGTACGGCGACCACTTACGGATGCCCGAGGTGCATCCCCTGACATAGACTTGCTAATAACCAGAACAAAAGCGCTACTATCCCGCCTGAAAACATGCCTCATAACTTCACCGTTCGCGACCACTCTCTAAATATGTTTGTAATGGTTCCTCAATTTACCAGATTCTTTGAAGGTGCCGTGCGAGGAGTCCACACACGGAAATAGCGGCCTGTATGGACGCAGGCGAAACTTTAGGGCAATTCGGAATCTCGGAGAGGAATTTTAAACGTAGCGACGAGTAAATCCTGCTGGAACACATGGACCGCCGAACCATCCCAACAATGTGACGGGTTTCATTTAAATATCTGCCGTGCCAGGCTAGTGCGAATGGCTTGGCCCAGCTGCTGGCCGGACTGTCAGATTGAGAGGTTTTTGTTTGTTATTAACAGAGGCATGGCGAGATCGGTGACTCCGGCATCCACGTACCTGCGGGAAAGAGGCATTCGTACTACTTGCACGCGCTACTATTCTGCTCTCGTACGGCCTGTCATAAACACCACTCTGGTCACACACTAGCACTGTTCCCTGGGTTGGCCCGCACTAGTTTTGCACACCGAGCACTCAACTGAGGGGTTCGCAAGCAGAGAAATAAACAAGCAGGCAGGGTTCAACGCGGACGGAACGGATCGCGACGTGTCATCCGGTTCAGATCTTAAGATGGACTAAGCAAGAGCGAGCGGCGACTGCTGCGCCCCCCCACCGCATTCCAACCTGCCTCCGTCGCGCCCCGCAACCTGTCTTAGCGGGCCGCGGAGCACAGGTACGACCGCAGCGGCGGTAAGTTTGAAACGGGCCCCGCACCGCTCGTCCATTGTCTGGCCTACAGAAACAAACTATTGTCTTGTCTATTCGCGGGCCATTTCGCTGATGAGCACGTACTGAAATACGCAATAATATATTCATAATCGTCCTCGCAATAAACTGATCCTGCGATCGCCCCGGGTTCCCGTGCTCCGCCGGCATTCATGTCTCCCCGAGGACTGCTACGAAATAAGTAAATCCTGAAAAACGTTTAATGTTTACTTATTTAGCGTACTCAAATAATAATAATATTAGATACCGCGAGCTGGAATTTTTATATCTAGCTCAATAGCACCTGAAACTTGTGTTTAATAAATGTTTCAAAAGTTAGCAAAGTATATCTAAATACCACATTATTTATATGACTTGAATTTATTTAAACATAATTTATTCTTCGAAAACAAATCTATTATGGTAGAAAATTGCATTTATTTGACGAGTATTTGTTTAAATGAAACAAAGAGTTGTTCTATTTGAACCTCTTATGAAAATTTAATTTTAAAAAATGACTCAAATAAATATATTATTTTTCATTTCTTTAAACAATTTGTTCAAATTTGTATAAAAATTACGTTTTAAAATAGAGAAATGATTTTTGATTGAAAACAATGTGCATTTCGAATCAAATAATGCATTTATTTATTTCAAAAATGCATATTTTTTATTCAAGGATCTTTTAATTCTTTAAATAAAATTTTATTAGGTACCTACACAGTAAAAAATAACATTGAGTAACATGAAACTCATTTATGACTGAAATTATTTTAGTGTTGGATTTTGAGTAATTAAACATTTTAACAAATAAATGAGTTTATCAACATATTTTTGGTCAGAGAGATGGTTTGAAAAAAAAACCACGAAATATATTGATAATATAACTCAATTTTGTGTTTGTAGTGACACATAGTTCAATAAGCTAACTGAAAAGTTATTCAATGTTAGGTAGTCATAAAATACCTATATATTTAGCTAACCTCTTTCAAAAAATCGTAAATTTAAAAAAACTCAATTTCCAAATATAATCGTATCGTCAAAAAATTTGAATTCTTTCCTGTACCTGAACAAAAAATAATGTCAACAAATGGCTGCTAGATGTCTCTGTGCCATATTTCGCGTACTCAGGCATGTTGGGTTTGAGAGACATGAATAGCCAGGGCTAGCCGTCAGTTACCTTGTCACTCACCTGTGGCATACTGATGAAACCTAATAAGCTCGAAACCGGTATATGCTAACAGTTTGCTACAGATTTTTCAGGTATAATTCAATGCTGGTCGAATCATTAGTCCTCAGTTGTATCCTAAAATTCCTGAGCAATAAGTAGTTGACTTAAATAAACAATTGTTTAATTGGAAAAACTTACTTTGAAATTCAAAAATTTTATTTCATCGTAGAATAGGTATAATTAACACCAATGTTTTTTAATGGAAACACATAGATACTTTCTTTGCACAAAATAACTATTTTTGTTTTTTCAAAATTTCCACGAAATAGACTTTTTTACAGGCATCAAATTTTTTTATCACGTGCAAACTGAAGTAATTTTGTACCCAAATAGTCAATTGGTCAGAGTTATTTCTGAAATTATTCAAATTTGTTGTAAGGTAGGTATTCGTACATATCTACATAGTTAAGTTAGTTTTTATGTTAGGGGTAAGACTGTTCAATTCACAACAAAATTTAAAATTAAGAGTGTCCTTTTTAAATGTTGATAATTACTTACTTAAATACCTATACATCTATGTGATAATAACTATTTATAATTTTTAATATTAAATTTGGTGTAAATTTAACACTTATTTACAAAGACTCAAGTATTTTACTTTGCAAAATCCACCCATTATAATTGCTGGACACTTATTCTTAAATAAAACAAAATAATATCAAATAAAAAAGGTATGCAGCTTTGCTCAAGTTATTAATAAACAAGAGTAAATCCCTCTTGATCAAAGAAGATTGTATTTACATCGCGGATTTTTTACACGTCCATAATCGTTCTCACAATAAATTGATCGGGGTTTGTGTCTCGCACCGGCGTTTGAGTCTCCGGAGACTTCGACGCTGGCTTAGAGTGCAAACCTCTCACATGATTACAATAAATCCCTGGCTTATGCGGACACAACCCGTATAATAAATATGGCAGGCTAAAATGTAACATGACTTCTTTAACATTATTTATGCACATTTTAAACTCAATCCCGAGTCCTGCGATTAAACGGTTTTTTATTTCTCGGGTATTATTATGACTCTTATATTTACAGATATAGAAGAATTATAGAATTGTCAGGTATATTCATTATGCAGATTCGAATGAGAAATTGAAAACTCGCTACTATGTAAGCCAGACACGCATCTCTGCGAAATTTTCATATTAATTAGGCTAATTTTAATATTTCTTTGTAATAAGAGCCTGCATATAAATACGTTATTATTTACGAACAATAAATTATTTTCCACATAATATAAACAAATTTTTACGACTACAAGCTGATAATTATTTTACTACCACCAAATGTATTTCCTACCTATAATTTCAGTAATTGGAAAAGTCATTTATTATTTGTATCTATTTATTTATAGCCATTATTCCCATTATCAACCTATAGGTTGCTTTATGCAGCCACTAGGCATACCTAAGTAAATAAAGCATACATCGTTGAAGTATACATAGCTTTCATTCAGTTGTCCAATATCTAAATTAAATCTTGACTCTATGGGTACAAATTTCATTACACAAATCAGCATGACAAAAAATGGTCCATTCATCAGTAACGATCGTTGAATTAATAAAAAATACAATAACATGTGTTTTTATGTTTTTTTTCTTACCAAACAAATAAATAATGGGACTTTCACATCGGTGTGAACTGTGTCGAGTGGTATTTGTTAATGTGTTTTTCTCAGTGCGACCTCGCTTGCTTTATCAGTGACAAAGATTATTTATTAATTAATAAAAATGGTCAACAAGCGTTGCGCGATTTTTTTTATGAATGTGGTCAAGGAAATGTGGACAGGTGTAATGAAAGTGAATAAGGAAATATGGAAAAACAACAGCTGACTTTAAAAATAGGCGTCAAAGAGGCGTTTAATGTGTAAAATTAGAATATTTTGTTTATTTGGGTACACTGAAAAAAAGGTCAGTAACTTTACAAATTTACTTTGTAAGAATATCCTTATAATTATCTTAAAATAATTCTAAAAATAATGATAATATTACACTGACACTTGTAATTTTACAAGAAAACTGCCAATATACAATAAAACCGTAAACTTCCTATGCAATTATAATATAATTTGTACATTTATAGAATATATTGTAATACATTTACAATTAACAATGTGAAATCCATTTTTACACTGTAAAATTACTGAAAATACCAAATTTGCTATATAATTGACTGTAAAAATATGCCTAATGTGTATGTGAAGGTTTAAAACGCGCTAACCTAACTTAACCGTTGAGAGCGTTGGGTGGTGACGCCTCATTATTCTTGCTTCATTTCGATGAATGCAGCGTGTACCTAGGACCCAGGTACTTACATAATTAATTTAGTGAGTAGTGACTAGCAATATAAACATATCTAGAGTGGTAACTGAGTGTTTTTAGTACTATAAATAGTTTTGTCTAGTGCTTGTTTAAACATAACCTCAATGAGATTAAGAACGAATAGGTATGTAAGTTATACATAATTACTGAAACAAAGAAACATTGCATCTACAAAAATTGGGTACCCCACTGTTGTTTTGTTCATCTTACATAATATATAAAAATATAATATTTTCTATTATATATTTTCTATTATATTATATTTTATACATATTTGATGAGCAGGAGAGGATTAGCATGATTTCAGTTCTGGGTATCTACTTATTCTCTATGCACATTTATATAATTAATATTACTTTGTAATAGTTAGTATAAGATCATAGATTTCGTTTGAATATTATAAAATGTTTAGTTTAGTTCTACGAATATATTTTTACATTGTTATATGTCTTGTATAAAGTTAAGTGTTTTGTACAAATAACCTAAATGTGTAGATACCAAATTTTAATAAAAAATTGCTGTAAAACCATAATATTTTATTACTTCAGTACCTGTATGTACATGTATTTATAAGCTAAAAAATAAGCAAAGGGCACTTAGATATAAGATATAATAAAGCTGTAACTACTAATTAGCTAACTGAGCCGTAATCGGAGTACAAAATAGCTATTTATATAATCAGTTAGGAAAAGTACGGTTTTGTGTAACAAATGTTTTTTACACAATTTGTCCAAAAATTTTAATTATAAATTTAAAAAGGATTATTCTGCTGATTTTAAGGTATACATCGAGGCTATAATAGAAATAAGTATTATTTTCAACTAAATGCGTCATAAATTCCAAAGTACTTAATTTTTTGTATATACATCTGAAAAGCATATAGAACACAAATCTATTGGTTCGAAAATGTTTGACTTCACTGGGGATATCATATCAAAAATTCAATATTACTATTACGTGTATTTGTTAACATTAGAAGCAATTGACATTCATGTTACTTAGGTTACTTAATATGAGTATATTTTTCTTTTGAAATAACATTCTGATGCAGTGATGCTATTGAGAAACTCACGGAAAAGCCTGATATGTTACTTAAGGTAAGTAACAATCGTTAATTCCTTACGATATTTAAATTTTTCTCATGTAGGCATATTAATCTATTAGTTATAAATGAATTGCTATTCAGATTTTTTTTAGGGATCTAGGTATGTTAAAGCACTGTTAGTGAATTCGAATGTTGTAAACAAGATGTCCTGTGTACGAGTTAGGTCAGTTTCGACACTTTTAAGAGGTTTCTTTTATTCTCCGAAAAGATAGTCCAAATGTCACGGCAATATTTTTGAGAAAAATTGAATAACGAAAATTTCATTTCGACATCTTGATTAGTTTTCATATAGCATTTTTTTAATTTTAGGCCTTTTCTATGATGCCCCATGTTACATACGTATGATGTTTCATTAAAACATATAGCAGCGGAAAACTAGAAGTTATAAAAAAAATATTCCTCAACACATAGAGAATAAATGTCTTTACAATGTATAAATATTAATATGATAAGTAGAAAAGTTACCACAGAAAACGACCAAAATTTAAAAATATCAAGTATTTCTTAAACAAATCAAAATATCGAAATGTGATTCTCGCTATTCAACTTTTCTCAGAAATTAAGCTCTAAATATCTTGGCTATTTTTTTCTGTTCTTTCGGAAAATAGAAGAAACCTTCTATACCTAAGTTCCCAAATTGGACCATCCTGTACAATAAATAAAAAAAAATTACATTGTAGTCATAATATAAAATGTATTATTACAATGTAACTATACAACTGCCTGTAAAGTTACTTTGTAATTTTATAAGTATTAATTGTGGAAGTTACATTGTAAAAATACTTTTTGTATTGTAAAATCACAAAGTAATATTACAATTTCATAACCTAAAATTACACCATAAAATAAATTTACAACGTAATTTTACATTTTATTTGTAAAGACACAATCGATAAGAAAATTACAGCAATAATGAGTGGTAAATAAATTGCCATCTATTTTAACTGTAATTATTTTTTACAGTGTACACTGATAAATTTGTTTCTGTAATTTCGCATAGCTTTACCTTAGTAAAGTTATGTAAACTTACATAATAATTTTGTAAATTAAAGAAGTACAGTGTAATATTACAGAAATAAACATGCTATTAAGCTAAATACCAACGTAAATTTCCGTCACTATAATTGTATTGATTTATACTTTGTAATATTTAGGTTGGAATTGTAAAATATATATTATGTAATTTTACTGAGAAGATAATTTAAATTTTCTTATATTCTATAAATACTTACCTTTATAGGTAACTAATATTGAAAAATGTGCATTGGCAAAACTTTTTCAATAACGAACATATATTTCTGAATATCAATGTGTACAAAATTGAACAATATGCACATGTTAAAAAATGTACATACCAAAGATTAGTTCAGATATTTTAATTCTGTGTAACCGGAATAGTAACAGAGTCCAACTTAAAAATGTATTATATTATTTTTGTAGCCATATGGCGAGTGTGTTGAGAGATGAAGTTGAAAAGAAGGAAACGTTTTTAGTTTTAATGTCGTGGAAAGTCAATATAAGATGCAGGCTATCTCTTACTAACAAATTATTAGAAATACGGTAGATTTTATTATTAGAATTCATTAATAAATACACTATGCGAATCACATTTTTAAATAGTTAGAAAGGCCTTATTAGGAGCAGAAATAACTTCTGGGTAGGTAGATTTTTTTAATAGAATTTGTCCATCCATCCTCTAAATGTGAATTATTCATCCTTCTCTATAAAAGTGTATTGTTCATCCATAATCCCAAAATGTATTGCGATGTAAGTATTTCATTCGCATTAGAAAATATGTTGAATATTCTCGCTGAAAATACTGCATAATTCTTTAAACATGAGTACCTATATGTACCTTATGACGTAGTTTTGATGCAAACATCTAAATAACGTACCGTTAGATATTTATGAATTATATAAGTAATATTTAAATTGACGCAAGCTGCAAGTGTACACGTAGGTAACAAAATATCATTTTATACTTACTCTTTTCCGAATATCCCACAAAAGTTGTTATTAATGAACCGTACTTGTTTGTCTACCACACCTTAACACAACTAAAACGTATTAGGTTAAATATTAGGTTGATGTGCCTCTGCGCATGGGCAACAGAAATCACATGAAAGCTTCAGTAAAATTTAATAATAAATTGAGTAAAAGTAAATAGTTCCATTGTAGTAGGTACATTGTATTACCACACTTTTTCTGAAATATCCTAATTTTATTAGGTAAAATCACATACACTTGATTATTCCTTAATACACTGAAAAAAAGGTCAGTAACTTTACAAATTTACTTTGTAAGAATATCCTTATAATTGTCTTAAAATAATTCTAAAAATAATGATGATATTAAACTGACACTTGTAATTTTACAAGAAAACTGCCAATATACAATAAAACCGTAAACTTCCTATGTAATTATAATATAATTTGTACATTTATAGAATATATTGTAATACATTTACAATTAACAATGTGAAATCCATTTTTACACTGTAAAATTACTGAAAATACCAAATTTGCTATATAATTGACTGTAAAAATATGCCTAATGTGTATGTGAAGGTTTAAAACGCGCTAACCTAACTTAACCGTTGAGAGCGTTAGGTGGTGACGCCTCATTATTCTTGCTTAATTTCGATGAATGTAGCGTGTACCTAGGACCTAGGTACTTACATAATTAATTTAGTGAGTAGTGACTAGCAATATTAACATATCTAGAGTGATAAGTGAGTGTTTTTAGTACTATAAATAGTTTTGTCTAGTGCTTGTTTAAACATAACCTCAATGACATTAAGAACTAATAGGTATGTAAGTTATACATAATTATTGAAACAAAGAAACATTGCATCTACAAAAATTGGGTACCCCACTGTTGTTTTGTTCATCTTACATAATATATAAAAATATAATATTTTCTATTATATATTTTCTATTATATTATATTTTATACATATTTGATGAACAGGAGAGGATTAGCATAATTTAAGTTCTGGGTATCTAGTTATTATCTATGCACATTTATATAATTAATATTACTTTGTAATAGTTAGTATAAGATCATAGATTTCGTTTGAATATTATAAAATGTTAACTTTAGTTCTACGAATATATTTTTACATTGCTATATGTCTTGTATAAAGTTAAGTGTTCTATTTTGTACAAATAACCTAAAAGTGTAGGTACCAAATTTTAATAAAAAATTGCTGTAAAACCATATTTTATTACTTCAGTACCTGTATGTACATGTATTTATAAGCTAAAAAATAAGCAAAGGGCACTTAGATATAAAATATAATAAAGCTGTAACTACTAATTAGCTAACTGAGCCGTAATCGGAGTACAAAATAGCTATTTATATAATCAGTTAGGAAAAGTACTGTTTTGTGTAACAAATGTTTTTTACACAATTTATCCAAAAATTTTAATTATAAATTTAAAAAGGATTATTCTGCTGATTTTAAGGTATACATCGAGGCTATAATAGAAATAAGTATTATTTTCAACTAAATGCGTCATAAATTCGAAAGTACTTAATTTTTTGTATATATATCTGAAAAGCATATAGAAAACAAATCTATTGGTTCGAAAATGTTTGACTTCACTGGGGATATCATATCAAAAATTCAATATTACTATTATGTGTATTTGTTAACATTAGAAGCAATTGACATTCATGTTACTTAAGTAGTATATTTTTTTTTTGAAATAACATTCTGATGCAGTGATGCTATTGAGAAACTCACGGAAAAGCCTGATATGTTACTTAAGGTAAGTAACAATCGTTAATTCCTTACGGTATTTAAATTTTTCTCAAGTAGGCATATTAATCTATTAGTTATAAATGAATTGCTATTCAAATTTTTTTAGGGATCTAGGTATGTCAAAGCACTGTTAGTGAATTCGAATGTTGTAAACAAGATGTCCTGTGTACGAGTTACGTTAGTTTCGACACTTTTCAGAGGTTTCTTTTATTCTCCGAAAAGATAGTCCAAATGTCACGGCAATATTTTTGAGAAAAATAGAATAACGAAAATTTCATTTCGATATCTTGATTAGTTTTTATATAGCATTTTTTTAATTTTAGGCCTTTTCTATGATGCCCCATGTTACATACGTATGATGTTTCATTAAAACATATAGCAGCGGAAAACTAGAAGTTATAAAAAAAATATTCCTCAAGCCACTATATACTACACATAGAGAAAAAATGTCTTTACAATGTATAAATATTAATATGATAAGTAGAAAAGTTACCACAGAAAACGACCAAAATTTAAAAATATCAAGTAGGTATTTCTTAAACAAATCAAAATATCGAAATATGATTCTCGCTATTCAACTTTTCTCAGAAATTAAGCTCTAAATATCTTGGCTATTTTTTTCTGTGCTTTCGGAAAATAGAAGAAACCTTCTATACCTAAGTGCCCAAATTGGACCATCCTGTACAATAAATAAAAAAAATACATTTTAGTCATAATATAAAATGTATTATTACAATGTAACTATACAACTGCCTGTAAAGTTACTTTGTAATTTTATAAGTAATTGTGGAAGTTACATTGTAAAAATACTTTTTGTATTGTAAAATCACAAAGTAATATTACAATTTCAAAACCTAAAATTACACCACAAAATAAATTTACAACGTAATTTTACATTTTATTTGTAAAGTCACAATCGATAAGAAAATTACAGCAATAATGAGTGGTAAATAAATTGCCATCTATTTTAACTGTAATTATTTTTTACAGTGTATATAGGTAATGCAAATTAAAATTTTTCAGTAAATATTATGTAAAAAGAGCGCAACAAAACATATTCCCACCAATTTTTATCAGTGTGGTTGCTATCTGGTATTTACCATATATTGTCTATCCAGAATTTAAAACTTTTAAAAGTGCAGTTTAATTTCTATAAGAGCCCCGCTTACCCCCAACAATAATTGGTAATTAAGAGAGCATTTCATGATTATTTTTATAATAACATGCATAAATTGCTGCGTTTACCTCTGAAAACGCAATACGTGGAAATGATTGTTAATTATATGGCTGGCCAAGCTGGCCACGAAACAAATCTTAAATGGTTTACACTACATATTAAATAAGATCTTATTTTTATTGTGCCTGTTAAAATACTTACATAAAAGTAATTATTAGGTAAGTGAAGGCACTTATTGTTACGTGTTTTTATTTATCGACCACTCCTGGGCCGACAGACGCCATTATCAAATTATTGAACGCGAGAGGAGCCTGCACTGTTGAATTTTTCGTCGATATGTTGCCGCTACATGACTTTAATAGCAAAAACTCACATTTAACGTTTCGAAAGTATAACTACGTAAGTATAGATAACTATGTATAGGCAACTTTGTGCAGAAGCTTTTAAGGGATTATCGTAAAAAAATCTATTAGAAATGTAAATGACTAAGTAATATAATAAAAAATGGAGGTGGACTAACGCTAATCCACAAGTTAGAGCTATTAATTAGCTGTATCAAGTTCCCATAGTTTGATTTCTAGTTTAATTAGGCATATTAAAGATATCGATTTGAAGGCTGTGATGTAGCTAATAATTAACTCCAGCGTATTTCAGGAACGAAGATAAAAGTAATTTGTCTCCGCGGTTTAAGTAGGCCTTGGAATTTTTATAAACGGGAAGAACTAAACAAACCAATTTGGTAGGTATGTTCGGCTAGATACACTACTTAAGCCGTGTGCTTCTAAGGGATTTTTCGGGCACGTAATTAACGAAATTAACACTCTTTGACTATGACTGTGCCGCGACCTGATATCTTATAGATACATTTTTTCCGTCGGTGCCGCGGCGATACGGTTTTACCTGCAATTCCACCCACCATTCAATTGTTCTCGGAATTCTTCCTTTCTGGGTGTTTTCAAACCCTACCCAAGTTTTTCAGCAAGTCTCATCCTCGTTTGCATCTGGCAGACTACGATGGCAGTACCAACTCTCATAAATAAACACTCTAACATAGTAATACCACAAAAGGGAATTGCTTGCTGAAATTTAAATTGTACGCACAATGTCAAATGACATCCTAAGGCATTAAATAGGTACATACAGAAGGCGAAACTTATTTGAATTTGATTAGGTCAGTAAGAGTCCAAGAATGTTATCTTCTTTTAATAGATATAAATACATGTCACTAATGTAAAAGCTCAAAATAAATTAATCAGAGTTTCTGTCTTGTGCGAGCGTTTGAGTCTCCGGAGACGTCGACGATGGCTTAGGATGCAAACACACAGTTTAAATACTTCTATTAGTATAACATGATTTATTTTAACAGTGTTAGAATCAAAAACTATACTATCGCACTTAGACGTAAATATCAACGAACTAGATGTCTAACTACCAATTAGATCACAAATTGCCTAACTTGGAAGTACGATTACTTGCTGTTTTCACGATTAATTATTATACAAAAACCGCATTAATTTCTTGCTTATTTGTATTTCATATATGCTCATATCCTACATAATTATATATGCACTATAATAAGCACACTGGGAATCCGGAAGGACTAAATACAAAATGTTGATACAGGTATTATGCAGCATCATAATACTTTATCATTATTAATAGATACTTACCTCTTTTCTGCAAAGTTTAATTTGTACTGCACCTTTAGGTATTAGGTAAATATGTGCAGATATATGAATAGGGTACAGGCAGATTTAGTCTCAAAAAAAAATTTATTGAGTAAATAATATATCAAAATATATGACTGTACTATGATATATTTTCTATATCTACAATGAAATTTACTCACTTAATTATTAGGCTAGTATTATCTAGAAGTTAATTCCATAAAGCAAAATTCATTGTTAGATATACTTGACAGTAGATACAGATATGATTTCTTATTCAAAAATATCGTTAATGTCATAATTTTGCAAACATTAAGTGAAAATTATAAAAAAATCTATCAGAACTTTGTAGTATTTCATAAATTCAATTAGACAATAATAATATCTAAAGTAAAATTATCCTAAAGTTAAAGTAAATATACGTATTATTCTTAAAAGATCTATTTAAATATCGATTTATAATAGGTATATACTTAAATTAACAATTTACGCTGTTCGATAGATAGATACCAATTAGTATATTATTTATTTACGTCTATAAACAAGTCTTTTCCTCTAATTAATGGATAAAAAATAATTTTATTCTAGAACGTTTAAATTTAAAACTAAGTAATTTATCGTTTATTGCGCATAGTTTCGTGATAATTATAAAACAATAAATTCTATTGATTGTACATTACACACGTTTTATACTGAATATATGTCTTTACTGTCATAAAATAGGAAATTATTAACACTACATTATTATCCAGCGCATTGTCTAGTTTCTTTTTATAAAAGCCGAACGGACTGTTTTTAATTTCATTAAATATAATATGAAAGGATCACGTTTTGATAAAGAACGCAGAACAGGCTTCTGGAAGGGCAACAAAAATCATGGCAGAAGTACCCAACTATTAAAATAAATCTAGTTATTAACGTCAAAAATTTCTCACAATTTCAGACATTATTTGTCCGGCATACGACGCGGTAAAAATGGCAGAAATAAATTAAACGTATCTAACCGTCTCGGATGCAATTTTCAGTTTACGAGGCAACACTCCGATTTTTTATCGTTTTGCAATAACTGACATAAATTAGATTCTTATTAATGATAACATCTCAACCACGAACCCGATTCCTTTATTTTCCTCTCGTTTGAACCCCGGTAACCGTGTGTAACGTACAAATTAAGAAATAAAGAAACTCCGTTTCACATTTAGTGGCTCATTCTTATTAATTATACCGTGTAATTAACAACGTCACACATTTGACAAACAAAACCTGGCGTGAGTCTTCAAACGAACACATGTTGTATATCAGTATCAGTGCATTTCAGGCACTGATGCTCACTGGGGTCTTTGTTTGGGTGCTTTTTTTTGCTAGTCTTGTTGCCCCATCACGCTATGTAAATTGTAAATACTGTCTCGTGGATTGTTTCTGCTTGAGAGGAGGCCAGGAGAAGCTCTTTATCGAATAAAAAGCGTGGAAACACACAGGAAGAATCTTGTGCACTTATTTGAATAACCACATAATTAATTCCCGTGAATATAAATGTAATAATGTTAAATAATAAATGATTATGTCCAATTTTAAACTTTTACATAGCGTTATTTAGGTTTGTGCTCTGACCTAACGTTGAAGTCTCCGGAGATTCAAATGCTGGTTTGAGACAGAAACTCCAGTAAATGTATAGTGATTAGATATATCTATTATTTATAATTACAGTAAACCACATAATTAATTTACGCCAATATAAATATAATAATGATAAATAATAAGATTATGTCAGGGTTTAAAGGGTTACAGTGTTTTTGCCTTGGTTTGCGTTCTGAGCCAACGTTCAAGTCTCCGGTGATTCAAATTCTAGTTTGAGACAGAAACTTCGATGAATATATTACAATGATCATATGTATTATTTACGATTTCAGTAAAATTTGATTTATTTTGTTTAACCACCAAGATAATATTTTTAAGATATTATACTGAAATTTGCAAGAACAAATAATGGCATGATATGAAAATTATAAAAAAAAACTAAACGCAAGAATAATAGTTGTTTTCTTCATCTAACAATCGACCTGCCTGCCTGCTCCGATCGACTGTCAGCTCTTCGACTAGCTTGAACTTTTACGTACGCAAAAACTGCTCTATTGTGAACCGGAACGTCAGCTCATAAATATAATCGGTAGTCAGAAAAGTAATAAATAAACCTGTGCCAGGCATTATTTTTTAAAGGAACATGTGTAAATAGTAATTACTACAATCTCATTCGCACCTCCTTACATAACGGCAAGAAATAATATAAATAATGAAATATGCATATAACACAGGCCATAACTTTATTGTTTTATTGGTACAAGTATCGCTTATACCGGCAATAAAATTGCAATATAATAGTGAGGGCTCTTATTTATTTTCAAATCGGAATACATTATTTTATGAAATAAATTAAAACGGGAATAAATAATAGTATGGGTGTCGAATAGAAGCATTTCCTTCATTTTTTCATTTCACAAGTACCTACATTGTAACATAGCTCTATTAACCTTGTTTGCATACATTTTCTTAAATAGGTATGTAAATGTCTCCTTCACTGTATTCATTAAAATGAACTAAGCATATATTATTAAATAAAATGAAAAATTTGCTTATTTTACACTCACACAATTAGTTATTGTTCGTACTATAATACTTTTAAATTCGCTAAAAAATATTTTATTAGGTACAATATTAATACCATAGAAGTAACATTTTCAGTACAATAAGCAGAAGAATATGTATCCGACCCAATTGTAACCTGTTCTAATATATCAAAATGAAGCTAATAGAACAACATTAATATAAATCAAGGTTCTGAATTAATGGTTCAAAATAATGGTTGAAAAAATTATCATTATATTTTAATGATCGTTTAACTTAAAAAAAAATTAAATTTATTTTAACTAATTAATACCTACTTCTAACGGCACAGATTTCAATAGAAGTATTTTAACGTGGTGTAAGACACGTGTAGGCAGAAATAGGTGGCAACCTTGATATAATTAGATATGGTTAAATTTTAGACATTAGAAGCGATATATTTTTACGAAAATATCTGGAAAATGTATACTTTTCAGATATTCATTAAAAAATTTTCATATGAGTTGAGATACATAATTTTTACTAAGGTACCTACTTATACCAAATAAGGCCAAACTCCTAATAAGGCCACTGTCACTTTTTGACAAACCAATGTATTTAACCAAAAAAAAGTTAACAGTAATTTTACATAATAATATTATGTCTAAATTTGCATTGTTCTATTTTCTAAAGTGTATCATGGGTGGCGAAATTAGCAATCACCATTTTACCGGCTGTGTGATGGTATTTTTGATGTGAATACAAGTTTATATTTTTGTCTGAAGAAGGCTTTGTTTTTAAGATATGTATTGACATTAGCAACAATTGAGTATCCGGCAAAGAGTGACGGTATATATGCACATGCCTAGTTTTCGTTGTTGGTCTATAATACAATTTTTATAATTTGGGATAGGTGTGCCTAATAAAGCCACATGTCAGCAGGACAAAGTTCAAGACATTGACTGTGTATTATTTGTCTAAAATACGTTCACGAAGAATACACAGGATTGTGTAAAAGAGACAAAGCTAAATTCATTTGCCCAGAATGTCAAAACTGAAATTTATTTTTCGATTTTGTTTTAATTTCACATTAAAAGTCAAGTTAGTGTCATATGCAAATTTTATATTTGATTTTAGAATTTGTATTACTGTTTTTAATGAAAAAAGTTATTGTTTCAATGAAATATACGAGCCCCTTCCCATTTCAGTTGGCCCACCTACTGAAATATTAGTTTTTTGGCCAGCACCAAAACATAACAAATACTACAGGTTGTTTTCAGGCCCCAAAGTAATTAGCAGAGTATATTAAATAATGTCCAGTAAAAAATACCAAAGTCCTTGCTCTCTATTTAAATTTGTAAGGAAAAGCAAAAATTTTGTAAATACAGCAAATCAACCTATGTTTGTTCTGGTACAAAGGATGCATATAATTCAAAGATTGCTGTGGAAAACTGACACCGTGACAGTTGCTATATTCATATAGCTGTCAGTACGCATTTAGTATAGCTTATTAAATTTTTCAATTCCGCCAAATCAAATTCGGAAATTGCAAATTTATTAGAGTTATCGCGGTATAGTGTAAGAAACATAGTTAGACTGTATAAAAATACCGGCTCAGTTGCTGCAAGGCCCCAATATATTAAAAAAAGCAAAATTACAAATGTGGATAGACGTTCGTTGAAGAGGATTATCCAGAAAAATAGGCGAGCTAATTACTTAGAGCTAAGTGCTCTATGGAGTGACGCTGTTGGGAGACGAATTTCGAGATCCACAACGCACAGGGAGGCTCATAAAATGGGTTTTGGCACTTATAAGGTAAATTTTTTAATAAGCAAAATTGCGGTAGGAAAATAAGAAATGACAATATTTTGCTTTAGGCCAAAGAAAAGCCGCTTTTAACACTGCAGCAGAAGAAAAATAGAGTAAGGTGGGCAAGACAACATAAGGATTGGACAACTCAGCAATGGCGTGCAATACAATGGAGTGATGAGGCCAGATTTGAAGTGTGTGTTGGAGACAGTCGCAGTCGAGTTATTCGAAAAAAAAATGAGGCGTTTCATCCGGACTGTCTCAAACGAAAGGTGAAATTTCCTGCATCAGTCATGATCTGGGGTAGTATGTCAGCTAAAGGAGTGGGAAAACTTCATTTTATTGACGGCATTGTGAATACGGACAAATATTTAGCCATTTTGGAAGAATCGCTCTTACCGATCATGGAAGAATGCTTGACATTCCGCCAAGAATTTGTGTTTCAGCAAGATGGTGCAGCATGTCACACCTCAAAGAAAGCATTAAAGTGGATAAAGGATAATGGTATTGCACTTTTAGAATGGGTTTCTAGCAGTCCGGATCTATCACCAATAGAAACTTTGTGGCATGAGATGAAAAAGGTGCTACGAAAACATCCTGCTAGAAATATCCCTGAGCTGAAGCAAAGACTTCAGGAAATATGGGATTCTTTTACACCGGAATTATGTCAAGGCTTGGTTAATACTATGCCCCAACGAATTGCGGCTGTAATAAAAAATAAAGGCGATGTTACCCAGTGGTGAATTTTAAAATTGTTTTGTTAGTTTTACGCTACTTGTTCTTATTTTCTCTATTTGTCTTTATTTTCTGTTAGATATTGGTTTTCGTTGCTTCATATTTATTTATTATGTTTAAAATACTGTTTAAGAGATAAATAAATTTACAGGTTAATGTTGTACTTTTATTTTTGCTTCATAAAAACAAAATTTCTGCTAAATCCTATGGTGGGCCAACTGAAATGGGAAGGGGCTCGTATGTTATTATTAAAAAACAGTCTAATAACAGTCAAATAATAAGTGTTCCTAACAAAGCCATTTGTCACTTTTTTTTAAATTAGAATTAAAAATAATCTAAGTCGACTTTTTTAAATTTACAAGTATATAACCACTTTAAATGAAGCGAATTTAATATAATCTAAGTTTTATATATTTTTGTCAAATATTAACAAAAAAATAGGAACTCAATGCTTAACATGGCCTTATTTGGTACTGGTACCTTATTGCAATACAATTTCATATGCTTCAGGTACTAAAGGAATATTGATATTAAGGTCCATCGAAAGTTTTCAAAAATAATTCTTCAGTTTTTTGAGAAGGCAACGTTTAGGATATATATCAGACCTATCTCCATGAAGTAAACGACATTTCCTAACAGTACTAGCCAGCCAGTCTTTAGAATGCAAGGTACACGTATGCAAATGGCTTCTCGGAGTTACGGCCTTAATTTCGATAGTTAAATGTGTAAAGGCAGCCAGATAATTTATGTAAATTATGGAACTATACCTGTAAACCTTCTATTTGTGAAAAACTATCACGGACTTTCTCCACTCTTATACGAATCAATTGGTTCAAACAACATCCCCGTAATTATCGGTAATTTAACTGCATATGAGATAAATATTTGCGTTGCAGGGGCCAATGTATATACAGGGTGCTTCGTTTTCTATTGCTCGCCATTGGCATCTTAGACACCGTAAAATTATACAGGGAACACATCTATAGATTTTTTATTTAAATTATTGAACTTTTTAAATTGTATGGGTGTGATATTAGGCATAATTATACATTAGTGAGACATTTCACCATTGTTATTTCTTTTATTTCAAATTTTATATATAGAACTGCAAAAAAAAATACCTACAACTACCTTAAATGGAGAAAAATCCAAAATCAGATTTGATTCAAAATCAAGAAGCAAAGGCATTGTTATGGTAACCTGTCAAATTTCCTGTCAAAATTGTTATAAACCAAGTTGAGTTTTCGTTTTCAGATTTTTTTGTGAAAATAGTGGTGTTTATTGAAATAATGAGTGATTCAGAAATAGAAAACTTGCCTCTTGAAATTGAAAAAGCTGCTGCAACTGCTGTGGCTTCACCTTTACCAGACAAATCAAGAACCAAGTACGAACAATTTTATAAACGATTCACTGATTGGTATATATCTAAAAATATAAAATATGAAGCAAAAGAAAAGGTATTATTATAGTATTAGCATTTTTTGAAGAATTATCCAAGAACTATGGGCGTTCTATTCTATGCTGCGGTCTACAATCTGTATGAGGCAAAATGTTGACATCAGCAAATTCAGCAATTTAATTGCTTTTCTGAAAAAGCAATCAGTGGGATACAAACCAAAAAAGTCAAGAATATTAACGAAAGAGGATGTTTCAAAATTTTTATAAGATGCCGATGACACAAAATTCTTGCTAACAAAGAACAAGAAATTGTTTGTTGATTATTTGAAATTCATAATTTAAGGTTGCTTTAATGATTGGACTTGCATGCAAAGTGGACAAGTTAACTAATTTACTGTTAGAAAATATAAAAGATGAAGAAAATATTTTTCATATCTTCATACCGGATACGAAAACCAAAGTTTCCCGAGAATTCTTTATCACTAGTGGTAAATGCACGAAACTTCCTGTTGATATAAAATACTTTTAGTGTAATGCCAAAAAAAAGCTTTTTTTCTCAATTTATAACAGCCTTAACAATATACAGCGCATTATTTTCGACGATTATGTACTTCATTTCTAGCCAACACAGGTTCCATTGAATTTGTGAAATTTGTGAATTGTGAATATGAATTTATGAACATATCTTTCAAATTTCTTTGTTATTTTGCCTGTATCACATCTACAAATATTCCAAGAACGATTTTGAGTAACTGCTAGTTTCCGAAGCAACAGTTGCTAAAACTACCTGCAGAGTGAGTGCACCTTGCTCTTTAAGGTGTAACGATCCCGCGCAAAAATTATTGTAATCATCCAGGATAGAAATATCATCTGAATATTTTTGAGATGTGTAACAGAATGTTGTAGCATGCGCTTCCTGTGCAAGATGCAGTTAGATACATTCGTTTTATACCGTTTTGAACTTCTTATATAAATCGCAGACCATTGGCATAGATATTTAATAGAAGACGTAAATAATATTATAGCCATAGGATTTCATTGGTGCTAAGACATCGATGACAGGCCTTGATGGTCAATTAAAATCTAAAATATGGATTATAAAATACGTCCGAGTCTTCATAGGTGGCTTAGCTGATTTCAGTGCTTTAAAAAAGTAGTAGGTATTAAGTGTGTAGTAATTTCTCTTCTATTATTATCGGCAACGGTTTTTAAAATATACACTCACATGCAAAAAACGCAACAAGTTGGTAAAATTTAAGGTCTCATAATTTTCCGCACTTAAAACCCTAGTAAGAGTATACACTGTAAAAAATAATTACAGTTAAAATAGATGGCAATTTATTTACCACTCATTATTGCTGTAATTTTCTTATCGATTGTGACTTTACAAATAAAATGTAAAATTACGTTGTAAATTTATTTTGTGGTGTAATTTTAGGTTTTGCAATTGTAATATTACTTTGTGATTTTACAATACGAAAAGTATTTTTACAATGTAACTTCCACAATTACTTGTAAAATTGCAAAGTAACTTTACAGGCAGTTGTATAGTTACATTGTAATAATACATTTTATATTATGACTACAACGTATTTTTTTTTATTTATGGTACAGGATGGTCCAATTTGGGCACTTAGGTATAGAAGGTTTCTCTATTTTCCGAAAAGTTAGAAAAAAGTAGCCAAGATATTTGGAGCCTAATATTTGAGAAAAGTTGAATAGCGAGAATCACATTTCGATAATTTGATTTGTTTAAGAGATACCTACATGATATTTTTAAATTTTGGTCGTTTTCTGTGGTAACTTTTCTACTTATTATATTAATATTTATACATTGTAAAGACATTTTTTCTCTATGTGTAGTATTTAGTGGCTTGAGGAATATTTTTTTTATAACTTCTAGTTTTCCGCTGCTATAACAAACATATATATGTTTTAATGAAACATCATACGTATGTAATATGGGGCATCACAGAAAAGGCCAAAAATAAAAAAAATGCTATGTCAAAACTAATCAAGATATCGAAATGAAATTTTCGTTATTCAATTTTTCTCAAAAATATTCCCGTGACATTTGGACTATCTTTTCGGAGAATAAAAGAAACCTAAAAGTGTCGAAATTGACCTAACCCGTACACAAGACATCTTGTTTACAATTCACTAACAGTGCATTGACACAGATACCTAAAAAAAACTGAATAGTAATTCATTTATACCAAATAGATTAATATGCCTACATGAGAAAAATTAAAACATCGTAAGAAATTAACGATTGTTACTTACCTTAAATAACATATCAGGCTTTTCCGTGAGTTTCTCAAAAGCATCACTGCATCAGAATGTTATTTCAAAAGAAAAATGTACTTATATTAAGTAACCTAATTAACATGAATGCCAATTGCTTCTAATGTTAACAAACAACCTTAATAGTAATACTGAATTTTTGATATGATATCCCCAGAGAAGTCAAACATTTTCGAAGCAATAGATTCGTTTTCTATATGCTTTTCAGATTTATATACAAACTTATTTCTATTATAGCCCCCATGTATACCTTAAAATCAGCAGAATAATCCTTTTTAAATTTATAATTAAAATTTTTGGACAAATTGTGTGAAAAACATTTGTTACAAAAAACGTACTTTAACTAACTGATTATATATATAGCTATTTTGTACTCCGATTACGGTTCAGTTAGCTAATTAGTAGTTACAGCTTTATTATATCTTCAATATATTCACTGCCCTTTGCTTATTTCTTTAGCTAAGAAATACATGTACATACAGGTACTGAAGTAATAAAATATTATGGTTTTACGGCAATTTTTTATTAAAATTTGGTACCTGCACATTTAGGTTATTTATACAAAACAGAACACTTAACGTTATACAAAACATATAACAATGTAAAAATATATTCATAGAACTAAAGTTAACATTTTATAATATTTAAACGAAATCTATGATCTTATAGTAACTATTACAAAGTAATATTAATTATATAAATGTGCATAGATAAGTAGGTACCCAGAAGTCCCTGCTCTTCAAATATGTATAAAATATAGTTTCAATAGAAAATAATATATTTTTATATATTATGTAAGATGAACAAAACAACAGTGAGGTACCTGATTTTTGTAGATGCAATGTTTCTTTGTTTCAATAATTATGTATAACTTACATATCTATTACCACAGCTATTACTTATTAATCTCATTGAGGTTATGTTTAAACAAGCACTAGACAAAACTATTTATAGTACTAAAAATACTCACTTGTCACTCTAGATATGTTTATATTGCTAGTCACTACTCACGAAATTAATTATGTAAGTACCTAGGTCCTAGGTACACGCTGCATTAATCGAAATGAAGCAAGAAGTAATGAAGGCGTCACCACCCAACGCTCTCAACAGTTAGTGGTATAGTGCATTTGAAAATTAGTAGTACCTTCACACTTACATTAGGCATATTTTTACACTCAATTATATAGTAAATTTGGTATGTTCAGTAATTTTACAATGTAAAAATGGATTTCACATTGTTAATTGTAAATACATTACAATTTATTCTATAAATGTACAAATTATATTATAATTACATAGGAAGTTCACGGTTTTATTGTATATTGGCAGTTTGCTTGTAAAATTGCAAGTGTCAGTGTAATATCATCATTATTTTTAGAATTATTTTAAGACAATTATAAGGATATTCTTACAAAGTAAATTTGTATTGTTACTGGCCTTTTTTTCAGTGTAGGTCTTGCGTAAAGAAGAATTACTGTCAAACTGACATTAGGACAACAACGAGCAACGCCATGTCGTCAAAAAATAGCCTTTAATAAATTGTTGGTGACAAGTTCATTCCACTCTTAAAAATTAACCAATGCACGGAGCTAAAAATGATTATGTAACGGCACGAACGCCACTGATGCTGTATATAAAAGATAAATTTATACATGTAAAAGCAGTTCTTTATTAAACACCTGTTATGTGCCAAATATTATCTCAGTATCTCGAAAAAGAGGTATTTCCGAACCCAAGTTTATATAAACTGTTTTCTTATTTTTAAACATAGAACCTGCTCCTAGATTTCTTTACCATCATTTTGTAACACCCTTTATATTACTTTTAGATAACATTTTTGTTTAATTTTATCGGTTCTTCCCCTGGCACGCCGCTGGTACTTGCGTGCGTACGACCTACACGTATCATTATCCTAATTATTTCAGAAAAGTCCAAACTTAGGTTTGCATGAGTGTTCCAATACATATTTTGTGTCCGGCTCCTTTTTTGTGAGCCTATTTTGTTCACCGAGCTTTGCAAAAAACTGTGTTGCAAATTTCGGTTCGGTGCAGCTTTTCAGTCGTCGTTTGCAAAATTATTCACGATTTTAAGTGTCGTTTTTTAAGTTGAAGCGGAATTCGGCCATTTTGTGGGAAAGCAGCCGGCCATAACTTATTATGATGTAAGTTTTTTTACTCCACCTGAGAAGTGGAGGTGAACAGCTCTCTGGTGGTGGTTTGGCCGTCATAAAATGTGACAATTTCGTAGTTTCGCTTAATTGCTTTCCCATTTCTCACGACAACCAGCAATGGAAGACACGACAGAGATCTACTAAATAGTTATCTATATCTATCACCTGAATCACCTACCGATACCTAAAGACACTTGGATTTGATCATTTATTTCGTTGCGATGAAATTTTTAGATTATTTGCTATTATCCGCATACACTGATAAAAATGGATGTAAATCCCCATTTTTTGTTACTGGTCATTTTTAATATGCAAAAGTATTAAGAAAAATTCAAGTATACGATTTTTGACGTACTAAAATTAACAAAGGACAATGTTAAAAATAGCCGATTTTTGGCTTATCCGGAGGAACGCATAAATCATAAAAAAATCAATTGATTATTGTTAATTAACATTAGAAATGGCTCACTTTTTATATTGACATACTGTCTGTTCAAATCATTTTCAAGCATTTTGTTCATTTTACACGAATTTTATAACAATAATTAATGATTATCCATTTAAAGCTATTTAAGGGTAGTTTATATAGGTTTAGGGGTAGTAGCGACATTTCCCCAGCTATCTGACGTATTTCTGGGCCATTTCTAATGTCAATTAACAATAATCAATTGATTTTTTTATGATTTATGCGTTCCCCCGGATAAGTCAAAAATCGGCTATTTTTAACATTGTCCTTTCATGAATAATATGGTAATAAAATGTACTGTATTTATATCGAACTTTTTACAGAATTTGTTATGTGGTTTTTTTATGCGATCTATTGCACGTGTATTTAAATCATACAACAACATTCATTTCAAACAACATATTTATCGTTGTGACAATAAAAATGATAATAGTTTACAACAATACAAATTATAGTGTCGGAAATTTACGATGGAATTTAGCTTATAACAATCATAATACAGTGGAATTGCATTCATATCCAATATAATATCACAGTTTACTTATTTCATTTTCAAAATTATTACGTACTTAATCTTTACGCTAGTCAAAAATTGTGAACATAAACTTACGCGAAATTGCAGATAAATTTTTGTCAGACCAACTATGTGATCTACCGATACCGAAAGATACAGAAATTTGTGGCAAAAAAGACGGCATCCTTAATGTCGCCTAAATACATTATCTGCTATTATCCGGATATCAGTTAACAGACAGTTCAGCTAAGCAACAGTTTATTTGTTTGATATTATAATTACTTATTGCAGCAGATAGCTGTAGTTGTGATGCATAATAATATGCCCAAGACTTTATCAGTGGAAAATCAATTTACTCTCTTCCTTTACAGAATTACCTTGCATAATAGACGGATTGTACGTGATAGACACACTGTTAAAAATATCTTGAATAAATACCTTGCGAAGTATTTCCGTAATAACAATACACTTTTCTCATTAATATGGTTAATACTCATGCATTATAACCGTAGATTTTGCTTCGATAAACAGATTATGTTGATATCCTTTACAATTTAGCTAATTCTAGAGGAATTCCAATAAAATGTGCAATAAAAAATGTGTGATTTGAAGCAAGTAGCACTCAAAAAAAGCTTAATTTTCTACACATATGGAAACTACTGCTGATCACACTAGTCCATTGTTGATATCGTATAAAAAATGTTGCTTTCTGGTTTTCAAATATGTTTATACACTGAAAAAACGATTTATGTAAATTTACCATCATTATCATTGACTTTTTATACCCATAAATATCATGCCAATTTTATTTACCATATCAAATTGACACGTATTTCCTAGAGGGCGTCACATTTGGGATATTTGTGATGTGTAACTTTTTTGGGCTTAACGTTATCGCACGTTTTTTATTACACAGCTACATTGTTTTTCAGGAAAAAAAGGTATACTTGTGATTAGTCTCAGAAATTGGTCATTTTCCAGAAAACAGTTATTCAACAATTAGCTGCATAGTTCATTTTACAATATTTTAAATCTCTTGTACTACTTTAATTTTAACTGCACTACAAAATCTATAATGCACATGACTGTATGGACACGCCGATCATTACTGGCTGTAAGCTGTAAGCGCATGCGTTGGAATATGTTTATCATAATTATCTCTGTCTGTCTCTGACAAGGTTTGTAAAATTACATGAGATTTGATTTCGGGTGGTTCGTAGCATGATTAATATCGCAATCAAGCTCTACTTGTACCCTGTAAATAGTATTATTTTATATTATTTATTATATCATAAGTAAAGAAGGATGTTCGCGTCAAGTAGACGCATTTCTAGGCAGAGTTATAAATCAGATAGAGATATATGTTTGAGAATGGCGCTTTATCTCGGTCGCCGTGTGTTTCATTACCACCGGTATCAATATAAATACGGATTTGACAAATAAACCAGGCCGACCAGTAGTATTGACTTCGGATTCACGGAGAACGATTCCACTCGATTCGCGAGCCCGCTAAAGTATATTATTAATGTCCCATGCCGCAATTATCAGATAATGCGAAATGCCTTTGTAATTTTTGCCATCGCTGACATTTTTGCGGCTGCATACGTATTACGGTTATCAATAAGAGGGCTCAATTAATACTATATTATCCTTTTTAAATAAACTCGTAGAACAGGGAGTACTTTAATCTAAATTACGGACGTATTCGATAAATTTATCGGTTCCCCCTTTATGTCTATGCGAAAGAAATAAAATTTATGACGTCCAACAATTATTACGTTTTTAAAAATGCGCGAGACAGGCTGGTATTTAAAATGAACGCGGTTAAAGACTGGAAGATAAAGGGAATTGGTATAAGCTCTTGATTATATATCTTACTGCTCGCAGAAATATGTTTATTCCGATGTCCTTTTATTAACAAGTATTAACAAACCAATCTGGAATACGACTTTATCTAACCTCTAATTACTATTATTTTTTTATAGTCTTAGCATAATTATACTTAGTTATTTTTCACACTCATAATATTTAGCTGATGCAAATTTTGCAGACCAGCCAGAGAAACTAATTTTAATTAATACTTTATCAATAAATAATTTATATTCAGTGGATTTTGTAAACATGTTCCCAATAATGTTAAATTATATCTAATGTATTATTGGTTATATTACATGTACTTATTTCTATAATTATACGATCTAAAAATAATTATATTATTTCTTTCATAACTGTTTTTTTAAGTAAATATGTTTGCACACATATTTCGAACACAATATTCTAATGGTTTTTGTACATACACTAATATTTGTATGAAAAGTTATTTACTTAATTGATATTTTGTATACAGGATTAACTATGACTAAGATTACTCTAAGAAGGGATACAATTATTTATAAACCAATTTTTTTTTTCGAAACTATATTAAATCCTTATTTGTCAACTGAATGGTAAAATTCGTTATCATAATTGATACCCTGTGCATTTACGCAGTGATTTTGTATTTTCCTTAGTTTTCAGTGACTATTTTTTCAGTTTCTATCATTTTATAGTAATTAATTAGGAATTAGTATCGGGTACAAATATTTTTTCGTAATATGGTTCGTCTTATGCTATGTGCGGTTTGTTTTTTAGAGTCGAGCGAAAATCCAGCGAAGTTACAGCTATCGGACAAGATTTTATAATTAAAGACTGACTTCTTGAAATAAATGGACATTTTATTTAACTGTACGAGGAGTGTGTTTTATTGTTAGTCTCTGACAGACCTGTAGTCAGTGAAAATGTAGTTTAGACAATTTGGAACAAAAGAACCAAAAACGAATGCAAAAAACTGCAGCTAACCGAATTAATTGTTACCTATCAGGTATTATTATTAATAAAAATGTTAATTTTCGTCGTTTCGATATTTGGCAACGCTGTAAAAAAACTACCACATGGTAATTGACAGATCTAAGCCATCTCGGACGAAGGTTACCATAGGCGACGAGTTTTGCTCCATTTTTTAAACATTTTTTATAGTCTTTTAGGTTTCCTGAGCATGTGGTAAAAATTTTTATACTTAATTACTAAAGTGATACTCTTCTATGTCCTCAAAGTGATTTTATTTCTTCTTTAAAAAATTATAAATAAAAAGACCATTTTTTAAAAATAATACTTTAGATGACCTTCTACATAAAGTTCTTTACACTTTTATATAATCTTATTAGTAAATAATTTAATAAGTAATTTTAATGATAAAAATAATTAAATTACGACCACATTGCAAATAACTCGAGGAATGCATATAAAAAAATTACTTCGCAAGGTTTTCGAAACACTGTTTCAAAGATTCATTTGTGGTTTTCGTGCAACCTTCGATTTTTTTCAGACGCAAATAATATTATTAATTAAATATGACCGATATACTTATATGGAGCAGCTTTTTTTGTGACGATCTGTACGAATTCCAGTTACACGGAGAACAAAGGGTCCCACAAATCGCCCATGACACTGCGTTTTTAAAATTGTTTTGCGTTAATTAAACAACAATTGCAACGCAGAGCGGAAACTGTTTCGAATCCCATTGGATTTGCGGTTGGCGGCAACAGTTTGAAAATTATAGGTCTCAATTTTGTGCCGCAATTTGCGAGATGACTGGACCTTTTCTTCGCAAAATCAGGTAAATTTTAAGGCGACCATGTTTTTCATCGAGTTATTTACACATGTAGGTCTCCAGATAAGAAGTTAATTGTTTGAGTGGCATGCAGGAGTAACCTCCTGTTCAAATACACTACAGCCTGTTCTCAAAGCACGTAGCACAACTTTTAGTTAGAAAATGTATCTAAGATACTATTGTTCCTCTGTCAAGTCAGAAATATAATTAATTAACTAATTTAGCATTCCTTCAAAATAAAAGTAGTTTAAAATGTCACAAATATACCGGGTCTTCGGAAATGATGCGTCAATATTCTAGGGGGTGATTTTTCTGTGACAAAAAATAATACCACAAAGTCCTGTAACATTTTTTTAGAAAACTAAAAATTAGCTGGGTTACGGAGCGTCAATAACATTTTTGTATGCCTACCGATTTTTTTCTCATATTGTACAGGATGTCACAACTCGATAGTAAGGAGGATATAGAAAATTTAAATAAAATTTGGGACACGTGGGATGAGGTAAGCTCTATATTCAACCGAAAGTGTGCAAAGGCACATTCCCCAGAAGTGCAGGAAGTTCTTCTTGCAGGAAATTTAGGTAACTCACGCTGTTCAATGTATATATGTTCATAAAAATAAGGCTCAATTAAATGCCTACCGATGATGCCGCACCATACATTTACTCCAAAATAGCTTTGGTTTTAATAGATTTACAATGTGGCGATTTTCAATGGACTAGTAGTGTTCGTTGCGCCTGTTTGGCAAACCATTATTGACAAACCGACTTTCGTCCGTCCAAAGAACGTGCCGAAAAAGGTTCTGATCAATAACTTGCTACATTTACTGCAATTTGAGCTACAAAATTAAGTCAGTTTTCAATATAACGCTCAGGCAAATACTCCAAATTGTGAATTTTGTAGTCATGTTGCCCATTGGTCTTAAAAATTCGTCGAACAGTTGATTTATCCAAATTCAATTCCTAGCTGGCCTGTCGTAGAGAATTTCGTGGATTTTGTTCGAAATACTTTAACAGTCTAGCTGTATTAACATTGTTTCTTAACCTGCGGTCAATTATTTGATTCTTCCGAATAGAAAATGCATTTTCATTTCATCGCAAAGTCGCAGCCAATCTTGTGAAGGTTCTATGATCAGGAATGAGGCGCTCTAGATACCTTTCTCGATATAACTCTTCAACTATTCTTGATTTTTTTTGTGACTTTCCGTACATTAGCAGCATATCAACATTTTTATAACACAAAAGTTATGCGTTTGACGTTCGTATTGTGTAATTAATAGTTACTTATGCAACAAGTACAAAAAGTAAGTGTTTATTGCACGCGACGTGAAATTGTACAACGAGGCCGTCAGGCCGAGTAGTAGAACATTTAAAACAGCGGTAAAAGGTCGGGAAACTCCGGACTTGACGAGACCACTTGTTCTCTACGTATTTTGGGGCGCTAATTACGAAAATGAGGGTTAAAGCTACCTGCAATTTTTGGAACACCCCTAAAATTGCAAAAAACACCCCTAAATAGGAGTGTTTTTTGTCAGCGCCCCAAAAAATATATGAGATGGGTTAGTTTGCAAAACAACAAGTACAATCGAAAAACACCTCTATTTAAGGGTGTTTTCTTGCAATTTTGGGGGTGGTTGGAACCATTGCTGCAAGTTTTAACCTCCATTTTCGTAATCAGCGCCCCAAAAAACATATAAGATGGCTAAATTTGCAAAACAACAAGTACAGTCGAAAAACACCCCTATTTAGGGGTGTTTCCTTGCAATTTTGGGGGTGGTTGGAACCATTGCTGCAAGCTTTAAACTCCATTTTCGTAATCAGCGCCCCAAGAAACATATAAGATGGCTAAATTTGCAAAACAACAAGTACAGTCGAAAAACACCCCTATTTAGCGGTGTTTTTTGCAATTTTAGGGGTGTTCCAAGAATTGCAGGTAGCTTCATTTTCGTAATCAACACCCCAAAATACATAGGGGACAAGTGGTCTGGTCAAGTCCGGCGTTTCCTGACCTTTTGCATACAATATTTTTTCTACGTTCATGCAAAAACCAAAAAATGTTTTATTTAGATGACACTAAGTCTAGAAAAATATGACGTCGATTTCAACGCTTTTGTTTGCCACGATGACAAAAAGCTGTAGTAGAATGACAGATGAATGCAATAAACATTTTATTGCACTAGTGCAATAAAGAACCACTTTTTCCACTAAATATAGTTCAATAAAGTTTTATTTTTTGCATGAACGTAGAAAAAATACTTTTTCTACAGGGTTTTGTGACAAACATAAACATTCAAATCGACGCTATATTTAGTCAATTTTCTGTGAGATTGTATTACGTTTCAAGCAATTGCATATTTTATATTATTTTCAATCATATTTATTACATACTGGATTACGAAATTAACTACCAGAAAATGCAATTTATTTAAAATAAAATTAGTTTCCAATATACGCGCTTACGACTACTATGATATGGATAATGCAACTGTAGTTCTAGAAAAGTCAGTCAAAAATTAATTCTGACAGTTACACAATTTAAAGTTTGAAAATGAGTAATATTATAAGAAAAACAGATGATAGTGATGAAGAATTTGTTGGAACACCACCAGAAGTCAGTGAAATAGCAAATGCAACGTCATTAAACTTATTGCCTAGAAAATCAAGAAAATAGTATGAAATAAGCTATAATCGTTTTAAAGAGTGGTGCTTCGATAAAAAAGTTGTAAATCTTACAGAAAATGTGCTTCTTGCATATTTCTCAAAAAGATCGAGTGATATTAAACCCTCATCACTTTGGTCTGAGTACTCAATGATGAGAGCTTGTCTTTGTTCAAAAGAAAATATTGATATTAAAACCCACAAGAAACTAATGGCATTTATGAAGCAGAACTCTGTAGGATTTCGGCCAAAAAAGTCAAAAGTATTGAACAGGGAACACATTTATAAATTTTTAAAAGAAGCTCCGGACTCCCAGTATTTGATGAAAAAAGTAAGTCGGTATTTTATTTAGCTTTTTTAAAATATATTAAAACTGCTTGTTGTAGGTAGCTGCAATATTTGGTATCGCAGGGGCCTGTCGTAGAGATGAGCTCCAAAAATTGAGTACCGACAACATAGAAGAAGTAGGCTCAATATTAATTGTAAAAGTGCCACGGCCAAAAACTGACAAAGAACGAAGTTTTGTCATTAGAAGTGAGGTCGATGAAGGATTAAATTTTATCAAGATATATCATAAATACACGAAATTACGTCCCAATTATATTTCGCATAAACGTTTTTTTATCAATTACCGAAATGAAAAGTGCACTGTCCAAGCTGTTGGTGTGAACATGTTTGTTAAAATCCCGTATGAAATTGTAAAATTTCTGCATTTGGAGAATCCTGAGCTATACACAGGGCACTGCTTCAGGAGATCCTCCGTAACACTTCTTGCAGACACTGGAGCAGATATACTAGAGCTTAAACGACACGGTGGATGGAAATCATCGACAGTAGCGGAGGGATACGTAGAGGAATCACTTGCAAACAAACTCAGTGTTGCAAAACAAATGTTTCAGCCTGAAGAAAATGACAATGTACAGACACCAAGTACTAGTACATTTACAGAAGTCGCAAATCATGAAGTAGAATTAAAAAATAATTCACTAAGAAATATTAATATTGAAAATTGCACAAATTGTACATTTACTTTTAATATTAATGGTAAAAATCAAGTTTGAGTTAAATTGTTCCTAATATATTAGTAATTTATTAAATATTTTGCATTCATCTGTCATTCTACTACAGCATTTTGTCATCATGACAAACATAAACATTCAAATCGACGTCACATTTTTCTAGACTTAGTGTCATCTAAATAACATTTTTTGTTTTTGCGTGAACGTAGAAAAAATATTGTATGCAACTCGTACAAAAAGTGCTTATTGCACTCGACGTGTTGTTCACGTCGCGTGCAATAAACACTTACTTTTTGCACTTATTGCATTTATGCACTATAAACAACGAACAGTCAATTATTTTCCAACGACTACTCGATCCTTCCACCGCTAATGTGATTTTTGGATGGTATTTATCTTGAGACTCTTTAGGATGATACTGCTTACTTTCAAACAGGAAGTAATACAGAAAAAGGTTTTTAGAAATGTTTTGTATCCTCACAGTAGTTCTATACTATCGAGTTTAAGACATCCTGTACTTTTAAAATATAGTCAGTATTATTTAAATTTACCAAGATGTACAAAAAAATATTAAGAACCGCACATTTGATATACTAGAGTCAAGAATTCAGACGTCTTACGTCACGGCTGACGTTACACATTTGTTTTTATTGTCAACGTAATTCTCGATGTTTGGTCGCGTTAAAAACAATCATTTTTTGCAATTTAGTGCAATACATAATGCAAACTTTTACTGTAGTATATAGTTTTATTACTATCAGTTGCAGTTTCTTAAATATTTTGATGAAAATGTAATGAATTATTCATTTGTTCGTATGACGTAAGTCGTCTGAATTCTTGTCGCGAGTATACCTAGGAGAAAGTTCCATCAAGAACAGATGAGCGATCGCCATAGTTCACGTGTGATTGCAGAAAAAGGAATGCCCACCGACAATTATACATCTATTAAATGAAACATCAATAACGTGACGCAATTTTTTAATTGGTACCTTCACTTTATGCGAGGCTTAGATAAATATTTAATTCTCTACTCGTCCGATATAAAAACAAAGAATGCGGAAGCTTCTTCAGTGAGATTTCTCTTCAATTTTATATCAGAATCAACATATTTTTTTGTAAGTAGCAGGTGTTAAACTTAATAGACTCAAGTTCTTTCACGCCGGTTTTTGTGCCACCCTATAGAAAATAACGCCTTGGAAAATTCTCGACAGTTTCGGTCCGAAAAATAAAGAAACAAAATAAAATTCAAACACCTGCGAGCTTAATTTAATACCTGTTTGTAGAAATCGTGCAAATTTTATTTTTTTTCTCTAGTTTCTAACTTTGTTCTTCACTTAAAGCAGTATTTTTAGAGTAACAGACCTCTACAATATACATACACACACACACACACACACGTCTTCGACAATCATTTAACGCAGGTAAAACAGTTTAGGATTTTTAGCCAAAGGCATAAAAGCTATTTGTTTAACCACCTGTCATTTAAAACCATTAAGTAAATAAATAATCTGAGCTTCACCTATATAAACTTTACAAAGTATAAAGTGTTCGGCAGAAGACTCTCACGACTGCAAATGCTGTTTTGGGCTGACTAAATACGATATGCCTATGCTTTTGTTGATTAAAATTAATATTTATAAGATGGAAAACAATATGTTCTAATAGTAATTGTCAAGTTTTGAAAAAAAAAAATCCTCAAGGAAAAAAATGTTTTACACAGAGTGTTCCGCATAAGAACTGACACAGAGCAGGTGCTTGTTGGTATATACAAATTTACAAACAGGCGGAGTTACAGGCCTTCAAAGTGGGGCTAAATATTTGGAAAATTTAACATCTCTGAATGACTTTTGGATAACCAAATTTGGTATAATATTTAGGTATTATAGGTATTTTTTGACTATGAGTTCAAGCAAATTGAAACACTACAAAGTGTTCATTGAGAGTGAGTTACCCTTAAAATTATACGAACCTTTATTTTTTCATTGATCGAATTAATAAAAAAAAATAATTATATCCCGTGCAGAATTTAATTTAAAAGACTTTTCTGCTCTTGTCAAATTTTAAAAGAAATTAAAGAGTCAGTTAGTAATAAAGCTATAAAATAAAATTAAAATTAAATAAATTAAAACCAAAGAAATTGTTCAAAATGTGCACCATTTTCTCCGCCTAGTAAATGATGATCGGTTCTTATAACAATAATTCGTAATAAGATTCCACAAATCTTCTCGAGATTCAATTGGCAAGGAATAAACAAAATCCTTCAATGTTCTCTAATGAAAGTAATCACATTTGTTGAGGTCTGGCGATTGTGGTGGCCAATTTATTTGAAAACTTAAAATTCTAAATAGCTCTAACAATAGCACTAAAATGAGGCAGTGCCCCGTCATGAATAAACCAAACCTGTAGTCAAGTTGCAACGGTAAATATTCGATTAAAGTTGGGAAAGCATTTTGCTGAAATCCCAAAAAACTTTCGCCATTTAATCGATCTAGCAAAATAACTGATCCAGTCAAATAACGATCAATAATACCGGCCCAAACAATTAACTTAAATTCACGTGGAAAATGTTTAGGAGTTATTGCATAGGGATTTACATAGGGATATTAATGAAAGTTGTAAACATTTGTAATTCCTCTACAAGTGAAACAAGCCTCATCAGTGAAAATAATTTTGTTCTGAAAAAAATATCCTAATGCAAAAGGCCACTCGTCGATCCAAATCTTGAGGCAATAGCTCTTGCACTTTTTGAATGTGACATGGATGTAGCAGATTACATTTAAAAAATGTTTGCAAAATATTTTTTTGATCTTGTACTCTTATCACACTGTCGTTCCACATTAGAAAATGTTTCTCTATGGGGAGTCACTCGATTTGGAAATTTCCTACGATATTCTTCCACACTTCTTCTAGAGTTTCCTTCATAGAAACATTATTAAAATCTTGTTTTAATCAATCCATTTTCTTGAAAGCCAAGTTTTTTTTATTTAACAAGAGTAAAACTGTGTTTTAAATTAAATTCTGACATTATCATTCTTTTTAAATTTGATCCTTGGAAAAAAAAGTTTGGTATAATTTTAGGAGGGATTCACCCTCAATGAGCACCTTGTAGTGTTACTAGTGTTAAATTACTTGAACTCATAGTCAAAGAATATCAATAATAAACCTAAATTGTGTACCAAATTTGGTTATTCCAAGTTAAATTAATTCAGAGTGTTTGGTTAAATTACAATATTATATTTTCTACCTCTATGTTGGTTCTTATGTGGAACATCCTGTATATAAATTCTGTTGATTCAGTCAATATTCATTAGAAAAATATAATGAACAAAATGATTAACGCCCATATTTAACCGCAGATAATATCAAGCGGGGAACAGCGAAACAATGTCTGCTTATTGAAAATATTCTGCATCAATATTTCATGCTAAACGCTTACTAAAGTGCATTCTATAGCAAAACGTGCATAACTTTTTTTCTGCCGATTCAATTCCCTTCTCTGGTGTTATTACCGCGATGTTCAGACGTTAGATTCCGGTTCGGCATCCTAAAACGCGCTTTTACAACAATGTAATAGACAAATCGCCCTATTGATTGATGTGATAAAATGTCCCTCGTACACGATCAAGGTACGGGAAAGAATTATGTTAATTCCAGAGCCTGCAACTTTTAAATGCTGGCAACAGAATACGCATAATTTATAACAAAAGCCATTAAGTTCGTTACGTAATTGACAGATCAATTTAATTATAACTACACGAGAACAGGGTGTACTGCTTATCTGCGTTTGTATCGCATACAGTTAAACAATCTAATGGGAGAGAATACATTTTCTATTGACTTTATTGGTTCAGGTCTTATGAAATGTATTCAACTAGAATGCTTTGGATATACGTATGAATCTTGTTTTTAACTTTCAAATTGTTTTTCTTAATATACCAAACTATTTCTAAATTGTGGACCTTAAAACAATAGGAAGAAAATGTCGTATTAGGCAATAAGGAAAAAAAACATTAAATTGACATTGACTTTTTGATTTCTTCTAGTAAACACTATTAAAATCTTATTTTAATAAATGAATTTTTTCTTAAAAATCTCTTAGTTTAAGTAAAAAGTGTTTTAAATTAAGTTCTGCGCCAGATATTATCATTATATTTAAATTCGATCAATGGAAATTGAGTTTGGTTAAATTTTAGTGGTGATTCACCCTCAATGAACATTTTGTAGTGTTTAAATTTGCTTGAATTCACAGTCAAAAAACACCAATATTAAGTTTAAATCATGTAACAAATTTAATAGTTAATATAATTCTGAGATATTATTTCGATTACGTTTTGTACTGATAGATTCATTAAAATATCGAAAGCAGAAGACTGATGGTACATTAAGAAATCTTTTATTTTTATTATTCTATCTAGTTCTAGAACGTATGGCATGATATTGTGAAACAATCTGTATATTTGCTTCCCAAATGAATATTATTCATAGCAAAGTTGGCACACAGCAGACAATTCCGAAAATGGCGAGACTGCATTCACGTGTACATTTCGTTGGAATACTCTTAACCTAATTATTCAAATTCAACGACAATTCTATCTAATCTCTAAAGCAATTCTCTCATTTTAGACGAGTACCTACTGAGTGCCGGTCGTATAAACATTGCAGATATGCCATGTGGGTTGGATTCCTCTTATTTAAGCCAAACACGTCCTTAAGTGATATCTTTGTCGGTGAAGAGCGAATTTTATTGTATTATCGCGAATCTAATTTCCCTGGGAATGATATTTTCTTTGTTGCAAGTGTATTTACTATCTGAATCTTACGTAGGTAGTACCAAAATAAACGACTAAGTATCCGACAAACTGACTTCTGAGATGAACAGTGGATATTTTTAATATACAGGGTGTCTTTCAAGTCGTTCCAATAATTTTAGGAGGTGATAGAATACGTGATTTTGAGTCCATTGAAACGAACATACCTATAAACCAAGTGTTAAAACATTCATGATAATTAATGTTTTAATACTTTTTAATTTAACCGTGCTTTTCTACAATTATTGAAGTGTAGAAGAAAAACAAACCCTTTTATAACAAATATTTCTATACTTTTTTTATTAGAAATGAATGGATTATATAAATGATTTAACGAATAAAATCCAAAGTGCCTTCTTTACTTCATAAACTGCCAAAAGTGAAGTTCGATATTTATAGAGTGTTTTCATTAAAGCAGGTTAGTAAATTTTGATAGATTAATTTCTTTAGATAATTATTGATTAGAGCTTTGTCTGTGGAATTGTTCATTAGCATACCTAGGTGTTTGGTATCAGAGAATATACATATGACTTCATTGATAGGAGTTGTAGATTTGATTTATATTAGCTTAAAATACCTTTCTAATACAGTAAAAAATGGTTTTTCTACTTTGTAGAAGCGAATAGTCAAATTTAAACATGGATTTTATTTAAACCTTTGTGTGTAGATTTATACATATATGCATTATTAAAAACATACCTGCACCTGCAATGCTCTTTCAGTTCTTAGGAAAAGTTTCTTGATAAACATTCTAAAAATTAGGAAAATTAATCTTAATGCGTTTCAATATGCAGGGTCTAATAGTCTAACAGTGGTATTCATAGTCCGTTTCCGTACCGAAATTATGCGAATTTCATAATAAAATTCACATAATTTCGAGAAGAAGATATAAGCTACCACTGTTACAGTACACTGTATTCACTGTCCGTCCGAAATTATTTGAATTTTATTATAAAATTCGCATCATTTCGGCACGGAGATCGCTCTCCGGAGACTGGAGACGGACTATGAATACCACCGTAAGAATAGAGATTCGAACGTATAGTTTGACAATTGATATACGCCAAAAGTATGGAATAAATTCAATAAAAACGAAACAATTATTTTTTGGGAAAAATCCTCGAACAGGTCGATTTTTAATTTAAAAAATACATATTTTAACGTAAAATGTGATTTTCAAATGTATGCGCCAAAAGTATGGAATAAATTCAATAAAAACGAAACAATTATTTTTTGGGAAAAATCCTCGAACAGGTCGATTTTTAATTTAAAAAATACATATTTTAACGTAAAATGTGATTTTCAAATGTCATTTGTTTTCGAGTAATGACGTCATCGATTTTTTTATAAATGGCAACACCATATTTTTTTCCTTGATTCTGAAAGATCATTTAATTCTCTATCAGACAGTACTAAAATTTTGCCCTCTTACATAGGAAAGTTTTCGAGTAAATGACGATTGAATGTTGAAAACGTAAATTGTATCCATAAAAAAGTAACAATTCTGAGGTATGTAAAATAAAATACAATTGATTAAATTTTATACTTAAATTAAATGTTCGAATTGCCATCCACCAACTTCTTGACAATGCGCAAGTCTGTGAAGAAATTCTTCTTGCACATTATGAATGATTTCTGGGGTAAATCTGCGTATTTCGTCCTGAATGCGATTTTGAAGTTCTTCTAAATTACGTGGTTTATTAATGTACACTTTTGACTTCAAGTATCCCCATAAAAAATAGTCAAGAGGTGTAAGATCTGGCGATCTTGCAGGTCATTCTATCGGTCCGCGTTTGCCGATCCACCTCCCAGGAAAACAGTTGTCCAAAAAATCTCGTACAGGGCGCGCATAGTGCGGAGGTGCACCGTCTAGCTGAAACCATATGGTATCGTCAGGAATATCAGGGTCATTATCGTTAGGAAAAATTACTGCAAGGGCTGAAACAAGGTGATTTTCTAGAAACTCTAAATATCTTTGTCCTGTAAGGGTTCCTTCAAAGAAGAAAGGCCCTACTATTCTGTCGTCAATTATTCCAGCCCACACATTTAATTTCTGAGGGTGTTGGGTATGTGCCTCTGCCATCCAATGAGGATTTTCCCGAATCCAATCTCTGAAAGTTTGACGGTTTACTGTACCATTCAGACAAAATGTGGCCTCATCTGAAAAAAGTATTTGCCGGTGTAAATTTCTATTTCCTTGACATCAATCCATTAGAATTTCGCAAAAGTGTAAGCGGCGATCGGGATCATCTTCAATGAGTTACTACACAAGTTGAATTTTGTAGGGATATTTTTCCTTCCTCAAGATACGTAGCACTGTACTGTGACTAGTGTCATTGTTTAATGCAACCAATCGTGAAGAATTATGAGGATTATCCACCATACTTATCAAAATGTTCTGTTTCTGATTTTTATTAATGCTTGGACCTCCAGGTTTTGGAATATTTACAACATTGCCAGTTTCTCTAAATTTATACTCTACCTTACTGACTGCTGATTGGCTGATAGGGTGATCTGGATATTTTTCATTAAATAAATCGCAAACTTCCTGCTGAGTTCTAGTCACATTCCCGCATTCGATAAGAATTAAAATTTCAATTCTTTGAGTAACAGTTAAATGTGCCATAATACTTTAAATTGAATAATAATTTCTATGTCGCTTACAATACTTATCAGAAAGTCGGTGTGACAATAACACTTTGCACCTACGTGATCCGTAAAAGAACTATGGAATTCGAAAAACTAAACTTGATAACGTTTTTGCTTTATTTTAATTGATTTACGTTTTCTAACATTCAATTGTCATTTACTCGAAAACTGTCCTATGTAAGAGTGCAAAATTTTAGTACTGTCTGATAGAATTAAACGATCTTTCAGAATCTAGGAAAAAAATATGGTGTTGCCATTTAAATAAAATCGATGACGTCATTACTCGAAAACAAATAACATTTAAAAATCGCATTTTACGCTAAAATATGTATTTTTTAAATTAAAAATCGACCTGTTCGAGGATTTTTCCCAAAAAATAATTGTTTCGTTTTTATTGAATTTATTCCATACTTTTGGCGCATACTGTATATTTACGGTTGCTACGAAAACTAAGGACAATTGTTTTTCCATGGCATACCAAGCTGTTTAATAGAAACAATGTTTTTCCTTTTTCGCCGTAACTACAAATTATCTTTTAAGATCTGAACAACTGAAATAAATATTTAGCTTTTTGAATTCCCCAGAATGTTAATAACTTCAATGTTTTCTAAAGGTTTCGTTCTTGTTAGCAAATGTCTTCATTTCTTAAACCATTTTTATTGCATACTAAACGGCTGTCCTCTGTTTTGACGAATGTGCTCCCTTCATACTTAAATGTGTTAAGATTAATTTCCCTAATTTTTAGAATGTTTATCGAGAAACTTTTCCTAAGAACTGAAAGAGCATTGCTTAGGTAAGTTTTTAATGATATCTGAATAAACCTTCACACAAAAGTTTAAATAAAATCCACGTTTAAATTTGACTCTTCGCTTTTGCAAAGTAGAAAACCCATAGGTAAGTAACGAAGCCACTTTGGATTTTATTGGTTAAATAATTTAAATAATTCATTCATTCCTAATAAAAAAAGTATAGAAATATTTGTTATAAAAAGGTTTTTCTTTTACACTTCAATAATTGTAGAAAAGTACGGTTAAATTAATAAATATTAAAAAATGAATTATTACAAATATTGTAACACTTGGATATAAATATGTGTGTTTCAATCGACTCAAAATCACGTATTCTATCACATCCTAAAATTATTGTAACGACTTTCAAGACACCCTGTATGTACAGATCTCTCGTGTCTTTTACAATAAAAATATTAATAAGTTTGCTCCTTTAAACAGTAAGAAGGGTAAGACGCAAATACAGAATACTAACAATTACTTAACAAATAGAGATGCATTTTGTCCCAAAAAATTTAAAGATAAAATTACGTTAATTTGACCTCTGCATTGGTCAAAATATTTTCATGACTTATTCCGTATTGGGAAAATTTACCATATTTGTTGGCCTTTTTTCTTATGTTGAAAAAAAATAAAATACTACGGAAGTTAATAATTGGTAGGCAAGAATTTCATTCCAATAAGGTAATTGGACCTAAAAGAAATACGGACCAATTTTATGTTAAAATGTCAAAATATACCCTAATTGTACCCTTTATCGTCACAGTAAAATATTAACTTTGTGGTTGAAATTTCTTCCAAATGAAGATGTTTATGGTAATTTATTACCAACTAATTATAACTACTCTTCGATTTCTTTGTAATTGAAAATTCAAATTGAAATAAACAAAAACAAAATAAATATTTCAGAACGGAACTTAATTCAAATCTCAATTCACAGTGTTATCATATCGACCTACGTATGATGTGTTTATCAATATATTATCATTACATTGATTTACATAATCTGCAGTGTTGACTTCGATTTTGATAGGCAAAATATGAACGCAATAATTATTTTTTAATTAGCTTTTTACAACTCTGTAACATGGTGTGGTATGCCGACTGTAAGGCTTTATCTTTTGATGTACCCGTTCGACACAAGTAGATTTTCACTGCAGATCGCCAAAACAGAAACAACTTCAACACACTATTGCATGAAGATCTGTCTGAATACATTCATAGGTATAATAAGAAATTTGCTCCCTAAAAGATCAGCACATTTACGTCGAAGTATTATTATTAACAAGAAAATTTGTACCAAAATAGACGAAAATATTTATATTGGGTTAATTGAAATGGTCAGATATTCCTTAGAAGTTATCTACAAAGCTGCAAATAGGTTTATATTGTAATAAAAATAAAACTTAGGAAATTGACTAGCTGAAGTCAAAATAAGTAAATATACCTATTGCAATAATTTATAAAGTCCCTGGATATTGAAGACATATTTCAAGGCGAAACTAAGTAAATTATAACTTCGTCTTATGCGTTATTGGAATGTTAGCATTTAAAAACACAGAAAAGGTAAACATTTTATAATTTCGAACTATATAAATTGACATATATTTCAATTTACTTGGAAGTCATTAGTAATGTTACTGTTGGTTAACAAATTTTATACTAAAATTTTGGTATTATAAGATTTTGACTATTTTTATGGCGGAAAGTAGTAAATCTCGATCAATTTAAGTTTATTTTTCTTGTGTTAAGCGCCACTATTGTCCACTAGAGGTCGCTGGCTACTATCTCCGGATGATATTTTGTAACATCTTTTTTGAGGTTAGGTATTTTACGGCATTTGTACATCGTAACAAAAAATTTTATATTACATATACTCGCATGGTACACTTGTTAAAATCGGTGGAATGCACTAATTTGTAGAAAAATGCGATTGACTGGCTCAAAGTCAATTATCTTCTATTCCACAAAAACAAATTCCAGAGCTATCGAGAACGGTTATTTCTATTTAAGTAATTAGGCGGTTCCTGTGTCATGACGATGATACGCGAGGGCATAAACTTTATTCGCGTTTCCTAACATCAACTAAAAGCAGTATAATATTCCTTTATTGTCAAATTATATGCCTACAGTTACGAGTTTTTTTTTCTCCCGGTGGAAACGCAACAAGAAATCTGATAATGACATCTTCGTGTGCATTTTTAACATAATTTATTTCACATTAGAGTACGGGTATCCGAGATTATAGTTATCTTATAATAGCAATAGCAGCATACCTAATTAAAAAGAAATAAAGTTTCAGTTCTGTTGAATGCATCTCTGGGAAAAAAACTTCGCTGAATTCTTTGGTCTAGCTGCAATTTTCGACGATCTCCCACATTTATACAATAAAAAAATAGAATACAATTGGATGTTAACGTTATCGTGTCTCGATAACGTTAACATCATCATCATTAGTACATTCGACAGTTGCTAGATAGTGCATGTAAGAATATGCTTCCTATAAAATCTCTAATTTGACAAGCAATTAGGTATACGAATTTGATTTGTTAAAAATGACATGAAAATATTTGTTAGATATTATCGAAACTCTGATCTAGTCTTGATTCTAATCAGCACCATCTATTAACCGCTCCACCTATACTAATCGCAGTTCTTCCATTCTTATGCTTTAATAAACTTGATTACAGTTTGTTACTAATTTTTTATGAATGGATGCGTTATATCCTTAATGATTTAATTGATTTATTGATCGTCGTACATACAAAGCAAAAATGAGCCCACATATTCTATAAAGCCGTATGACACTAAAAATTCTCTACAGAATTTTTGGAATAATTCTATTCTACGCTAATTTTATAGTTGCATACAGAAAACAAATCAAATAATTTTGAGAATAATTATGCCCATAAAAATTTAGAACATGCTCTATATCTTTTTATTATTGTTTTAGCAAGGTATTTTAAGCTAATATAAATCAAATCTCCTACAATTCCTATCAATGAAGTCATATGTATGTTCTCTGATACCAAACATCTAGGTATGCTAATGAACAATTCCACAGACAAAGCGCTATTCAATAATTATCTAAAGAAACTAATATAATTTACTAACCTGCTAATGAAACACTATACATATCTAACTTCACTTTTTGACAGTGGGAACACGACAAATTCAACCACAATAGCTGAGATCTGACCTATTTCTGCATTTTTAGGATTGCTTCTTCAGGTGGTCTCCTTTAAGTTGAATCAAATATCTAACTATAATGTTTGGTATCAGGGAACATACATATGAGTTCATTGATAGGAATTGTAGGAGATTTGATTTATATTAACTTAAAATACCTTCCTAAAACAGTAAAAAAATGTTACAAAAGCTAATAATAAGGAATATATGGGTAGATATTGTGGGTGTAATTCAACGCAGGTTGGGGCTTTTGTCCACTGAGTAGTTAGTTTCACACAATATTATTAATACCTAAAAATATATAAAAACTTTTACATAAAAGGTGAAAATTTTTCAAATAGGTATTGTCATATTTAATTCATTGACAGGATGTCACTTTTTGTCATTGTCGATATTTAACATCGAATAATTTTAATTTTTATAATAATTTTTATAGTTAGATATTTGATTCAACTTAAAGGAGACCACCTGAAGAAGCAATCCTAAAAATGCAGAAATAGGTCAGATCTCATCTATTGTGGTTGAATTTGTCGTGTTCCCACTGCCAAAAAGTGAAGTTAGATATTTATAGAGTGTTTCATTAGCAGATTAGTAAATTATATTATTTTCTTTAGATAATTATTGAGTAGAGCTTTGTCTGTGGAATTGTTCATTAGCATACCTAGATGTTTGGTATCAGATAACATACATATGACTTCATTGATAGGAATTGTAGGAGATTTGATTTATATTAGCTCAAAAAATACCTTTCTAAAACAGTAAAAAAATGTTACAAAAGCTAATAATAAGGAATATTTGGGTAGATATTGTGGGTGTAATTCAACGCAGGTTGGGGCTTTTGTCCACTGAGTAGTTAGTTTCACACAATATTATTAATACCTAAAAATATATAAAATGCTCTATATCTTTATAAGATCTGTGCGAGAAAGTGCCCAGTGGGCAAATTAGAATTAGTTATAGTTATTTTATGCTGTGTTAAGCAACCTGTTAAGAAACATATTTTTGTCTCAAAATTGATTTATTTTTTAAAAATTCATTATAAAACTTAATACACTCACCATCATAATTATGTTTAATAGTAATTAAAGCTCTTATGGCCGGTTTCTCAACATTTGGCGCAATCCATTCGATAACTATCGAGTACATAAATTTATCGGACCGATAACTTTATATTGGTTTCTGAACGCATGCCTTCCAAATTTTGTTGAATACATAACAATTGAATGGATATCTTACTATCTGCAATAATCATAGAGGTAGCTAGCAAATGCACAAGTGTTTGCAGATGCCATTTATGGAAGCAAGACACTTTCAAGAAATTATTGTAGATGGCGCCACTATCGCCTACCTAATGATAGCACATCACATAAATAAAAATATATACAAACCTGTTGCATACAAACGAATCTATTAAAACCTTTTCTAATATTAAATATTGATAGTGAATTTGTTCTGGTACTAGACACTTGAATACTAGTTCTCCTATTAAATCTATCAGTAAATTTACAGTTTCTTTCGTGAAGGTGGCCGTATTTCTCGCCGTAAAATGATCAAATTTCTGATGTTTTTTAAGTACTGAAATCTTGAAAAATAAAACACGTAGAACAAAAGTAACATCAAAAATAAAATTACTGATGTTTTGTTTATCCACTTTTACTATATAAACTCTCTTCAAATAATATAATAACTTTAACAATTATTTTTACATACTTATAAACAAAAGTGAACAATCTTATATGCAGAACTATGTAAGTTTATGTTATAACAATGTTTACATCTATAGTTGAATTTAAAAAAATACGTATTTTGAAAGATTTTAGTACCTAATTTGCTGTATAGATCGCTTTCTGACGTTATATATTGATTTTACTTTACGGTACCTTTGAATATTCGCCAGTGGCATGAGATAACATTGTTGTTATTTGCTAACCTCTGTATTATTCAGTTATTAAATGTCTAACATTACTTGTATTTGTAGAAAACACTATTTCAAGAATACGACGCCCTTAAACGAAACCTCTCTCGAAATTCTGAGTGGCTTGTATTTTTCATACTCGTTTTCTCTTTCACGATAACGTCTTGGCCGTTCAAGATATCTGACTATATTTAAATATTCTTCATCTGATGAGGCAGACGAATCAGAATTTTCCATTGCACAGTTATCGTTACGAAAATATCAAAAAAAGTTCGGTTAAGCCTTACAATAAAGATGTAAATAAGCAACAGCTAAATCACAGCGGGCGTGCGCTAATGTTTATTGGACAGATATCTTCCCATTTTTCTTTGGATGTGTTCGATAACTTATGCAATAGATAAGCATTATCAAATGGTTCAGAAACCGAATTCATGGGATATCTCCAGTTTATGGAATCGATAAGTTTATTTAATAGATATCTACTAGTTGAGAAACCGGCCATTAGTGTTTCTATACCGAGATTAGTTTTGGAAAATATTTCTTTTATAAAAGCTGGATAAAACCGGGATACGGATTATAAAAACGGATTATAAAAACGGGACAAAATCGGGACATGGTGCTGAAAGGGGACCGGCGGCTCAAAATCGGGACGGTCCCGCCTAAATCGAGACGGATGGCCACGTTAGCCTAATATCTTGTATGTATAAGTAGAGTTCGATAGCTTTCAATGTACATATTTTCAAACTTGTACCTACATCAAGATTATGATAATATCTAATAACTCAGTAGATATGTAAATAAAATGATTTATTAAGTACCCGCACAATCATGCCGCTTCGCCTATTTTATACTTAAGTGCAGTATTATATTACGTAATTATGGCAAATGTTAGGTAGTGGGCTGAATCATTTGCCTACAGTAAAATTACTTAAGAATTATTGTCTTATATTAGCTATATTATAAAATCTCTTAAGTACAAATCATATTTTGTATTATTTCAATTATTTAGTGTTTTATTTTTTCTACAAACTTGTAACTATTTTTAGAAAATAAATTCTATTCAATAATACGTATATAGGAAAGGATAAAAGAATAAAGCATATTTATAAGAAAAGTGGCAGTTTTTATTAAATTAAAAAAAACGAGCTTATCAATAATAATTTACAAAACATATTTAATCAAATTTTAACCGAAGAGGGATTGTAGGCCAATATGAAGGTTTCAGCTGATCTAAATGTTTTTCGTAATTTAATTGGAGAACCGTTTCCATGCCCATTATTTTTTGAGCTTTATCTCCATAAATCCTCTTCATCTCTTCTGATCGTCCTTTCCCACTTGGTTCCTTAGGACTTACAGGTCTCTTTGTAGTCTTCGTATTTGATATACTCGATTTTTCCTTACGAGTATTTTTGGAACACTGGCTTTCATCTTGATGAATTTGCGGTTCTTCAGGACTTGATTCGGAGTATTTATTATTTTCTAAATACTGCTCTATTGTTTTTGAGTAGACATTTCTTAGATGTTGATGTAACATTTTATTTTCTAATTCTAAACTAATAGCGCGGGATTTCCAATACGCTATTTGCTCCTGTTTCTGCCACTCAGTGACCTCTGTCGGCAAACTGTCAGAACTGCATGATGGAGCCCATTCCATGTCGGTAATATCAACTACTTCGACGGCGGAACACAAGTCGTCGGTTTTTCGATTATATCTGAGCTGCTTTAAAGATTTGTGATACCTGACTTTACTCCGTCTTCTCCTTACTCTTCTAAATGTATTTTTACAGGGTCGCTGATATCTCGAAACGGGCAACTTTTTCTTATAAGCTTTTTTCAACTCTAACAATTCACGAACGTTTTGAGAATCTTCCATATTGAAAAATGTTAATAAATGGATTTGTTAAACTTTTCATTCATAGAGGGCACACCGGGCACACTATGATACGCTTTGTTGATTTGTTCTTTACGAGATTAGATTATTTAATACTACATTGGAATACAAATTCGTTCAAATAAATTGATCACTGAAATATGCATATCCAATTTAGTGAAAATGAAACATTAAGTAATTTTGTAGAAAGATTAGTTTACTACTAAATGATCTCACTATTCTCATTAAGAACTACTCTACTCTATTAACTCCAGTAGGTATAAATTAACAAACATAATACCTCTCTTCTTCTTCTGCAAAGTTTGTACTTTTGCTAGTGAAGCTATAACACATATAAACACAAGTTCGCAACATTGTCAAATAGAATACAAAAAATTAAATGATTCACTTGCCAATTTTGACGTTTGCATATTGATATAAACATATGATCCTGTTATCACTTGATAGTTTGTTTTTTAAAAGTAAATAATTTGGTAAAATAAATGTAAATAAAATAGTTGTTGATTGACATTGATAAATAATTGGATCTCTGACAATTTGTGTGCATTCTATGATTGAAAACGCCTCCTGCAGAAATGAATCGTCCACAAAATTACGGCTCAATATCATCTCCAACAGTTGGTTTTAGTGGAGAACAATCCTCAGAATTTAACAGCTACTGCGATAATATAGTTACTAACATTTACACAATAAATTCAAGCCTGAAAACTTTGGACAATGCTCTCAAGAACATTGGGTCACAGAAAGATAACCAGGGATTAAGAAATAAGATGTAAGTTGTGTTTTTTCTCGTCAAATTAATATTTAAATATTTATGTATTTGAAGCCACGTCACCCAGTTAAGCACCAATCAGATCGCTTCTGCCACTAGCAAAGATATAAACAGGCTGAAGTTGTTAGTAGCAAAAGGGCAAAAACAAAAACAGTTACAAGTCGAGAAACTTGAAGAAAACTTCAAAGATGCAATCAATAAATATCACACTTTACAAAAGGTTTGTAACAATTTCTATATCTAGACACATTTTATAAGTTAATATCTTTATAGGAACTTGCCGGCAAACAAAAAGCTAATTTGTTGATACCAGCCAATATCGAAAGTGAAGTTGCTCAAGAGGATGATTATAATCAGCAACAGCAACAAGCACTGGCAAGAGAAATGGCCTTTGAACAGGATATGATGCTGGAACGAGAAGCAAGGATAAACCAAATCGAGTCCGATGTTTTGGACATCAATCAAATTATGAGAGAACTTGGCTCGTTAGTGCACGAACAAGGAGAGACAATCGGTATGCTAATTATAGAAAAATTGTAGGAATACTACATTTTTTATATATTTCAGACACAATTGAAAATCGCATCGATCACGCCGCAGGCAGCGTGGAAGAAGGTGCTGAACAACTCGTTAAAGCTTCGCGATACCAAACTAGGTTTAGGAAGAAGCTGTTATATTTAGTATTAATCGGCCTAGTAATTGCCGCTATAATAATCGGTATTTTAGTATGGTCGTTAAAGAGATGAAAATCTTGTTGAATAATTTACATTACTTATATTTTAGTGCTTCCCAATTTTATATAAGTATTTTTGTTATTCAAAAATATATTAACGGACACTGTAATTTTAAAATTTGGAACGTTTACTCAATAGACAGGAATTATTTTTTAATTGTATATAATTTTGTCACATTTTCTTTATTATCGCATATTTTCTGGGAGACTATTTTGAATTGTTTGTATTTTATTCATAATTTTGTATTGACTATTTTGCCTTCTCATTTTTTTTTTGTTCATTTTCTACACAATTTTAAATAAGTATTTTTGTTATTATAAAATATATTAATCGACAATGTAATTTTTGAAATTTGAAACTTTTTCTCAATACAGACAGAAATTATTTTTTAATTGTATATAATTTGATATCACATATTTTCTGGGAGACTAGGTATTTTGAATTGTTTGTATTTTATTCATAATTTTGTATCGACCATTTTGCCTTCTCAATTTTTTTCGTTCTTTTCTACATTTTAGGTAATAATTTTAAATAAGTACGGTATAAACGTTTCCGAGACTATTATAAATGCCATTATATAATCAGAAAAGCATTATTCACAGAATATTACTTAAGTACATATAAAGTTAATTTTTTGTTTGTTGTTTTCTTTATTTTAGTAAAACATATTTCACTGCAATGAGACATGAAAGATAGTTTTTAAAATTATAACTATATAGCAAAAACTTTATTGGAAATGTATACATTTTTTAAAATAAACTTAATTTAGATTTTTTAAGTAGTTTAGTTTACTTTTAATATTTAACCACTGTGAATTATAAAAATAAATGAAAGGGAGGTACCTCACGTTAAAAAAATAAGAGGAAGTTGAAGATCAATCCATTTTAATATAAAAATTTGATTCTTAACGACATGATGCCATAATAGCGCCTACATTTTCAAAATCAATTTTCTCATTAATGTTCTTCGTTTTAATGTTTTCATCCTGATTAGCGATGAACACTAAAGTGCCCGTTTCCTTCCACCCGTACTTCTTTATCCACAATTTAAGGGTGCTATCGTCCACATCACCCAACAATTGAGCTAAGTGTGTACGTTCAATAGTTTGATAGGTAATTCCGACAACATGACAGACAAATTTTCTGATCCAATCAACGAAACCGGTAATACGTTGGGTGAGTTCCGGCAAGGTATGGATCCTTGTCCAAAATACCTCAAAATCACACTGTTCCAGGATGTCGGCAAGATAAACGATCTGGTTAATCGGATCTTCAGACAGTTGTTTCTCATTCAACAGACATTTGCATAAAATAAAATCGGTGTGAGGTAAATTAGTCAACGCTTTCAGTAAAATCTGGCTCGTTATGTCAGTATTGAAACTGAGAGGATTAAACTGATACAATTTTAAAACGGCTAAGTTTGCTTCAAGATCGTATGCGTTTTCACGAGATTGAACCTCAACGTAACGTTCCAGTGTTGGTAAGTTATCTGGATTGTACCTGATGGAAATGTTAGGTTAGTTTTAAACACATTTGGTAATTTAATTTATTTTACCTTTCTATTCCTTTGAGCATAGAAGCTACAGTTTGTTTCATTGCTTCGACCATTTTAATAACGCTAGTTATATCACTTTGCAATAATACAATAATTAACTGAATAACTTGACTAAAGAAAGTTGAAAAATGTACGACAAACTTGAAATAATTGTCATTTGTCAAACAAAAGTCAAACGATTGGCATTTGGTAGCACTGCTAGACGATGCAGTAGAGAACCTACCATTCCAGTAGGTGAAATGTTTAGCTTAGAATCCAAACATTTAATCTACTGCGCATTAAAATTAATTAATGTAACATTTCTAATTCTTTGGTAAATATTTTATTTAATACAATGCGACTATAGCCTTTACGTATAAATTGTATTGTTAACGACATTCTTATTTAGAGAAATTTGTTATTAAATAAGGGCTTAAACAATTTTACTGCATATGTCGGTAGTTCAAATGAACTAATCGACGCATGCGCTCTCGTATTGTTGTGGGCTGTGGCCGGTTTTGTGAAAGAAGAATCTAGAGAAAAAATCTTTAATCATCGCTGTTAATATAAACTAATAAATACCCATCAAAATGACGAGCTTCCCAGGAAGCATAGCTTTTGATGAATATGGAAGACCTTTCATAATTCTCCGAGATCAAGACAAACAAAAAAGATTAACAGGGATCGATGCTTTAAAGGTAAGGTTACCAATTATAGAAACTGTCGGTCATAGTCATGTGTTTACAAATGTTTTCTTTTTTTAATGAAAATTAAATTTGGCCAGTTGATAGCATTCAGATACGTGAAGAGGAGCTTTAAAATAAAGTAAAAATGTATGTTTCAGTCACATATTCTGGCTGCCCGTCAAATTGCCAACATAATTCGAACTTCCTTAGGCCCCAAAGGATTAGATAAAATGATGGTCTCTCCAGATGGTACATAGAAATTTTGTGAAGAAATATTAGTATATTTTAATTTTTATTTTGAATTTTAGGCGAAGTTACTGTTACCAATGATGGAGCTACGATTCTGAAAATGATGGATGTTGACCACGAAATTGCAAAGCTATTGGTACAATTGTCTCAGTCACAAGATGATGAAATTGGCGATGGAACAACCGGTGTTGTTGTACTAGCCGGAGCTCTATTAGAACAGGCTGGCGCTCTCTTAGATCGCGGCATTCACCCCATTCGAATCGCTGACGGTTTTGAACTAGCCTGCCAGGCCGCAGTAAAACATTTAGAAAAAATTGCAGAACTATTTCCTGTGTCAGCTGATAACACCGAACCTTTAATTAAAGTGGCCATGACCACTTTAGGATCGAAAATCATCAATAAATGCCACAGACAAATGGCTGAAATAGCCGTGAACGCCGTTCTAGCGGTGGCCGATTTAGAACACAAAGACGTTAACTTTGAACTGATTAAAGTTGAGGGTAAGGTCGGCGGAAGATTAGAAGACACTGTATTAGTGAAAGGTGTGGTGATCGATAAGACAATGTCGCATCCGCAAATGCCTAAGGAGTTAAAGGACGTTAAAATAGCGATTTTGACCTGCCCGTTTGAACCCCCAAAACCAAAAACTAAGCATAAGTTGGACGTTACCAGCGTGGAAGACTACAAGCTGTTAAGACAGTACGAACAGGAGAAGTTCAAGGAAATTGTAAGTTACAAGCAATTTTTGAATCATAATTTAAGTGTTCTAAAATGTAATTTGTATTTTTAGGTAGGATTGGTTAAAAAAGCGGGTGCCACCTTGGCTATCTGTCAATGGGGTTTCGATGACGAAGCAAACCATTTATTGCTTCAACAGGAATTACCTGCCGTTAGATGGGTAAGAATTTATCCTATTTTATTTGAGTTAAATTTAAGTTTTTATTGATTTTGATATACTCGCGTCAAGAATTCAGACGACCTACGTCATACGAACAAATGAATAATTCATTATAATTTCATCAAAATATTTAAGAAACTGCAACTGATAGTAATAAAACTATATACTACACTAAAAGTTTGCATTATATACTGCACTAAATTGCAAGAAATCATTGTTTTTAATGCGACCAAATATCGAAAATTACGTTGACAATAAAAACAAATGTGTAACGTCAGCCGTGACGTAAAACGTCTGAATTCTTGACCCGAGTATAGTCCGACTGCAATTTAGACGTATTTTTTAATAGGATTCACACTTAATGTAGTAAATAATTTTATTGAAATAAATTTTCTTCATTCAATTGTAAGATTGATCAATAAAATGACTTGTGGTGATGATCGAATTCCTAATTTTCCTCATGTTTAATCTTGTGTTATTAGAAAACACTTTTTCTTATATTTAGATGACAAGGGTTTGTCCCATTCTGGAGTTGATAATTCTTCTGACATTAAAAACTATCACTCTCGAGTCATTTCGTATAATTTTTCCAAGGTCTTTGTAATGTCTGTAAATGGTATCATATCTATGGGATGTTACATTTGTACTTGAAAAAAAAAAAGCTGATGTGAGGTGTTTTTCTTAAATTCATAAATGTCCGAATGGCTTTGTAAACTCCAAGGGATAATACAATAATTATATATAAGTTGAATATCGATAGGACGTACATTTTTCGAGAAAACAAATAACACTAGCCAAATTGTTTTTATAAAATGTTACGTTATGCTCTCTGTCTTTATATTAGTTTCATATATTGGGTGTAAAAAGTAACAACAGGCAACACTAAATAAATAAAAAATTCTTTTAGGTGGGTGGTCCGGAAATCGAACTCATTGCCATCGCTACCGGCGGTCGCATAGTACCGAGATTCGAGGAATTAAGTCCCGAGAAATTGGGCTCAGCTGGTCTGGTCCGAGAATTGTCCTTTGGTACTACCAAAGACAGGATGCTCGTCATCGAGCACTGCTCTAATTCCCGCGCGGTAACCATTTTGGTCCGTGGCGGTAACCAGATGTTGGTAGCTGAGGCCAAGAGGAGTTTACACGACGCTATCTGCGTCGTCAGGAGTTTAGTTCAGGTAAGAGGCGCTGAAAAACGTTCTTCTACAATTTTTGATCCTAACTCTTTGTTTTTCAGGAACCTCGCGTCGTTTACGGAGGTGGCGCATCCGAAATCTCCTGTAGTTTAGCCGTGGCGGCACAAGCCGACCAGTTGGCTTCTCTAGAGCAGTACGCATACAGGGCATTCGCCGAAGCCTTGGAAAACGTCCCGTTGGCTCTTGCGGAGAACAGTGGTCTGTCCGCCATCCATGTTCTCGGAGAAATAAAGGTAAGTGATCGGGAGATAACTTGTCGCAGTTGTTATTTAATCGTTTTGTTTCAGGCTAAGCAGTCGTCGTCCGGGGATCCGGCCCTCGGTGTCGATTGCATGGCGACAGGTAACATAAACATGCGCGACCAACACGTCATCGAATCGCTCCGGTCGAAGAGGCAGCAGCTTCTGCTGGCTACTCAACTGGTGAAAATGATTCTGAAAATCGATGACGTTCGTCAGCCTAATGACGGACCCGGTCGTTAATTTTTTTATATTTATTTATTGAATTGTAGCTAATAACAAGTTCTGAAAGTGCTTTTACAAATCTTTTGTATTGCTTCCCCTCATTAAACGTATTTTTAGTGTTCCAATAAAGTCATTATAACAAAATTTGTGTTTTACGTCCTTTCTTCGTTAGTGAAGCTTGAAATTTTTCATCGGTAGGCATTGATGGTAAAAATTCAAATTAGGCAAAAAATTATATTATTTTGTAAAAATATCTACAGCATGTTCGTAAAAATTAAGTTTTACTTGAAAATAATAAAAAAATTGTTTATTATGCGCGTTCTACAAAATATATTTTTTATAGAATATATCAAATAAAAAAACAAAAATAATATTGCAGGAAATAAAACATTAAAGAATATACAGTGATTCACAACTTGTCTAAAAAAAATTGGGACTGGCTGTGTCATGAAAAATGGAGTCGATATCATAAAAAAAAATTCTCTTTTTTTCCGAGTAAAAAATTATTGAATTTGTAGTATTTTCAAATTTTACATCACTGGACTAGTGTACTCTCTGGCCAGGCGATTCCGAATATTAACGTTTTTGTGATGTGAGTATTTACATTAGTTTCTCAAGTGTCAAAAATGGCTTTCGTGTATAGCAATTTGGAAGTGATGGATCTCGTTTTAATTTCCTGATAAACATGTGCCAAATGCAGCTACTTTTACCGTGGTCGGCAGTGAGTGCAATGCGAATGTGACACGAGAATTAGAAACTGAATCGTGGAAGAGATGGAGGTCCAGGACGTCCACAAAGTATTGCAACAGTCTGGCGTATCATATACAAAGCTCGATTATATCCGTACCACGTACAGCGTGTCTAAGCATGTATACCAAGGGATGGAACAAGGAGGACCGGTACCAGGGCCGCTACAATCTTCAACTTTAAATCATTTGTGCTTTTTTTGTGAGGATATTTAAAAAATAAAGTGTATCTCACCAAAGTGGACACTATTGATGTACACAAACATATCGTAACTGCTGCTAATAACTTACGAGTTCAAAATGGACAAAAAGCAGAGACATTTGTGTTAGTTTGTAGAAATTGGGTAAGACGGGTCCAAAATTTTGTTGTTGTAACATCAGATGTCAATGTTATTAATTAAAATTTCAAATTAATCCTATTAATAACAATAGCGGCACTTTGTTGTTTGAATTTTTTGTCCGGTCGCCGATTGCACACTTTGCCTTCTCAGGGTTTACAGTGCCATGCAGAAGTGTGTTTTTAAATCATTTTTGAACTGCTCTTTTTGATTTTTCCTTTACAAAATTGTTTTTGTTAGTGTCCCCTGTACATTTTATTACATATTATTATTTTTTTTAGATAAGATTCGAATCGCCCTGTATAAACATGAGATTTTACATTTTTATAAATGTTCAAGTTGTCGAGCTTTGGTTGTAGCAAAATGTTTATAATGTTTGCGTTAAATTGAAGTCAGGCCGCTTCTGAGAATTTTTTAAATTCAACTTTCACTTTAGTTATAAACGAAAAAATATTGTCTTTAATATAAACGATTGGATCATCTATATCTGTCCTTTTATTATATTTCATAATGATAATGATACTACCAATAATAATAATATAATACCAATACTTTCTAAACATGAAAATTTTACGAATTACGAATGTAATCAAAATATTATTTTATCAAATTCACTAAACGTACATGCATGCAAATTAAAACTTACCGTAGATCTCCAGAACATTGGTTGGGCGTTGGATAAAGTTTCAACCTTCTAACCTTGAAAAATAAAATTGAAATTGGATTTCTTCAGATTATCCATTGTAAATAAATATGAAGATAAGTATGAATTAAAAGTACTTACCTAAATTAATTGTAGAAAAGGCAAAAATACTGCTGTTAACAAAAACAGAACACTAATAATTAGATTTTCAAACACACTTGCACAAAAAAAATTCTAAACAATCATTTTCAGGTATGTTTTTTCTTTAACTACACACACGAACAAAAATAAAACATTCATTTTTGTAGCATTTCTTTAACTACATTCAAATGTTTCAAGAAATTAAGATGACGCTACTGTAGAGGTGCCATCTAGTCAAAATATTACAGAAACAATCGTCTAACCATTGAAGATTATTAGCAATTTCCACGCCATCTTTAGCAGTTTCTGTGAACTAAAATTTGTATTACAGAAATTGACTGATTTTCACAATAATGAGATTAGATAAGCAACACAGCTTACACTAGCGTGTATTTACTGTTGTTGAGCAAATAAATATCCTACATTGGTTCCAGAATAACATTTATAAATAAATCATTAATGTACTTTTGCATTATTATTCATGTTGTGGAATTTCGAGAAAGAAACCATATTAATTTGACAAGAAAACTGATTGGAACTGATTTTCTTCGTTTATGTCGAGATTAGTTTATTTATCTATATCAGCGTAAAAATCTATTGGATAAATGAGAATTATGAATCTAATTCGCAAAAATTATCTTTTTAGACGCACGCCAAATGTCAAACAAAAGTTAGCAGATTAAATTGATTTTAACAAGATTCATAAGATTTTAAGTACTCAATAGGTTTTATCAACAAACAGATCTATATCTACAAACAATGAGTTGTTAATAACGGCAATACTAAATACATATAATAATGAATAATCACATTTTGATGTGTTTATAAAAGTGACCAAAAAGATTAGATTTATGTCACATGCTTAGATATTTTTTTATGTAGATTAAAAATATTGCTGGACATTGAACTGCAGGTGCATATTGAAGTGGATTGTTTGCTCTTTATAGATGCAGATAAAACTTATCTTTATTAGAACGGTCAGTATATGCATTTTAGAATAAAATAAAAAAAATGGTAGATCTGTCAATTGTCACAGAATTTCGTTTTGAATAATTATTAAAAAAAACTGCGTCTGTGATTTTTTGAAGAACTTATCCTAACACAACATGTACTTAAATATATTTATGATTTATCCACTTTGACTAATTAAATATTGTTGAAGAAGATAGTGAGCAGGTGTTTTGCACTTACATTTTTTTTAGCATTTTTGGTAGGTCTAAGAATATAAAAATATATTTTTTTAAAACAGAAACAGAAACCTGGTCCTCCTTGTAGATATACGTTTATATATATTTATAATGCTATGCCATTTCAACGGTAATAAATATATTAACAAGAAAATTTGAACATGCGTACGTATTTCAATATAAAAAATACATATTTCATTAGTTTAAATATTGAACAAGTGACTTAAAGATGTTGTGATTCTCAACTTCAGTATTAATTCACAACACTTCAAATTCTATAATTATGTCCAAAACAAATGTATCAAACTTTGAACTTTGAAATATCTTCTTATCTCGATAGTTTACGATATTTTTGTACACAAAAATTACATAAAAGTGGTTACTTGCTGAATAATTTCGAAATATCAAACAATGGATACATTGTTACAAAACTACAATAATCAAGTTAATTTTAGCAACAGAGGGATTAACTACACAGAAATAAAAAATATAGATATAACTATTAGATTAAAAATTATTGATAGATAACATTCTATGAAATGAAAAAAAAAACTATATTATATAAGAGCTACATATAAAATTTTAGCCATTGTGTGTAGATAAGGTACTTATATGTTGAAATAAAAATATAAAATTTTGAAACGTAGTAAGAAATATCTGGTAAGTACCTATCTCTTTAGCTAATAAAGCTTTTGTCTGTGAACGATTGACGACAGTAAAAGATTACATTTTTTGTCGATTAATCTTAAAATATTTGATTGTCATGCAAAATATTTTCAATTATAGAAGTTATGGTAGGTATTGTAACCAGCACTGAATTATACTGACAATATTTACCCATTATATTCTTCATAATTAACTTTTGTAGATTTTTTACTGTATTATAAAGGAAGGTATTTTAAAATTATATATTTTTGAGTTTATATTCATGGTTTGTCGCGTGTGAACGTGCTGCTCTTTGCTCCGTGAATTTCATTGTATTATTGTTATAATATAGGGAAATTTACTACTTTACTAAGCAGTTGATATCTATACATCAACATGGTTTTATGCAGAAAAGATCAACAATTTCTAATCTCACAGTTTTTTCCCAACACATTTCTGAAGTATTAGATGGTGGTGGCCAGATTGATGTAATATTTACCGACTTTAAAAAAGCTTTTGATCAGATAGATCATTATATTTTATTAGCGAAATTGCATCAGTTTGGTTTTTCCGACTCATTAATTAAACTTTTAGAGTCTTATTTAGTTAATAGACAGTTTGAGGTTAGATATCAAAACTTCACTTTTCGTTCTTTTGTTCTTTCATCTGGTGTGCCGCAGGGCTCTAATTTGGGTCCACTTTTGTTTTTACTATTCATTAATGACCTTCCTGATGTTGCTTCCTGTGAAAAATTATTATTCGCTGATGACTTTAAGCTTTATTCTAAAATTAATTCGGTTTCAGATTGCGAACATCTTCAGTTCTGTATATATCGCTTGGTTGTATGGTGTGAATTAAATCATCTGTCACTTAATATTTCCAAGTGCAAATCTATGTCTTTCACTCGCAAGATTAATTTTGTTGCATATGAATATTCTATTGACGGCTACATCATTAGTCGTGTTGAGCTATATAAAGATTTAGGGATTACCTTTAACATATTAATAATATTGTATCCAGTGCTTTCCGGACTTATGGTTTTATATACCGCAATTGTAGAGATTTTACAAATGTGGTCACGTTGAAAACTTTATATTGTTCCCTGATCAGGTCTAAACTCGAATACGGTTCCATAATATGGTACCCGATTTATAATACGCATCAGCACCGGCTGGAATCAATTCAAAGAAGATTTTTAAAACTTCTTGCATATCGACAAGATGGCGTTTATCCACTTCAGGGTTGTAATCACATTAACCTATTGAATCGTTTCGGATTAGAGTCGTTGGATTTACGTCGTAACGTATCTCTTATTCGTTTTCTGTATAATCTTTTAAACAACAGAGTTGATTGCCTCATACTATTGAGTAATGTTTACTTTCGTATACCACGTGGGTACACGAGGCAACAAAGTTTGTTTTACTGTGATTCCCCTAGAACTAATATACTAGCAAAATCTCCTATTTACTTAATGTGTAATTTGTATAATAAAATTGCTAAGGATTGTGATATTTTTAATGGCAGTTTAAAGTCTCTGTGTCTCTGTGTTTCTCACTTAGCGTAACTTATACATTTTTTGTGTGTTATATGATTTTGTCTCTTTATTAGTGTATATTATATGTATTTATTTTAATTTCTTATTACCACTTAGTTATGTTTATTACTTATTCCTGTAATTGGGTGTTCCTGTTGGAATAATAAAGATTATTATTATTATTATTATTATTATTATTATTATTATTATTATTATTATTATTATTATTATTATTATTATTATTATCAGCAAAAGTTACATCTGTGAGTTGACTATTGAATCAGTAATAATTGCATCTACATTTCTCAATAAATTTTTGTTTTCCTGTAAAGGAAAGGATTTGCTTCTAAAGTGCAGTAATTGTGTTTATTCCTACAAGCAAATAGGTAGTACATTTTTTGTTTCAATTCTTTTTGTGGAATTTCTTTTTATTTACAATGGGATTTGATACTTGTACAGTATGTTCGAAAAATATCACAAGGCAATTACCTTCTATTCAGTGTGTGGGATGTAAAAAGTTATTCCATGAATTGCCTGCAAACGCCTAATATGCCTGATATTAATAATTTTCAACTTGCAGCAACAAACCTGAACCTGATGATAATTTGAAAATTATACTAGTTAGCTTAAATGGTATTAAAGTTGAAATCACAGAGGTTAAAAATAAACAGGATGCTATGGTCAAATCACTTGAATTTTATGGTAGTAAAATTGATGACTTCTCTAGAAAAATTGATGAATTTGAAGTTAAAATGAAAGTTATACCTTCGATTCAGGCCGGCTTACAAACTACTTCAAATTAATTATCAACGCTTAATCGTGAGGTTTTGAGCCTGCAACAACAGCTACGTCTAAATAACATTGAAATTAATGGTATACCTGAAGTTTCAAATGAGAATATTCGCAATGTTGTTGAAAGTTTGTTTTCTGTTTTGGATATGAGAGAAGATAATATTATTGACACCTGTCACGGAGTTCCTCATCTGAGATCTGATAACAAACATCCTAAATCGGTAATTGTGAAATTAACTACTCGTTCTTCCAAGGATGCGATTCTTGCTTCAGTACGTAGGAGAAAAGGAGTGACCAGTAACGAAATTGGTTTTGATGGTGTTGATTCTAAGATTTATATTAATGATCATCTAATTCCTTATAATCAGCTACTCTATAAAAAGACTAGAGATTTATGTAAACAGAGGAACGTTCACTGCTGGACCCGGGATTGTAAAATTTACCTGAAACATCCGAACACTGGTAGGAACACCTGTATTGATTGTGAAGACTCTCTTTGTAGACTTTTTGATTATTGATACCTACTTTCATATTAACTTAATGTTATTAAATAATTTCTGTTTTATTCAAATTTGATTTGTCAATAATTTACCAAAATGTAAGAGGGTTACGTACGAAAACACATGATTTTTATTCTTCTACAGTTGCCGGTGTGTCGGATATTATTTGCTTATCGGAGACTTGGTTAAACTCTAGCATTTGTAACTCAGAGTTATTTAATGCTGATAAATATAATGTCTTTAGAAAAGATCGTAATAAGTTGGTAAGCAAGATGGTGGTGGTGTGGCTCATTGCCGTTGATAGTAGGTATCAATCCATTGAAAGAGTAGACTGGTCAAGTGATGGTATCTGTGAAGATTTGTGGATTAGTGTCAGAGTCTCTCAATTTAGTCAATTACACTTGTGTTGTGTTTACAATCCTCCTCATGCAAGTTTAAATAATCTAAAGGCTCATTTGATTAAAGTTCGTGAAATTGTACAAAGGCATCAAAATGACCATTTTTTGATTGTTGGTGATTATAATGTCCCTAATATTGTTTGGGAGCAAATTGATAATGTAAATTCTTACAAGGCTGTACGCACCACAGATGGCCTGGGAGAGTGCCTTGTTGATTTATATAACTTATTGGAGCTGCTACAGTATAATGGCATCTTTAATAATAATGATGTGTTACTTGATTTAGTATTTAGTTCACTTAGTTCTACTCTTATAATTCGTTGTTGCATTCCTATGGTACCTGAAGATATGGCTCATAAAACCATCGAAATTCATTTATCTGTCCCTAATATTAATTTAAATATGAAAGATAAAAACTCTTACTTTAAGTATAACTTTGCTAGAGCAAATTATGATATTGTTAATTTAGAAATTAGTCAAACTGATTGGACATCAGAATTATCTAACTGCAAGACTGATGAAGCGGTGCAAAAATTTTATAGAATATTATTTGATATTATAAATAGAAATATTAATAAAAAGAAAATATGTAATAATTATCCGAAGTGGTTTTCCCGTTATACAATAAATTCAATTAAAGAAAAATACAAGCTACACTGCCGGTGGAAAAAATCCTTTAGATTATCAAGAATTTTCTAATGTTAGAAAGTTGGTTAAACAAGCTATTAAAAGAGATTATCAAAATTATGTTTCTAAAGTCGAGAGTAATGTAAAAAATAATATCATTGACTTTTTAATAAAAAGTCAATGATAATATCAAGTATTTCTGGAGTTATGTATCAAATAGGCGTCATTTTAAATCTATACCAAAATATGTTAAATTAGATAATAGAACTGCTTCATTAGATCAAGAAGTTTGTGAGCTTTTTTCTGATTTTTTTGCCTCAGTTTTTGAACCATCTGATATCCCCTCAGTAGTAAGTTCCACTGAATCGTATACAACTATAACGTTAGATAAAATTACTCTTGCTGAGTTATGTATCAAATAGGCGTCATTTTAAATCTATACCAAAATATGTTAAATTAGATAATAGAACTGCTTCATTAGATCAAGAAGTTTGTGAGCTTTTTTCTGATTTTTTTGCCTCAGTTTTTGAACCATCTGATATCCCCTCAGTAGTAAGTTCCACTGAATCGTATACAACTATAACGTTACATCAAATTACTCTTGCTGAGGTTGAATGCTTTATAAAGACTTTGGATATTAATAAAGGTGCGGGTCCTGATAGAATACCTCCGACATTTTTTAAATACTGCGTGGAATCCATATCATATCCATTATATATTATACAGATAGAAAAAATATTTAACCGATCATGGGGAGATTCTATTACATACATTTCAAATGCATGGGGTATTGGTGGGAAGATGACGCACGGCAGAGGGGGCTTAGTCAGTACTCCTCTACTCTCCTACGCCCACGGCCGAACGCCAAACGAATAGTGTGCTATACGAATACTGGTTTAGTCCGCCAAAATAGGGGAGGACGCGTCAAGCTTGGACGGCGAGCAGTGGAAGGGATTATTCTTAGCATTTCATATGATCGGTTAAATATTTTCCCTATCTGTATATAATAAATCACTATCTGAGGGAATTTTTCCATCTTATTGGAAACAAGCTCAAATTACTCCAGTTTTTAAATCCGGTCATAAAAATTTAGTTAATAACTATCGTCCTATTTCTATGCTCTCTATCCCTGGGAAAATATTTGAAGCAATCGTTTGTAAAGAACTGTTTTTCAAAACTAAGTATTTAATAAGTGAACATCAACATGGATTTTTTAAGGGTCGATCTGTGGTGACGAACTTGGTTCCATTGATTCAAAATGTAATAGTTTCTATGTATAATCATAAGCAAGTGGATGCTGTGTATACTGATTTCTCAAAGGCGTTTGATAAAGTTCACCACAACACTCTGTTTGTAAAGCTTGAGAATATCGGTATACATGGTACTTTGTTAAATTGGATAATGTCGTATGTACGTAACAGAACACAATGTGTCAAAATTAACAATTGTTCTTCGTCTTATGCTAATGTTACTTCTGGTATTCCGCAGGGGTCGCACCTTGGACCTCTTCTTTTCTCTTTATTTTTATATGATATTGGTGACTGTTTTTCACATTCTGAATTCTCTCTCTACGCTGATGATTTAAAGATTTATAGTGAAATCTCAAATTTAATCGATTGTCATAATTTGCAGATGGATCTGTCTAGATTTCAGGAATATTGTCAAAGAAATAAATTATTGTTAAATATAGATAAATGCTGTTCTATAACATTTTCACAACTTCCTGCTAATTACGACTGTGATTATTTCATTGACAATTGTAAACTTAAGAAGACCAATTCGGTGCAAGACTTGGGAATTATACTTGACTCAAAATTGACGTTTGATTTACATATTGAATCCATTGTCAGAAAAGCTTATCGTAATTTAGGTTTTATTATGAGGACGACTAGAGCATTTACCGATCCCAAATCTAAAATTTTGCTATATAATTCCCTTTGTCGAAGTGTTCTTGAACTTATACTAAATATATTGATCGTATAGAGAGAGTTCAGATTAAGTTTGTTAATATTTTAAATTATAGATTTAATAGACATCTTCATTTTGAATCGTATGACATCAGATTGAGACATTATAATTTAATAAAACTATCATCTCGTAGACTGATTAATTACATACTTTTTATTTATACATTATTTAATCACAATATTGATTGCAACTATATCACAGAAAATTTTGACTATAACATTAAATAGCGGTTAACTAGATCAATTAATCTATTTCACTTGAAGTTCGGTTCTACAAATTATTTACTTAATTCTCCAATTTATTAATGCAAAAAATATACAATGAATATTTTAATGACATAGATATATTTTATAGATCCTTAAATCAAGTGAGAAATGATGCCATATCAGTTTTTATGTAGTTATTTTTTTTAAACTTATTTCTAGTTTCTTTTTTGCTGTCTAGTTTAATCTAGTGCTAGAATTAATTAATTTAGTTTATAAAATTCTCAATTTATGTATGAGCAGTGTCTACACACAGTTTTTATGTGTAACCCTATTATTGGAATTTTTGTAAGAATTCTGTTGGGTTTTCTTAACTGTATAAATAAATAAAACAAATATAAATCAATTGTCCTACAATTCCTATTAATGAAATTATTTTTATGTTTTTAACACCTTAACACACATTGCTTTGATATTTGCCATCAAAGTAATTTATACGACTGGATTAATCGAAATTATAGCAAAATTGATTTATATTTAAGCTTAAACACCTTTAAAATACATTGTATTAGGAATGCGATGCAAAATTACTAATTGAGTGATTGTTTGTGGTTCAATTTGCTAAAAAGCCTGTGAAAATGGAATCTAATGTAGATTTAGATGTACCTGAGGAGATACTGGAATGTGCGAAAGAGGTTTCTTTGAATCTTCTTCCAAAGAAATCTCGAGAAATTTATGAATGTGTCTACCAACGTTTTATGGATTGGTGCAAGGAAAACATATGCAGTGTATTTCTCTTATTTTGTAAGTAAATAAAATGAAGCCGTCAACGCTTTGGCCACAATATTTTTTCAAGAAAAAATATATGGGATATGTACACAAAAAATCGCGAGTATCTACAACAGAAAAAGTTGATTGCTTTTTGAATAGGACACCTTACAATTTATATTTGAAGACGATGGTACACGCATTAAATATTAAGAACAAAATTTTTAAAAAGCTTCTTTATAGGTCGTCAGGGTCGTATTAGTCTTGGAGGTTGCAGACGCATGCCGTTCTGATGAACTAGTCAATTCAACAATTGACAATGTTGAAGATGTGAAATCCGCCTTAATTATAAAAATTCCCAATATCAAAACCAAGGGATCACGCTCTTTTACTGTGCTAGGAGACAATTATTTAAGTTTTTATAGAAAATATGTTGCTTTACGTCCACTCGGATTGGTGGAACGTCGATTATTATTCAGATACACTGAAAAAAAGGCCAGTAACTTTACAAATATACTTTGTAAAAATATCCTTATAATTATCTTAAAATAATTCTAAAAATAATGATATATTACACTGACACTTGTAATTTTACAAGAAAACTGCCAATATACAACAAAACCGTAAACTTTATATGTAATTATAATGCAATATGTACATTTATAGAATATATTGTAATACATTTACAATGTGAAATCCACTTTTACATTGTAAAATTACTGAACATACCAAATTTACTATATAATTGACTGTAAAAATATGCTTAATTTGTGTGTGAAGATTCTACTAATTTTAAAACGCACTGCCACTAACCGTTGAGAGCGTTGGGTGGTGACGCCTTCATTATTTCTTGCTTCATTTCGAGGAATGCAGCGTGTACCTAGGACCTAGGTACTTACATAATTAATTTAGTGAGTAGTGACTAGCAATATAATCATATCTAGAGTGACAAGTGAGTGTTTTTAGTACTATAAATAGTTTTGTCTAGTGCTGGTTGTAACATAACCTAAATAAAGCATGCTTTATTTCGACAAATGCAGCATGTACCTAGGACTTAACTACTTACATAATTAATTTAGTGAGTAGTGACTAGCAAAATAATCAAATCTAGAGTGACTAGTGAGTGCTTTTATTACAATAAGTAGCTTTGTCTTGTGTTGCTTATAACATAACCTATATGAGATAACGTAATAGGTATGTATTTTATACAGAATTATTGAAGCAAAGGAACAATGGTATTTTTGCATCTACAAAAATCAGATACCAACTGTAGATTGAACTCTGTTCATCTCACATATAAACAATATATTATTTTCTACGTTAGAATTATATTTAAATTGTAGGTATCTATATTACACATTAGATCTCGTTTGAATATTATAAAATATTTATTTTTTTTATGTTTACATATACAATAAACTTTATTATTTGATATATACAATATATAGATTTACTTTGTTATATATATTTTGTATAACGTTAAGTGTCCTGTTTTTAAAAATGGCCTAAATGTACAGGTACCAAATTAAATAAAAAATATCGAAAGACCTTAATATTTTATTTTTCATAATCTAACTATATTTATTCTAACATTATAAACTCTTATTCAAAATTGCATAACATACTAGAAAAAATAGTAAAATTATTGTTGGAGCTGTGAAACCAGAATTTTTGTAGTCGACAATAATATGAACCTTTACCTACGTTTTTACTAATCTATCAAAAAGTAAAATATATTCGTAGCGTACCACTTAGGTGTACCTACATGTTTCTCTAACTTCAAAAAATTAAGCAAAATAAGATTAGTTAATTTATTAGAGATATAATAGGTATAGCTGTAACTAACTGTAAGCCGCTAAATATTTTTATAAGTAGAAAAATTTCAGTTATCATAGAAAATGGCCAAAATTGAAAAATATCACGTAGGTATTTTTTAATAAATCGAAATGTGATTCTCGCAATTCAACTTTTCTCGAAAATTGAGCACAAAACATCTGCTTAACTTTTTTCTGTCTTTTCCGAAAATAGAAGAAACCTTCTATAGGTACCTAAGTATCCAAACTGGACCATCCTGTACAATAAATAAAAATTACATTGTAGTTATAGAGAAAAATGTTTTATTACAATGTAATTATACAATTGATTGTAAAGTTACTTTATACTTTTATAAGTAATTATATAAGTTACATTGTAAAAATTTTTGTATTGTAAAATTACAAAGTAATATTACAGTTACTAAACGGAAAATTGCATCGCAAAATAAATTTACAATGCAATTTTATATTTTAATTGCAAAATCACAATCTATAAGAAAATCACAGCAATAATGAATGGTAAATAAATTGCCATCTATTTTTACTGTAATTATTTTTTACAGTGTATATTAGTGGAAAGTGTTATCGAATTAGTTGGTATTCATAAAATCAGTGTACATTTTTGAAACTGTTCAACTGAAAAGAGTACAGTAGATACGCATTACACTACCTTTTTAGTTGATGGCAGTGATGACCCCACTTGTCTCAAAAGACACGGAGGATGTAGATCGAGCACTGTGGCGGAAGGCTCCACTGAAAACTCACTTTTGAAGAAAATATTGCGAAAAGAATGCTGAAAGTTGATAGTAATGATAAACCAAGGACCGTTGTCATTTCTAATTTAACAACATTTGAAAATAATATAACTATTAATAAAGATGTGTTGGACTGCTTTGAAAATTGCTCCAAGAATGAGAGTAGTGGCAGTGGTTTATTTAATTTTAATACTTGTTCAAACTGTATATTTACAATCAATCAATGCGGATAATAAAAACTATTATTGAATAAACTTTTATAAATTAAAACTTGATACTTTTAATATAAAGATTAACTTTAGCTCCTAGGATGAAAAGTGAATACTTTATTTGCTGAGATACCATTTTCTCAGTTAGGAAAATATCTACCTTATAGACTACTGACAGTCAAAAAATGTCATAGTTTTGTGACGGTTACAGAAAAAGTTATATTATAGAAGATATTGTAGAATATATTTGTAGAAAATGGCAAATACGCCATCTTTTTTTTTTGTATACTATTATTCTTTGTGACGAACCAAATATATTCCAACGTTTTTCTTTTTGGTTCTTCCAAAGACTTTAGATATAAGAAGGGCGTAATTCTTATATTATAACAATGTGATTAAAAGATTAGAAATGCAAAAATAACTATCTCCAACTAAATGGAAGACAATAATTCTCATCGATTATCAAATTTAAGCCTAATGTTTGCCTTTCATCTTGAAACCATTGTTTCCCGTTCTTCAAAAATTTAACGTGTGAGAAATCGATAAGGATCATTCCTTTTATCAAATCGCGCCACTTCAGAGATAGTAAAGGATAAGGTTCCGATTAGAAAGAAATATAAATGAAAAAATGGGTGGTGATGGTTCAGTACAGTTCCAAATTATAGTCGGACAAAATGAAGGTCGCCATCCTGTTCGTTTTTATTGGAATAGCTCACAGTTCCATCATACCTCCCCAGGTAGCTGAGCAGGACCTGTCTGCTCAGCTGAAAGAGCTGGGATTGGAGGATTTTGAGCGCTTGAAGGAGGAAGCCTCGCAACTGAAAGTGGTACGTTTTCTTTGATCATACTGTATAGTTTGATCTTAATATTACTTGCATTGTATTATAAATATATAACTAATACATCTAAAAGCGAGAATCTGTTATGATATAAGAAAGTTTTTCTGAATAGTGCATTGAAAATCCTTTAAAACATATATGAAGTTAGACACATGATATGATTTGTTAATTTTTGAGGTTTGTTGATCAAATATTGATGAATTTATCCGAATAAATATGTTGTTCAAAAATTTGCTTGAGTAGATCTGTAAGAGTATTAACAAACAAAACACACTTGTCCATGGCACACGTTTATCAGGACACGGGTTGATACAGGTGCAAGTAAGTGTTTAGTGTAATTGAAAAATGTATCTCAAGTATATAGTTTATTAATTCCTTTGTTGATATAACTTTTATGCTATCTAAATTTTCATGCGGTACCAAAAAGCATAAAAAAGTCATTGTCCTGGAAATAACTCATCAAAAAAGTTTAATACATACATAAACTTTGTTATAAAGAATTTTCTCCTTCTGATTTAATAAATTTACTTCTGTAGCCCGATATGGTGGCCGCGGAAGGATATCCAATTGAAGATCATTATGTTACCACTCCTGATGGCTATATATTGAATGTGCACAGAATTCCATATGGAAAGAGTGGAAAAAGCAACGGAAAGGTGGCCTACCTCCAGCACGGAATACTGGTTTCGTCTTCTGATTGGATTATTCAAGGCAGTGGAAAATCTTTAGGTAAATAAAATGAAATTTCCGCCATAAGGATACACAACGCATCGTTAAGCGAAGAAGTATTTTTAGATATAAATATTTTGTAAACGACAACATATTTGATCTTATTGGCGATAAAATTTGAAACAATCGTTAGAAATACTTGAACTGAAGTGTCAATTATGTATGAATGATACATAATGTACTTATGTGATATATTTTTTTTGTAATTCAATTAAATTTACCTACATAGTTGTACCCAAGTCGAGTTAAAATGCTAAGACTATAATATTTAAGACAGAAAATTTTAAACAACCTGTATCTTGAAATGAGGTATTTCCAGACCCATGTTTATATAAACTTTTTACTTTTTATATAAACTATAACCTGACCCTAGATGTTCTTAACATCATTCTGTAACACTCTGTATATTACAATAAATTACAAAAAATGCTTTTAACTCGACAAACTATCGAAAATTATATTAACAACTAGAAAGGTGGCAAGTCGGCTATCGCCGACTTGACCTTTCTTTGGGATGGTGGACACCGGATATTTTCATTAGTATAGTTTTTCTGCAGACTATTGCTAAGAGTTTCAGAAAAAGAAATTTTTGAATTCATGAATTTTGAGGATTATTTGAGAATGGTTCGGTTTTTTTAAACACCCTGTATTGTTCTCATTAAAATAGTTTCTCGTCTGAATTCTTGCTGCAACTATAATTGTTAGTAGAATTCATCTCAATTTGAATATTTTTGCTATTTGGTTAATTTCTACTCATATACCCTCTACATTTTATTTAGTATTCGATTCTAGAACAACTATTCTCGTTTGTAATAAGCTTTGATAATCCTTGAAGTTTTCAAGAAAAAATATTAAGAAAGATTATCCAAGTAAGATATTCTAGCATTGCAAATTAGAATCACCAAAACGTCAACATTGATCTATAAATTAACCTGCTCTGTGTCGGTTCTTATTTTCTATATATTTTTAATAGTTCAATTGTTAACCCAAGACTGTATTTTGATTACATTGTTCTCGATTCCAGCTTACATCCTTGCTGATGAAGGCTACGATGTTTGGATGGGAAACGCTCGAGGAAACATATACTCCCGCAACCACACAAGCTTCAACCCCGACACCGATGAAGGTTTCTGGTTGTTCAGCTGGCATCAGATAGGTGTCATCGATCTGCCTACCATAATCGACTACGTCTTGGAACAAACAGGTGCCGTATCCTTGTACTACTCTGGTCATTCTCAAGGTACCACGGCCTTCTACGTCATGACTGCCTCCCTGCCCGAATACAACGACAAGATCAAGGCGCACGTCAGTTTGGCACCCATCGGATTCATGAATCACATGACCAGTCCCCTGATGAAGATCCTGGCAGTCTGGGAGAAACCTCTAAGTGTAAGCATAAAATAACTTATTAGAAGAAGTATGTTATTTCTGCGATTGTAGGCATTGCTGTCTCTTATCGGAGTAAATGAATTCCTACCAAGTGACGGTTTCTTGAGCTTAATGACAGAGGCTATATGTCAAGAAGGTGTGGGCCAAGTCCTCTGCAAGAATGCCTTGTTTGCTGTGTGTGGATTCAGTCCAGCTCAAATGAATACTACACTGTTGCCAACCGTCATGGCTCTGGCGCCAGCTGGATCGGCTACGAAGCAGTTTCTGCACTACGCACAAGAGATAAACTCAGGTTGGTAACATTGATTTCATAGAGTATGGGGTTGATATCGCAAAATTGTTTTCTTAATATACTTTCTTTTTTCATTGTAGGTAAATTCCGCCAATACGATTGGGGAACTTTGCAGAACCTTAAAGACTACGGAGCTTTATCTCCACCAGATTACGATTTGTCGAAAATTACTGCTCCCGTATATCTTATCCACAGCAGAAACGATTGGTTGGCAGGAGAAACGGATGTGGAGAGGCTCTGCACTGGTCTAGGCAATTGTGCTGCAAAGTTGTTGGTGTCCGACTATTCTTTCAATCACTTGGACTTTACCTATGGCATTGACGCACCTACTCTTATTTATAGTAAGGTTGTCAGTCTCTTCTCCAGGCATTAACTCTTATATTTTTATTTAAATAGAGTTGTATATATTGTATAAATACAGAAAATGATATTATTAAAGCAATAGATATTTGTGGTATTATACATAAAGACTAGCAATAATAAAAGAGATAGATAGTTATCATTTTATTTTTTATTTACAAACTATACAGGGTAAGTCAGAAAGAATGGGTCGCTGGTTTAATAAATACAAGGTGTTCAAGGTTTATTTTTTTATCCTTTTCGTATGAGGCATGACGATATCAAACATAATAATATTTTAGGGCCTAGTATATCCAGTTGACCCATTCTTTCTGACTCATCCTGTATACTTATTAATCATTTACTGTATAGAGGCGACATACGAAGTGTATATTTATTGTAATTAAGAAAAAACAACTTTTTAATTGTTATCAAATCAAGTTTATGACGAATTGACCCAAGATAAACTTTATTATGCCTAAGTAGCAACTGGTTTAATCACGAAAAAAAAATAGATAAATTAAAATCATTCATTCATGCATCACATACGTCAAATAGCAACAATGTAATAGAAGAATTATTATAATCACAGTTTGTTTATTTAATATAATGCAATAAATTTTATATATACTAAAATTTTGGTAAAACTACTAGACACAATAAAAACCCTTTTCATATGACTGTTTTTTTTTCATTTGCAATTTTTTTCTTAATATAACTCAATTTATAAAATATTAATTAAAAATCTGGAAATGATTTAGACACCTATTACATTAGATATTAGGAACAAAAGAGTCCATCTAATTCTTAATACTGTCTAAAACTTTTAATATTGGTAAAAACTCATTTTGACTTAACTAATAGCGAAGCTTATATGATAAATTTCTGTATTTATTGGCCACATATTATTTAAAATTTTCTTGCTAAATAAAGTTACTGCAATTGGTTTAAAAATAAAAATATATGAATTCATCTACCATCAATCAAATTAAAGATGCCAAATATGTGTTTCCAAGAAAATTTCTATTAACTTTTCCATTTTGTTTATATATTTTATTAATAATTTATTATATCTAACGCGTGATTCGTATTTAATCATCGATCACTAAGGAATAGCAACATCAGCAAATCTTTAAGCTAATGCAGCATTAATGATATTATAAAAGCAATATCTAGAAAATTGCAGTTAGTTTTTAACAGAGAAATTGAACTGATACAATACAACGACGATATGAAAGCTACGATTATATTTTGCTCTGTTTTTGCTCTTGGGGCATGTGGACAGATGGGATTCAAAAGGGCAGCTGATCCTTCCCATGAGTTTGTAAGTAAATTATATAATATATCACTACTCATTTCATTTCAAATATACCTGTAGTTATAAGAAGCTGGTATTGCTATTAAGTTTTAAAATTTTAACTTCAGCTGGACATGGTAAAAGCCTATGGGTATTCCGCCGAATCCTACGATGTACAGACGGAGGATGGATATATCCTGACCATGTTCCGTCTACCCCATGGTCACGAGAATAACAAAGGAAAACATATGGGATCCGGAAGCCAACATTCCTCCTCTTCTCAAGAGAGTAAAGGTGTTGTCTTTTTCATGCACGGTTTGATGACTAATTCTGAAGCCTTCATCTATGGTGGGTCTTCAGAAAGTATAGCTTTTTACCTTGCCGACATGGGCTATGACGTTTTCTTTGGAAACGCAAGAGGAAGTACCTATGGTCAAAAGCATACCACCCTGGATCCTAAGAAGGATGCTGCCTTTTGGAAATTCAGGTGAGAACTATTTTTCTTTTATATGTAGCAGGTGGCAAAACTTACAGAAGCCATTTTAGTTATAAAATGTTAACTTTTCTTTTAGTTTTGATGAAATCGGTAAAAAGGATCTTCCAGCAATGATCAACAAGGCCCTTTCCGTCAGTGGAAAAAGCAAATTGAGCTACATAGGTCACAATGAGGGCACTACTTCCTTCTACGTTCTAGCTTCTGAATTGCCTGATATGAGCAGCAAAATTGAACGTCACATATCTCTTGGTCCTGTTGTATTCTTGAAAAACAGTGCCAACGACGTTTTACATAACATTGAAGCCCATATTCAACAGAGATCCGTAAGTAGTTCATCTGTATTATATATTTCGAGGCGTACATTATTTTTTGCACGTACTCATATAATTTTTCAGTGGGTTATCAAGAATCTGGGAGTGAATACATTTGCCCCATCTAGTGAGCTAACACACGATGCTGAATCAAATTGTATGGAAAAATGGAACGATGAGAAAATGTGTAAGAACACATACTTCCTTGTCAACGGATATAATTCTAAGCATCGCAATCAGGTAAATTAAATATTCAATAAACATAATTTCTTACTTTTAACTCTAGTTAAAATAAGTGCTAGAGATTAGATATATTCTAATATCTATAAACTATGGAGTCAATAGTGGATTGTTTGGTTTAATTATATTTGCAAAGTTGGTTGCCTATAAAAGGTGTCCGGAAATGATATGTCAATACTCCGAGGGTGGGGGGGTACTGGGGGATTGATTCTACATGAAAAATGAATGCCCCAACAGTTTTTCGAAAAAACGACATAAAACAAAATGTTTTTATCAATTTCTTCTATACCTTTTTTCTAAGTCTACTGTCTAGTCTAGTTTTTCTAATTGTGTACACCTATAACTAGTGTTCCTTTGTATTCACGTTCTTGAATTGACGTATATCCAACACCAAAAGGCCTTTGGCCTTCAAATAATTAGAACTTTTTTGTTTGAACATTTTGATATATTTGGATAGAACCTAATTAAAGATCGTCAGACAATCTTAAAAAAACCTTCTCTTGTTAAACTCTATTTGAATTTCATTAAAAAAATAGGTTTTTATATTTGATTTACTTACTTTCTTATCAGTTTATCATGAAGTATATCTATTTGAATATTTGAAAATTATTATAATTTGTAATTTTTTCTAACAATAAACAACATAAATGTTAAACGTAAAAATAAATACGCAGAGGAAACATTTTTATTGAAAATTTAAATAATTTGATTATGCATTATCGTATATTTATTGCGTCGCAATATATTTATGTTATGTAATTGTTTTTACTATTAGTATTAACTAAAATAATATGTACATATATATTTTGTGTCTTCTGTGTATATATGCATGTTTATAGATCTGAAGATAATTTTGGATAAATAAAAAACCAAAACGTAATCATAATGTGATAAAAATTTACTTTCGTTCTCACTTAACAAATTCTTTGCTATTTGAATTTACCTTGTTGTTTGTCGGTTACGTTGTTACTCACTTGCACAGTCCGTCCTTGTTACTTTATCCTGTGTCTGCAGTTGATTTCTTCGTCTTCAGTATCTTCAGATCATGGTCAAATTCGGCTATTGTGTTGTCCTTTGCTAGGATTTGCCTATCTCGCCTTGAAGGATTGTATAAACTCTTTTCTTGGGATTTCGCCACATATATTTTTTATTTTCCACAGGATCCACACTTTGTTGACTCTATTTTATATTTTTTCACTTGTAATATTTATTCCAGCACTCTTTTGTTTGATTTTTACTGGCTTTAATTGGATTCCATTAAAATTTAGCAGCCTCTGACGTGTCTTCCTTTTTTCCCAATCATCCAACACTTTCTTGATACTGTCTAATTTTAATTTTTAAACTTTTTGGTTAAATTTCGCTATTTTTCACTGATTTTAAATCAATTTTCAGTAATTTTTATGTGGGAGCAAATTTCAACGTGGCTTCCCGTTTTCTACCAAAAAATCAACAACGTTCAATTGTTTATCCCCGTATCTAAGTTTATATAGCGTCCCTTTGCACACTTGTCACTATGTTTTTAATATCATTCTAAATTTAAAAGTATAATTTTGCCAATAAGAACGATTATTAGTCAATTGATAGTTTAACTACAAAATTATTATTCCTTGTAATCCATTACTGTCCATATTTCCAATCATTATTTCTACATACATTATTTCTTAAAATTTTTGTAATAATTTTGATTTTGTGGACTGCATATCTTGGTCTCTCAATCCTTAATTTTCATCATTTGTACCTTTCTATTCATCACAATACCTGTATAAACAAAGCAAGGGTGTTAAAAATGCCTACTGCATAAATCAATTTCGAAATATTTTTTCAAAATTTAACTAACAGAGACGAAAAGAAGTTCTGAAGCCATTTTTTTAATTTTCAGACAACTTTGAATCAACTTATGTCTCGAGTGCCATCAACGGCATCTGTCAGAGAAATTTTACATTGGGTGCATCTAAAGACAACTGGTAAGACAAAAATTATGTTAATACAATTGTGATTTTTTTCATTTGGGAAAATGCAAACGATTTCACCATTCTAATTTCAGGACGGTTTGAGACGTACTCGGAAGATTCTGAAGGAAAAGAATACGACTTGTCCAAAGTAACCGTCCCCATAGCTCTTTTCTACACCCCTAATGACGTCTTGATCAGTACTTCCGATGTAGACACTTTGGCCAAGGAGTTGCCCAACGTGTATTGGCAGGTGAACATGGAGAATCTAGATAACAATTTAGATTTGTTATATTCGGAGAATATGAGCCAAATGCGGGAGAAGGTAGAACAAGCTCTCCAGAAAAATATTCAGTTTCTGAAGGATAATAAACAGGTTTATTATTAAGTGGCTTGTATACGTATAATGTGTAAATATAAATAAATTGATTTCATTATTAAATATATTGTAGTTTATTTGTTAATCTCAGCAAATGATTAAAAGTACAGGTGTTTTATTTATTAAAATAAATGAGCACCAAAAAAATGAAATTTCTACAAGTGAGTTAGTTATACAGTATGCGCCAAAAGTATGGAATAAATTCAATAAAAACGAAACAACTATTTTTTGGGAAAAATCCTCGAACAGGTCGATTTTTAATTTATAAAATACATATTTTAGCGTAAAATGCGATTTTCAAATGTCATTTGTTTTCGAGTAATGACGTCATCGATTTTTTTTAATGGCAACACCATATTTTTTTCCTTGATTCTGAAAGATCGTTTAATTCTCTATCAGACAGTACTAAAATTTTGCCCTCCTACATAGGAAACTTTTCGAGTAAATGACGATTGAATGTTAGAAAACGTAAATTTTATCCATAAAAAAGTAACAATTCTGAGGTATGTAAAATAAAATACAATTGATTAAATTTTATACTTAAATTAAATGTTTGAATTGCCATCCACCAACTTGTTGACAATGCGCAAGTCTGTGAAGAAATTCTTCTTGCACATTATGAATGATTTCTGGGGTAACTCTGCGTATTTCGCCCCGAATGCGATTTTGAAGTTCTTCTAAATTACGTGGTTTATTAATGTACACTTTTGACTTCAAGTATCCCCATAAAAAATAGTCAAGAGGTGTAAGATCTGGCGATCTTGCAGGCCATTCTATAGGTCCGCGTCTGCCGATCCACCTCCCAGGAAAACAGTTGTCCAAAAAATCTCGTACAGGGCGCGCATAGTGCGGAGGTGCACCGTCTTGCTGAAACCATATGGTATCGTTAGGAATGTCAGGGTCATTATCGTTAGGAAAAATGACTGCAAGGGCTGGAACAAGGACATTTTCTAGAAACTCTAAATATCTTTGTCCTGTAAGGGTTCCTTCAAAGAAGAAACGCCCCACTATTCTGTCGTCAACTATTCCAGCCCACACATTTAATTTCTGAAGGTGTTGGGTATGTGCCTCTGCCATCCAATGAGGATTTTCCCGACTCCAATATCTGCAAGTTTGACGATTTACTGTACCATTCAGACAAAATGTGGCCTCATCTGAAAAAAGTATTTGCCGGTGTAAATTTCTATTTCCTTGACATAAATCCATTAGAATTTCGCAAAAGTGTAAGCGGCGATCGGGATCATCTTCATTGAGTTCCTGCACAAGTTGAATTTTGTAGGGATGATATTTTTCTTTCCTCAAGATACGTAGCACTGTGCTCTGACTAGTGTCATTGTTTATTGCAATCAATCGTGCAGAATTATGAGGATTATCCACCATACTTATCAAAATGTTCTGTTTCTGATTTTCATTAATGTTTGGACGTCCAGGTTTTGGAATATTTGCAACATTGCCAGTTTCTCTAAATTTAGACTCTACCTTCATTAAATAAATCGCAAACTTCCTGCTGAGTTCTAGTCATATTCCCGCATCCGATAAGAATTAAAATTTCAATTCTTTGAGTAACAGTTAAATGTGCCATAATACTTTAAACTGAATAATAATTTCTATGTCGCTTACAATACTTATTAGAAAATCGGTGTGACAATAACACTTTGCAAAGATTTTCACCTACGTGATCCATAAAAGAACTATGGAATTCGAAAAACTAAACTTGCTAACGTTTTTGTTTTATTTTAATTGATTTACGTTTTCTAACATTCAATCGTCATTTACTCGAAAACTTTCCTATGTAAGAGGGTAAAATTTTAGTACTGTCTGATAGAGAATTAAACGATCTTTCAGAATCAAGGAAAAAATATGGTGTTGCCATTTAAAAAAAAATCGATGACGTCATTACTTGAAAACAAATGACATTTGAAAATCGCATTTTACGCTAAAATATGTATTTTTTAAATTAAAAATCGACCTGTTCGAGGATTTTTCCCAAAAAATAATTGTTTCGTTTTTATTGAATTTATTCCATACTTTTGGCGCATACTGTATAAGCTAGCTACGTTTTGTCCTGATTATTTCAATTTAAAGATTACAATTAGGGTTGTCACCTGTTTTTACTTCGGAAGGATAGTCCTTACGTCACCTTATGTGCTCTTTTGTACTTTTACTAGAAATGTGCTTACTTAGTGAAAATAATAAAATAAAAAAACAAACCTTTTTATAACAATTATTTCTATACTTTTTTTATTAAGAATGAATGGATTATTTAAATTATTTAACCAATAAAATCCAAAGCGGCTTCGTTACTTACCTAGAACTTCATAAACATGGCTTTTTTACTTTGTAAAAGCGAATAGTCAAATTTAAACGTGGATTTTATTTAAACCTTTGTGTGTAGGTTTATTCAGATATTATTAAAAACTTACCTAAATAATACTCTTTCAGTTCTTAGAAAAAGTTTGTTGATAAGCCTTCCAAAAATTAGGGAAATTGATCTTAACATTGCATAAAGTATACAGGGAGCTCATTCCCCAAAACAGAGGACAATCCATTCATTCCTAATAAAAGAGGTATAGAAATATTTGTTATAAAAAGGTTTGTTTTTCTTTTACACTTCAATAATTGTAAAAAAGCACGGTTAAATTAAAAAATTAATTATCAAAAAGATTGTAACACTTGGTATATAGGTATGTTTGTTTCAATAGTCTTAAAATCACGTATTCTATCACCTCCTATAATTATTGTAACGACTTGCAAGACACCCTGTATATATTGTATGCTTTTGAAAATATATAAAAAATCAAGGGTCAAGGGCGGGTAATACAAGGGCTACTACTACTACTTCAAAAATACTCAAACTTTTTTGTGTATATTTTTTGGGTAATTTCATAGCAGCATCAAAACTCTAAGAATTTTTACATAAAAAAGGTAGTCTCTTACTGAAATCTAATGTCGATTATAGTTTTTGAGAAAAATGGATTTTAATATTTGGGCTACATCTTATCAAAAATCTATATCTTAAAACATAGTTGGCTTTTAGATGAAAGGAAAGAAACAGTTTCGACATCATCCTTATATGTAAGGAAATGTTTACTCAATTTTTATAAATAAAAAATTTTGTAAACTACCGAAACTAAAAATATTTTACTACATTTTTTTCACTATTCGTCATTAATTGTCCTCAGCTATAATTTCACAAGTTTATGCGTATAGGTTAAGATCACCTTATACAAGTACAGAATCACCTGATTTTTGTAATGGCTGTCAAGATGTCAGTCGGTAATTATTTTAGATAATAATTATTATACACTTGTATGAAATACGTTTTGTCGAGTACACGTAAATAGATTTCCCTTAATTGATTAAAATATAAGAAAAAATATTTTAATTCTATTATCAATGCATGCAAATGATTTGTCTCTGTCAACACATACAATGAGACATAACAGCTGTAGGAATCACTTTAAATAATTGTTTGTACTTAAGTTTCAACTTTAAAATCAATTCTAATTAAGCATTGGGCGAAATTATAAAATCTAAAGAGAATTGTAAGAGCCTTCAAAATAAATATTACTCAACCCCCAATGACATTTAAATGTAACAATAGAATTAAAAATACCGGCATAGAATGTCCCCCTTTAATCTAAAATCGACGGGTCTGCGCGTTTTTCTACAATCTTAACTCAGTTCCTGAAAATGGCACTGTTTCGTTTTCATTTGACCGCCCTGTATATTAGAAGCTACTAACAGATATCGCTTCTAATCATTTATTTCATTTAGCTTGATTTACTGACATCCATGGCAGTTGCCGATATTGAAGAAGGGAACGATATAGTTCTCGAAACGTAAAAAAATCAAACAAACGTAGCATGTACTAACCAGTCCAGAAATCATGCTTTTACCTTATTGAGAACATGGAGCTTAACGAATGTGTATTGATCGTGGTAATTATTTAAATAAAATAGATACTGATGATATGATATACAGTTAGAAAATGTAATATACACTGAAGAAAATATCTTTTAGTCATTAGTAAATATTAATTATTGCCAGCAAAATATCTGCATTAAATAGGTTCTACTCGTAAAATGATTACGTTTGTAATTTTCCGCCCTAGCAAAAATTTATATTAGAGCAATGTTAGCAAATATTTCGTTTTATTTTAAATAAATTACTTCATAGTCACTGTTAACAAAAATTTTAACATTGAACTCATAAGCACTGGCACTATACACACTTGCTCATCAATCTTCTATACAACACTTTTTTACTTCATATAATGTATACATATTACAAGAACAAGAACAGTTACCTACAGCAGAAAAAAGACGCTATCTTTAATACATGTTTTTATTGTGCTTGTTATTATAACACTAATAAGAAACCGATAATACAGATTGTATTAGCAAAGCTATTTTTATTGGTCGATTTCCCTCAGTGTATCCACAAAATATGCATGAGAATCAACAAATATTGTGAATTACACATAGATATCGCTGCAAAGCACTTATGTAGTACAAATTTGTTTTCAATTCACTTATAATTAATAATCTTTTCATCTAAATAGTTTCTTGATGGCCTCAGAGCAATTAAAAACCATTACGTGTTATAATTTTTATGTTGACCATTTGATTAGATATTTACGCATGCAAGATAATATCTTCTAGATTATTGACGCATTTTATAATAAAATGTAGTACGTTTTAATAATTTCTTATGCGGAGAAAAGGGTGGTACGCTAATACGATTGAAAAATTTTAAAATTCTCAATTTAGGAAGCAACAAATAACTATTTTTCTGAAGTATATGTATGCAGAATTTGTATTAATGCCGATAGAATAGCAGCTATTCGGATACTCAGATCCTTGATTTACATTGTTAAACCAGAATTCCTTCACAAATAAGGCAATGAATCAAATTTTACCCAAATCGAATTTTTCTAACTACTACAACTATCGTTGACTAGTAGATTTTACAACTACTTTCGGAAAATTTATGACATGACATGCACTTACTTTTGGTATTGTATGTAAATAGCTGAAAAAATTTTATGATAAAGCAAAGATAAGTATTCTATATAAAAGCTGCAAATATCAGGTAAATAGTAATTGGCCAAAATGTATTCGATCCAGCTGGTTTTCGTCTTGATGGTAGTCCCATTCACTGTCCATGGACTGAATCTGACAGTGAATGATCTTTTTCCACAAGAGCTCATTGTAAAGGCAGATGTTAGTCCCCGTCATGAAGATTTTGGACTGGACATTGTAAGTAAAATTTATTGCGACCAATAAAACTGCTTATGGGAAAATAAACATTTGCTTACTAAAATAAATAAGTATAATAGCGTTAGGTATTAGATTTTTCGCGTAGTTAAATCTGATAATTTGATGATGTTAAGAAAATGATTAATTTTAATATACTTGCAAGTCGTTACAATAATTTTATGAGGTGATAGAATACGTTATTTTGAGTTGATTGAAACAAACATACTATATACCAAGTGTTAATTTAGTCGGTCAAGGTCGCGCGGTATAAGGCGTCAGTACGTGAATCGAGGTGACTATATCGGTGTGGGTTCGCGTCCTACTGCCGGTAGACCGTATATAAGCTATATTCGTGGAGAGGATTGGCACCTTCTCTGTGGGTATGGTAGGGTGGAAGAATGTTAGCTTGGGTCAATGTGAGAGATTGATACCGGTTGATATTTGACTACCCCCCTAATTAATGAGGTTTTCCAGGTATCCTTCATTCCTGCACTGAATAGTGGTTAGGGCCTACCAACGTAAGTCGTTCCTGAGCGTAAATGCAGTTTGCTTAATAATAATATGCGTCTCCCTCTCTCGCACAAGTCTCCGACTTCTGGGTTAATCTCTGTGAATAGAATGAGGGATAGAGACATTACTATTATTTAACCGTGCTTTTGTACAATTATTGAAGTGTAAAAGAAAAACAAACCTTTTTATAACAAATATTTCAATATTTTTTTATTAGGATTGAATGGATTATTTAAACCAACCAATAAAATCCAAAGTGGCTTCTTTACTTACCTAGAACTTTATAAACATGGTTTTTCTACTTTGTAAAGGCAAAGAGTCACACTTATATGTGGATTTTATTTAAACCTTTGTTTGTAGGTTTATTCAGATATTCATTTTTAAACCATTATTATTACATACTAAACGGCTATCCTTTGTTTTGGTGAATGCGCTCCCTGCATACTTATACCTGTCAAGATTAATTTTCCTAAATTTTAAAATGTTCATCAAGAACACGTTTAAATTTGACTCTTCGCTTTTACAAAGTAGAAAAACCATGTTTGTGAAGTTCTAGGTAAGTAATCAAGCCACTTTGGATTTTATTGATTAAATAATTTAAATAATCCATTCATTCACAATAAAAAAAGTACAGAAAATATAGAAATATTTGTTATAAAAAGGTTTGTTTTTCTTTTACACTTCAATAATTGTAGGGAAAGCACGGTTAACACTTGGTATATAGGTATGTTTCAATGGACTCAAAATCAAGTATTCTATCACTTCCTAAAATTATTGTAACAATTTGCAAGACACCCGTATATCAACATTTTCGGAAAAATAATATATTGTTTTGTTCTATGTCCTAAATTCATTTGCTGAACAATTCTGTTTTCAAAATTAATAAAAAAATTGTTTATTTATCTATTTACTACACCATTCAACCAATTCACTACAAAAACGTATTACATTTATTTCTATTTTGGTCGCATTCCTTGTCTTCCCTTCAGTAAATTCTCTATTTATTTCGTAGGTGCACATAAGTGCACTTATTTCTAGTAAGATAATGATTTACATTCCCTCAAATTGATTGGTGGGTCTATTTGCAAAGAGTTTCTGAAGAGGACCACCTGTCACAACATTTGAGATAAAATATCTATAGAAGTGATACAAAATAATTATATAGATTATATTAAAAGAAAGATAAAGCTCGATAAAAATTTCTGTAACAGATAGATAAAATCTAAGATAAAATCTTAAACACTTGAGATCCATAAGGGATATTTGAGTCAAATCATCTCGGCATTCAATATTTCGAATAATTGTTATATTGTCAGTTTCTCTTTAATTTTCATACTATTATCGTAATCAAAATACATACGATAAATTATTCTGTATTAATTCTCTTGTTCATTAATTTCACTAACCTTTTCTTGATAGTTTTTGAGATTTATCTAATAAAAATAAGAGATAAAATTAGCTAAATATGAATATCATTCAGAAGCAATTGGCTATGATATATCAGTTGCTTGGCGGATTGTTATATTATATTATCGTTTCTGACGCAGAAGTGATAACGGAATATATTTATTTGCAATTTTGAAAATTATTCAAATGGACATTTTTAGGCAATTCTGTTTAATTTAATATTCACCTTGTTTACCAAATAGAACAACTATTAAGGTATACTAAAGGTCAAGATGCAAACATGTTATGAAAATAAGTCTTTCAATTGCTACTTTATTCTAGTACCAATTCCTGGAGAAATACGGTTACCCCATAGAGGACCATGCAGTAACCACTGAAGATGGATACATTTTGACCTTGCACCGCATACCATATGGCAGGGATGAAACAGGTGCGACAGATACCAAAAAACCAGCCGTGCTATTGATGCATGGTCTCCTATGTAGCTCTATGGACTGGGTTTATACCGGACCCCAAAGTTCGTTAGCTCTAAATCTTGCCGACGCTGGATATGACGTGTGGTTGGGAAACAATAGAGGAAACACTTGGTCCAGAAAACACGTCTCTCTGAACCCAGACACGGATAAAGATTTCTGGGACTATAGGTATCAATGAAATCAAAGTTTTTTTTATAGTTTGTTACATCTTTAGTTAGTAGAATGTAGTTGGTCAAAAGAATAACCACCACTCAGACATTAATAGGTATTCAAACTTAATAAATTTAAAAAATAATTTTCACAAGCATCTAATATTTAGAGAAAAAAATAGCTATTTTGTTCTTTACACTGTTTAACATAATAAAATTAATTATTAATTTTAGTGGTTTTACATATGGCTCTAAGCCTAAAAAAAAACAATAATATCTTAATTATAAAGACCAAAAATGTAATAATGGTTGCAGATTTACAATATGGCTCAAAGCTGCAAAAACAAATATATCCTTATCTAAAAGAAAATCTGTCCGATGAATAAAATTAAAGAATTTCAAAGAAAATTTGAACGTGCTTCTTTAAGTGACAGCTGTGTCGATCTCACCAAGTCAGAAGCCTCTTTGTCCGTACTCTTTGAATGTTATCAGCCTTCTGTTTTCGGAAGAAAACTTAGACTCCACTATAAGACGTCTTATCGGTTCATCAAAGTTTTTCATCAACTTAGACCCAAAGTCCAATTCGAACCATCAAAATGCCCAGCATTAAAACTCCAGAAATCTGATATTATAACCTAATGACAATTTATCTCACACTTGTTGGATAAATCTCCCCGTTTGACATTTTAATCAATAATCAACAAAAATATCAGTAATAATTCGATTTCTTTAAGTTGGCAACTGACTGCGAAAATAAATAATTTTAAAATATGTTAGTGGAATTTAATACATGTATGTTTTTTTCCACCCTGTAATCTATAACACATCAAATTCGTTATTTTAATTAAAAATGCCTAAAAATATGCTTGCAATTTTAAAGTGATTATTATTTTATGAATTAAATACTTAAGAAAATATATTATATTAGATGGATGACTCATATAAAATGCGATTACATATTTTTACTTCAAGTTCTCGTATCTAGCGAATCACGCCCGATCCGAGTGCCCGCTTGCTGAAGAAAAGGCTTAGAATATCGTGCCAACGTGCCAACATAAATGAAACTGTTATTACCAACCTTAGAAATTTAAATATTTATAAGGACAAACAACTAGATAATTTTAATATTAATTAATTATTCTCAACCTATATTTCTCAAACTGATATAATCCTTGATAGAGACAAAATGCCTGCGCTTAAGGCGATCTGTAACATAAAATAAATAATTTTAAATGAAATTTTCAAATTAATATCTATAATTTACAGCATTTATTATAAACAATATTATTACACTGCGGATTATTAGACAGGGGAACGTTCCATGTAAAAATGAACGTTACAAGTTTGCTTATTCAATTGAATTTTTAGTTTTGAGGACTGTGGAAACTATGATCTCCCTGCCAAAATTGACTACATATTGGATACCACAGGCCAGGAGAAGGTTAATTACGTGGGACATTCCCAAGGGACTACACAGTTCTTTGCAATGGCTGCCTTAAGACCAGAATACAATGATAAGATCGCCTTAATGACGGCCTTGGCCCCAGTCGCTTATATGCAGGATTTGACACAACCATTGGCTCTGTTTGCAGCAAACTATACGCTTTTAATTGAAGTAAGTTGTTACTAAAATTATACAGAATGATGTTAAGAAAATCTAGGGGCAGGTTCAATGTTTAAAAAAAAGACAAAAAACTTTTCATAAACATAGGTCCAAAAATGCCTCAAATTTTGAGATACAGATTGTGCAAAATTTTCTTGAAAACCGATCGAGATATTGAGATGAGATTTGGTACACAACAGTAGATTTTTCTGTAAAAAATTCAGGTATATGTTTGTCTACAGAGTTCATTTGTAGCATTTAATTTAGACTTACTTACACTTTTTTTTCTAAACAAATAAAATAAAATAAAAATAAACACTTTGCTATACGTTTAATTGTATTCTGTATATCAAAAACGAATGTTACAATTTTTTTTTCACTCTAAGTTCTATTTTTTCTTGCTCAATTTTGAAAGAAGAAATTTAATACTAATATTTACGGATGCCAACTATTTTTTTGTGAGTTTCTGAAAATCATTTCTGTATTATAATGATAAATAAATTAATTTTTATCTCGAAAACTTTGCGTCAGGAGGAAAAAGTGGCGTACAATTTTTTTAACTAAAAATGAATATTTACCGTACGAACGCCACTGATTATCACAAGTACTAGTATATCAAAAGATAAATTTTTGACTATACACTGTTGTGTACCAAATCTCATCTCAATATCTCGATTAGTTTTCGAAATGAAGACTATAATATTTAAGAAAATTTTAAAAAATCTGATCGTGATTATATAAACGTTTTACTTATTTTTTTTTAAATAGAAACTATCCCTAGATTTTCGTAACAACATTCTGTAACACCCTATATTTAAAATTATTACTGTTTACCACAGACCGTCTTTAATCAATTGGGAATACACGAAGTTTTGCCTCACTCACCATTTCTCTCTGAACTGATCAAAATATTGTGCAACGATGACTCCGATTTTCAAGAAATGTGCGCCCAAGTTTTATTCTTTTTGGGCGGTGAAGATTCTGCACAACTTAATAGGGTAGGTAAACGAAACATTTTGAAATAGCCTTTGACTTCAGATGTGCTTATACGACCAAACTAACTTTATTTTCCGTTTCAGTCTTTCATAGAAGTTATAGGTACTAGTACACCAGCAGGAATATCACTGAAAATGCTTTTGCATTATTTGCAAGAAATATCTTCAGGTAATATAATTCGAAAGTATGTCAAAATTATGTAAATACTCGCATCTTCACGTGGGTAGTGTTATGAGATTTTCAGTAAAAACTTTAATTTCTTTATAGGGTACTTTAGGAGGTATGATTATGGTCTGTCAAATTTGTCTAAATACAAACAATTATCACCTCCAAACTATGACACTTCTGTAATTACTGCACCTGTAGCGCTATTTTATGGTAAAAACGATCCTTTCGCAGCAGTATCTGTAAGTATTCAACGAAACAATTTGTTTTATATTAATTTAAATGTTATTTTATTAGGATGTAGAGCAACTGGCAGATGAGCTTCCCAACGTTGTGATGCAAAACTTAATTGAATACGAACTTTTCACCCACTTGGACTTCTTATGGGCTATCGATTTAAAGACTATTGTTAATGATGACGTACTTGCACTTTTGAATACTTACAATTCTTTGTCTTAAATTGATATGTCATGAACAGTGTCAATAAAATGAGTTTTTTTTTAATAACACGTGTCGAAAATATGTACGTATATCCTACATCTAAATCCAACCTTTCCGGAATTTAAAAAAATGCAGTTGTCGAGGTTTTTTTAAAGCCGTGTTTAGGTATAGGTTGTGCTATATGTTTTCCATCTAAAATTTTGTGCCCTTCCCAAAAATTTAATATTCAATATGAGCTTATTCCATTCGAAATGAGGAAATTGCTTATACCTATTTGAAATGTCCTAGGTTACAATTCTTTTCAAATCTCTGACTAATTGCTTATGCTAAATACCAAAAAAATTAAATACACAATGAAATAAATACATTTTTTACTGTGTTAGAAAGATATTTAAAGACAATTCCTATCAATAAAGTCATATGTATTATCTCTGGTACCAAACATCTAGGTATACTAATGAACAATTCCACAGACAAAGCTCTATTCAATAATTATCTAAAAAAAAATTGATCTTGCTAAATTTACTAACCTGGTTTAATGAAAACCTTCTATAAATATCTAAGTTCACTTTTGAAACTGTGGGAACTCGAAAATTCAACCACAATAGATGAGATCTGACCTATTTCTGCATTGTTGTATTTAGATATTTATAGAATGTTTCTATTAAACCAGGTTAGTAAATTTAGCTATAATATTTTTTTTTTAGATAATTATTGTATAGAACTTTATCTGTGGAATTGCTCATTAGCATACCTAGATGTTTTAGTCCACAGAGTAGTCAGTTTCACACAATATTGTTAATACCTAAAAAAAAGAAAAAACGAAATAAATTTAATTGCAAAATATTCCAAAAAAATAAAACCATTAGTAACCGACTGTTAAATATGTTAATTTTATTAAGTTTCTAAATTAAGAAAACAGGAAATTATTATTATTTAAGATTTTTGTAATGTACTCAAAATAATATATTCCTTGTATCTCTTACTTAAAATTCAGCTAAAAATCAATTTAGGGGAGTTGCCAGAAAATTGAAGAAAAAAATAACGAGATTTAATTTCAAGAAATCCACTATAGATAAATGGAGCTATTACTACATACAGTATGCGCCAAAAGTATGGAATAAATTCAATAAAAACGAAACAATTATTTTTTGGGAAAAATCCTCGATCAGGTCGATTTTTAATTTATAAAATACATATTTTAGCGTAAAATGCGATTTTCAAATGTCATTTGTTTTCGAGTAATGACGTCATCGATTTTTTTTTAAATGGCAACACCATATTTTTTTCCTTGATTCTGAAAGATCGTTTAATTCTCTATCAGACAGTACTAAAATTTTGCCCTCTTACATAGGAAAATTTTCGAGTAAATGACGATTGAATGTTAGAAAACGTAAATTTTATCCATAAAAAAGTAACAATTCTGAGGTATGTAAAATAAAATACAATTGATTAAATTTTATACTTAAATTAAATGTTTGAATTGCCATCCACCAACTTGTTGACAATGCGCAAGTCTGTGAAGAAATTCTTCTTGCACATTATGAATGATTTCTGGGGTAACTCTGCGTATTTCGCCCCGAATGCGATTTTGAAGTTCTTCTAAATTACGTGGTTTATTAATGTACACTTTTGACTTCAAGTATCCCCATAAAAAATAGTCAAGAGGTGTAAGATCTGGCGATCTTGCAGGCCATTCTATAGGTCCGCGTCTGCCGATCCACCTCCCAGGAAAACAGTTGTCCAAAAAATCTCGTACAGGGCGCGCATAGTGCGGAGGTGCACCGTCTTGCTGAAACCATATGGTATCGTTAGGAATGTCAGGGTCATTATCGTTAGGAAAAATTACTGCAAGGGCTGGAACAAGGACATTTTCTAGAAACTCTAAATATCTTTGTCCTGTAAGGGTTCCTTCAAAGAAGAAATGCCCTACTATTCTGCCGTCAACTATTCCAGCCCACACATTTAATTTCTGAAGGTGTTGGGTATGTGCCTCTGCCATCCAATGAGGATTTTCCCGACTCCAATATCTGCAAGTTTGACGGTTTACTGTACCATTCAGACAAAATGTGGCCTCATCTGAAAAAAGTATTTTCCGGTGTAAATTTCTATTTCCTTGACATAAATCCATTAGAATTTCGCAAAAGTGTAAGCGGCGATCGAGATCATCTTCATTGAGTTCCTGCACAAGTTGAATTTTGTAGGGATGCTATTTTTCCTTCCTCAAGATACGTAGCACTGTGCTCTGACTAGTGTCATTGTTTAATGCAACCAATCGTGAAGAATTATGAGGATTATCCACCATACTTATCAAAATGTTCTATTTCTGATTTTCATTAATGCTTGGACGTCCAGGTTTTGGAATATTTACAACATTGCCAGTTTCTCTAAATTTAGACTCTACCTTACTGACTGTTGATTGACTGATAGGGCGATCTGGATATTTTTCATTAAATAAATCGCAAACTTCCTGCTGAGTTCTAGTCATATTCCCGCATCCGATAAGAATTAAAATTTCAATTCTTTGAGTAACAGTTAAATGTGCCATAATACTTTAAATTGAATAATAATTTCTATGTCGCTTACAATACTTATTAGAAAGTCGGTGTGACAATGACACTTTGCAAAGATTTTCACCTACGTGATCCATAAAAGAACTATGGAATTCGAAAAACTAAACTTGATAACGTTTTTGCTTTATTTTAATTGATTTACGTTTTCTAACATTCAATCGTCATTTACTCGAAAACTTTCCTATGTAAGAGGGCAAAATTTTAGTACTGTCTGATAGAGAATTAAACGATCTTTCAGAATCAAGGAAAAAAATATGGTGTTGCCATTTAAAAACAAATCGATGACGTCATTACTCGAAAACAAAAATCGCATTTTACGCTAAAATATGTATTTCTTAAATTAAAAATCGACTTGTTCGAGGATTTTTCCCAAAAAATAATTGTTTCGTTTTTATTGAATTTATTCCATACTTTTGGCGCATACTGTATATTCAGGACAATATCTGATTAATTTTGTGTCCCGTCTTAGTATTTGAAATTGTTAGAGCAAGGTTCTTTTCTTAATTACATTGGTGTTATTAATTGATGCCGGTGTTTTTGCTAGTATACATACAGATAAACAAATCAATTTGTTTTTTCTCACATGTATCATTTATAAACTGGTTTTTAAATTAATACAGTATTATATTCGTATACTGATTCTATCCCTAATGGTAAATTAAATTGCTTCTTTGCTGTGTCTTAAGATTGTATACAATTTTATACAGTGATATTTGGTCAACAATACAATATTAAGGTAATATACATATATTTCTCTATAGTTTAAAATTTATATTTCTTAGTTTTTATTTTTTATATATTTAATAAAATTATATTTATACAATTATTATGTGTGTCAAGTGATATATCACATTACATGAACATGTAATATCTAACCTTGCTTTTGGAACTAGAATAATAATCTTACTTTAAATTTTACTGTCCTATGCATTAAGTAACCTTGAGTCTTGAAAAGTATAATTTATTATTATCATATATAATGAAATAGTTTATTACTGAAAATTAAAAAGGACAAACAACTACGGTGTAAATTGCCATATATAAAAACATTATAATAATATTTTTCAAGTCTCTGTGTCTGTCTATTTGTTGGATGAGATGTAAATGTTTTGTTGTAAGTTAAGAATATTTCTCATATACAGTTATAACCGCTAAAAATTTGTTTTTTTCTGGTAAGTACCCGTTAGCAAAATTAGTGTAAGAAGTTTATTTTCAAAAATTTTGTAATAATATTAATATGCAGTTATTTACTCCCCGTAATAATTATAGGAATATATTTTTAGCATATATGAATATGTTATGATTATATGCATGTACTTATTCATGAATAGATACGATATCAGCAAGCCTACTACAATCTGTATTATAATTAATTATTATCTACTTTAATATTACAAGTACTTATTTAAAAAAAATTATAATTTATCAAACTTTATATTTATTTCAAGTACCAGTAAATATCTACTTAATTAGAATGTAAATTTTTACATAACTATATAAAAGCTTGTAAATTTTCCAGATGGATTTTTTGTGTACCTTCAATTTGTTTCTCACTTTGTTCCCTCAAGCGTGTTTGGAGAATGATCCAATAATAGATAGATCGAAACTATCGGTAAGTTTTTACTGTATAAATTAAAACATAAGACAAAGATACAGGGTGTCCGGAATATGATAAAAAGCAATAAAAAAACTTATGAAAACAATTTCTAAAATAAATAGTTTGTCTACAAATACATTTCAAAAGTAAAAATACAACTGCAATAATATGCAAAACTTTGTTACGAAAGTACAAACTAATTGCAAGAGTTTTATACTGGTTTGTAATGTGTCTGGTCGCAATAATAATATAATAATTAATTAATACGGGGTGGGGTGTCAAAACAAGCAGGTGTCTATTATTTTCCGTTTCAAACACCTCCATAATTATTAGTGATGAACTTATGGTATTGTCAGACGTAACTTATTTCTTTGTTACAACAACAATATAACTCTGCTAGTGAAAATTCCGGCGACAATGCTGCTGGTTACGTCCAGATATAGGGTTTTACTTGAGATATTTATAAAATTATGTCATCTGATTTGATATTGAATTACTTGAAGAATAATTAATAAAAGTAATGAATAATAATGACTATATTTTTTTAAATTAATTTTTTAATTGTTTATTGCTATTAATTTTATTTCTCCTTAAATATTTTAAAAGATTCTTTTATATTACTTTTGTTTCTTATGTTTTCAGAAAAAAAAACAGGTAATATAATGTAATGAAGTCCGATAAGAAAATCTCAAAAGGAACAAATACAAATCATGTTACTTGCATGGAATCAGAATGAAGCCTGAATAAAATAAATGCAAAAAAAAATGTACGCTTGCTTTACGATTGATTTTCTGAACGCCCTGTATACCTTCTACTAGCTTAATGGAAATATTTAATTGATTCTTTACAACTTTACATTTTACCTACTTATATATTTCCAATTAAGCTTACATTAAAATGACCTTCACAAACAATGTTATAATACCGGAAAGCACGTTTTATTGCCCTACAGTAAATTTTTCATTTTTTGGCACGGCGAATTTTTTTTATTAGACGCTGTAAGCTGGATTCATACATAATGGCGTACCGCAATATTTCTGTTATTTGCCCGGTGAGATGCACTTTCTGTGCTCATTTTACGAGTGTATTTTGCAACTTTAGTCAACACCGGTGTCTATTTAACACAATAACACCTAATAATATTATAAGTGACTGCGTTGTCGAAAATGAAAATCGTACGCAGATAAAAAGCACAATGCTGTATTAGCACAGTATAGGGAGACCAGTAAAAACCCTCGGCCCGAAATAATAAGTCGCGCATAGCGGCTCGCGCATCCATTTCAAGCTGCAGAGACCCAGTGTTGCCATCGTCAGTACATATGTACTATTTTAGTACTTTTTTGTCCAAAGTATGAGTTTAGTGCTACCGTCTAAAAATCTAGTACTTTTTATAATAGCTACGCCATTCAGTACTTTTTCTAGTACTTTTCGAGAGGGTCAGTATGACGGTAGACATTCATTCTGTCCCATCACAGAACACGTTCGGTACAATTCAAGTTTATGTTTTGTGATCTAATCCACAGACCATAAAAATCTTATCTCTTAACTGTCTAACGTCAATAGTCAATGTCATTGAAATCGAATCGAAAGTTATTTATTAAAAATGTATGTATGATTGAGTTACTAAATACAATTATAATAATGTGATAACTGCTAATGTTGTGGAAAACAATCACTCTGTGGACTAATGCCCCGACCAGCATTGAATTACATGCCCAATATCTTAGACAGACAGACAGACAGACATAGACCGGTTTCGAGCATGTTAACTTTCATCAGTGTGACATTTGAGCCATAGTCTAGGCCCAGGCATTGGGCAGCAGTTTGACCATTAAAGAAATAACACATTTCGATGTTATATTTCACCCACAATTATAATAATAATTACTAAGGTTCTATTCTAACAGATATATTGAGTTATTCTATCGATTATTATAAAGTGATCTGAGCATATCATTCTTTTGCTCTAATATTACAAAAAAATAAATATAGTAATCTGAGCACTTACATTGAATTTTCGTAATCGCCTATCCTTGCAGTTAAATTTTTTGTAATAGAATAAGGCATTGACGCAAAATTATTGTCATGTTTGCAATATTACACAAAAATTACTTGTATATATCCATCAACGATATAAAAATCTCAAAAATGGATAAAAATTGCTATACTTTTCATCTAATCCATTGGATTTTTTAGCTTTTTTCTAGTCTTTGGATCCTACACACTCCGACGATGATGTCAACAGTACTTTTTAGACATATTCAGTACTTTTTCGTTCATTGATCTAGTACCTTTATTTTCATGATACTGGCAACACTGCAGAGACCTCAGTTTACATCCAACTCTGGGAGTGCAAACATCGGTTATACAGAGCCGTATTAGAGCAAAGTTCTGTGCAGAGGCTTCTAATAGAGAAGATTTATTAGAAAAGCTGCTCAGGATTAGTAATAGTTCATACACACTATGTCAAATACATTTTTAAAATAATATATTTTCTAACGATTTGCGCAATAGATTACGCAAAGAGGCCGTTCCAACGTTTCCTGCACAAGACGGCTCATCTTCAAATTATGTAGATGATCATATTTCTTGTAGTCACTATAATGAGAGTAAGTCTCAAAACAAAATAATAAAAATTATTTTTTTTCCAAATTTACATTTTACTGCACTTTTAACTCCAATTTAACAATTTTCAAAGTTAAGTAAACATAATTTCTCTGTTCTGAAAAATACTTGTCTTCTGGTTTACGTAGATCATTTAAGACGAAAAAAAATCATAATAAATTATTTGTCCACTAAACCTCAAACGTCAAATTTTAAATTTAAAAAAATCCCAAAAAAATGTAATTATCACTAATAACAAAAAAGTAAGTAAATAAATAAAAATGTTTTGTAGTGCAATAATATATATTTTAAACTCTTTTTTTAAAAGAGTAAATTAAATTTTCACACTGTATGTTAGTAGCAGTAAATGATGTATAGTACATGTTGAATTACCCATTTATAACTGTATAATGAATTATTACATAATGTGGATAGATATAACGTAAACTTTCATATGGAATAACTACGCTTTCACGCGCAAATAAAAATTTCTTATTCCGGTCCTGATCACCGATTCTGTCAATTCTATCGGATGTGCTATCGCACTCACATTTCGAGGTCACCGCAGAAACTGAAAGCAGTTCAAAGTGCCGACAATGGAGTGAAACTGCTGGTCTACCTATGCTGTGGTATTAGGTATACACGTGCGACGTTGTCTGACGTCACGTGGCTTTTTTCTGGGGGCGTGGCCATAAAAACATTTTAAATACCATTTTTAGGCTTTTTTTTAATAATAATAATAAATTACTTTATTCACCATAATAATGCATAATTGCGAAACATTGTTATTTACAAAAAGTGGTGAAAGGGCAAAGTTCGGTTATCAGCTCATTTCGAACCAAATAAAACGTTCTCTTTCCTTCTGCACATCTCCCAATTTTCCCATTTTCATTAACTATTTAGTCTTATAAAATAAAAATTTTTAGGATTTTTCTAGGCTATTGTTATCTCATGTGCCACGTTCAAATATTTCTCTCCCAGAAACAGCAAAAAATCCGGTGAGTATACTAAGTATTAACTTTCTCAGTAGCGTTTCATTATATATTTTTTTATTTTAGTTCGTATATTTAGAGCAGCATGATTACTATTATGAAAATCATACCATAACAACGGAGGACGGTTATATTCTGTTAACAGTTCGGATCCCTTATGGTAAAAATCCTTCCCCCAACAGAAAAAGACCACCGGTAATATTCGTACACGGGATTTTTTGTTCCTTCTACGATTTTCTGAATGCTGGACCCGAGAAGGCTATAGGATTCCAAATTTTAGAGGAAGGTTATGACCTATGGTTAACAAACAGTAGAGGAAACACCTATAGCAAAAAACATGTCACCTTAGATCCAATATTAAACGCATCAGCTTTTTGGGACTTTAGGTTGTTACATTTATACAGGGTGTTAAAGGTTTGACTGCCATAACTGCAATATAAGATACATACAGTATAAATGAACAAAAAAGGTAAATAATAATAATAATAATAATAATAATAATAAAGTTTATTTGCCCAGAAAAAAAAAATTGTTTTACACATATTTAGTATACATACATATTATAATCATGCAGTAGGACAAAAAGGAAGTACGCTCAATACACCACAAAGTAGTTTACTGATCTTCCGCGTATTCCAGAAGCGCGTGGATAAGAAGATATGTAAGAGCAACAAAATTATCAATATTAATAGTAATCTATAAACAATCATCAAGAAAAAGTTTTTTTAGAGACATTTTAAAAGTATATGGCGACAATGATTTTAATTCAGGATTCAACTTATTGAACAATTTAACAATATTGTATGAAAATGATCGCTCAAAGAAAGCAGATTTGTGTGTAGGCATGGTTAATAGTCCTTTGCTACGTATATTAATGTTGTGCACGTCAGTCCTAAATATTAATTTGTCATACAGGTAAGGGGGAGTCTTAGTAAAAATTAACTTATGATAAAAACATAGAGCATGATAAACTCTTCTTATTTTCATGGACAACCATTTTAAATTTTTAGAAGCGTTAGATATGTGATTCAATTTTCTTATTCCACATTTGAAACGAACACAGGCATTTTGTACTTTCTGAATTCTATTACAATCAACACTATCTATACAACCATTATATAAAACATCACAATAGTTAAATTGAGATAGTACCATAGTTTCACAAAGCATAATTTTAGTATCTTTATTTAAAATATGCCTACTATTATATAACAATTTTAAATTACAGTAAGACTTCTTCAACATATGATTTACGCATAACCTGTATCTCAAGTTGAAGTCTAATATTACACCTAGATTTTTTGCCTCTCTGGTAACTTTAAGTTGATCATTATTGATATGTATGTTTATTAAATTTATGACTTCGTTAACCTTATTTTGCTGACCTATCAATAATACGGACGACTTAGAACTGTTGAGCTTTAAAGAATGATCAGCAGCAATTTTAGTTAAAACCGACAAGTCGGCGTTAATTTTGTTACAAGCATCATTTATCTCTGAAGGAGCAAAATAATAATATAATTGTGTGTCGTCCGCATAAAAATGAAATTTACAAAAAGTGATGAAAGTTTCAAAATTTAACGAATAAACAGTATAAAGTAAAGGACCCAAAATAGAACCCTGAGGGACTCTTGTTAGTATTTCAATTTGATTAGAAAGTTTATTATTATAAATAACACATTGTGTTCGATTAGTTAAATAATTTTTTAATAGTGAAATAGCATCATTACTAAGACCTACAAAATGTAATACTGAAAGTAAAATATTATGATCAAGTGTGTCAAATGCCTTACTAAAATCCAGAAGAGTAAGCGCTGTTATTTTACCTTTGTCAACTTGGCTTTATAATCTCATCTGTTATATGAAGAAGAGCTGCTGAATAACTTTAGGAATGGGTCTTATTAATGATTCTTTCCAGCAAGAGGGAAAAACACTATATTCGAGACAAAAATTTACTAAATGTTTCAATTATGGTATTTTTTAAATGTATGTTTAAAAAAGTAACATAACTTAAACCAAATAGGGATTTGAAATCACAATAACAATTTCTAAGAAGACTGACGTCGAGAAACAATAACTTATGTACACAAAAAAATAATAATATATGTACCTAATAATGCCATTTTTAAATACCTAAAATACGCAGATTCAATGTAGGTACCTCGTGGTATTACGTATTTATAATAAAATTTCTACAAAAATACTCATACTTGCTTTGACAGTTTCTGTCACTTTACGTTTTGACGTCTATCCATGCGGTAGTTGCGTGTGTATAAATTGGACTCATGGCTATTCACATTTGGCATGACAAAACAATGGAATTTGGGGACTTTTCATAGGAGTTTTTTTATGACAAGACAAACATTTTTCGTGACTTTTTTTATCAGAATGTGTTCATAATTAAAGATATTTCAATTTAAATACAAATTTTGCCGAGGTTGACTACCAAAAAATCGAAATTAAATCCATTTTCTGCAAAACTGAACACCCTGTATCAAACTAATGCTATTATCGAATTCTACGTGCCATCTAGTGTCTGTATACCAAATTTCGTCACACTGGCTATGATGGTTTCTGAGATATTGACACTGAAAGTCTTAGAGGGAACACCCGGTATTGTGCCACTCCCATGTATCTCGCTTAATATGCGAGACATATAAAAAATCTTTAATTGTTTTTTGTTGAATTTTTGGAGGCCTTTATGTTCGTAAAAACAAATTTGAGATCCATGGCCAGCTTTATGAGTAATAACAAAAAAACCTGTAAAGGGCCAAACTTTAAGGCTGTCTAACTTTTTTATTTTAAGAGATACAAAAAACGTATTGGTATTAAATTTTTATTGCAAAATTGATACCTTCCAGCTGATATAAACAGATATTTGAAATATCGTATGTGGTTCGCTGCGCCCTCTAGGCGGACAAACATTTTTTTTATTGAAGCAGGCTATGGCCACAAAAAATTGCCTGTTTTTTCGGCTTTCATGCAATATACTACATGTTGCTAATATACATTTTTTTCAATTTTAGTTAAAAAAATGTACCTAAATATTTTCGTGTTGCTCAAGATAATGTAGAACCTGTTTTAAAGACACCAATTGCAAAAAAAATAATAAACAGAAACAGTACTTTTTTTATGCAAAATACAGATTTTCTTATATATATATGCAAAACATTTCAAAACAAACAAACAAATAGTGTAAAAGAATTTGCGATAGTGACAGATACTTCGCAATTCAAATACCATTGATTGATCTGTAGTCACTGTACTCTTGCGCTGTTGCCACATTTCCACATTTCTCAATATCATATTCATTTCTCGAATATGGTTGGGTTTAGTAGCCATGCCATGTAAGGTCTTTTTGGTCATTTCGATGTATGCTATCACCTGTTAAATTTATGGCAGTCAAAGCTCTAACACCTTGTAGTAACTGTTATATTATAAAGATGCTTAATTTAGCTGGCACGAAGTTGGATATTACGATGTAGCGGCCAATATGGACTATATTGAGAAAGTAACAGGATTTTCCAACGTGTCTATGGTAGGCCATTCACAAGGAGGAACTGTTTACTTAGCTCTTGCTGGTTCCAGGCCTGAATATGACAGAAGAATAACTTTCTCTTTGCAGCTTGCTCCAGTGGCTTACCTAAAAAACGCGAAGCAGTTAATCGTGAATACACTTCGAGATAATTTGGACGTATTTGAAGTAAGCAGTCATAATATTTCGTTAAAAAATCATAATATTTCGTTAAATAATACCTCAGTAAAGTTGCTCTATAATTTTAAAATAATGGTAAGATTTTATTTTATTAAAATTATAACTGCTAAGAATGTCCTTACAGCAGAATTATAAAACATTTTGTAGGATTTATTTTTCACTATTTTATAAATTAATCAGTTGAAATCGTTTAAAGGCTGTTCAAACTAATAACGATGTTAGCTGTTCAAAAATGATTTAAAAATATACTTCTGCACGGCACTGGAAAATGGTCTACTGTAAAACCTGATAAGGCGTATAACCGGCGAGAGGAGAAAAAATTGAATAAAATTCACAGAGAAATAAATAAATTATACATTTTACAACACCTATTCTTATACAGCAAATTCAACTGCTTTTGACGCTTTTATAATTAATTATTAATATAATTAATTTGGGGGTTCAATTAGTAAAATTGTTTGACACCTGATGTCACACAAAATTGTGGACCCGTCTTACCCAGCTTCTACAAACTAATACACATGTTTCTGCTCTTTGTTTGTTTTGAACTTGAAAGTTATTGACAGCAGCTATGATACATTTGCGTAAATCATCAGTAATGTCCACTTTGGTGCAATATACTTAATTTTTTCAATATTCCCACAAAAATAAATCCAAATGATTTAAAGTCAGGAAATCGTGGCGGCTACTAGAACTTCAATATTTTTTTTCTCGGAAACTACAATTTTTTTTTACGATATTGACTCCATTTTTCATGACGCACCTATTCCCAAATTTTTTTAGATAAGTTGTGAATCATCCTGAATGTAGGACTGCACAATTTGATTAATAATTTATGATTAAAATTAATGATTTTTGTTCTATTACTATTGCGCTGCAAAAGCTATTTTATTTTCTTACAACGCAATATTTATACCTTTGTATGGTAAAAATCATCGTAGCATATTCTAGCTCACGGAACAAAATTGATTTATGACAGCTCTATAATAACGTCTTTTTGTACTTAAATTTAGAAGAGTGTCACATATTTCATACTGAATCTCCATTTATGACAGCTCTATAATAACGTCTTTTTGTACTTAAATTTAGAAGAGTGTTACATATTTCATACTGAATCTCCATTTGGAATATTTATAAAACCAATTTGGAAATAAAAATGTTGTATGCAAAAACATTTGGAAAGTTAATAAACGTTTATTGCTGTTTTACAAATTGGTATCTTTTTGAGGGTGCTTCTGTAATAGATAGAGCAAATTTGATGGGTTCTTTTTTTTTTCGAGGAAAAAACCATGGCTGAAACCGAATTTCTCTATATCTTATCGTAATCGAGCTGCAGGTTGTTTTACAATTCCACTCAGTGTTGAAAACTGTAAAAACTGTAAGCGATAGAGAAATACGGTTTTCGGCATTGTTATTTAATCTAAAAAAGAACCCAGGACTACGTAGTAGTTGAGTACATACACATTAAAACAAATTTCAGGCATTTGCTAAACAGTATCATTTAAACGAAATTTTTCCACAAGACGAAATATTCACTGAAATAGGAAACGTATTATGTCATATCAATTCTCCGTACTTAGATGTTTGCTCGGACCTACTGCAATTTATTGGAGGTCCCTCTAATCAGATGAATGGTGTAAGTGACGAAATGACAACAATGACAATAGTACAAGCAATCATTCATTTTCAGAGTATACTTTCAGTTCTATGCATTGACCATCCTGCAGGTGCGTCGTTGAAGCAAGTCAAACATTACCTACAGGTCGCTGTTTCGGGTAAAATACATTAATCGAATGAAAAAAGTTGTTACAGGATATTATTTTCAGATAACTTTCAGCTTTATGACTATGGTCCAAAAGGCAACATAGCAGTGTACAATCAGCAATCAGCTCCACTATACAATCTTTCGGCGATCACTTCTCCCGTAGCCATCTACTATGGGAAGAGCGATTATTTTGTATCACTAGCTGTAGGTATAATAACACAGTCCGTCGGACAGACCTCTTTTTTATGGTGTTGTGTAATTACCAATTAAAATGAATATTTGGTAATAATATTCGTAATATATTGACGATGATGTTTTTAGGATGGTACAAGACTAGCAGCAGAAATACCCAATGCCCTCAATTTTGTCCTTGGCAGGGATACTAACCACTTAGATGTTCAATGGGGAACCAAAGCGATTGAAAACATTTTTCGACCTGGCATCAAGCTGTTAAATAAGTACAACAAGATGAACCATACTTCTTAAATTCTCCAGAAACCACTCTGCGTTTTCTACTGAAACTATTGACTAAAAGGATGTCCAAGAAGAGGTAACCCGAGAAGATTATAAATTTTGTAAACCTGAAATAAACAGAATTTTATTTTGTTATACTTATTAGTTAGTTTTATCTATACCTTTTTCCTTTTCAAGGGTTTTCCAATTAAATAAAACAACCTGTAATCGTTATACTTAATACTTAAATTAATTTAATGGTACATGGGCATTAATTTAATTGTACACTTGCCTATATATATATATATATATATATATATATATATATATATATATATATATATATATATATATATATATATATATATATATATATATATGTATATACTTGTGTATATATATACACATTTTACTATATAGATAACTTCAGTAAAGTACATTTTTTAATAACTTCCACGTGTATTATTTGAAAAACGCACAAGTACTGCCGAAATGTATGTGTTTGGGATGTTATTTTTCTACAGTACGTTTTCATATTGTGTCAAAGCAAGAATTGATCACGGTTTTCTTGAGTCAAATCCTGTGAGTATTTGTTACTTCTTATGGATATGTTGTAAATCTTTTATTTATTGCAGTTTCAATATCTGGAGGAACAACAGTATTCATATGAGAATCACACAGTTGTTACGGAGGATGGATATCGTTTGTTGTTAGTGCGGATACTGCATAATAACAAGGAATCCCCATCTAACACTAAAAGACCACCTATACTTCTTGTACATGGACTTTTTAGCAGTTTTATTGACTTTCTGCTTATTGGTCCAAAAAAAGCCTTTGCTTTTAAAGCTTTAGAGCAGGGTTATGACGTATTTCTACTGAATGCCAGAGGAAACAGGTGGAGTCGCAATCACATCAGTCTGGACCCAGACAAAGACGTGACGAAATTCTGGAACTTCAGGTAATGGATTGATTCAGGAAGTAAAATTCTTTCTTTTGTGGTAGATGACTGGAGTTTATTTTTTCACGAATTTGCCTTACTTTTGTATTTGTTTGGTCCCACAAGCTTTGCCATTTATTTAAAATGTAATTTTTAAAGGCGTTTTTTAAATTCGGGTATAGAGCTGGATCTTTCCTACTGTTAGATTTAGAGAAAGTGTTTCCTAGTTATTCAAATTTGTGTCAAGGAGAAAGACAATACTTAGGAATATGATTGGTAATTGAGTAGGAAAATAGGAAGGAGACAGTTACTACTTTCTTGACTGCGTTGCTATTCTCCCAGTTGCCAGTTTTGACTTATATTATTTTGTGATCCTTTTTTCTGTTCCCACCGCAGCTTTACAGAAAATCCGGCTTGATGGACCAATGTTTTGCTGGTTTTATAGTTAGTGGTGGACTGTATTTATAATTTATTTCTCAATAGCTTTTTGGTACAATATAACTATGCTTCAGTTTCTGTTATCTTCTTACAGTAACTATGTATTTTTATATAAAATAAAACAATATATTTATAGCAGCGGCAACTTTAATTTACATGATAACTAAACATCTATATACTTTCAGTTGGCACCAAATTGGAATGTACGATCTTCCAGCAACAATAGACTATATTCTTAACGTAACGGCATATTCCAAAATTTCTTATGTGGGATTTTCACAAGGATGTACCTCCTTCTTTGTCATGACGTCTACAAGACCTGAATACAATAGAGTAATTAGAATAGCAGCCCTGCTTAGTCCCGTTTCATTTTTGGGCGATGCACAGTTCATATTTTTCAAGATATTTAAACATTTAATAGGTTTCTTACAGGTGGTATGTGAAAAAACGTATACATCTATCTATAAATCTAAATTTTAGGTGGTTCAGAAAACTTTTCATATACATGAGGCTTTGCCTTATATTCCCGCTTTGTCCCGAATAGTGCAGTTCATATGTGGCCCTCAATCAATATTGTTGCCGGCTTGTAAACGGATTATCTATGAAGCCGCGGGCCCTTCTACTCAAATATATGATGTAAGTACAAATATACAGGGAGATTTCTAAGTTCATATTATAACTTGAAGTAGGTTTTGTCTTAGGTCATTATACTCGTAAATAATAAAAAAAAAACAAGTAGCATTTTTAGTTAATAGAACGTAGTAGTACAAGATCTGAACTAAGGTCGTCCCATCTGCTTACCGAATGAAAAGTATTTTTTATCGAAGATAAGATGTAAATAAATATATCGCAAATGGGTTGCCTAATGAAAGATGTTTATGACTACCCTTAATTAAAAATACTGTAATTCATTTTATTTTCAACATAGCGCTCACGTGCTTACCAAACGAATTTAATACCAATCGAAAGTACAAAGCATGAGGAATATGCAAAAGATAGGTTGCCTATTTTTTATATATATAAAGCTGTTTACAGGCCTTTTAGGCCCAGAGCTGTGTTATTCTTCTCCACTCCATTCTGTCCTTCGCTTTTCTTTTCCAATCCGTTACATTTTTCTCCCTTAGATCCATTGCCACCGCCTCTCTCCATCGCTTCCTCGGTCTACCTCTTTTTTTCTTGTAGCTAGGTTTACTCCCTACTATTTTCTTAACTGCCCTTTCATCTTCCATACGTTCTAGATGCTCTAGCCACTGCACTCTTCTGGCTTTTACAAATTCGTCTATTGTTGGTGCCTGGTACATTGCATATATTTCCTTATTATTTCTCCTTACATAGCCTTCCTCTGTCTTCTTACCGCCCTAGAATTCTTCTTAAGATCTTCCTTTCCCACATTAAAAGATTTTCTCTTGACTTCTTATTGAGAACCCAGGTTTCACTACCATACAGCGCTGTCGGTCTCAAAATTGTTTTATACATTCTAAATTTTACTCCTCTGGACAAATTTTTTGATTTCAATAAGTGGTTGACTGCTGCCGAACTTCTGTTTGCTTTTATTATCTTCCTATTTATTTAGCGCCCCCAAATACACATATTCTTGCACTTCTTCAAACTCCATCTCTCCATGCTCTGTTCTCAATTTAAAATAGATATCCTTTTTTTGTTCTCCTATTCTCAAAAGCTTACTTTTCTCTTGATTTATCTGCAATCCCACTTTACGTGCTTCCTCCACAAGTTTTCTCGTTACTTCTTCTAATTCTCTACTATCTCTAGCAATAATGGCCACGTCATCTGCATAACTTACTATTTGGTGACTTTTAAACAATATGTCTTTTTCTGTTCAACTGACTGATCACTATTACCGTGTTGTCTGGTATAAGAAGGTCAGGTGATACTAGCATCTGCCTGCTAATTGAAATATATATTATAATAGATCATTTTATTGGGAATACGATGGTATGATTGCGAAAAATTGTTCATAAATCACGGTTGCCAGGCTTTGAAACTTAAAAATTGAAGCAAGTGGAGAAGTATTGACTAAAGTGGGGAACACTTTTTTGGAGGCAGCCACGTTCCATTGACGTTTTTGCATCTTATACAAATGCGTTTAAGTCACATTGTGGTTACATGGCCAAAACGGAGGGATGTGGTTACCGCCGTTAAAAGAGAAACTGGAGAAATAGATAAAGTTTACTAGATATTTACTACTAGATAGTTTTTGTTGTCTAAATATTCGTACGTAATTCGGTTTCTTTCCTATATATCATTTCTCCCTTTATCTCTGCTTCTCCTGTTTTATTTAGGAAAATAATAGCTGTTATAATAGTGTATGTGTAAACAAGTAATATAGAATTAGAATAATTACAAGGTATAAAATTAGGACGATTGAAAGTTTGCTCACAAATATGGATGTTACAGGCGCTGCTGAAAAATTCAATATTAAAAAACTATTCAAACAATTCTGTAAATTTCGCGAACCAAAAAATTATGTAACTTACCTCAAAAATTTAATCAATTTTTTTTACCCGAAACTAACAATTATGTATAGACTTACGAAATTTCACGCAGTACTGATGAGTAATAATATTTTTAAATTTCTATTATAAAATGACTACCTTAAACATCTATAAATATGTCTGCTTTTGAAAATAGAACTTAGAGGTAATATACACCTAAAATGTATACTTCAAGTTGCAAAAATATCTAACTCTTTAGTTACATTCATCAAACAAGTGACCAATGGAACTAACCCATCAACTTTCCGGCCACTTAAAGGTAGTAGCAACGCTATAATAACGTTGTTTCGCCACTTTACTTTAACATCTCGCATCTCGCGCATTTTTATATCTAGTGTATGTGTTCAATGAGTTTTAAAATAGTATCTACAAGAGACAAGAAAAAAAAGGTATTTGTTCGTCGTTCCATTCCATTGAAGAAAAAAAGCAGCAGTTGTGCAACTATATAGTGATACTTTCTTTAAAATTCAACACCCTGCATTTATAACATCTATGATTTTACACTCTTCATTCATTCAAAGGTACTCAAGAAATAACTTCTTAAAGTTATGATGTTTACCTAGAAAATATCTCATAAGATTATTTAGCAGTTAGTTAATTTTAAAATATTATTAATTTTGTTTTCAGTCGGCGCTCTATGTAATGTTCGCAAATCTCCCAGCAGGAGCTTCAATAAATCAATTACTCCATTACCTGCAAAATTCTAAATCAAGTAAGTAGTCAAAATTATACAGAATCTTCCTCACTTCGTTGTTTTAAACTTTTCAGAAGAATTTCGACTATATGATTATGGAAAAAACGGAAATATGCTTCAATATGGGCAGCCTGTACCTCCGAATTATAACTTGTCGGCGATAAGCGCTCCATTAGCTTTATACTATGGCGCTAACGATTACTTCCTTGCTTTAAGTGTAAGTGCTATTTCACAATTTGTGTATGTACCGCTTAGTGTTGTATGACGTATAGGTCTTTCATTTCTATGGAAAATGTTGTTATATATATATATATTTGCAGGATGAAAAAATATTGGAGAAAAACTTACCAAATATTGTGGAAAGCGTGCTAGTTCCTTATAACAAAACGAATCATTTCGACGTCGTACTTGGAAAAATGGCAGAAGACTCATTCACTAAACCTGCTCTAACTGTCATAAATAAATTTAACCATTTTTAACAATAACAATATCACCTGTTCTAATAATAGCAGAGGGTTAATAAAAATTAAATTTCAAGTTTTATATTCTACAATTAAGTACATGTACCTATCCCTAAGTATTTTGAATATACAAATTATTTTAATTTGTTTCAATTAAAATATATGTTTAATTTTGGATTACATTTGGCATACAGACGTATCCAGACAATGATAAAAAAGTGCTTCTGATGCATATACAGGGTTAACTATGACTAAGTTCAAAAATTATAACCACGTGGTTAGGGAGGCCTAAAAAACAATAAAAAAAATATTCCCAGAATTTTAAAAAATGGGGCAAAACTCTTTTTTCCTAAAGTCTGCGCCTATGATAAGCATCGACTGAGATGGCTGATATCCATAGATAAAGCTTACATCTGTCAACAATGTCAAGTACCATGCAGTCGTCTTTTTGCAGCGTTTCTAGATGCAGAAACGACAAAAATTAGCATGTTTCTTTAGTAACAATACCTGATAAGAAGGTAACAGTTAATCCAGTTAGCTCCAGTATTTTGCATTCATTTTTCATTATTTCGTTACAAACTGGCAAAACTACATTTTCACTTATTACAAACACTCACTGCCAATAAAACGCATTTCCCGTAGGTACAATTAGATAAAATGTCTATTTATTATAAGAAAATCGAACGAAAGGAATGGGTAGGTACTAATAGATAATAGAAAACTTATAACGCATCCGCAGCAGTCTTGTCCCATAACCATAACCTAGAACTATATTATGGGAAGAAATATGTATCCAATACATATTCCTTTATTTAATAACTATAAAACGTTTAAAATTAAATTAAGGTACTAAAAACTGAAGAAAAACACAATACTACAACGTAAACAGGAATTAAATTATACTCAGTCATAGCAACCCTGTATAATAAGCGTGTTACAATATTTTTTTAGTTGGCAATATGTATCTGACGCGGTTAATATTTTTCTGTATAATATTCGTAACAGCAGTCAGGTAAAAAACGAAAAATTTCATTTTATCTCATCCAATTACGTTTCGGTTTTTTATTATATAAAACCATCTTCAGATTAAATTTATTGCATATCCAATAGATATGCGATAAAAACAAAATGCGTGGTCAATTATTTTATTTTTATTTACGTTGTGTTAAATCTTAATTTTTTTACGTGAGATATTGACGAAGATGTACCGCCTTCCTTACCATTCCATCCATCAAAGCTCAATACAACAAAAAATATATACTGTTTGCAAGTATATTTATGACCCAATAGTTTAATCTTCAGAAATATTATGGGAAATGGGGTCCAAAGTTAATGAAAACCAATTTATTGGCAAGTCTACGTTTCGGCTGTATTTAAGCCTTCTTCAAGACAATTCAGGAAAAGTTTTCCGTGCAAAACATAAATATATGAAATGAGGAATAAAATAGGTAATATACCATATTAGAGAATAATAACTGATTATTATTGATATAACCCACAGTCATTATACTTAAACTAATGACATATTTGTATATATACAATATTTTCGTGTCTAGGTAACACCAGTAAAATACATTTTTTATACCTTACTCCTATGTTATATGACAAAGCAAGGCCTGATTACGATGTTCTTGAAACTGCTAAAAATCCTTTAAGTATTTGTTTTTGATTTTGGTATCTTGCAGATCCTCGTTATTCTAGTTTCAATGGTTGAAAGAGCAACAGTATTCGTATGAGAATCACATAGTTATAACGGATATCGTTTGTTGTTAGTGTATATACTGTATAATAAGAAAGAATCTCCATCTAACACTAAAATACCACCAATACTTTTTGTGAATAGTTGGCATACAGTTGTGCAACACAGTGACACTTTCTTTAAACTTCAACATTTTTATTCAATAAATTCTTTGGGTAAAAGACACTCAAGAAATTACCTGCTAAAGTTGTACCTAGAAGACACTCTAAAGGATTATTAAGCAGTCAGATAATTTAAAAAGATTATTAACGTTGTTTCCAGCCGATCGTCTATATATTTTTAGCAAATTTTCCTGTAGGATCTTCAGTAAAGCAAATACTACATTAGCTGCAGAATGCCATGTCAAGTACGTAGATCAGATTATATACTCTGATAAAAACAGAAATATGCTTCAATATGGGAACCTCCCAATTATAATTTGTCAGCAATAAGCGCTCCATTAGCTTTATACTATGGAGCTAGTGATTAGTTTTTTTTCTATACATATGTAAATTAAATTCTACAATTTGCATCTACCGTTATAAGTGTTTAATTTCTATGAAAAAAAAGTATTATATTTATTTGCAGGATGAGAGAATATCGATGAAAAACTTACGAAACATCGTGGAAAATGTGATGATTCGATATAACAAAACTAATCATTTTGACACCATAATTGAAGAAAGGACAGAAGATTTATTCACTAAACCTGCATTAACTGTCATAAATAAATATAACAATTTTTAATAATAACAAGCGTCACCTGTTGTAAAAGGTTAATAAGAAATGAAGTTACATATTTTATATCTTACAATTAAATTTTTAAATACATGTAAATATTCCTCAGTATTTTTAATATGATATTTTTTTATATTACTGTTTAATTAAAAAAAATGTTTAATTTAAGATTACATTTTGTATACAAACGTATCTAGACAATGATAAAAACGAACTGGTTATATATAAGCATATTAATAACATTTTTTAAGTGACGATATGAATTTGATATTTTTCCGTATAATATTCATTGGTGCATTACAAATTAACTTAGATTTTTTAGATACCCCTAAAAATCCTGAAAGTTCTTTTAATTTTTAAAACTGGTACATTACACTAAAGAATAATTTTCGTATTTTTCTAAAATTAAAAATTTTATAATTTTTGTTGGACAAGCAAAGTTATAGTTACGAAAGCCATACAGTCGTCACAGAGTATTTTAGTTGATTTGTGTTTTATTTTGCAACTAGTCTACCAATTACTACAAGCACGTATTACACAAAAGATTATAATTGCTGCATCCAGAACTATCCTACAAATTTACTTGAAAACAAATATCAATCTTTAAATAACGCCACACATTGTATAGTTATACCTTATCGAAGGTGGTTAAAATATAATGCGCGTTTTTAATTGCACACTTTGGTGTTTAGATAACATAGAGAATAACATAAAAACATTTTTTTTTTTACTATTTTCCACATATATTAGTTTGAAGCTGATAGAATGTATGTGTTTCTGTTTTTTTACATTACTTTTTCTTGCGTTGGAGCAAAATCTAGTTTCAACCATTTGGAACCTGTTAAAAATCCCGTGCGTATTTTTCATTTGTTATGGTTTTGTTATAAATTTGTTGCTTTTTATTACAGTTTGAGTATTTAGAAGACCATAAGTATAAATATGAGAATCATACAGTTATCACGGAAGATGGATATCGTTTGTTATTAGTACGAATACCCCACGACAAAAATGAATCTTCCTCTAACACCACAAAACCACCAATATTGCTCGTGCACGCCATTGGAACTAATTTTTTCGATTTCCTGGTTACTGGTCCAAATATAGCTTTTGGTTTCCAGGCTTTGGAGCAGGACTATGATGTATTTCTTTTGAATGTTAGAGGTAACAGGTGGAGTCGAAGTCACATCAGTCTGGATCCAGATAAGGACGCGAAAAAGTTCTGGAACTTTAGGTAATGGCCAGATGAGGAAATAAACAATATTGATACTAAAACGCTTTAATAATTCACCACATGAAACTTTTATTCCTTGCAATCAAAACTCTGTAACGATATATTGTTATATTATGTACTTCTAGTTGGCACGAAATTGGAATATACGACCTGCCAGCAACAATAGACTATATACTTGATATAACTAAATTTTCCAAGATTTCCTACGTGGGATATTCACAAGGATGTACCGCCTTCCTTGTCATGGCATCTACCAGACCTGAATACAACAAAAAAGTCATAGTAGCGTCTTTGTTGGCCCCTGTTGCATATTTAGGACATGCAAAGTTTATATTAATAAAGCTGCTTAGACATATAGTACGTTTTGTACAGGTAATACTATCACGTAAAAAAAATTAACGAATATTTTTTAACAAATCTATTCTAGGTGGTTATAGAAGCTCTTTCAATAAACGAGATAGTTCCTTACAGTCCATTTATATTCCGAATTGAGCCGTTGATATGCCATCCTCGTTCAATATTCTTAGTGGTTTGTAAAAAAGTTTTCTATGAATCAACAGGTCCTTCTGCTCAGATGAACGATGTAGGTTCAAAATGAAGTAAAAAGGTTATTTAGTTATTTAAATGTGTTTTATGTTTTCAGTCGATAATATATTATGCATTCACTAATTTTCCTTCAGGAGCATTAGCAAAGCAGTTGCTGCATTTTCTGCAAAGCGCTAACTCAAGTAAGCAAAAAAAAAATAGTACTAATCAAAAACGGAGCTATTTGGAACTATAATATTTAATTTAAAACTTCAGAAATGTATGGTGACTAGAATAGTGGATCTATAAACCTTAAAAGTATGACACCACATTTTTTTTTACTAAAGTACTAGATTTGGTGTATAACATTATATCATTAAAATAGAAAAAATAATTATGAGGAAGACTGAACCTTTCTTTATCGTTTTCAAGAAAAACCGGCTTATTCAATTAATAGGTACATATTGTAACCTCTACGTTGACTTAGTCTTCAAATACGTCACCTAAAATTTTTAAAATTAACACATATTTTTGAACGTATGAAATATGAATATGATTTCAATGAAAGCTTAATGCGAGACCAAATTGTATGCTAACAATGTAATTTAAAATAAACAAATATAAATTCATCAGTGGGATAAATTGTTCAAAATGAACACCATTTTCACATAAATTGATTCTTTGCTGAAATTAAATTATACTTGTGATTATCCTTTATCGAGATATATTTATGAACAACATTATTACTTGTATAATAGACAAATTTCTTCAGCATTCCCCAAAGGAAATTGTTTTTCTGTCCTATTTGTTAGGACACTGAATATTTAAAACATCTTAGGTATTAGAAGCATGTAATGTTGCAAAATAATAATTATGACTTTGTAGATGAATTTAGATTATACGATTATGGCAAAAACAAGAACATGCTCGAATATGGACAGTCAGAACCGCCAAATTACAACTTGTCATCGGTCAGCAGTCCAGTAGCTTTATATTATGGGGATAGTGATTACTTTGTTGATATGCGTGTAAGTGTAATTCTAATCATTAATGCATTGTTTAATTTTGTACTGTAGCCGCAATGTATTTTATTAACACGTTTTGCAGGACGCAGCCAGGTTGGCAAAAAACTTACCAAACATTATAAGAAACGTGGTAGTACCTTTTAAGAAAACGGACCATTTAGATGCCGTCTTTGGGAGTAAGGCTAAAGACTTGTTCACTCAGCCAGCTTTGGATGTTTTAAATGAATATAATAATTTGTAATAGAACCAGAAAATATAAAAAAACTAACTGATTGTATGTACTATTTCCATTTCTGTGTAAATGAATACAATTGTTTAGAAAATAACAAATTTTTAGTTTCTTTATTTTTTTTAACATTACTCAGTTCTACTAAAAATACAGTGTGTCCACGAATGGAGTTGACAAGAGGAGAAAGTCTTTTGTTTTTGACGAAAATTGTCACCCTTTATAAAAAATTCTGCTTCTGGAAAAGATGATATTCCCATAGAAATGTCTTAGATCAGATATACAGGGTACCCATAAATTAAAAGAAACATGAAAAATTCAAAAGAGAAATACCATTATTTATTATTTTACACAAAATTTCTATAAAACAAATCTGTTTATAACCTCAAATACAGTCCTATTACAAATTTTAAAATCAATTAATTTGTGATATCGCAGACATAAGACAAAATACCGTTGTGATAGTATTAGAAGCACCCCTGTATAAATATAGATAAAAATAATTAGTTAAAAAGATACAGGGTGTAACAAAATAAGTGTAAATCATTTAAGGGGGTGATTCCTCATCGAAAAAAAGATAGGGTCTTTCATATAAAGAAACTTCATTGGAGCATCCCTTGTTAAGATACAGCCCCTTAAAGGGGGTACACATTTTCTACTACCAAAAAGACATTTAACCAGTAATTTATTTGGTTTACCCCATGGTTGTAAGGGGTGGAAAACGCAACCCCTAAAATTTATTTCCAACGTAACTTTTTGTCTTATTATTTGTTTACCATTTAAAAATTTATTTCCGATAGCCTGTTTCATTCTAAAAAAAATGCAGTATCGCTAATAGCGGCCTGCTAGATAAATTAGTTTCGTATTTTCGTTTTTTGGCGATATAATATGTCTTGTTCGTAAAATATTTTTTTGCTGCGAACTGGTTTATTTTGGGCAAAAAATTTAAGAGACATTTTTTTTAGAATGAAACAGGCTATCGGAAACAAATTTTTAAATGGTAAACAAATAATAAGACAAAAAGTTACGTTGGAAATAAATTTTAGGGGTTGCGTTTTCCACCCCTTACAACCATGGGGTAAACCAAATAAATTACTGGCTAAGTGTCTTTTTGGTAGTAGAAAATGTCAGCTTAATTTCAATATTGTAACTTGTTTAGTGCTTGTGAAAAAAATTGTTAAACAAATTTTATGTACCCCCTTTAAGGGGCTGTATCTTAACAAGGGATGCTCTAATGAAGTTTCTTTATATGAAAGATCCTACCTTTTTTTCGATGAGGAATCACCCCCTTAAATGATTTACACTTATTTAGTTACACCCTGTATATTTTATTAACATTACTTAAATACAGTTTTGCTGTGCTATTAAATACACATATATCTTAAATGAGTTAATTCGTTTAAGTTACAAATACATATTTGGTAACAATGTATACTTTTCTTGTCATTTCTAGTTAGCAGTAATAACAAAATTATATTCATTATATTTACAATACCTCTATACAAATAATTTGTTGTAGAAACAGTTCATCTAAATAAGTGTATTTCTTATAACTTTATTATCTCTTAAAGTGTAAAGGCATTATAATAATAAGAGTGATATTAGTGTCCTCGTAGGTGATATAAACATAAATTTATTTTCTCATGAATATTATGTGGAAGAATACATGAATATGCTGAATATGCATGGATATATTTCATATATAAATAAATATACCAGGACGGAAAGCGAGACATGTTTAGATCACTTTTTTATAAGAAGTAATAAACATAAAAACGGTACGGATATTAAATCTATTGTATACAGACAAGATATTACTGACCATTCTCCAATAATGGTTTTATTTCCATTTGAAAGTAGACATAAAGATGACAGAACAAAAAAAATACAAAAAATATATTAACTTCAATAATCTTAAAAAGGATTTACAATGGGAAAGATGGCAAGAAATATATGAGTCTAATGATGCAAATTTAATAACACATATCTTTATAAAAAAGCTTACCTATTATATAGAAAAAAATACAAAAGTATTTAGAATTAAAAATGTTCACAGAAAACGAAAGGAATGGATTACATCCGAACTTGTTAAATCAATAAATACTAAAACAAAAATGTATAAGAATTTATTAAAGCAACCACATGATATTATTTTACAAAGACAATATAAAACATATAAAAATACTCTTACAAAATTAATAAAAAAAACTAAACATAAGTATTATAAATCTTTAATAGATCAGAATCAGGGTTCGTCAAAACGTTTATCGGATGTGGTAAATACTATATGCCAAAAAAAGTGATACAAAAGTGGTAATTAATAAGATAAAATTGGAAAACGGCTCCATAGCTGAAAATAAAAAAGATATTTCAAACGCCTTTAATAAACACTACTGTAATTTGGGAGAGACTTATGCACAAAAAATTACTCAACCTATTGATTTTATTGAAAATTATAATACTTTGGAAAACACAATGTACCTTTACCCTACAAATGACACTGAAGTAAAAAAAAACAATTAAAGAATTAAAACAAAAAAAAGCACCGGGTTATGATGGTATAAGATCGGAAACATTAAAGAAAGTATCAGAAGAAATAGCATCCCATTTAACTTATATTGTAAATAAATGTTTTAGTACAGGGTGTTTTCCGGAGTGTTTAAAAATAGGAATTGTTAAACCATTATATAAAGGAGGTGACATTTTAGAAATACTGAATTACCGACCAATATCACTGATATCGAACATTTCTAAAATTATTGAGAAAATTGCAAAATCTAGAATTACACAGTTCATTGATAAATTTAAGATAATGTCACCCAGGCAGTACGGCTTTAGGGAGGGTAAATCAACAGAGGATGCTATTTTTGATTTGACGTCACATATACAGGGTGTCTCGCTTAAAAGTGGAACAAGCCTGTAACATGTCTACCGTGTGATTGATTTCAATAAACTTTTTTTTGTTGGATACACCTTCAAAAAGTCTATCTTCGACATACTTGGTGTTCTCTAAAATTCGAAACCGTGGCCGACTACGATACAATTTATGTGGCCTAAAAACGGAAAATCATATTAGGGATTTTTTTATTCGAAAATTTTTTACGAATTCTTGATCAGCACCCCAGAAAACCTTAGCAACCATATTTTCATAGCCACATTATACAGGGTGCTCAGGATAACTTGGGTGTCTCGCTTAAAAGTGGAACAAGCCTGTAACATGCCTACCGTGCGACCGATTTCAATAAACTTTTTTTTGTTGGATACATCTTCAAAAAGTCTACCTTGGACATACCTGGTGTTCTCTAAAATTCGAAACCGTGGCCGACTACGACACAATTTATGTGACTTAAAATCGTAAAATCATATTAGAAATTATTTGATTCAAATAATTCTCATGAATTCATGATCAGCACCCCAGAAAACCCTTCCTACCAAATTTTCGTTGCCACATTATACAGGGTGCTCAGGATAACTTGGGTGTCTCGTTTAAAAGTGGAACAAGCCTGTAACATGTCTACCGTTACTCTGATTTCAATAAACTTTTTTTTGTTGGATATACCTTCAAAAAGTCTATCTTCGACATACTTGGTGTCCTTTAAAATTCGAAACCGTGGCCGACTACGATACAATTTATGTGGCCTAAAAACGGAAAATCATATTAGGGATTTTTTTATTGGAAAAATTTTTACGAATTCTTGATCAGCACCTCAGAAAACCTTAGCAACCATATTTTCATAGCCACATTATACAGGGTGCTCAGGATAACTTGGGTGTCTCGCTTAAAAGTGGAACAAACCTGTAACATGCCTACCGTTCGACCGATTTTAATAAACTTTTTTTCGTTGGATACACCTTGAAAAAGTCTATCTTCGACATTCCTGGTGTTCTCTAAAATTCGAAACCGTGGCCGACTACGACACAATTTATGTGGCCTAACAACGGAAAATAATATTAGAAATTTTTTTATTAGAAAACTATTTACGAATTCTTGATCAGCACCCCAGAAAACTTTAGCAACCAAATTTTCATAGCCACATTATACAGGGTGCTCAGGATAACTTGGGTGTCTCGCTTAAAAGTGGAACAAACCTGTAACATGCCTACCGTTCGACCGATTTCAATAAACTTTATTTTATTGGATACATCTTCAAAAAGTCTACCTTGGACATACCTGGTGTTCTCTAAAATTCGAAACCGTGGCCGACTACCACACAATTTATGTGGCTTAAAATCGTAAAATCATATTAGGAATTATTTGATTCAAATAATTCTCACGAATTCTTGATCAGCACCCCAGAAAACCCTTTCTACCAAATTTTTGTTGCCACATTATACAGGGTGCTCAGGATAACTTGGGTGTCTCGCTTAAAAGTGGAACAAGCCTGTAACATGCCTACCGGTTCAATAAACTTTATTTTATTGGATACATCTTCAAAAAGTCTACCTTGGACATACCTGGTGTTCTCTAAAATTCGAAACCGTGGCCGACTACGATACAATTTATGTGGCCTAAAAACGGAAAATCATATTAGGGATTTTTTTGTTCAAAAAATTTCCACGAATTCTTAATCAGAACCCCATCAAACCCTACCAACCAAATTTTCGTTGCCATAGTATACAGGATAGGTAGTTGCTCTTGGTATTGAAATAAAAACTACATTTTGAAATTAAGAAATTGTCGCTTTTGAATATAATTCGTTTATTTTTTCAAAATGATTTGGGTAATTGATCTATTTCCTATTTATCAAAGTTTAGGTTTTTGTATGGAGCATGTGACTCAATTCCTAAGTACAATATTAATTATTATTTTCAGAAGGCGAACACTGTATAGATAGGGATGTAGATGGTCATAATTAATTTTGACTTTTCTATTTTAATGTATTGTAAACCATTATAAGGTTACAGTTACAGTTACAGTATTATATTGAATAGACCCGAAATAAAAGATAATAAATACTATTTTTAATTTTTTATAAACTCATAAATAAATTATACATAAAACTATAACAAAAGAAGTGGTGGAAGCAAAATAAGGTAGGTACTTAGCTTTCAACCAGTATTAATAAATTGCAGCTAGTAAAAACTAGTTTATCTTATGTCTACAGTATAATTCATAAATAAGGCAAAAAATGAAAAGCCGATGGGATATCGAAATTTTAATAGTTTTTTCTAACTGCATTATCTTGGAAATACAAGAAATTTAAGTTGTTAGAGTTTCAGATATTACAGTATATTACAGTGCCTCTCAAATTTGTAGTAATTTAATAATAATTTTTCTTATTGAGAAAAATATATCTGTAAATTAACAGCTTCACCATTATGTATCTTAAAAATGATGCATTTTATGAAAAATGTTGATATGGCAATTATTTTTCTATTTTAAATCAAAGACAAAATATGTATTTCAGTTAAGTAGACAGCGTACTAAGAGGTCGTAATCTAGGCGCATCGCGGACCGTTCAGTACCTAGCTGATTTTTTATGTCAAAATATGTTCTGTAGAAATTTGTTTTCTGTTAGCTCTTTTATTTAATGCGACTGGCCGAAATTCTTTAAAAAGTTTTCAGGAAGACCGCGACGCGAGCGAGTCCAGTTCTCCACCTGTTAGCGCAAACTTGTAGATTTAAAATATTTAAAAGATACTTCACTAAACGAGAACAAGACCTAGCATGGTCCGCAATGCGTACACAACAATACATTTGCTGTGAGAATTTGACACTCATAAGCGGATAGTTGGTCGGTCACCCGACAGCCTTTATGTTGCTTTCTGTAGGGAGCATTAAAAAAAAAGTTGAAAAAAATCGCCACTACTGTGAATTACACAATTTCAGAGGTTTTTTAATAGCAACTGAGAAATGTTAATAATAATATTGACAAGAAAATGAGGCTTCTTCGTACCAACTTTTGATTACCTTTAAAATGGCGTACGTACTCAGCTTTACCCATACAACGTTTCATTTTCTTGTTTTATTCTTGGTTTATTCCACATAATATTCTAAACTCATGTTACCTACCCACCTAAAGAGTTGATGTACTTAATACATTATATTAAAAAAACATTATTTTTACGTTACTATAAATTTGCCCTTGTCTATTTGCATAAAACAATAATTAATATTGTATCTAAGAATGAAGCCCCTCGTGCTCTAAACATAAACGTAAATATTCATAAATGGAAGTTTGGAATATATCGAAATAGACAATTTAATTTTAATTCTTTTTTAATATCATATGGCAGTTTTTAATTCCTAAGCACCCTGTATAATGTGGCAAAGAAAAAATGGTTGGTAGGGTTTTCTGGGGTGCTGATCAAGAATTCGTAAGAATTATTTGAATCAAATAATTCCTAATATGATTTTCCAATTTTAAGTCACATAAATTGTGTCCTAGTCGGCCACGGTTTCGAATTTTAGAGAACACCAGGTATGTTCAAGGTAGACTTTTTGAAGATGTATCCAACAAAAAAAAGTTTATTGAAATCGGTCGCACGGTAGACATGTTACAGGCTTGTTCCACTTTTAAGCGAGACACCTAAGTTATCCTGAGCACCCTGTATAATGTGGCTATGAAAATTTGGTTGCTAAGGTTTTCTGGGCTGCTGATCAAGAATTCGTAAAAATTTTTCGAATAAAAATATCCCTAATATTATTTTCCGTTTTTAGGCCACATAAATTGTATCGTAGTCGGCCACGGTTTCGAATTTTAGAGAACACCAGGTATGTCGAAGATAGCCTTTTTGAAGGTGTATCCAACAAAAAAAAGTTTATTGAAATCGGTCGCACGGTAGGCATGTTACAGGCTTGTTCCACTTTTAAGCGAGACACCAAGTTATCCTGAGCACCCTGTATAATGTGGCTATGAAAATTTGGTTGCTAAGGTTTTCTGGGGTGCTGATCAAGAATTCGTAAAAATTTTTCGAATAAAAAAATCCCTAATATTATTTTCCGTTTTTAGGCCACATAAATTGTATCGTAGTCGGCCACGGTTTCGAATTTTAGAGAACACCAGGTATGTCGAAGATAGACTTTTTGAAGGTGTATCCAACAAAAAAAAGTTTATTGAAATCGGTCGCACGGTAGATATGTTACAGGCTTGTTCCACTTTTAAGCGAGACACCCAAGTTATCTTGAGCACGCTGTATAATGTGGCAACGAAAAAAATTTGGTTGGTAGGGTTTTCTGGGGTGCTGATCAAGAATTCGTAAGAATTATTTGAATCAAATAATTCCTAATATGATTTTCCGATTTTAAGTCACATAAATTGTGTCGTAGTCGGCCACGGTTTCGAATTTTAGAGAACACCAGGTATGTCCAAGGTAGACTTTTTGAAGATGTATCCAACAAAAAAAAGTTTATTGAAATCAGTAGCACGGTAGGCATGTTACAGGCTTGTTCCACTTTTAAGCGAGACACCCAAGTTATCCTGAGCACCCTGTATAATGTGGCTATGAAAATTTAGTTGCTAAGGTTTTCTGGGCTGCTGATCAAGAATTCGTAAAAATTTTTCGAATAAAAATATCCCTAATATTATTTTCCGTTTTTAGGCCACATAAATTGTATCGTAGTCGGCCACAGTTTCGAATTTTAGAGAACACCAGGTATGTCGAAGATAGACTTTTTGAAGGTGTATCCAAAAAAAAAAAAGTTTATTGAAATCGGTCGCACGGTAGGCATGTTACAGGCTTGTTCCACTTTTAAGCGAGACACCCAAGTTATCCTGAGCACCCTGTATAATGTGGCTATGAAAATTTGGTTGCTAAGGTTTTCTGGGGTGCTGATCAAGAATTCGTAAAAATTTTTCGAATAAAAAAATCCCTAATATTATTTTCCGTTTTTAGGCCACATAAATTGTATCGTAGTCGGCCACGGTTTCGAATTTTAGAGAACACCAGGTATGTCGAAGATAAACTTTTTGAAGGTGTATCCAACAAAAAAAAGTTTATTGAAATCGGTCACACGGTAGACATGTTACAGGCTTGTTCCACTTTTAAGCGAGACGCCCAAGTTATCTTGAGCACGCTGTATAATGTGGCAACGAAAAAAATTTGGTTGGTAGGGTTTTCTGGGGTGCTGATCAAGAATTCGTAAGAATTATTTGAATCAAATAATCCCTAATATGATTTTCCGTTTTTAGGTCACATAAATTGTATCGTAGTCGGCCACGGTTTCGAATTTTAGAGAACACCAGGTATGTCGAAGATAGACTTTTTGAAGGTGTATCCAACAAAAAAAAGTTTATTGAAATCGGTCTCACGGTAGGCATGTTACAGGCTTGTTGCACTTTTAAGCGAGACACCCAAGTTATCTTGAGCACCCTGTATAATGTGGCTATGAAAATTTGGTTGCTAAGGTTTTCTGGGGTGCTGATCAAGAATTCGTAAAAATTTTTCGAATAAAAAAGTCCCTAATATTATTTTCCGTTTTTAGGCCACATAAATTGTATCGTAGTCGGCCACGGTTTCGAATTTTAGAGAACACCAAGTATGTCGAAGATAGACTTTTTGAAGGTGTATCCAACAAAAGAAAAATTATTGGAATCGGTCGCACGGTAGACATGTTACAGGCTTGTTCCACTTTTAAGCGAGACACCCAAGTTATCTTGAGCACCCTGTATAATGTGGCTATGAAAATTTGGTTGCTAAGGTTTTCTGGGGTGATGATCAAGAATTCGTGAAAATTTTTCGAATAAAAAAATTCCTAATATTATTTTCCGTTTTTAGGCCACATAAATTGTATCGTAGTCGGCCACGGTTTCGAATTTTAGAGAACACCAGGTATGTCGAAGATAGACTTTTTGAAGGTGTATCCAACAAAAAAAAGTTTATTGAAATCGGTCGCACGGTAGACATGTTACAGGCTTGTTCCACTTTTAAGCGAGACACCCAAGTTATCTTGAGCACCCTGTATAATGTGGCAACGAAAATTTGGTTGGTAGGGTTTTCTGGGGTGCTGATCAAGAATTCGTAAGAATTATTTGAATCAAATAATCCCTAATATGATTTTCCGTTTTTAGGTCACATAAATTGTATCGTAGTCGGCCACGGTTTCGAATTTTAGAGAACACCAGGTATGTCCAACGTAGACTTTTTGAAGATGTATCCAACAAAAAAAAGTTTATTGAAATCGGTCGAACGGTAGGCATGTTACAGGCTTGTTCCACTTTTAAGCGAGACACCCTAGCTATCCTGAGCACCCTGTATACTATGGCAACGAAAATTTGGTTGGGAAGGTTTTCAGGGGTGCTGATCAAGAATTCGTAAAAATTTTTCGAATAAAAAAATCCCTAATATGATTTTCCGTTTTTAGGCCACATAAATTGTATCGTAGTCGGCCACGGTTTCGAATTTTAGAGAACACCAAGTATGTCGAAGATAGACTTTTTGAAGGTGTATCCAACAAAAAAAAGTTTATTGAAATCGGTCACACGGTAGACATGTTACAGGCTTGTTCCACTTTTAAGCGAGACACCCTGTATATGAAGCACTGGATAAAAGTAAGCCAATTTTATGCATCTTTGTAGACCTCGCTAAAGCATTCGATACTGTTTGCCATAGGAAACTTTTACATAAATTAAAAAATTATGGGCTTAGAGGGAGAATATTTGATTTTTTGAAAAGTTACTTGGAAAACAGAACTCAGTTTGTAAACATCGATGAAGTAATAAGTGATGCTGGAGAAGTTAAATACGGAGTCCCTCAAGGAACTGTGCTGGGTCCACTGTTATTTTCTTTATATATAAATAATTTATTAGCATTAAATAGTACTGGTAAAATTATTAGTTTTGCTGACGATACGGTGATATTGTTCGAAGCAGAATCTTGGAATGAGATTAAAGAAATTGCTGAAAGGGAATTTAAAATCATAAAAAAATGGTTTCAGTATAATACTCTTACATTAAACGTTAATAAAACATCTTATATAACTTTTAGTTCATATGCTACTTACTTACCTACTTTGGGACCTTTAAATATCGATACCGAAACAACCATTCAAGAGACGCAGTCAACAAAATATCTTGGTATTCACATTGACCAACATTTTAGGTGGGATCTGCAAATAAATAGTTTAATAAAAAAAAATAGAGGTTTATTGCAAAAATTTAAATATTTAAAAAATATATTACCAATAAAAAGCTTAAAGACTCTGTACTACTCGTTAGTTCAGTCACATCTCAGCTACGGAATCATGGGTTGGGGAGGAGTACAAGATTGTTATCTAAAAAATTTGAATGTACTACAAAAATGGATACTTAAAATAATTTATGGAAAAGAGAGAAATTATCCAAGTAATGAATTATATAAAGAAAGTGGCATATGCGATGTAAGGCAACTCTTCTCATTAAGCATTCTAAAATATACATTTAAGGTGGCCGTATTTCTCGCCGTAAAATGATCAAATTTGTGATGTTTTTTAGGTACTGAAATCTTGAAAAATAAATCACGTAGAACAAAAATAATGTCAAAAATAAAATTACTGATGTTTTGTTTATCTACTTTTACTATTTAAACTCTCTTCAAATAATATAATAACTTTTAAAATGCATTTGTATGACACACATTATTTCGCTATTCTAACCCCACATTTTAACAATTATTTTCACATACTTATAAACAAAAGTGAACAATCTTATATGCAGAACTATCTAAGTTTATGTTATAACAATGTTTACATCTATAGTTGAATTTAAAAAAATACGTATTTTGAAAGATTTCAGTACCTAAAAATTTGCTGGATAGATCGCTTTCTGACGTTATATATTGATTTTACTTCGGTACCTTTGAATATACGCCAGTAGCATGAGATAACATTATTGTTATTTGCTATACTCTGTATTATTCAGTTCTTAAATGTCTAAAATTACTTGTATTTGTAGAAAACACTATTTCAAGAATACGGCGCCCTTAAAAATAAAACACTATTAGAAAAAATAAACCACAACTATGAAACACGTTACAGGGATGAGTATCGCTCTCCCTTTTGTTCGAAAGCGGTTGGGCAGAGAAGCGTGCCATATATCGCGCCCAAATTATACCGTATATTGCCTACTAACGTTCAAAATATCACAAAATTTGTAAATTTTAAAAATCAGGTTAAAACATGGATTCTTCAAACACCTAGACAAGTTATAGACAGTGTAATAAATCAAAGATAGACTTACCCGAATATTATATACTTACAAATTTTATAAGAAGCTTACTTACGTATGAAATACTTATCCTGTATTTTTATAATCTTATATGTATGTTTTTTATTTATGAGTTATTGTAGTTTTGTAACTATTTATTTTAAAATGTATTTGTATGTAAATGTATAAACACTTACAAGCAGTGATAGCTGCTTCTGTGCATTTTGTTTATTTACCAGTTATGTACTGCAAATAAACGTTATTATTATTATTATTATTATTATTATGTATTCCCAGATTACCTCTGCTATCGGTATGTGAAGAATTCTGTTACCAATCGCTTGGTCTTCCTGGTCAAATAAATGCAGTAAATATGTTTCCAAGAAGTGTCACTAAGTGTAAAGTACATTTCTTTTTGAATTTGACCTAAAATCGCCTTGCTTCTAGTATCTGCTTATTTCATCAATTTTGCGTCTTATAAACAACTTCTGCATTACGGGCAAAATGCCCTGTTAGGTAATACAGTTTCTCTAAAACTAAACGCAGTATATTGTCAATATCCTAAACAATCGATATTTTGCCACTTGTCGAAAGTTACAGAAGACGTGTTATTTTCAGTGGTAGTAACCAGCTTTGGAGATCTTAAATTGAAATTCATAATAAAGAAAGATTTAGCAACAGTTTGCGAGTTTATTATCACAATATTTTACTTTAAGAAATGGTCTCTTCACAATCCAACTGTCCAAATTAAACACTTTGTACATGAACTATTTAATTATGTCATTTAGTACAATGCATGTACTTAATGCAGCATTTAAGTAATACCAGTAATATATTTTACTATCAAGATAATGCCGTTTAAAATTAACTGGTGCTATATATGTGTAACTCATTTGTCTTCAAATATTATTCAAAATGTATTTGTTACGATGTGTGTTTTTCTATATAACACTTTCTTGTGCCAAATCGCAAGATCTTTTAGAGACTGCTAAAAATCCTGTAAGTACCTCTAATTATTTGTTTTTCTAGTTTGTGTATCTAAAAGAACTAGGTTATACTATCTTTTACTGTTGATTCGAATTTCTTTTAACAAGAATGCATCTTCGTCTAAGGATATGTTTACATCTGACATTAATTGCTCGATATATATATATATATATATATATATATATATATATATATATATATATATATATATATGTCGGATAGAAGCTATACCTAATGTAAACAGGGGCGAATTTCTGTCAGACAGATATGCTTCAAGCTCCTGCGATATGTATCGACACATCTATACGGTTAGATGTAAACACCTATTCGGAATCGCCTGACAGAAATTACTGTAGCTGACGTAACCGTCTACTTTTGTGGTAGTGTCGGCTGCACATTATTAATATTGAGTGATAAAAATAATGGATAAAAGGCGATATTGATTAATTTATATCACAGTAAACCTTAACTATACGACTATTTTACAAATAAGCCTTTCAAACTAAGCTGATTACATCTCCAAAATTTTTTTAAATTACACTGGATCTTCCACACTGAGTTGGCATATTAATTGACTATAAGCAAGTCATTTTTTTCGTCTCAAAATCAACTCTCAAATCCATACTGAACGATTTTTCATTCTCTGTCGGACAGAAATCGCATTTAATCTACGATATGTATCGACACACCTATGCGATTAGATGTAAAAACATATTATTTTCATATTCGCACTCGCCTGACAGAAATTGCTGTAGTTGACTAGTGGTCTACTTTTGTGAAAGTGTCGGCAGCAATTCAAAAACAATGATAAAAAAGAGTCGGTAAAACGCGATATCGATGAACCGATTAATTTATACCACGAACCTGAACTCTGGGGTGTTAAAAGAAAATCAAATAAAGATAAAGTCCATAGAGCAATTCTTAATTTAAGAAATTTTTAAGTATAAGAATGTTTGAAAAATAAACATGGAAGGGGTGGTTTATTTCACCACTTACAACAAACCAGGAACATGGGAAATATTCCAGTAAAATATCTTTTTTTAAGTAAATGTTCCTGCCAAAATTCATTTGTTTATATTCAACAGTTTGTGAGAAAGTGTTTCTGGGGATAAAAAACTATAAATTTGAAAATTAAATCTTATTTAGTACCGTTCAAATTCAATATTGTGCTCAACTTAAACTATATATATACATATTTAAAACGAAAAAATATTTATTGCATTATCTCGAAGAATAAATTTTTACGGAGCTGTATACGAATGAAAACATTGTGTATAGTTTTTGCTAAAAATTCACACATAGGGGTTTGAGGGGTCCTGATTAGCACCACTTATTCAAAAAATATCTCTGGGCGTTTATATTGAATTTCGCAGGTGTAAAAAAATAGCATGCCTTCGGTCGCCATCTTAAAATCTGTAATAGCATCAAAAGAAGCGATTTTCGATGTCATTTAAAACAAACAAATATTTGTTGAAATATCTCGAAGAAAACCATTTTTACAGATTTATACACTAATAAAACTTTAAGATCGTGTAGATGAAAACACTATGTATAGTTTTATTCAAATTTCACATACTACATTTTGAGGGGTCCACCTGAATAACAACTTAAAAAATGCTAAACGTTTTTATTGAAATTCAAAAGTATTAAAAAATGGTAGCAGACCTTTCATCGCCATCTTAAAAGCCATGGTAGGATCAGAAGAAGCGGATTTTGAAGACATTTAAAATATGTATATTTGTAAGATTATCTTGAAGAATTTGTACACAAATAAAACTAGACATGTATATACAGGATGTATCACAACAAGTGTGCATTAGACATATTTAGGAAACCGTAAATGATAGAAATCTGAAATTTCTTTTTTAGAGGATTTTGTTTTCCTTTCAACACAGAATTGATGCAAAATATTTACATTATACGTCAACTTGCTTATTTTGAATGGAACATGTATTTTTTATTTAATTTTCAGATTCTGTATGTCATGTTGTACATAAGTTATTTCACTCACAAAATTATTACTTTTGAAGTCCTTACCTGGGAGACTGAATAATTCAGTCATGATGAAAAAAAAACAAATTAAGGAAACGAAATAATTCAAAAACTATTGATCTTGAACATATGGCGTATTTAATAATGTTGATTTAAAATTGCACGTAGAATCTGAAAATGAAATAAAAATATTATTTTTCGTTTAAAGATTTCTATTGTTTCTTAAATACGTCTAATGCACGCTTATTGTGCGATACCCTGTATATATCTATATTATCACTGTTTTTAACTGGGTATAGGTAGATACAGCTAATCTTTTTCTGATACGCTAATAGTTTTTCTAAATTTGGTATCTTCCTTATTTATTTTACGAACAAGCTTTTCAAATTGAGTTGGTGTCATCCTCAAATAATTTGAGAATTATTTCGGATTCTCGACCACTTAGTTTCGAGATTAATTAATTCATAGACACCTAATTCATCATGTTTCAAAATTTATTACCAAAACTACACTGAACGTTTTTTTTTCTTAAGTAACCTATCCAGGGCAGTCACACGGGTAGCAATTTTTTGTTTCGATACTCATCGTGCCACGACTGAAGTTACTCTTTCTACTATGAATTGATGTGTATGACACAAGTGTATTTACTTAATACATATGTATAAACGGTTCGTACACATAAAGCGCCGAGAAGTGTCATACACATATCCATGATATAAATATATAGTAACTTCTGTCTGTAATGTAAACAGTCACTAGCGATATATATCTGATGCTTGACACATATATCGGGACACAAGTGTCAGATGTAAACGTACCCTAACACTTCTAAACCAGCTACAGATACTCTTTGTTCATGATTTCGAATGTAGTTTTAACGACTGTCTTGTGTCTGGCCCAGGCATTTCGTTTGGATTCAAAGCCGTAGAGGAAGATTATGAAGTTATTTTGTTAAATAATGAAGGAAATAGGTGGAGCAGAAGTCATACGACTTTGGATTCCGATTTAGACGCGTTTTGGAATTTCAGGTATTTTCAAAGAACAAAATAATAACGCGTAACTTAATTTTTTTGCTATAAATTTGTCATTGTGGTACTCATCATCGCATAGTAACTTCAAAGTACTATTTTCCCTACGTTGTTAGTTAAATAAGTATAGCTATCAGATAAGTCAAAGCATGGCTTCACTTTTAGCGACAAATTTTGTCAAATTAAGGATTACTACTATCATACTATAATAGTTTAGATAATAAATAACTTTTTTCTCCACGATCATTAGTGAATGTAATAATTCCGAAATGATTTTTAACAATAGAATGTAAAAATTCTCACTCTTCAGTGTGTGTGTTTCAGAATATTTATTCTGAAACACACATAATGATTACTTTTAGACAAATTTTAATTTAAATAAAATTATGAGTGAAAAATCGAGTGAATCAGATATAGAATTTATTTTTTATTTTATTACTCCACCTGAAAATACAAATTATGCAAATAACAAAAACGAGTACCTGCTGCCGCAAAAATCGAAACATGCATATGAAAAGTGTTATGCACTGTTAAGGGATGGGCAACAAGAAAAACAAAACGCAGTCCTTTTCCGAAAATATTTTGATTGTATTTTTCGATGATTTATTAAAAAAAAATGAAAATCCTCTAGTCTATAGAAAATACAGGGTGAATCTTAAATAAGTACAAATATTTTAACCAGCAGTATAGTTTTGTGTGTAGAACACATAATTAATAGTTCTTTTACAAAAAAATCAGAAATAAAAAAGTGAAATTTTAAATAAATTTTTCAGTAGAAAACTTGTTGAGGACCGCTGGCCTAGACCGACCCTTCATACTTTTATGAGTCATAGTGCTGCAGACTGAACGTGTGGTTCACAGTGTTGCCAGTATTACACAAATGTCTTTGCTTCAAGGAAGAAAAAATCTCAACTTTTAGCGAATTTTGTCAAGTGTAACATTTTATATTATTTTTTATTATCAAACTGTCATTGACTGTCATGACAGATTATCGGAAGCCCAAGTCAAACTTGTTAACCCCACATAATGCATGAAAATAGCAATAAAATTTGCTAAAAGTTGACATTTTTTCCATTTTAAATAAAAAACGCGTGCATAGTTTTTCGTTATTCTTCATAAAATAACTTAAGGAAATTGTGTTTTGTGTCCCTTTCTAACAGTGTACAATGACATTTAACTTGTGAAATGTGGATTACTGATTAAATAGTTAATTTTTTAACAAACAGGTAAGCTTGTGTGCACGTTTATGTATAATTTTTGAACATTGGACATAGTAATATCACGTAATATCTTCCTAAATATTTTACGGTAGTATTGAACTTGCGGAAATTCATTTTTAATCGTTGAAGTATAGTAAGGTTAGTTCAGATGTTAAAATGTATGTTAATATTGCTGCGTATCATACTACATACCCAATTTTACTGTACTTATGCTTAAAACAAGTATTTTTAAAATAGAACTATTACGTTAAAGGAAACGTAATATTTATATTGGAGGAGATATGGCAACCTCGCAACAAATCATATGTTTCGTTACGTTGTTGGATGAAAAATCAGCCAGCGGTCCTCAAAATGTGGGTATTTTTTTAAAAAATTAATATCTCCGTAAATATTAGAAATTTTTAAAAATGGCTTTCACTAGACTGATTTAAATGACGAACTACACCAGCAGTTAAAATATTTGTACTTATTTAAGATTCACCCTGTATATTCAATCCTAAAAGTAACGATAAATGTGAAACACGATATCGGTATTTTAAGATACCAAAGACCAAAAAAACTTTGTTGAAGCGTTCTGAAAAGTACGTAGCCAAGAAATCTAAGATTTTTACAGAAGAAAATATTAAGTAATCCTTAGAAAATGCTCTGGATGAGATATATTTAGCTACAAAAGTAATAAAAATAATAATTTACATAGCAATTTTAATAAAATATAGCTTTTATTTTTAGGTCGCTTTTGTCATTGGTGTTTTGGGGGCTTGTCGCAAGAATGAGCTTTACAACATTAAAATTTCCGACATTAAAAATTTGGGATCCGCAATACTAATTGAAATTCCTAATACAACAACTAAAAAACTAAAGGAGTTTACAATCACGCGAAATTTTTACAATATTATAAAAAAAATACTAGGCTTTAATAGCTTATAATGTTCCTTCTTATAATTTTTTAATTAATTAAGAATAAATTAATGTACAAAACGTGATAAATAAACTGGGCCTAAATCTAGACAACCCACAAGCATATTGCCAATATCGTAAAGCAACTTTTTGCTTTTGTTACAGAAAACGTGTCAGTTTTAGTGGTAGCAACTAACTTTGGATATGTTGCATTGAAATTCATAAAAGATAATATTCAGCAACAGCTTGCGAGTTTATTCCCACAATTTTATTACTACGTAAAAAATGTTCTGTTCAAAATCCAACTCTCCAAATGAAGCACTTTGTACGTGATCTAATTAATTATGTTATTTTGTACAATGTATGTACTTAATGTCTGATTTAAGTAATACCAGTAATATATTTTACTGTCAAGATAAAGCCAGTGGTGGCCTAACTGGTGCTATATATGTGGGTTAACTTCTTTGTCTTTAAATGTTATTCGAAATGTTTCTGCTACGATGTGCGTTTTTCTGTATAATAATTTCTTGTGCAAGATCGCAAGATCTTTTAGAGACCGCTAAAAATCCTGTAAGCACCTTTAATTATTTATTTTTATAAAAACTGTTATAGTATAGTATGGAATAATTTGAATTTTCTAGTTTGTATATCTGGAAGAACTAGGTTATACTTATGAGAATCATACAGTCGTCACAGATGACGGCTACCTTTTACTATTGGTGCGAATTCCTTACAACAGAAACGAATCTTCGTCTAACACTTCTAAACCGGCTATACTCTTTGTTCATGGCTTCGAATGTAGTTTCAACGACTTTCTTGTTGCTGGTCCAGGAATTTCGTTTGGATTCAAAGCCGTAGAGGAAGGTTATGACGTTTTTTTGTTGAATACTAGAGGGAATAGATGGAGTCGGAATCATACGACGTTAGATCCTGATTTAGATGCAAACGTGTTTTGGAATTTCAGGTATTTTCAAAGAACAAAATGATAACCTTTAACTTAAATTTTCTGTTATGAATTTGTCATTGTAGTAATTACCGTCGCAAAGTAGTACTATTTTTCCTACGTTTTAGTTAAATAAGCATCAGGTAAGTCAAAGTATGGCTTCACTTTTGGTGATAAATTTTGATAAATTAAGGATTACTACCATACTATAATAGTTTAAATAATAAATAACTTCTTTTCTCCACGACCATTAGTGAATGTAACAATTCACACTCCTCATAATATTTATTCTCAAATATTTGTTTCTTATGTATTTTTCATGTATTTTAATTCTACAGGGTGTTTTCAAATGAAGTAGCAAAAATGAGACCGCAGATTTCTTAGGTGAAAATAAATAGATTTAGCCTAATATACCATTTTATTTTCGATATTTGTAGATAACTTCCTAAGTAATCCAAATATTTACATAAAATTTGTAAATCGGGGGATTTTGCGGGCGAGAAATTCAAATTTGTTTCTAATTTTGACGTCACTAGTAGGACGCCCTCTACTTGTGTCACACTGTGTTTTTTTAATGGCAGAACTTTTCTGCAGTTTAGAATATCCATATGCTATCGAAACAATCGGTTCTCCTATCTGTTTTATTTAAAAAAGGTATACTTTGCTGAAGTCGGTAGGAGTAACCATTTTTGAAATAATCCTATTTGAAATGCTCAGTGCACCGAGTAAAAACTGTTTTGGTTGCAGGAAAAGTACATTTTCTGCTGAAAATGCAGCAAAATGTTACTTGAAAAAGTTGTTGAGAATGGTAAATTATGGAGACGTGCAAAATTTCAAGGAGATCGGCGAGGTTTGATGAAACCATTTTTCAACAAAGCACAAAGATTTTATCAAAGCAGGCCGATCTTTTTGAAATTTTGCACATCTCCCTAATTTACCGTTCTGATCAACTTTATCAATTTTACTGTATTTTCAGTAGAAAAGGCACTTTACCTGAAACGATAACAGTTTTCAATCGGTGCACTGAAAATTTCAAATAGGATTATTTCGAAAACTGTTACTCCTAACGACTTCAACAAGGTATACCTTTTTCACATGTAACAGGTAGAAGAATCAATTGTTGCAATAGTCAAATGGATACACTAAGCAGTAAAAAAGTTCTACCATTTAAAAAAACATGATATGCCACAAGCGGCGCTCTCTATTAGTGACGTCAACATTAGAAACAAATTTGAAATTCCGCCCGCAAAAACCCCTGATTTACAAATTTTTTGTAAATATTTGTATTTTTTAAGAAGTTAACTACAAATATCGAAAATAAAATTTAAACTTTGACACCTTGTATTTTTTATTATGCGACTTGGAATATAGGTATGTTAAGTTAAATCGATTTATTTTCACCTAAGGAATTTGTGGTCTCATGTTTGCTATTTTATTTAAAAACACACTATATAACAAGCTACATGATGAATATTCCGTAGACGAACTAAACGACTAGATTGCCATGGATTTCAAAACTGTCAACGTCAAGTGTAAATGGCGGTGTCGTAATACTTTGAGACAGGTTTTAATTTAAATAAAATAATGAGTAAAAAATCGAGTGAATCAGATATAGAAATACTCTACCTGAAATTATGCAAATAATATAAGCGAGAACCTGCTGCCGAAAAAATTGAGACATGAATATGAAAAGTATTATGCCCTTTTAAGGGATTATCAACAACAAAAGAAAACGTACTCCTTTTTCGGTGATTTATTGAAAAAAATGGAAATTCTCGACAAATCAATCTATTTTGCAAAAAATTACAGAAAATATTTCTAGTGCACCAGTTTTTAATTTCAGTAATTGTACCAACATTATAAATATTAATACAAGTAATAACTTATTTTGTTTAGATTTAATTTAATTGTTTTTGATTCATACTTTTTGATCGTGGAGAAAATATAGCCTGTTACTTATTTACAATGAAAATTCGATAGTTGTGGTTCTTTCTTACATTCATATTGAATTTTTTCATTCTAACCTAGTTACAGGATCTACTATTATGGCACAATTTATTGAATATTTATCGGTGTCGATGGCAATGCTCTCTGAACTTATTCATAACAATCTTTTTCTTATATGTACAAATATATTAAATAAAATAGTCCCCAAATTTGATTTTAGTTGGCATGAAATTGGAATGTATGATGTTCCAGCAACAATTGACTATATCCTTAACATCACCGAACAGTCCAAATTGTCTTACGTAGCTCACTCCCAAGGTACTTGTGCTTTTCTAGTCCTCACCAGTACCAGACCGGAGTATAATGATACAATTAAGGTAGCTGTCCTTTTGGCACCTGTTGCTTATGTTGGACATGCTACATATATTATTACACTCCTATTTAAATACGACATTACGCTTGTGCAAGTAAGTAATTTAGTTAATTATGTATAAAGTTTTTGTAGAAAACATTTAATTGCTGGTATTGTTTTCAATAACAATTATTATGAAACTAAAATTATAAAATAAATTTTCAGGGAGTTGTAGAAACTCTACACTTAAACGAGCTTCTTCCTTACAGTTCTTTTACTTCTGAAATTGCAAAGATAATATGCAAACCTAGCTCACTACTATTATGGGCATGCAAACAATTCTTTTATGAATCGTTTGGCTCTTCTGGTCAAATCAATGACGTAAGTATTTCATGAAAGAATTATTAATATCACTAGTAGCCGTCATGTTTCTTTTCAGTCTATGATATCCGCTTACCTCACCAATTTTCCCGCAGGTGCTTCCTTCAAACAGCTTTTGCATTTCGAGCAAAATGCCAATTCAGGTAATTCACACCCTATAAAAATTCAGTTCGATGCTGCTTACTGCCAAAATGTATTTTTTTGGAAATGTAATATTTGCAGATCTTTCAATTTTAATGACATTATTTTCTTTTAAATAAATAGGTGAGTTTAGAATGTACAACTATGGATCTGAAGGTAACTTACTCGAATATGGTCAGACAACTCCTCCAGAGTACAACCTATCAGCAGTCAGTGCCCCAATAGCTGTGTACCATGGGTCTACTGATTCCCTTGCTGTAGTAGTTGTAAGTAGATACATTATACTGGAATAGAATTGAATAAAACAATTTTCTTTAATCACAATATTAGCTATAAACTATTATTGATGTATTAAGGATCTTCTCTCTTTAGGATGTTAATACGTTAGCAAGCCAATTGGAAAATCTAATAAAAAAAGTATTGGTTTCACTGGTGGACACAAATCATATGGATGTTCTGATTGGGACCTTGACAGAAGAGCTCGTCACTCAGCCAGCTTTGGAAGTTTTAAATGAATATAATAATTTGTAAAGCATGTGATATTTCAAGTTTTAAAATAAAGACATTATAGGCATTTTTTTTTATCATCAATGCCAAAAAGTAACAGTGGGTTCTAAGATCAAAAATAAGAAAACAAGTTATATAAACATAAGTCCGTGAACGCCCTCTTTAAAGGGGAACCCCAAAATTTGATTTTCTCCAAATATTTTCAAAACGGATCGAGATAAAGTCATCAAATTTAAAATTGAGAATCGCAATTAGATTGCGAATCTAATGTTCGCAACAATACCATAATTAATCATAGGCGTGCCAAACTGGGGGGATTATTGGATAAATATAGCGCTATTTTTTTATGTTTTGAGGTTTTTGCCGTCAGATCAAAAAATTAAAAATTTGCAAAGAGCTGGTTTCTCTAGTGGGTTTTTAGGGCAAGAATAATAAAACAACAATGTTGAATTTCAAGCTAGTGTTTCATCTTCTAGAGCAATACTAAAATAAATTGAAAAAAAAAAAACATTTAGTATCCAACAAAAATACAAAGTACAAACCATTTTCTTTTTTTTACCATTGTTATCAAACTTACATTCATATATAGTGGTTCTTTTGTCCAATTTGCACCGCTCCTTAGCAATAACCATCCTTTACTATAAATATAAAACATAGGTAGAGGTCCCTCAAGAAAAGAGAAAGAAGAGAAAATTAAAAATGTTGAACAATTTTATAAAAAAAGGTACTCCTCTTTTACTTCGATAAATTATTCCGTTTACGAGTAATATTAATTTAAAAATTTTGTGACATACCACAAAAATATTAAATATGATATGCAAGCGGTCAAATTATCTCTAGTAGGCTTTGAAAAAATTTGTCAGTTTATTTGACACATATTACATTATGTTTATAAAAATTTTTGAAGTATTAATAGACTATATTAAAATTTAAAAATTTACAAATAATTACATTACTGATATGCATTTTAAAAGTATTTTAATATGTTAAAACGGTTGAATAACACCTTTAATATGTGTTAAATAAGTCGATAGTATTTTCTCAGGGCCTACTAGGGATATTTTGCCAATTTATAGTTTCCATTTTAAACTTTTGTGGTACTTATGTCACAAAATTTTTAAATTAAGATTTCTCGAAAACAGAGCAGTTTATCGGATTGAAAGAGGAGTACCTTTTTCATATAAAATAAACCAAAATTTTTAATTTTTTGATCTGACGATGAAAATCTTGAGATACAAGAAAGTTAGAGCAATATTTATCGACAACCCCCAGTTTGACACGTCTATGACCAATTATGAGGAATTATTTTCAGAACATTAGATTCGCAATCTAATTGTGATATTTAATTTCAAATTTGATTACTTTATTTCGATCCGTATTGAAAATATTTGGAGAAAATCAAATTTTGGGGTCCCCTTTTAAAGAGCAATAGCTCCTGAGGGGGCGTTTACGGACCTATAATTATATAACTTTTTTTTCTTATTTTTGATCCTAGAATCCACAGTTAATTTTTGGCAGGATAATTTTGGGACACGCTGTATATCTGTTTAATTTTGGATTAAGTTTTGTTAGTTAATGTTTTTTTATATCGCATCATCTTGTGTTAGATTGCCACTTGATCTAGATCTTTTAGACATAGCCAAAAATCCTGTGTGTATTATAAAAAATAAAAGTTAATATTTACCAAAGCTCAAGCAATTTTTATCAGATTAAAATGAGAACAATAATTATAGTATTTTTAATTTGTGGATTAAAGTTGTTCTTACTTTGTGGACAATGTTTTTAACTAGAAGGTACATTAAAGATATATTTGGTTTAATTTTAGCGAGATGTTTCTGTAGAATACTTTCTTGTACAAAATGTCTCTTAGACATTTTTAAAAATTTTGCAAATACTTAGTTACCTATTCCCAGTTATAATATGACTGGAATATGCATTATAGAAAATATTAAGTTACTTCACGTATAATTAGAAAAATTTAACATAAGAACATAAAGAAATTGTTTTCATTATATTCGTATTCACATTTGAATTAGCCAGATTATTTAATAATATTTTTGGTATGAAGATAATTCAATTAAAAACTACTTGACTTATTTTCATTTACTTGTAAGAAAGGTACTGTATTAGCTGTAAACAAATAATTTAAATTTTTTAGTTTGTATACCTGGAGGAGCTAGGTTATACTTCTGTGACAACTGTATGAAAATCATACAGTTGTCACAGAGAACGGTTACCGTTTACTATTGGTTCGGATTCCTAACAACAATAACGAATCACCAACTAATACTACAAAACCACCAGTACTCTTTGTTCATGGAATTCTCACTAGTTTTAACGACTTTCTTGTTGCTGGTCCAGGAATTTCGATTGGATTCAAAGCCGTGGAGGAAGGTTATGACGTTTTTCTGTTGTCATTATGGCACACACCATGCATAGTAACATCTAAGTAGCATCATTTTTCTTATGTTAATAGTTGCATAAGCATTGCTATCAAGCAAGTCAAAGTATGACTTCATTTTTGGTGATAAATTTTAATAAATTAAGCATTTAGGTCTTACTTTAACTACCCTACTATAATAATTTATATAATAAATAGATTGTGTCTTGGCACAATTTATTAATAGTTATCTATATTACAAGCTGCGAAAGCTTACTTTTAGGTGCAATGTATTAAACTTTTCATTCTTCCCTCGATTTTATATAAAACACAAAATTGCTGCAAATCCTCTATAGACTCTAATAAAATGGGTATAAGGCGGTTTATTGCCCTAAAAATAGTATTATCACAGTGTGTTACATTAGTTACCTTTGACTATGTATTATCCTCCATCTACTATCTGTACCTTATTAAATTCATGTTTAATTCACATTTATTAATTTGCTGTCATTATTTTAGTTGTAATGTTATATTATAAATATTGGCTTAAGATGAAAAACAGGGAACTTTCCCTTGTGGGAGGTTCATCCGATCTTCGGCCATTTCTCGAACTAATATATTTATTTTTTTTATTATTGTTATATATATATTTTTTGTAACTATTTGTGTAGAGAAATAAAGACCTATTATTATTATTATTATTATTATTATTATTACTTTGGTAACATTTATGTCAACAAAAAATATAATTTTGACAGTTATCTAATAATTATTCTTCAATATAAAGTTGAAAAGTATTAACGTCTTGCAAGTTTAATATTTGACTAGAATTTAGTTAAAAATGAATTCCATTGAAGATGCAGCAATTATTGCGTGTTGCAGAACTTTGTTACCGGGCAAATCTAAAGACCGTTACAATCAAGTCTATGAAAATTTCAACAAATGGTGTACCACGAAAGATGTGTCCACAATAACGGAAGATGTAGGCATTGGTATTTTTCTTAGAAAAATCAAAGACATTGTCCTCTGCTACATTTTAGTCAGAATACTAATTGTTGAAATTTCCTATTCCATTAAATAAGAACCAGGATATTTCGCTTGAAGGCATTCATAAAAAGGAAAAATGTCGGATGTCAACCTCGAAAATCTCAGGTATTTACAAAGGATGATATATCAAGTTAGAAGCTCCTGATGAAATATGTTTAATGAAAAAAGTGGTAACGATTTTTAGAGTACTTGGGACATGCCGAACTGATGAGCTATACATATAATCTAAAAATGAAGGACGATTTGTATAAGAATTGTATCATGTTAGTGCAGATTCTTACTACAAAAAATAATGTGCGGCATGAGCGTGGCAGATGTGTAAATCAGGTGGTTGGAAAGCATACAATTTCAAAAATTCCGTATGACATAGCTAAATTTCTTAAAATTTCAAACCCAAATCAGTACACCCGCCACGTGTTTCAAAGAACATTGAGGTATGAAAAGGCACGGGGGGGGGGGGGTTGTTGTCAGAGGTAGCGGAAGAATATGTAGCAGATACAGTGACTCATAAAATAGAAGTTGCTAATAAAATCATGCCCGAAAAATTGATATCTATTCAGTAAAGCCAACATCAGAAACATAATGTAATGATCATGTTGTGAAAATCGACAAACAAGTCAACATTTCCAGTGACGTTGTTTTAGAACAGGATTTCAATCACATTTGCCGTTAAACCTTTCAGGAACATACAACAATTGTAATTTTACATTTCATTTCTAAATAAACACGAAAGTTTTTCATACTTAGCAACCGATATCCTAGCATGTTTTACTTTTGCATTCGCTTGCCTTTAAAATAAAAATTGTACTTTCGCAGGGGGGGAAAATGAAAATATTTATAGGTATCGACCGCAATGCTCTTTGAACTCATTCACAATGATGTTGTTCTTATATGTACAAGTATATTAAATATGATTTTAGTTGGCATGAAGTAGGAATATATGACCTACCAGCGACCATCGACTACATTCTCAATATCACTGAACAGTCCAAGCTGTCTTACGTGGCACACTCTCAAGGCTGTAGCGCATTTCTGGCTCTCACAAGTACTAGACCTGATTATAATGAAAAACTCAATATTGCCGTCCTCTTAGCTCCCGTTTCATACCTAGCGAATGCTTAATTTGTGCTCCTACTGTTACTAAAGAACAGCGTACACCTTGTACAAGTAGGTGTACGTCTGTATAGAGTAAAAGAAAATAAACTAAAACTGCGAAATTTTTTTAGGCACTAGTAGACAGTCTTCAAATAAACGAGGTTATCCCTTATCCTCCCGTAATTTCAGACACTGGAAAGACCGTTTGCAGTGCTAACTCACCATTGGTACCAGCATGTGAAGAAATCTACAAGACCGTTGGGCCTTCTGGTCAAATAAATGACGTAAGTTACTTGTCAAATGAAGACAAATATTTTTCTTCTACAAACGTCAGTACCTAAACAGTTATTTGCATTACAATACCTCGGAGCACCTGATAGGGCTTTTACAGTATGATGTATTGTTACGGGTTTCCTGTCCCGACTTTTTCTACTGCCAGAAAAACAATTTTTTCATTTTTACTGATATTTATTAACACTCTGTACACTACCGAATACTAATTACAACTCAACTAAACACTATTTAATTAATCACCATCTAAATCGCTCTGAATTCTAATTGATATCTCCGAAATTTCCAACTAAACACTCCAATTCATCACTGTAATTCAAGACTGACTGACTCGGTCTTTTATTCTTCTTTTATAGACCAAACTAATATTCCAGGTATTTTCTAGCATCTCTAAATCCATTTCTCGAACTACTCTCGAACTCTTCTCGTCGACTCTCAATTTTTCCAGTCTCGCCTCGATACCAGGCATTATCTAACGTTTAACGATACCACAGTCGTCGAATTAGGTGCGAGCAGGGCAAATTCTGTGACAGTATTAAACTTGACTCGACTTTATATAAAATACAAAATTTACAGATGCTGAAAATCCTCTGTAGACTGTAAATAATAAAATGGGTACAAGGCGGTTTATTGCTTTAGAAATAGTAGTATCACACAGTGTGGTGTTAACATTACTTTGGTAACATGTCAACAAAAACTACTATTTTGACAGTTATCAAATAATTCTTCAATATAAAGTTGATAAGTATAAACGTCTTTTAAGTTTAATATTCGGCTAGAATTTAGTTAAAAATGAATTCCATTGCAGAAGCAGCAATTATTGCGTGCAGAAATGTGTTACCGAACAAATCTAAAGACCGTTTCAATCAAGCCTATAACGTGTATAACGAAACATGTGTCCATAATAACATAAGATGTATCGGTATTTTCCTTAGAAAAATCAAAGACATTGTCCCCTGCTACATTATGGTCAGAATACTCAATGTTGAAATTGACTATTTAATTAAATAAGAATCAGGCTATTTGACCGCTTGAAGGCATTCATAAAAAAGAAAAATGACGGATACCAACCTCGAAAATTGCAAGTGCTTACAAAGAATGATATATCAAAGTTTTTGTTAGAATTTTCTGATGAAAAGTGGTAGCGATTTTTGGAGTAGTTGGGGCATGCCGAACTGACGAGCTATGCGAGGTGTAGCAATTAAGTTGTGGGAATTTGTCAATGAAAAAACAAGCAAATTAAATTTCGCCAAAATTTTATTAGCGACCTTCACAATAGTTTTCCTCTAGCTTCTTTGACCTCCTGTACGCCGCCATGATGAGTTCCGTTGAGGTGCGACTTCATCTTGAGGAATAAAAAAAAATCGCAGGAGGCAATATCGGAGGTATAAAGTGAGTGCGGCAACGTTGGAATGCCTTTACTTTTGCACAATGAACGAGGAATGGGCTGGCGCGTTGACGTGGTGCAAGACCCCGCTGTTCTCGGCGAGTTCCGGTCCCACACGGAAAACGCGGATCCGCAGCCGTTCCAGGACGCCAATAGAGAACTGTCTAGTCACTGTCTGGCCGGTAGGAACATATTCACGATGAATGATGCCGTGGATATCGAAAAAACGATCAACATTGCCTTCAGTCGTGACATGGACATCCTTGCCTTCGTTGGCCGCTCTCCATCCACTGCTGACTTTGTTTACGGGTCTCGGGGTCATACTCAAATATCCAGATCTCATCTCCAGTGACTACTCGACTCATTCAGTCTCTACCGTCGCTAAATTGAATCATAACACGTTGCTTGTAATTTAAGTCACTCATTTTCACGACGCCACTAAAAAAGTTACTTCCAAAAAATACACATAAAACACAAACCAAACGTGCTATCGACTTTAATATTAGACCAACTAAAAGGAAGTTCCCCTCTCTCTAGAAAATGTTGGCGAACGATGCAGTGTTGCCAGTTTCCGAGTTATAACTAAATTCTCGGAACTTAATTGCCACACCTCGTATAACCTAAAAGTGAATTGAAGGTACTTGTGAACAAATGATCAATCTTTCGTTACTTTAGCAACAAAAAACTTCGCGGACAACAAATGCATTTCAAAATTATATTTTATAAATTTAATAACGGATGAAATGCGTTGATTCGTACTTAATGGTGTTTGTAGAAAAAATAGTGTATAATATATGTGCTAAAAGGGGTTTTATTTTATTTGAAGGGATGGGACTTCCCAACTTTTCTTCTCACTTTTAGCACTTATGTCATGAATAACTGTTACTATATTTTTTACAATAGCCTTTATTTTTAGTCTTTAATTGTTACATTTCTTACAAAATGCTCATTCAGGTAAGCTAACCAACTAAATTTTGATGTAAGTACCTAATCAACAGTATTTTGCTGAATAACTGAAATGTGACCTTTGATTGATACGTTTGGTGATATTATTTTAAATAATTTAGGTGAATTTCGTCTGTACGACTACGGAAAAGAAGACAACTTAATACAATATGGCCAGGCCATCCCTCCTGACTACGATCTCGCAGCTATCACTACACCCGTAGCTTTGTTCTATGGAACGTTTAATTACTTTGTAGCTTTAACTGTAAGTAAATATATTTATTTACTTTTTATTGTATTGTAAAGGTATACAGGGTGTCCCAAAATTAGCCTGCCAAAAAATAACTGTGGATTCTACGATCAAAAATAAGAAAAAAAAAGTTATATAATCATAAGTCCGTAGACGCTCGCTAACGGAGATATGGGTCCTTAAATGGGGACCTCAAAATTTGTTTTTTCCCTAATATTTCCAAAAGGGATCAAAATAAAGTAATCAAATTTGAAATTGAGAATCACAGTTAGATCGCAAATCTAATATTCTGAAAATAATTCCTCATAATTGGTCATAGACGTGCCTAACTGGGGTGTCAGTGGGTAAATATTGCTCTAACTTTCTTGTATCTCAACATTTTCGTCAAAACAAATTTTGGGGTCTTTTTAAGAAACCTGGCAGATTCGCGTAGAGATTTAGCCTTAAGTACGTGGTCATTGGATTAATATTGAGTTATTTGGGGTGGTTTTAATCTGTTGTGGAGTTAAATGGGTCATAGGGCTAAGTGGGTTACAGAATTATGGGGTTAAATGTGTTATGAGGTTATATGGTTTAAGAGCCTGAGTTTGCGGATTACAACTTTATTCGTAGGGATATATGCGTTTAATAACTTGAATTATGGGTTTTTATAGGTTTTGGCAAAGTTCTGATGTGATGGGGTTAAATAAACCTTGGATTCGGATTTAGCGACCCCAAAAACATGTAGTAACCATAGTCAGAAAACATTTTTTTTTGTGTGGCTGTGAATTGTCACATTTATTTTAACGTTTATGATTTAAAGGCTTATTTTATGTGTTGCATTTATTTTTTACATGTGCGTTCGTTTAGTCGGTATTGTACACACATAATTTCGTAATGCCTGCTATATTTAGCCATCTTAAATATGCTGATATTATTTTTATTTATGGGTATTGCAACAGTAGCGCTATCGTGCAGTTGCTGCATATCAACGTCGTTTTCCGAACAGAAGAGTGCCAGATAGAACAGTCTTCAACAATGCATGTGAAACTGGAATATTTCCCAGTGTGGGAATTACATCTCAGAGACAAGCTGATCCTGGTCTAGCTGTGAAAGGAGAAATTCTAAATATGGTAGAATATAGCCTGGGTGTAAGTACAAGGCGCATTGCAACCCGTCTCCAAATTAATCAAACTACCGCATGGGAAGTCGTTCACAAAAACGGAAACATTGTTTAAAACCTTTCCATATTCAGCGCATCTAAAATCTTCAGGACGGTTATAATGATTTGTGGCTGCATTTTTGCAATTGGATAAACGCAAACGATACACTTTACAAATACTTTTATAAATAACTGTCACAATGAACATCGTTGGTCAGGTGAAAATCCGCACGCCACGGTGGAAAGTAACTTTCAGCATCGGTTCAGCATTAACGTGTGCTGTGGTATGATTAATAATCAATTACTTGGCCCAGTTGCGCTAGATGGTCGTCTTACTGGAGTTAGATATGTAGAATTAAAAAAAAAAATAATTTGCCAGATCTACTGGACGATGTTCCATTGGATATTAGGCAGAACATGTACTTTCAGCATGATGGTGACCCTGTCCATTTTAATCGTGTCGTTCTCCAAAACACTGGAATTCCAGATTTGAATCCCCTTGATTACTGCCTTTGGGGGTGGTTTAAATCCTTAGTATATGCACCAAAGTGGACACAGGAAAGGTGCTATTCCATCGGATTGTCAGTTTTGTAGCACTCATAAGAGAAAATCACGATGAGCACTGTACACGATGAGCTGATGCATGTATCGAAGAGGAGGGTGGTATATTTGAAAATTTAATTCATTAATTTCAGTTTATTAGATCTTTAATAAATGTTTTAATTTATAATACCTAGACAATAATTAACTTGGGTAAAATATTTTCATTGCTATCTCAGTAACTGTTGATATTCAACCATGTTTATTAGGCTTTTTTATTCACTTTATTCGCCCTCTGAACATCCCTTTCGAATATTGCCCCCCACTTCAATCACCCTGTATATTGCAGCTAACCAATCTTTCTGATTAAAATTTTTACTATAAGTGAATGTTAATTTACATTTTCAGGATGTTGCTAGGTTACGAGTTAACTTGCCAAACGTTATTAGAGACGTGTTGGTTTCACTTATGGCGACGAACCATTTGGAAGTTCTTATAGGAACCTTTGCAGAACGACTTGTTACCGAACCAACTTTGAATGTTTTGAATCAATATAATAATTTGTAATAACAGTAAATTATTTTTAAAATAAAAATGTGTTATGTATTTTTTTCATGTACAAGAATTGTACTTTATTTAAAAGAAAAATTGTAACTGGTATAAAGAAGCTAAGTATATGTGTGTAGTTTTTACATCTCATCACTTACAGTTTAGTACAATAATTACAAATAATATTAACAAAGAATGTTGAAAACGTATCAAACTACTACTTTAAATGTAAGCATTATTTCTGTTAAATCATCGAAGCAAGTTAACAACGTTGATTACTTGTTATATCAAACAAAATAATTGTTTATAAGTTCATACTTTTTGTAGATCGAACCAAACTTTTCCTTCGAACGATATCAATACACCGTGCTTGCTGAGTTTTAGTGGCGTCTTTGTTTTCTTGTTTAAAGAAACTTTGAAATTGCGTAAAAGAGTAATTAACCCAACCTTAGTCTGCATCAGACCAAATCGCATACCTATAAATTATACAAAAATTATAACAATTATTAGTAAAATAGTTTAAAAATACAAACCTATGCAAATCCTGGGCCCTTCTCCAAATGGCAACCAAGTAAACGCCGGCCTTTTGGCTTTATTTTCTTCAGTAAATCGATCCGGATCAAACTTTTCTGGGTCCGGGTAATAGTCAGGGTCATAGTGAACTCCTAATATAGGTATCATCACAGAACTATCTTTTGCTATTACCTTATTCGTACCAGGTATGGTGTATTCCTTATTGCACTTTCTGAATAACATTGGAAGAGCAGGATATTTCCTCAACGTTTCTAATTAAATAATAGTAAAAAGATCATACAGAGTGTCCTCTAATTTCACCAGCGTTTGGATTTAAAACTTTAGTAGGCGATGAAAACAAAATGTTGTTTGCTGTTGCTATCAGGTTAATGTTATTCTCTACTTTTACTTTAAAATTAATTAATTTTGTAATTGTTTTGTTACCTAAACATCGAACAAATGACAATAATGACTTATCCACGACCACTATATACAGGGTGTTCCAGAATGATGGTCAAATATTTTACTAGTGTATTCCACAAGCGATTTTAGGGGGGAATCTTCATATGAAATTTTTCAAGTTGGGTCCTTTCGAGTCTCAAAATGGCGGAAAAAAATAGTTTTTTTATTTTTCCTTAAAAACGGTTTCACTTAGAAATTTCAATTTTGGATCATGTTTCTGGAAGGCGGGAATAAACAACCCCTAGATTTGTTTCTTTCAGAACTTTTTCCTGCAATACCCGATTTCAACAAAACTTTTTTTTAAATACTATACCTAATTTGACTACTTTTTTCCCTCTTGTAATTTTTTCATACAACCAACAGTTTGCGCGGAAAAAATAAAAATGCTTTTCCTTACTCTAAACATCTTTTCGTCACCGGTTACTGATAACCGCAGTAGGCGGTTGCTATGTTAATGCTTCTCTGTTGTTTTGTCAAACAAATCGCTATTTGGTCTATAATTGACAGTTTTTGCAAATATTTCTAAACAAAGGTATTCCTATAACTGTTGCCAATCCTGCCGTATGCATATTCCATCAATTTATTCGTTAATATTTGTACGGAAGAGTCAGTTGTTTACAAATATTTGCAAAAACTGTCAAGACTGATTTGTTTCATAAGACAACAGAGAAACATCATCATAGCAACCGCCTACTGCGGTTATCAGTAACCGGTGACGAAAAGATGTTTAGAGTAAGGAAAATTATTTTTATTTGGTTCCGCGTAAACTGTTGGTTGTATGAAAAAATTACAAGAGGGAAAAAAGTAATCAAATTAGGTATAGTATTTAAAAAAAAAGTTTTGTTGAAATCGGTCATTGAAGGAAAAAGTTCTGAAAGAAATAAATCTAGGGGTTGCTTATTCCGGCCCTCCAGAAACATAAGCTAAGGAATAGACACCATCACAGAATAGCTTTTGACTAGCTGATAATGTGTACCAAAATTGAAATATCTGAGTGCAACCGTTTTTAAGGAAAAATAAAAAAAAATATTTTTTTCCGCCATTTTGAGACTCGAATATCTCAACAGGGAGGACCCAAATTGAAAAATTTTATATGAAGATCCCCCCTGAAATGGCTTGTGGAACACACTAGTAAAATATTTGACCATCATTCTGGAACACCCTGTATATATTGCCATCTTGGACAGTGGAAATCTTCAATATAACTTTCTGCTACCGTTGTCGATTTCCAACGACCATGGCAGCCACTTTTGAAAACGTTTATATTCTTCCATGATCGTGAAACTTCTTGACAACTTTGTCTTGGACATAGGCGATACCTAAAAAGGTTCATTCATTACATCGACAAGCACCTGGCACTCCTATGATCGTTGTAACCAGTACATGGAAAAGGCATCAAACCGTTACTACACATTGAAAAAGTAGGATAGTAGCACCTTCTATAATTGCTCCTTCTCCTATACACTTTTGCTTTTCTCTGGTAACAGATATAGTGTTGCTTCTTGGGCTTCTAGCTGGATTTCAGCCGGATTGAAGAAATTCTCAGCATTCTCACTCAATTTTTGTGTCGATTTTGCACATGTTTTACTCTTGTTGACAACTAAACAAACGCATGTAACAGAAACTATTTCAAGACTTTCTAATATTCAGCTGACAATCAATATTCTTGATTAAAATAAATTTGTCGAATATGACTTTTTTCAAAACTATAATTGTTTACCTGCTCTCACACGGCTTTCACTCTCTTAATTTACCGGTTTTGGCCGTGGTCGTGGATAAAACGTTGAATTACATTCAACTAATTAAAAATTAAATTAACTAATCAACAGCAAACAGTTTATAATAAAAACATATACGAGAAATATAAAAAGTATACCTACCGCACACAGTTCTGTCTAGGTATTTCATATCTGCTACAGCATCATACGATAAAACATTGTCATGCTTTTCCAATACTTCATTTATTTCTTCTCTTAGACGATCTTGAATGTCCTGATTAACGGACAGCTCATACGCAGCGCAGTGCATCGTCGTAGACGACGTTTCGAACCCGGCAATGAAAAATATAAGGGACTGCGCTGCAATTTCATTCATCGTCAAGGTTTCGTCATCGCCATCGGTCCCTTTATTTTTTATCTGGATTAAAAGATCCATAAAATCTTTTCTGGTGACGTGGTTCTTCTCTCTGTAATCAACGGTGTCCTTCACAATTCCATTGAAGAATTTTGCCACTTGCGGGTCAGTAGGAGAGAATTTTATGAAGCGCAACACTCGATCCGGAAGTACGACTTGTGTCATGTTTTTCATAGTTTGTCTGAAATTAATTTTGATGGCTCTCAGTCCGTATTTGCGGAAAATTGAGTCGGGATTCTTTAGACTGTTGCAATCTAGCCCGAAAGCACAAGAACCTGGAACATACGTGAATAAGAAATGTGGGCAAATTTCAAACCATACAAAGTGTCCAAAATACGAGTGATATACTGAAAAGGCTTCTACATCTAACCAAAAATGTTTCAATTAATAAAAATTAATTTACAATACGTCTCGTTTTTTTTTGTAACTAATGTTCGGTTAATGATTGTTCTATTAATGTTGGTCAAAGAAAAAACAATGTTAAGTTAATTATGTTTTGTTTCGTACAATGTATTTTGTTTATAGCAAAATAAAGGCATTCATATTCGGGATAACCTGTAAGTATACAATTTTTAAACCAAAACCGCATAAAAAAACGAATTTATTTACAAATATGTTTTTGTTAAATTATAATACATTTTCTAATACAAATATTTTTAATGAAGGTGTTGTTTTCCTTATTTAAAAAGGTTAACCCAACTAACAATTCGGTATGTTATAACAGCTACAAAAACGTTCTCGAAACAAATCTTATAAAACAGCATGTCACAATAATCATTATAAGAATGTTTATACTTTCTGCAGCAACTATTCAACCAAAACTGACACCATATAATAAACCGCTTTTTTGACATTTTGTTAGAAACAACTAAAAATTAGTTAGCAACAAATCAGCTAAACGACAATTTATATAACGACTCTATTTTGATATCTTTAGTAATAATAATACATTTTTGTAGCATAAAATCCACCAGTAATAGACCAATTTGAATAGTGTTTTAACATTTCAGTACTTTATCTTATAGACATTTTATGGACACAGATGTATTATTACATTATTTTTTGGAAATAGTGTAAACGGTAAATTATTCATATACTTTCCTATAACATCAGTCGTAAATCGTGCCAGATACTCCTTAAGTTCGATTTCTTTATTTTCATTGCAATAATCGTCCAAAATATCCGTCAGGGGTTTCGCACATTCCACCACAGTTTGGAACATCATCTTCATCTTCCCCGAAGTGAACGTAGGAGTTAGCTTAGTGCGCACTGATTTCCACTTGGGACCTTCCAAGTTGAAAACGTTGGCCGATAAAGGATCCGCTTCTTCATTCATGAACGAACCGTGGCCCCAGAAATGCGCGAAATCTGTCTGTATAACACTCTTAATCAGCTCCAAGTCAACCATGAAGATCGAAGGCTTCCAAAAGAAGAACGCTATGGAGTAACGTAGCCCTCTTTGCTTCGCGTAAAAATATACATCTTTCCACATCTCTCCCAAGTGTCTTCTTCCTAAGACCAAGTCGCCAATGTTGCCGAAGGGTATGGACGGTTCAGGGCCTTCAAAACCTTGTTGCTTCCAATAGGAAAACGTCCATTTATAGTAAGCTACGAATATGGCCAATAAGGCAGTGACAATTCCTATGGAATCGTACAATAGGTTATTTGTGAAAAGCATTGTAAATCTGAAAGAGAAATAGCTGTATGTAGTGTTTCAAATATAATGGAAAAAAATTTGAAGAGGGAACGCCTTATATTTAAAATGTTCCTTCTCATGTTCGATAAAAATAAGAAAATTTAGTATAAAATACGAGGTGTGGTAAGTAAGTTCCGAGAATATAGTAAAAACTAGGAAACTGGCTACAGTGCATCGTTTGTCAACATTTTTCTAGAGAGGGGGGGCCTTCCTTTTAGTTTTAGTCCAAGGTTGGAGTCGATAGCACGTTTGGTTTGTGTTTTATGTGTATTCTTTGGAAGTAACTTTTTTAGTGGCGTCGTGAAAATGAGTGACTCAAATTACAAGCGTGTTGTGATTCAATTTTTAGTGAAATCTAGCGAAAAACCCTCGGAAATCCTTCGAAAATTGCAGGTGGTGTATGGAGACGAGTGCATGTCGACAACACGCGTGTTTGAATGGGTAAGACGGTGCAAGGAGGGGTGTGAATCCCGTCACCTCTCGTACTGACCATTGAAATGTACGATATGGAATGCGTTTAGTCCATTTGCGCATCCAAATAAAGGTACCAAACCTAGGAGCAGACAAAAGGAGGCACATGAAACTAAGCAAAGACATACTTCATTGGTTATGTATGTGGGTGCGAGAGAGACAACCATCTGCACGTACGATATGAATTGTGTTCTTAATTTCCTATTATTTTGTTTGTAAACACGTCATTGGCGTACAGTGTGATTTCTTCCTTTATCTTGTATCGCGTTAGTGTTATTCTTTGTATATTTTTGTGGGTGTTATTGTTGGAACATGTCATGTTTTATAAGGAACTGTAAAATTAACCAGCATATAGCACGAAATAATTTTCCATATCCAGAATTCAATTTCATTTCAATTATAAAATAAAATATGGTGCTGATCATAGTATGACCCAGTACTGGGTGGAAAAGGGTGGAGAGCGGCCAACAAAAGCGAGGATGTTCAAGTCACGACTGAAGGCAATGTTGATCGTTTTTTTCGATATCCACGTCATCTTTCATGGTGAATATGTTCCTGCCTGCCAGACAGTGACTGGACAGTTATATGTTTTCCTTCTGGAACAGTTGCGGACCCGCGTTTTCCGTGTGCGATCCTAACTCGCCGAGAACGGCTGGATCTTACACCACGACAACGCGCCAGCCCATTTCTCGTTCATTGTGCAAAAGTTTTTGACAAAAAAAAGGATTCCAACGTTGCGCACCTACCCTATAGCCCCAATATTGCCCCTTACGATTTTTTTTATTCCCCAAAATGAAGTCGTACCTCAAGGGAACTCATGGCAGCGTACAGTAGGTCAAAGAAGCTGTAACCGTGGTACTGAACGGGTTAACTGCGGAGGATTACCAAGGGTGCTTCCAATCGTGGGAGCAACGTTGGAATCGTGTGTAGAGTTAGAGGGAGACTATTGCTAAGGTCAATAAGACAATTTCTGGCGAAATTTAATTTGCTTATTTTTTCATTGAGAAATTCCCGGAACCACATCTCGTATATCTAATAAAAAGTAAAAATCCACTGATCTCTGGTATGTTTACCACTGACAAAGATATTTAAATACTATTTAAAAAATTAAGCGTTTCCAAACAATTCTGTAGACTATATCTTTATACCGAATTGAAATTTTAAGAATATTTAATTGGTGATATTATGTTGCTAGCTTACTACTTTTTGATCTGGATTAGGCTAGCATAACAAAAACCATAAATATATTTTAGCGACGATTTTTCATTTATATTATACAGGGTGTTCCGCATTTGAACGACAGAGAGCAGGTGCATGTAGATGGTCCCAAAATGTTGCAATTTTTCCAAATAATATTTGATATGATAGATTAATATTACTGAATCATTTTCAAGTAACAAAATTTGGTACATGATTTAGGCTTTTATTGGTCTTTGTTTTGACCAAAAAACCAACACAGATTTTTGAAGACGTTGTAATAAAATCGGCAAAATGTAATGGAGCAAGATCAAAAATGAGAAAAAAGTATTTACAGTTAATACTAACTATATAAATAAAGAAATCCTTTTGCTTCTTCAATTTTCAATTTGTTAAAATTGAATTAATTGTTCGTCTTATTTAGAACTGTATTAGATTGTGGATGACTACCTTTATCTAACTTATGAAAATAAACAGTTGAAGGTCAGTGCATAATTGTACATAAAAGATTCCTACATTAAATTAATAATTTTGCCGTTCTAACTATAATAAAGATTTCTTCAAACGCATAAAACACTTAAATTATGTCTATCTGCAATGCGCTTTACTTGATAAATACAAAATTTAAAACTGTTCTTTACTTTATAGCAAAAAAAATATTCTAACCTTGTAACTCAGATGTCCTTATCACAAATTACAATCTGTATGTCACTGAACGTATATAAACAAATTCAAGTCAAATGTATCGGGTTTAAACACTTTTAAGCAGCTGCAGAAGCTAGAATCTACAGCATACTGATTTTGTGGGCCTTGGACTTTGATTATAAAATATTTGAAGGTAATCACAATGCATAAACATCACAATTAATTTCAGAATAGGTACACAGAATATAGGATAAACAATGCTTATAATGGTGATAAAAAATTAATAACTATATATATAGCTTAATTTTGTCCAGTGATAAGATAAAAGAAAATTATTTATATATCTTACATTTATAAGTTGTATATATAATTGTATGCACTTTAATTTATTTATATACCTACTAAATATAAATATAATGTTAGTCGACTATGTTAGGTATATGTAAATAGATAATATGTAAAATTGAATAAAACCTAGGTATTATTAATTACAAATACGTATGACAGTGATAGTTTTATGCATATAAATTTTTTAAACTTGTTTATAAAGTTCAAATGACCTACATAGTACGACGAGTTTCAACCCCATTCATTCAAAAATCAATTCACATATACGACCGCCTCGGCGGGCTGCAGCTCCTTGGTTATATCGATTATACGACCCGAGATGGCGTGACCGTGACGTTCTATTGTTATTTGCAGTTTATAGATCAATGCCATGTTGATATCGAAACCAAAGTGTTTGAAATCTTAGAGTATCTTTCATCTGCACTATAATCAACATTTATGGGTTGCGGACGTTACATGAGGGTGTGTTATTATGGCTGAACCACCAGCTGAATCTGACGTTACTGGAAATACCGAAGAGGACTGGCATATTTTTGAAGTTCTCTGCAAAGATTTAAAGGCGAGTATGCAGCTTTCAAATTTTGAAATATTTAAATGCGCCTTCCTGCTACTACTTGCTTGCTTAATACATTATTTTCATTATTTTCTCCCTTTTCCACAATTTCTCACAAATCCTAACTGAATAAAGACATTAATATGCACAGTTTGCCAACCAACCAATGCAAAACGTAATAATTATAGGTATGTAATGAGACCAAAACATTTTTATGTAGTGTAAGAATAAAAACAGTTGCCTATTTATTTTGATGAAAATGTAGTCTGAATTGTCTGTAAGCAAACAATTTAATTTTCAATAAATCTTTGATCTATTTGATTGACAGAAAAGAATAATCCTTTGTTATATTTATTGAAAGTTGAGAATTCGAAAATATATTCATTTCTCACATTTATCTTTTGTAAAAGCAACACGAACAAGACAACAAATCAAAATAGTCAGTGGCGTAGTACAATTTCTTTCAAAATTTGTCGACGTTATAATCAAAACCAATCACAGTATATATTATTTTTTTAATGAAAAAGTTTATTGGTTTTTGTGACTAAGCCTAAGAATTTTCAAAATAAGATATTACAATAATTTCGTTAACAATATTGATTTAAAAGTAATAGTTTATGTTTTTAGGGGAAATAATATTAAAAAGCTAATTCAAAGCAATCTACTATATATTTCTTACCACATGAAGGCATGTAAGCTGATCTAATACCCGGGTATGTTAAAAAAAGGTACCCAATAGGTAACGTTAGAGTAATAATCTGATTGACTGCCCTGATTTGCTACAGCAATTAAACTTTATTGTTCCAAGAGTCAACTCAAGGGAAGGTAATACTTTTTACTTACCCACTCCGCGTACAAATATTCTTAAACATTCCCCTGTGTATAAAATGTGCACTTTTTGTAATTTATTGTAGCATCGCCTTGACATTTTCAATTCCAGCACTGCCAAGATAAGGTCATTGTATTTTAATTGATGTATTATTTTAATTGTGTGTTAGTTTTTAGACTTAAGATGCATTTATATTCATTATGTGTTCGTGCACTATTTGTATTTATATTTATATCTCTCTTTACTCTCCTGTTCTGTAATTGGGTTTTGTAACCTGTAGAACAGAGCAACAATAAATAAATAAATAAATAAATAAATATCTAAAACAAAACTTAAAAATCTTGAAAGTTACTGTAAAGTAAAAGGCTCGCTTTAACCGATTAATAAAATTATACCTAAATTAGTGCTAGAAAATTCAATATACTTGTGAAAAAGATAGAATGAGTACCAAATTGCGCTAACTATGTTGACATTACATCTAAAAATTCAACCACAATAGAATTTTCGAGTTCTCACAGTTTCAAAAGTGAATTCAAGTATTGAATATTATACAACGTTTTTATTAAACCAGGTATGACTTTTCTGTAGTAAATTTAGTTAGATTAATTTTTATATTAGATAATTATTGAATACAGTTTTGTCTATGGAATTGTTCATTAGCATACGTTGATATATGGTATCAGAGAGAGCATACATATGACTTCATTGATAGAATTGCAGGGGTAGTTAGTTTCACACAATATTGTTAATACCTAATAAAACATGTATTGAAGTGTAGAAAAAAAACAAACAAACAATTAGGAATTAATAGATCATTTAAATGATTTAACCAATAAAATCCAAAGAGGCTTCGTTACTTACCTAGAATTTCATAGATAAACATGGCTTTTCTACTTTGTAAAATCGAAGAGACAAATTTAAACGTGGATTCTATTTAAACTTTCGTGTGCAGGTTTATTATAAAAAACTTACCTAAGCAATGCTCTTTCTTGATAAACATTCTAAAAATTAGGGAAATTAATCTTAACACGTTTAAATATGCAAGGAGCGCATTCGCCAAAACCGGACAGCCGTTCAGTATATAATAAAAATGATTTAAGAAATGAAGATATTTGCACTTTACACTTTAACTGAGATTCGAACGTATAGTTAGACAGTTGATCTGTTGATCTACATTTACGGTTGCTATGGAAACTAAGGACAATTGTTTTCTCATGGCATATCAAGCTATTTAATAGAAACATAGTTTTTAAGATTTGAACAACTGAAATAAATATTAAGCTTTTTGAATCCTCCGGTATTTTAATAACTTCAATATTTTCTAAAGGTTGCGTTCTTGTTAGCAAATGTCTTAAACATTTCTTAAACCATTTTTATTACATACTAAACGGCTGTCCTCTGTTTTGGCGAATGCGCCTCCTAATTGTAGAAAAGTACGGTTAAATTTAAGAAAATATTAAAGCACTAATTATCACTAATATTGTAACACTTGGTATATAGGTATGTTTGTTTCAATCGACTCAAAATCACGTATTCCATCACCTCCTAAAATTATTGTTACGACTTGCAAGACATCCTGTATATTGTCCATAAATTACTTCATAATATACAATATAATGCTCAATGAAAAAATATAATTTTTAAATAAAAATATAATATAAATCCCAAAATTGAAAACACTTACGTAATAGAGACATTGTCTTTTTAAGCATGTCATAAATATATTTCAAAATTATTAGTATTTTTGAATGATATTGTTTATTATTTAGAAAATAATATTTGATGATCATTCTATCAATTAGGAAATCAAATATATTTTCTGCTTGCAGAGCTGCAATATTTTGATTCACTGATATTTTATACATTGTTTTATAGATATTTTATTTGGTATCGATATTTATTCATTTAGTGGTTAGATCTAGGTCAAAAATTTTATTTGGTGATCGCTAAAATAGTGAAAATAAAATTCGATCATAAATCTGTACCAGTTACTTTATTTACCTTAAAATTCTAAACATGCTCAAAGTTGTCGTGTCTTGCAAAGCTTCAATTATACTAATGTGTCTCCAATAACCCGCTTCTATTTATAAAACGAGCTTTCTGATTTTACTGTGTCATTCGGCTCTATTTTTGAGCCGGAAAGCTTTAGGAAATAATGTCGTGCCAGGATAAAAACGTTCACGGTATTGATTTTAAATTTTGTTAACTTCATCAGATTCCGGAATGCTTTACAGAAGGTCCGTACCTTTCAACTCTTCTCCAATTATTTAGTGAGTGTCCGTGAACGATCTCTGCCACAAATGGGTGAGCACCATCAAAACATGCATTTATTTCAAAGAAACTTTCATTCTTAAAACTTAAACACTTACTAATAATTCAAAATGCCGCGTTTTGTCTAAGAAGTAAGTTTTCACTATCAGTTGTGATGCTGAGATTGTAGGTGGTTTATAAAAAAGAGACATATATTTGCGTAATTCGTTAGTTCTAACTCAATAGTTTATAATTCTTAATAATTTATTTTTAACAAAATATTAACTTTTTGTTACTTGTTGTTTATACAATCTATGCAATAATAATTAATTCTCTTTCAAATGGATTTGGCGATTTGTTTTAAACTACTGACGTATTTGTAATGAAATCTACTTTCAATTTTTAATATTAGTTCTTCCACTCATCAATAGATATAAGTAGTTGAAAAACTCTTCTGAGGGAGTGCCATTATTACTGTAATAGATTGTACATTATAGAAACTAACAGCAAAGTTTCTATTAGTAGAAAAGAGATGGAAAAAATCATCTTATTTATTAATAGACTTATAATATCTCTATCTAACACAGTATAATTTGAGACAAAATCGATTTCTGCCCAAACAAATCAAGAATGAAGTTAGTAAACACTTGTTTCTACACTGTAATTGATTTTCTCTGGAATTGCGTTGTAACCAGTTGTTTTAAACTGATTCCTGCAGTCTGTTCTGCTAACGGCGTGGTAACAACTGTAATGTGTATAGTAATTATACTAGATATATGGATTCATGGCACTACAAACATTGGGTAAGTAGTAGATATTAGTCTAATTTTTCATTATTACTGATTTTATAGTGAAAATCAAAGAGATGAATCGTAAAAACGTTTTGTTATAAAATGTAGATCTGTATTTACATTCATTATTCGTAAATTATACTGTATATCTGGTTAGTACACCCTTCTGATTCATAATCAAAGGAATCGATACCGTATAAATCATCAATCGTCCTATAAATATACTTTGAAAAGATGTCCTTCACCTAGGTAGTTACAACTGGTATGATATTACTTCCCGATTACACACTACTTCCATTAACATTATCGAGCATCTATGGGCTTTTAGGCAACACATATATTACTATGTCGTTCTATTTAAAAATATATGCACAAATCTTTCGTAGAATATAATTTAAAATAATAATAATTTATAATGACATACATTGTTGGTCATAACATATGACCAACAACTTCATCGATTATTTAAATCGTTAAGATTGTCGTCTATATCGTTTCCGCATCAAGTATAGTACTAGTAAGTTGCCTACATTTTAATATATATGACGTACGTATTTATTTTAGATGGAAGAGGCTGACGTGGACGCGACAACGTCGCTCAAGAGCGAAATAGCAGCTCTACAGTACAAAAGAGATCGCCTGCAAGCAGATTTGGACGAAATGAGGTCTCAGGTTAGATCTCGTGACCAGCGATGTCTGGATTTGCAAGTGGAAGCAGATCAGTTGAGAGAGCAGGCTGCAAGACAAAACGCGATCATAGGTTCCTTGAAAAAACGCGTTCACGAGTTGGAGGAAAGAGAGAGGAATTTGATAGCAGCGCAAGGACGACATGAAATAGCTCTTCAAACAGCTCACAGAGACGTGAGGTACAATGAAGAGAAAGTGAAAGAACTGGAGTCAAAATTAAGAAGTTTAGAATTAGATCTTCACGCCGAGGAACAGAAGAAAGAAGCAGCCAGATTACAGTTGCAAGATTTCGTAAGAAGACTGTCTGTAGCACTAGGATCAGACTTGCTCGATTATCCTCACATATCACCCGAATCGCTTGTCCACAAAGCTTCTGAACTTGTTCAGGTAACATAATATGCATATTAATTTAATTTAGTTATTAATGAATACATAGGAGACTTCCAGACTAAGAAACAAAGCTAGCAACATCCATGACACTCTGGGCACAGTCGAAATAGACCTTAGAACATGCAAGGAGAACCTGGAAAGGTCCATGGCAGACAAGGAATGTCTACAAAGGCAAAGCGCTACGCAGATATTAGAAATAGACCGTTTGAGACAAGAAAAGGAATCATTGGAAATGCAGCATAGGGTAACTGAAAGAGAATTGAGCGAACTGAAAGAGAAATTAGCTTTGTCTAGTCGGAGTTTGGGCAGTGCTACAGGAAATATTGCTCAACAAGAAGCTATGATCTGTCAGTTAAGAGGTAAATGATTTCTCTTTGCTTTATGAATATCTATAATAATCGATGAACAATGAGGTACGTTTCAGTTCTGTTCTAAGTAAACATTATTTTACGCTTCTAAAGTAATAAGCTTTAACATATTATTTTTCATTAGATATTGCTCTTAATTCTGAACTTAAAAACTTTTAAAATTTTCTTTTACTAGTCACATCAAAACCACGATATGACCTGGAAAAAGAGTGACTGAGAAGTTTATTTGTTTCATTTAAGGTTAAGCACTCTTGAAAACTTTAATGCACATGCAGATTCACTTCCAATAGGCCTAAAGCTCTAAGAATGTGTCAGGAGATCTGTCAATATTGGTGAGTACATAGTAGACATATAAATCATTGCTACAATTAATATTCAAATATCAAATGCTGACCTTATAAGGTAAAATATAAGAATGCAATTACTTCAGTACAGGAAGAAAAGTATTTAAAAATTGATCTGTAAATGCTTTCACAAAGTATTTTCCACTACAAACACAGAGGATATAAATCGCAGAGCTATAGAATTAAGGTTATATAATTAAATTTAACTATAAATATCATCATCATGTAACTATTTATTAGATTATATGAAAATAAATTTTATACATGGTCATTTTGTTGTAAAAAGTGTCTTCTATGTATGCTATTTTAATTTTTAGATGATGTCAAAGTAAAAGACGAGAAAATCCAACGCCTTCAAGCAGAAAACAAACACACCCTAGAATCGCTGGCCATAATCCTGAGCACGCCGTCGAGATTCGTAGAATCCTTAGAGTCGGCAATCAAGGACAGGATCCACGAAATCATAAACGACAATAAGGATAAGACAGCTGTAAGGCATAAAATCTCTGGAACTTGTCTCTTTCTAACAATGTAACGTTTCAGCAATTGGAATCCCTACGTGACAAATTAAACCACGAAAGTCAGCAGCTGTCAAGACAGATCTCTCTCTACGAGCAAGCCACGTCCAGGATTCGGGTCCTTGAAGATGAAAAGAATCATCTGGACGCCCGTTTACATAAAGCGGACGCGGAAATTACTACTTGCGAATTGTCGAGAGATGGCTTAAAGAGAGACAAACACACGGTAAGCAATTTTGAACTCGCAAGGTGGGGTGTCGGACTAGTGTTTGTAGTTTTCAATCACCTTGTATAAATAAACTGATGTGGTAGCGTGTACTTTATTTCTACTAATAACAGATATTTTGTTCTTATTATTTCAAGACGATAGTTGCCTTTACAATATCTGGCGTCCGGTATTTCATCTACGTGATATTTTTCCAGTTCATGAATTTCTTGGAACGTCTAGCAAGGGCCCTGAATATGGATGAAATATCCCACGATATAGGCGTTGATTTGCATACAGAATCTTTGCTTCTGCGAGCAGAACAGCTTGCAAGATTGGAGAGTGAAAAGTTGGTGGACAAGGTAGGTAATTTAAATTTCCTAGGACACGTTATGATTGGGTACAGGGTGGCCTAAGTTTGATAGATTTGACTAGAAAGGCAAATTTTAAAAACCGTTAAAATAATTTAAAAATGACCTCAGCAGCGCTGAAGCTTTTTAAAACTTAATATATGGGTGTTCGGGAAAATGTGGGAAATCTCTCGGGTGCAACTTTCCTGTTGTTTGAATGAGTTTCGTATCGTACTTTGTTGTCGAGAAAAAAAAAATAGAAATCATGGCTCTTTTTATTAAAAATAAAGCAGTTTACTATTGTTTTTCTCGTAAACGATTCATTTTATCGACAATAAACAAGAGTACTTTTTTTTAGTCTAAGATTGAAGCTACCCAGATTTATTATTTTAAAGCCTTCATCATACAGGGTGTTAAAAATTTTGGCATTAAGTTGCAAACTTAGCCCGCTTATTAATATGTTTCAAGGACACTATTTTAAGAGATCCTTACTAGTGTCCATCACATAAAATTTTTATTAAATTATATTGAGTACTTTAACAGTTATTCCTTCAGGGATACGTATCTCCGTAGGGAGGGCCTATTGGCAAAAAAAAATTATAGGGACTTTTCATCTTATATTTCATATTCTATCTGCGCCCGAGAGATTTTCCACATTTTCCCAGACACCCTGTATATTTTTTTATAACGTAGGTAACATTGACCAACAAAGTTATATCAATAAAGCATAGAAATGTTTAAAAAATCATCTTATCTATTTCCAAAACAAAAATTTATAACCTACTTTTTGATATTTAGGTATTTTGATGGAGAATTATATACAGTATGCGCCAAAAGTATGGAATAAATTCAATAAAAACGAAACAATTATTTTTTGGAAGCAATCCTCGAACAGGTCGATTTTTAATTTAAAAAATATATATTTTATCGTAAAATGCGATTTTCAAATGTCATTTGTTTTCGAGTAATGACGTCATCGATTTTTTTTTAAATGGCAACACCATATTTTTTTCCTTGATTCTGAAAGATCATTTAATTCTCTATCAGACAGTACTAAAATTTTGCCCTCTTGCATAGGAAAGATTTCGAGTAAATGATGATTGAATGTTAGAAAACGTAAATCAATTAAAAAAAATGCAAAAACGTTATCAAGTTTAGTTTTTCGAATTCCATAGTTCTTTCATGGATCACGTAGGTGAAAATCTTTGCAGTGTCATTGTCACACCGACTCTCTAATAAGTATTGTAAGCGACATAGAAATTATTATTCAATTTAAAGTATTATGGCACATTTAACTGTTACTCAAAGAATTGAAATTTTAATTCTTATCGGATGCGGGAATATGACTAGAACTCAGCAGGAAGTTTGCAATTTTATTTAATGAAAAATATCCAGATCGCCCTATCAGCCATTCAACAGTCAGTAAGGTAGAGTCTAAATTTAGAGAAACTGGCAATGTTGTAAATATTCCAAAACCTGGACGTCCAAGCATTAATGAAAATCAGAAACAGAACATTTTGATAAGTATGGTGGATAATCCTCATAATTCTTCACGATTGGTTGCATTTGCGCGCCCTGTACGAGATTTTTTGGACTACTGTTTTCCTGGGAGGTGGATCGGCAGACGCGGACCGTCAATCGTCATTTACTCGAAAGCTTTCCTATGTAAGAGGACAAAATTTTAGTACTGTCTGATAGAGAATTAAACGATCTTTCAGAATCAAGGAAAAAAATATGGTGTTGCCATTTAAAAAAAATTGATGACTTCATTACTCGAAAACAAATGACATTTGAAAATCGCATTTTATGCTAAAATATGTATTTTTTAAATTAAAAATCGACCTGTTCGAGGATTTTTCCCAAAAAATAATTGTTTCGTTTTTATTGAATTTTTTCCATACTTTTGGCGCATACTGTATTTAGAAAACTCGAAAACTACAGGAAAATCACATACAGATCCACTCCTTTGTATTTCTTAAGTACCTAATCTCATATGTGTTGGTCTATAATTTAATTATGGCTATATCTACAAACTGTTGTAGTCTCTACGTGTATTAAACTTGCTTGCTGTATTTTAATGTCATAAAAATTTTCTGTATAAGTAGCTGCTTTGCTGTGGATACGGAACTTTGCCCAGACTATGCCACTTACGACGTGAGAGGTCTTTTCATGACATACCCTTACGCGATGTAAGAATTTATGCAGTAGGAGAAAAGTTCAACTTGTAGACTTATTCGCTTCATCGGATCCAGTCATATCTTAGGATAATATCTAAATTTTAAAACGAATGACACTTTTCATATATTACATATGCTTCCCTGCTTACCAAAGAATAAATCAATAGCAGTTTGTTGTCTAACGCAACTTATATCTACCATTTCATTGCATCATCGGTTTTTACAATTGTTACGGAAATATGATATGGACTGGATTTTCAATTTTTTACGTAATATGCATTTTGCACCAATTTTTTATATTATGCACAGTATTCAATTCATCTTGGCTCTAGAATATCAACTATTGAGACATAAAATGGTATTTCTTACAATTTTAAATAAAAATTGCAATATTTATCATTCCCATTTATAAATTCATAGGCATTAATGTTTGAATCCTGATATTTTTTTTTCTAAAATTCTTTCTATATTTCTCAAATTAAAAGGTAGATTTAGCATGTCTTCGATATTTGATATCTAAATCGCAATAATTTTATTAAAAATATACAGTAGATCTTCACATGCGTTTATATATTCCACATAGTGTACTGTTGGTTGCATATTTTGAAATAAATAATATGACTGAAATAGTAACTTGTTTAGCAGAAGTTATACCCATGAGTATTTATACCAAGAGAGTCAATCCTTAATAAAGACCTAAATAGTTATCATAATTCCTGTTAGATGTCGTACTGTGTAACAATACGCATTTATTCAAACGAAGGAAATAAAGCGCTACTATTTTAATCTGCAAAAAACTGTGAAAGCGTTTCGAGGGCGTGGCCGCGTGACCCTTTTTCATATACCTGCCTAAATAATAAGATTGTTGCAATATATTTATATTCAAACCACAGATCATAAAGTTTGAAACATAAGCAGTTTATTTTATTGCGTTAGAGAAGTAAGAATATGAACTGTAAATTCGACATACCTACTTCTATAAAGAGACATATAGAACTGCAGATTATCGTGTGGGTTTCTCTTAATGCATAAGATGCATTATTATTTTGCGAAAAATTCATTAGTAAAAATTCTAAAACACCAAGTATCTTTTTTCAATGTTTGATCTAAGTATAATTTTGTGATGGTGTGAAATAAATATTATTTTGTAGTCTTTTTGAAGAGTAATTTTTAAATTAAAATTAAATTTAAATTAATTTAAAAATTCAAATAATTTAACATTTGTGCATGCAAATTTAAATAAATTTACATGCGCTAATGTTTTTAGTAAAAATAATTTGTGAACTTTACAGGCCTCATCAGAAAAGAATGTGTTTCAAAATTTATTATTTTAAGTATTATATAAGGTAAACCATTAATGATGTGCCAGAGTAGGAATGACAGTTTTGGAGCAAAATATGAAGATATAGCTAAATATGCCTTACTAAAATGTTGCTGTGGAAAAAGATACAGGTTTACATATTCTTTTTCGTTTTTTTTTTAATAACTAGGATCGCTTAACCGATTGTCATCAAATTTGGTAGGGAAACATATTTTAAGAAAAGCAATCATAATTTATGTAGTAGGTACCTATTAAAACAGATAGACCATTGCCAGATGATGACAATTTCTATCTTATTTTTTGTTAACGAAATTCCTACCGTTTCCCAGAAAACTGATCTAAAACAACCAAATGTATTTTTCGACGTGAGGAAATATCTTAGGAGCATTAGAAAATTGCCATATTGAAAATTTTCTGTAATTAGCTGTAATAATTAGTTTAATTAATTAAGACATGTAGAAGTAGAGAGAGTTGGCTCAAGGGCTAAGTTGTTTTTACTGCTCTGTTGTTATTTTAGTCCATAAAAGTAAATATGAAGATAATTTTTTTTTCAAATATGAATTTTTTTCCAAAGTTACTCTGGACATTTAAAAAAAGTAAACGACTCATTGATAACTACTAATTTTTTTAAATTAAATTTCAATCAGTTGAGAGATACTTGCGTTAATACAAAAAAAGAAAACACAAATAAAAATATTTCAACTTTGACACCTTGTATCTTTTTCCACAGAAATATTTTACGAAGATATATTTAGCTATATCTTCATATTTCCTCCCAATGATGTTACTCCTCTTCTATGTCCCCTTATTAATGGCCCACCCTGTATATTTTTATCGACACGTATTGAATGACTTCTTCACTTGAATTTACCAAAGCTGGAGGAGTATGATAAAAGTGTTATCTGGCGGTTAATATATTTTAAGCTTTAACTTTCATTGATACGCGAAAGTGAATATGAACTGGACAACTGCACTTCTGTATTTTTTTTTATTAAAAATCGTGATGAAATTACTATAATTACTTATCAGAATTCAAAATCTATCATTATAGTCGATTTTCGCCTTGCGCGGAAAAGTTTTATTCCTGGAATGTTTCGTCTATTACATTTTAAAAATTAACATTTATTTCCTGCCTGCTTCCTCATGACTAACACATTCACTTAATAATAAAATAAACAGTAATCCTATCAATTTTAAGTACATATAAGCTTTTGAAATAACAATGACACTCTCTCAAAACAGTTTTTGAACTTCTCGAAGTTCTGAGTAGAAACTCATTAAATTTATATTGGTAAGTGAAACAACTAATTACTAATGTTAAAAGTTGAAAGTAGATCTCATTACAAATACGTCAGCAGTTCAAAAGAAATAGCAAGATTGAATTTAAAGAGTGTCAATATTATTGGAAACGATTGTACATAACATAATATGTATGAACCAATCATCTTCGATGGGAGGAGCTTTCAAAATTATATATCCAAATTCATGTCATTTTAGTATCTAATATTGCGCCATCTATTAGCAAATAGCCCAAGCGTAAACGTTCTTTTTGAGTTCGTTTCCCATTACGCGAGAGTTGGTTTCCCATTCAGGCCAACAAGGTCTCCCATTAGATTGACTGGTCTTAGTGTATATAGTCAAGGGTTATACATATTAATTCTATAGTTACAACGCACAGCATGGTATTCATAAATATTTCGTTCTGCTTTGGGTCCCGTATCCTACTAATTTCTTAGCAAAGCCTACTTACTGTTTCAGTCTTAGTATCAAACAGATAATTAACTAATTTTTATTTATCTTTGGTAGACTGCGCTGGTATACCAACTTCAAAGAAGAGTTCGAACTCTCCGCGAGCAGCTGCAGAGGAAGGACCTTCATTTAGATTTACTTCGGAGGAAATTATCCTTACAGGAGGACAACACTAAAACGAAATGCCTCCTTCAGAACGAAAGAGACGAGGCCAATATGCGAGTTAAAAAATTGGTGAAGCAAGTCGACAGACTTCAGTTGCAACTGTCAGAAGCCAAAAGTCAAATTAGAGATTTGAATTCTCAGTTGGGTGAAGCAGCAGATTATAAGGTAAGAACAATAAATTAAGTATTTTAAAGGTAAAAATAATTGGAATAAGGTCCCCAATAGCCAAATAGACTCTTTATTCTACACCATCAACGTTTCAACGTAGTGATATAGAATAACACTATCCCTAAACTATACATTAAGTAGATGAATTTTATGTTTTAATTATATCGATTTGTTTCAGATAACAGCGTTAGAAAGGGGAAGAAAAATCGAAGAGTTACAGAAACGATTGATTGAATCAGAGTCTCTCAGAACCAAATACAATAGAAAAGTTACAATCCTGAAAGATCAGGTCAGACAGACTGGTGAAACTATCGAACAAGAAAGAAATATCGGTGAGCATTCCATGCAACTGCTCAGGGATGAATTGGCTCGAGTTAAGGACACTCTCTCTGACGTACAGAGACGTGAAGCCCAGCTTCAAAGCTTCAAGCATTCCGTTGCTAAAATCCTAGGCGTAGCCCTTCCAATGCCTGACTATGAACTCATCTCTAGATTGCAGAAGCTCGTGGACGCTCATCATGACTTCACTCTCGTTTCTCGAAGATACGATGATCCTGTTCTCAGGTTAACTGCTAGAAGTCCAACGGGTGGCAGCAGGATTTCTAGGACTCCAGATAGGTCAAGATATGACGATTCTGGTTACACTGATGCTGCTGACTTGGATGATATTGATGATGATTTGTTTAAAAGGCAGAGTAGGCCTATATGACGAGCACATTTCAGGGACTATTAGGGTTTAATTTGACGATTGACTGACGAGGTTAATAAACCAAAGGAAGATTGCTTGATGTTCTGATGTGGATGTTAATGGGATTTTAGGTTGTGGAAGCGTTGAACTAGAAAGAATTGAAATGAAAATGATCGTTGGTAGAATACAAATTTGTTGCAAATGGATGATTGATGAAATTAAGTTGGCACTCTTTCCTCCTTTCCTTTCCTTATTCAATTACTAATAGGTAATGTTTTATTGATGAAAATCAAATAGCTCCATTCATTTCATTTGTTTATTAACCTTTATTGACCAATGTGTTCATGATGTCTTCATGTTCTAAATTTATATTGTCTTGTGACTGCACTTTTTGAACAAATTCTACACCTAAATATTACTAAATAAACAAATTTTCATAATTCTCTCTTGTTTTGTTTAACCCCATAAGCACAACGGTACTTAAATATTATATAAATTCTAGTTGTATTTATAACATTTATATGTGATATACCACATTTTCTAATATTATAATGTGCTAGGAAGATAAAAGTTCTGCTAATGATTAGACAATGCCCGTTGTTTTAAACTTACCCACCCACTTTTTACAAGAGAAATGCAACAATAAACACTGTCTTTATCTGTAATGTGCGAACGGAAGTTTATATCAAATAATGTTTATTATTAAGTCTGTGACCGTGGAGAAGAGACCGTTACATTGCAACCACAGCGACAGATAACTGTAGACTGCGAAGATAATTTATGATTGTTAATTTTTTCAGCATTCGATCAGTATAATATTTAATAAGTTAGAAATAATTTTCAAGGTAGCTTTTAGAATATTCGCAACGAAATTTTATCACATACAGGCTAATTCATTTTATAGCAATAATTTAAACATTGATAGTTTAATTTTTCTTATGACTGATAAGTGAAGCAATATTTTTTAACTCCTCGCATCAATTATGTTAAAATTAGCCGAAAATTATTTGTTGTCACTCCAAAACCCGTTAAACCAATTATTAAGTTGATGTCATAAAAACTTTCATACACAGAACGAAAACGGAGAAATTCAAAATAGATTTTAGCACTGTATCTTTAAATTGTCAACTGTGACAGTAAATTTAGTTCAGCAGAACTGGACCTAAACTCAATAAATTTTAATTATAAAATATCAAATATATACCAACAATAGAAGTGCGACACTTAATTTTTTGAACTAATCTTTACTTAAATATTACCCCTTCTTATATTATTTGTAAGACTTCTTCCCACAGCAATATTTCTTGCCTTGTCTCGTATTACATTTTTGTTTCAAAATCTTGACTTTTATCTTGCAATTCATGCTGTCAAATCTTGTCTTGTCTTTCAAGGTCAAGAAAAAGCGAGACAAGACTGCCAACACTACTATTTTGTACCAAGGTATGTTTGACCCAATCGTCTTACTTTAGTCTGCTGAATATTTTGTTTCGAAATTTCCCATTCGTAACCAATCGTCCTGTATTTATCATACATTTGATTGATATTGTGGGAAACTGTGCTTAATAATTTATTTTTCATTAAGATGATTAATGGAAAAGTTTTTTGAAACTGTTACATAAATAATACATTTAGGAAATGCTGGACAATTCTGTTGAAACATATATTGCAGTAATAACTAACGAAAAAAACTATATTACTTAGACAAACCATTATTTATTGCCATACTGGTACATACAATAAAACTGCTTGTAAATATAATTAATAGTTTTGTTAGTATCAGTCCAGACATGTTCAGTATATTACTCATCATCATCATCAACGACTCGATCACTCTCTAGTACCTACTTCCCAAAGCAGACCCAAATTGACGATAATTCTTTCAGATACCTTTCTCGGTAACCTGACTTTCTCTGTCACTTCTTTCGCATCCTCTTCGATATGTTCTCGAGGAATGTGTCTGATTTTTTTACTTTCCATTTTGAACTTATTTACTCTGCTGAGAATCGCCAATCCATTCAAATAATACTGAAAGTATCCGCATAGATAACTCATTAATGTTATTTAGTTATTTACGATTTCTACACAAGTGTATATTATCAGCGTTATACAGAAAATACACATTTATTTTTAACGATGTTGTTGTTGGCTTGAATTTTTATGACAAATACACGTAAGTTTTGCTCTAATCTAAGCAATTAAATCTGCGCGGGTTTAGTTGTTACTCGAGAATTACTACCAAGTGAATCATTTTTTGGAAGGCCGTATTATGCGAGGCATATAAGCTACCTTAATTAAGTACAATCGAGCATGGTACTAATTTAACCATGACCCTTAATCTAAAAAACAAAGCCTTACACACCTACATTAGCTCATTATGGAATTGATGTATATGTATTAATAATATGATAAATTGATATTCGATGGTTGTTTCATAAACAATTGTATGACAGCATCAATGATATTAAAATGTATTAGACTTCACAAGTTTATATATACAGAGTGATTAAAAAATACTAGAAAAAACATTAAATACAGGATATACATGAAAAATTATTTGACTAGTATTTTTTGTTTTTGATTTCTCAATTTTGGGGGCTCTTAAGGACGCCACTGGAAATCGGTTTTTCTCGAATACCTCTTAAAGTACCCAATATAATTTAGTAAAAATTATAAAGACTTTAAAATAATAAATCTGGGAAGCTTCAACCTTAGATTAAAAAAGAATACTCTTGTTTATTGTCGATAAAATGAACCGTTTAGGAACTAGAACAGGGAAGGTTTATCTTAAGATGTATAATCCGAAAAAATACAAAATTTAAAAAACGCAGTGGTGTGCCAGGAGGCACCTTAACGAAATTATTGAAAAACTTCATAAGATGATTCAATATGCGAACATAGGTCGAACTTTTCCTCGTAAACGATTCATTTTATCGACAATAAACAACACTGTAAAAAAAAATTACAGTAAAAATAGATGGCAATTTATTTACCATACATTATTGCTGTGATTTTCTTATAGATTGTGATTTTACAATTAAACTGTAAAATTTCATTGTAAATTTATTTTGCGATGTAATTTTCCGTTTAGTAACTGTAATATTACTTTGTAATTTTACAATACAAAAATTTTTACAATGTAACTTATATAATTACTTATAAAAGTACAAAGTAACTTTACAACCAATTGTATAATTACATTGTAATAAAACATTTTTCACCATAACTACAATGTAATTTTTATTTATTGTACAGGATGGTCCAGTTTGGACACTTAGGTACCTATAGAAGATTTCTCCTATTTTTGGAAAAGACAGAAAAATGTTAAGCAGCTGTTTCGGGCTCAATTTTCGAGAAAAGTTGAATTGAAGAACATTTCGATTTGTTTAAAAAATACCTACGTGATGTTTTTCAATTTTGGCCGTTCTCTATGATAACTGTGAAACTTTTCTACTTATAAACATATATTCCAGAATTAACAATTGTTACTTACCTTACGTAACAATCATGTCAGGCTTTTCTGTAAGTGTCTCAATAACATCACTGGATCAGGATGTTATTTTAAAAGAAAAATTTTCTAAACTAAATATTCGTTCTATTAAACATTTTTGCACAAATTGTGTGAAAAACATACTATTACTAATCGATTATATAAGTTCAGCTCAGTGAGCTAATCCGTAGTTACAGCTACCTATTATATCTTCAATAATTTAACTACCTTATTTTGTTTAATTTTTTGAAGTGAGAAAAACATGTAGGTACACCTAAGTGGTAAGCTACGAATATAACGAATATATTTTACTTTTTGATAGATTAGTAAAAACGTAGGTAATGGCTCATATTATTGTCGACTACAAAAATTGCTGCTGCTGCTTTCACAGATCCAACATTAATTTTACTATTTTTTCTAGTATGTTATGCAATTTTGAATAAGAGTTTATAATGTTAGAATAAATATAGTTAGATTATGAAAAATTAAATATTAAGGTCTTTCGATATTTTTTATTTAATTTGGTACCTGTACATTTAGGCCATTTTTACAAAACAGGACACTTAACGTTATACAAAACATATAAAACAAAGTAAATCTGTATATTGTATATATCAAATAATAAAGTTTCTTGTATATGTAAACATAAAAAAAATAAATATTTTATAATATTCAAACGAGATCTAATGTGTAATATAGGTACCTACAATTTAAATATAATTCTAACGTAGAAAATAATATATTGTTTATATGTAAGATGAACAGAGTTCAGTCTGCAGTTGGTATTTGATTTTTGTAGATGCAAAAATACCATTGTTCCTTTGCTTTAATAATTCTGTATAAAATACATACCTATTACGTTATCTCATATAGGTTATGTTATAAGCTACACAAGACAAAACTACTTATTGTAATAAAAACACTCACTAGTCACTCTAGATTAGATTATTTTGCTAGTCACTACTCACTAAATTAATTATGTAAGTACTTAAGTCCTAGGTACACGCTGCATTTGTCGAAATAAAGCATGCTTTATTTAGGTTATGTTACAACCAGCACTAGACAAACCTATTTATAGTACTAAAAACACTCACTTGTCACTCTAGATATGATTATATTGTTAGTCACTACTCACTAAATTAATTATGTAAGTACCTAGGTCCTAGATGAAGCAAGAAATAATGAAGGCGTCACCACCCAACGCTCTCAACGGTTAGTGGCAGTGCGTTTTAAAATTAGTAGTATCTTCACACACAAATTAAGCATATTTTTACAGTCAATTATATAGTAAATTTGGTATGTTCAGTAATTTTACAATGTAGAAGTGGATTTCACATTGCTAATTGTAAATGTATTACAATATATTCTATAAATGTATATATTACATTATAATTACATATGAAGTTTACGGTTTTGTTGTATATTGGCAGTTTTCTTGTAAAATTACAATCGTCAGTGTAATATCATCATTATTTTTAGAATTATTTTAAGACTATTATAAGGATATTTTTACAAAGTATATTTGTAAAGTTACTGGCCTTTTTTTCAGTGAAGAGTACCTTTTTTTAGTCTAAGGTTGAAGCTACCTAGATTTATTATTTTAAAGTCTTTATCATACAGGGTGTTACAAATTTAGGCATTAAGTTGTAAACCTTAGCCCGCCCCTGGTAAACTAAAAAATCTAAATATGTTTCAAGGACACTATTTTAAGAGGACCTTACTAGTATCTATCACATTAAATTTTTATTAACTTATACTTTATTTTAAAAGTTATTCAAGAAAAACCGATTTCCAGCGGCATCTCTGTAGGGAAAGCTTGTAGGAAAAAAATTATAGGAACTTGTTATCTTATTTTTTCATGTTATATCTGCACCCCCACATTTTCTCGGACACCCTGTATTCCCATTTTTTTCCTAGTGTTTCTGAATCACCTTGTAGGTAAATCTTGCAATGACTACAATTATGGCCACACTGTATGATGAGCAACTGTACTTTTAAGAGTGACATAATCAGATTATATCTACAAGAGCATCAATAAGATATCATGTTATTATATCCTAGTTATGGATCAATAACTTTTTATTTAAATTATCCAGGTCAATCTCCTTCCCGAAATTATACTAATCTAACTAAAATTTGTTACATAACTATGCCGTTATCTAATTCAAAATGAGCTTAATCGAATTTGAAAATCTAGATGCGTGTCCACCTACTCTCGCATGGCAGTATAAATGATAGCTTTACGATACAGTTCATGTTTTCTTTATGAAAAGATAGAAGCAAATTACGAAATAACAACTATACATGTTAAATGAAAGAAATAAGCGTAGTTAAAATCGTTAAATTATGGTTTTATTTATCTTCGAATTGCAATTATTGTTGATTTAATAAGTGCTTTACTCATAATCACCGAAACGCGTACATACATTCAAGAAAAATCAAAGCGACATCTGTTTCAGCTTTCTAATGTATTCCGGGGAAGCAGGAGAAGATATTTATAGGTGTCATTTACCGTTTTCCAGACAATGGAACCAACTGCGTAAGGCTTGCGAATTTTACTTCGTAAAAATTTAAGGTTTGGCTAAATGTGTACGGCATATCTGTGGCTGCGGATGCAGTAGTTTTTGTTGGATATTACGATACGAGGAAGAGCAAGATTTGGTCAGAGGCGTGCCGTTTCTGATGAGTCTTTTGATGACACATCAAAAAAAAATTTTATGGAAACAATCTATTGACCCTATGCGTTGGTTTATGAACAATGGGGAAATTGCTAATAATAATAATAATAATAATAAGAATAAGAATAAGAATAAGAATAATAATAATAATAATAATAATAATAATAATAATAATAATAATAATAATAATAATAATAATAATAATAATAATAATAATAATAATAATAATAATAATAATAATAATAATAATAATAATAATAATAATAATAATAATAATAATAATAATAATAATAATAATAATAATAATAATAATAATAATAATAATAATAATAATAATAATAATAATAATAATAATAATAATAATAATAATAATAATAATAATAATAATAATAATAATAATAATAATAATAATAATAATAATAATAATAATAATAATAATAATAATAATAATAATAATAATAATAATAATAATAATAATAATAATAATAATAATAATAATAATAATAATAATAATAATAATAATAATAATAATAATAATAATAATAATAATAATAATAATAATAATAATAATAATAATAATAATAATAATAATAATAATAATAATAATAATAATAATAATAATAATAATAATAATAATAATAATAATAATAATAATAATAATAATAATAATAATAATAATAATAATAATAATAATAATAATAATAATAATAATAATAATAATAATAATAATAATAATAATAATAATAATAATAATAATAATAATAATAATAATAATAATAATAATAATAATAATAATAATAATAATAATAATAATAATAATAATAGCAAATTCAGTCCCTTGCAGTAATACACCTTCGGTTATAATTAGTGTTACTTACATTATCATGTTGATAACTTAGCAAAGAGATAAATTGGGCATGGTGATCAGATATATCAGGATCAAAGTTACCTACTTCTAACATACAATCATCAATACTTGTAATAATATTATCCAAACATGAAGCTGAAGTTGGAGTAACTCTGGTAGGATCAGTAATTTTAAAACTTAAACCATAAGTATACAAAACATCCAAAAATTGTCTTACAGTTAAGGTATCACTTGTTAGTTCCACATTCAAATCACCCATAATAACAATATGCTTATATTTGCAATGTAAATAATTAATTAAAGAAGTAAGACAAGTTTTAAAAACCTCAAAATCTCCAGAACTGGATGATCTGTACACACAGACAAGGACAGTATGACAAGTTAAAATTTCCATGCCGCAAAACTCAGCGTGCACCGGAATTGAAAACTTATTTAAATCTACGGCTTTATACTTAACATTATTATGTGCAAAAATTGCAACACCACCATGTGGTGTATTTCTACAAAAGTACGATGCAAGTGAGTAATCTGTAAACTTAATACAACCAATGGAATGCATATCTAACCAGTGTTCAGAAAAACATACTATATTAAAATTGTTTACTGATAAAAGATGGCGCAGTTGATCTAATTTGTTTGTCAAGCTTTGGGTGTTTAAATGAAGAATTGTCAGTTTACCTTTACAGCCAGTCAAATTAGTATTATGAGTCGTTATGACTTCTTGTCTATCCAGAGAGGCAGATGAATCAGGAGGAGTTCTGTTGAGTTCCACAGGGCTGAGAGGTAGATTTCCTCGACAGAAAAAACTGGTTCACTCGAATACCCGGAGGCCATATCCCAGATTTCGTAATAATGTGTGCTTTATCATTAGGCACCGAAACTTTAAAGGAAGAATAAACCGTCGGGTTTCGGGAGTCAAGCCTCGTCACCTGAGCCTCAGGTACCAATTCTCGCAAAAACTGAACCAGTGACTGCTCGTCGGCATCAGGGTCCCAGTTTGTCGTATGAAAGTGCTTTAAATTGGACATTTTAGCGGCTTTCAGTGAGGGAAAATTAATAGGTGGGCAATTAGCATCGCCTGTCAAAATGTTTCTAGACCTTCTCAAATCTTTAGAAGGATGTTGGTGATTTGGAACAACGGATTTAGCAGCATCCTGTATATCGTCATTTAAATGAATCAAATTTTTACAAGCAGCTGACGTCTGTGCTAGATGAACAGCATGCGATACAGCCGATGTTGTGACATGCGAAGGAGCCAACTTGGAACCATTACTGGGTTTGCGTTTTTTTGTATTTGCAGTCACCGATGCGAAATTGCTACTTGACTGGATTTGAATACTTCCATCTTCAACAGTCTTATTCTGCACACTCGGTTCGCGTTTCAGATAAGATACTTGATCCCGTAAGGACTCAATAGCAACAGACTGAGTTGCTATAATGATGTCTTTTTGTCGAATAAGTTCCTCCAAATATTTTATTTTTATTTCGTCGCAACTGCTAGCAACTTTAGTTTCGTTCACTGTAGGAATATTAGAGTCCTGATTGGGAGCAACGTCGGCCGTACAACAATTCACACTTGTTTCGTCTAGAAATTTAACGGTTTTCAACGCATTTAAACAACTTTTGTGAGAAGTAACTCCACATACAATACATCTTAGGCCAGTCTGAACTGTGTTTCTGCATCTTTTACACTTGTTAACCAAGGAAGTCGAAGCACTGGTAGACATGTTAAATATTTTCAAAAATAGATTATATTAAATTAAATTAAATTAAATTAAATTAAAGTGTCTATATAAAATAAAATACAGTCCAATTGACCGACGGCCGTTTGTCTAGGAATAAAAAACGATAAACACACAAAATAAAAAGCGAATAGATAGCCAAATGCAGTCTAATTCGGACTAAAGCACTAATTAAAACACTGTAAACTATTAGAATACGGCAGTTCAATACAGTACTAATTAAAACAATTAAAAATTGATCATTTTCCACCAGTTTACAACGAAATTTGAAGAGCACAGTGAACATACGTGTAACAGGCCGCGAGTCAACTCGAATCAAATAATAATAATAATAATAATAATAATAATAATAATAATAATAATAATAATAATAATAATAATAATAATAATAATAATAATAATAATAATAATAATAATAATAATAATAATAATAATAATAATAATAATAATAATAATAATAATAATAATAATAATAATAATAATAATAATAATAATAATAATAATAATAATAATAATAATAATAATAATAATAATAATAATAATAATAATAATAATAATAATAATAATAATAATAATAATAATAATAATAATAATAATAATAATAATAATAATAATAATAATAATAATAATAATAATAATAATAATAATAATAATAATAATAATAATAATAATAATAATAATAATAATAATAATAATAATAATAATAATAATAATAATAATAATAATAATAATAATAATAATAATAATAATAATAATAATAATAATAATAATAATAATAATAATAATAATAATAATAATAATAATAATAATAATAATAATAATAATAATAATAATAATAATAATAATAATAATAATAATAATAATAATAATAATAATAATAATAATAATAATAATAATAATAATAATAATAATAATAATAATAATAATAATAATAATAATAATAATAATAATAATAATAATAATAATAATAATAATAATAATAATAATAATAATAATAATAATAATAATAATAATAATAATAATAATAATAATAATAATAATAATAATAATAATAATAATAATAATAATAATAATAATAATAATAATAATAATAATAATAATAATAATAATAATAATAATAATAATAATAATAATAATAATAGTAATAATAATAAGTGTTCCAGGGAGATTCTCTGAGTCCCCTCTTGTTTTGCATCTCACTGCTGCCATTATCCGTTGCACTTCGTCGTACCCGGGGTTACAACTGCGGTACCCCAGGAGACCGGAGGCATAAGGTCACCCATTTGTTCTACATGGATGACCTTAAACTCTATGCCTCCGGTGAGAGGGATTTAAATCAGTCCCTCAGAGTGGTACAGGAGTACACGCAGGCAGTTGGGATGGAGTTCGGGCTGGACAAATGTGCACTGATTCATCTCAAGAGAGGACGATGCGGTGCATACGGAGAGGACGCCCAGCTCATAGACGGAAGCATCTTCCACCATCTAGATGCCGGAGAGTCGTACACCTATTTGGGTGTCCCACAGCGGGGCACTCATGAGGTGGCAACGGTGAAAAACGCTCTCCGCGGCAGGTATCGGCACCGCCTCCGACAAATCTGGTCTTCGGAGCTGTCGGGTAAGAACAAGGTGAGTGCCACAAATATGCTTGCCGTTCCGATCCTTCTCTACTCCTTTGGAGTAGTGAAATGGACACAAGAAGAGCTGAGGCAACTCGATGTAGGGACCCGCAAAATGATGCATCTCCATCAGAGTTTGCATCCAAGATCGTCCGTTTCGCGGTTATACTTCCCAAGAAATCGGGGAGGCCGTGGACTCTTGAGTTTGGAGTGTCTCCAGGGCAGAGTGGTTTTGGAGGAAGCCTGTAAAATGATCAGGAGCTCGGATCCCCTTCTCTGCATGGTCCAAGACCATGAAGCAGCAGGGATAGGAGCGTTTGTATATAAGGCAGCGAGAAGAGCAGCCAATGAACTTGGTCTCGTGTTCGATACTGAGCGGGAAAATCCAGACTCTGTCACCGAGTGGGACCCTGCTCAGTTAAAAGCCCAAATTAAAGCTGCAGAGACGCGTCACCTTCTGCAGCTACATAAGGATAAGCCAATGCATGGTCTCTTCTACCGTCATCTAGAGGGGCTTGGCTTATCTGAAAAGCTGACCTTCGCTTTTTTGAGGTCAGCGGGGCTGAACTCTGAGACCGAGGGGTTCATAATGGCTTGCCAAGATGGTGTAATTAATACTCTCGTCTATCGTAGTCGTGTCTTGGGTATCGAGGTTCCTGATACCAGATGCAGGGCCTGCCGCCAGGCGCCGGAGACGCTTATGCATCTCCTGTCGGCCTGTCCGGTATATGCGGCCACAGCGTATATCCAAAGACACGATTCAGCCTTACGGGTGTTGTATTATCATTTACGACACTCGTATGAGATAGACGAGACGCCAGTGCTGCCTTACGCTCCGGGGGATATAGAATCCGTTGTGGGGAATGAGAAGTGCCGAATTTATTGGAACTATTCATTCCCCACCCTCAGGCAAATTCAAGCCAATAAGCCTGATGTAGTCCTCCTCGACCACCAACTTAGGACGATGTTTGTGATTGAGTTCTCGGCTCCCGCAGAGAACAACATCGTCCTAAAAGAGGAGGAGAAACGGAGGAAGTATCGAGATCTTCTCTCCGAGCTCCGCAGGCTGTATCCAGACCACTCTGTTAAGATTGTGGTGCTCATTATAGGCGTCCTGGGTGGAATGAGACATACGTTGCTTTCTGACTTAAAGATCATACCGGCTTGCCGAAATTCGGCAGAGATCTTAGCCGGCAGAATGCAGAAGGCAATCGTCCTTGGTTCGCTACGTCTACTCAGAACGCACGATTTACGGGCGCAATGATTACTGACTCCACGGAGTGGAGAGTGGTCATTGCTTGACTCTTTAGAACATCTCCGAATGTGTCAGAGCTTCGGAAGGTGTTACTGGAAAAAAAAAAAAAAAATAATAATAATAATAATAATAATAATAAACTAGTAAAATGGAACAGAAGGTGCATCTCACCGGGCAAATGGAAGAAGTATTGTATTATGCCATTACGTACGAATACAGCATATAGCGCCTAATAACAAATATTTCACCATGCCAAAAAATGGAAAGAATAATGTGGTGTAGGCCGATGAAGCGCGATGAAAGGAAGCATTGCAACATTGTTTGTTTGTGATGACTATTTTAATGTATGTTGGAAATACAGGTTTAGATTTAAGTTCATCAAAAAAATTTAAATGTAGTTGTAAAAAATCTATGAAACTTTTCTATTAAGCTACCAGAATGTATACAGGGCGTTTAGAAAATCATTGGTGAAGCAAACTTACATTTATTGTATTCAGCGCTTCATTCCGATTCCAAATAATTTATACTGTATTTGATCCTACCATTTACGTGAAGTAGAATATTATCTGAGGCATTAAAATTTTGCTATCTGACTTCACTATATTAAATTACATGTTTTATTCTGAAAACATTATAAAGAAAAGTAATAAATATGGATTTTTTTTAATATTTAAGTTTGATAGTTTGATTTAATAGTTTGATATCCTGCAATACATTTCAAACCAACATAAAATTTATGCAACTTCCCCATTCTTTATGTATTGGGGTCTAAAATCTGAGCCTAAAATATGCAATGGTCTTGATTTATCTTTACGTTTATCCACTGCAACCGTTTATGATTGCGTGTTGGTTATATTGAAGTCAAATATAGATTATTAGATAAAGTTTTTTCTTGGATAACAAGTGATGTAGATAAATTAATAAAAGGATCATGCTTATTTTACATATTTTTCCTTTTTTTTTGCTTCATTTTGACATTGATAACATACTAATTGAAATTCTAAACATGTTGGTTAACTCCAAGATCATAAATGTCCTTTTTTATATAATTAGTGAACAAACAATTTAATAAATTTCGTTATATAACTGTCGACCCCGCGAATAGTACGTCGATGAGACATTCCGTAACTCTTTGGTCGCGTAAGAGATGCAGAAGAGCGGCTTTGGCGTGGTGTCCATGAACCTGAGACATGGGCGAATTCAAAACTCGTTTCGAAAGTAACGATAGTACGGTGGCTGTCGAACTTCTACACTCTTGCCAAAGTGACCAAGTGATTCCGATTTACAGATTTATGAAATAAATAATTTTGACATTCATAAGTATTCTGGAGAGAAAAAAATTAGGCTAAATTGTGTCGTTCTAAAAAAATAGTATAGTTATAAAAATTTTGTAACGACTTACACAGTAAAAAAAGGTGGGTAAAATTTTACAAAAAAATTGACACTATTTTTTGTCAAGGGAGCCCACATGGAAACAGGATCAAATTTACCTCGTCGTGATTTGTAAATTTTGCAAAGACGCTTGAGGAATATATTTTAAAAAATATTTAGTAGAAATTACTTGCAATAATATAATTTCGGTGTAAATATGTAAAATCTGGTGTGAATCAATTTCTATGTATGGTGTAGATTTTCAAATTATAGACGTTAAAAGTTACGCCGCATGGCGCTACTTAAAAAAAGTATGTTAGGGAGCCATATACCATACTATTGAATTAAAATACTATGCAAATTTATAAAGCTATATACTAGGGCTGTTAAATCAATGACATTAAGATTATTGTTAGGTTATATTTGGTAAAAGGAGTATGAAAACTAATTGTTTTCCAGCATTTCGTTATACAAAATATCACATATTAAAACAATATCGAGAATTTCCTTGAAATTATGGACAATTTCAAATGCACTAGTATAAATAAGAAATATTTCTATAAAGATTTAATCCAACTAGTATTTTCCAGAACTACATCATCAGGTCACTCTAGTCACTCTATCAAGAACAACAGTATAGGTTATATTTAAAATATATGTGCCTCAGATTTTTTTCTAATGGCATATTTGCCTAGTACAGAAAATACAACACAACAGGCACAAATACCCACTGTGTTGTAAAAAATTATACAATTTGTTTTAATCGTTAACACTATGGACGACTCGTTCTCATATTAAGTGTAGTAAGCAATTGCAACAAGTCTTCACTAGTCACGTGACCGTAACTCGTATGCGTATTAGATAACAAACGGCGGTTATAGTTAGGAAGTGAATGAGGTTTACCCGCTCTTGTTTAAATTTTATTCTCGGTTTGGTATATTTCTTATGTTGGTGTAAATTTAAACAAATAATTACAATTATAGGCTTTACCCTTTAAGATTTTTGTAAATATTTTTACACTTTCAATATTTTTACAATTAAAACGTGAAAAAATTGACACTACATTATTTTACTAATTACAAAATAGTATCGTGTCGATTTCTTGCTGTATAAAGCCAAGGAAAGAACTTTTTTGTACGGCACTATTCCAAATATGTCGAGTTAATATATCGACCCATGTTAGCTGTTTTTCTAATCGTTTTACGACTTTAATGTGGTACCTAATATTGACTTATATAATATTTCTCCGACTTCAATTGTTAGCACATTAAAAATTTATCGACACACGAGACGCTTACGTGATTTTTGGTTTGACGTATTCCGTTTCACATAAATTTACACCAACGTGAAAACTTGTAGGTGAGCAAACAGACAAGAATTATTCAAGGTTATACATAGCGACCACAATTTCTTGTAGAATTTTTCGCGGTTGAAAAATAGTATTTCAAAGAAAAGATTAAGGCTACTAAAATATTAAAGCAATACTGAACATTAGTATCTAATCCGCGAAATAAAATGTATTTTTTCAGAAAAAATTTCCTGTTATCAATTATGGTAAGGGTAATAGGAAAATTGTATTAGTCTTCATTTTCTATGTAATAATCTACATAGTGGCTTTCGTTGTAGTTAAATATGTTATATGTACAGCTGTTCTAATTCATACAATGGAATATATAGACAGCTGAACGCCTGTATGAACGAGTAAGACAAATAGAGACATAATTAATGATTATTTTTAATGCATACATCTTTTGGTACGAAATATGAATGAAGTCGCCTACGTTCTATATGTTATTTAATTGGAACAATGCGGGACAAACTTTATGAATCACTTGAGAGTAATAAGAATTAACATACCCACATGAGAGCATGTAGATCCTTTAAAATCAATAGCATTATTATGGAAAACCTGATACTATTACGTTTGATACGTCTTTCGATCCCATATAAATTTTAATATTACAGTAAGACACTTTTATGTTTGTTATCTTCCAGTCTACAACCCCAAGAATTAAAAGTCAATTTAATGTTTGAAGTGGGTATATCGAGAATTCTTATTTACTTACGTTATCACTGATTTTGCTTCGTTTGAGAATATCAAGAGGTCAAATTAGTTAAAGAGGTTCATGTAATAATAAGTATGACTACTCTTGTTGTTGAACACAAACTTTTAAATTATGCAAACTTTCCATTATTTGAAGTATATCTGAATCTGCTTTTATGTACTGATATGGTCTGGTGTAGAACTGGAAGCTAATAAAATCGATCTAGTAATTTATTATTTTATGTGTAGGTGCTCAATGTAGCAGTAAAATTTTAATAGATTTTAGTCATTTACACAATATTTAAATACTCACACAAGGTCAAGGTGCGTAAACGTGTGTCAGCTTTCATGATTTGGGATAATTCCGATAATTATGGAACACTAAATTTGTTAGTAATGGATCGTAAAACATAATTTATTATATTTAGTCGAAAATGTCAATTAGAAATTTCAGCTATATATTTATAAATGAGTGCAGAATAACTAAATTTGGAAAAATACTATTGAAAATCTTAGTCTAGAGAGGCTGTAAGGATTGATCGTTTTCTATGTGTTTTTGAAATATTTATATTAGATTGTTCTGCTTTAATATCTGATACTATTCGTCATATTATTTAATTTAGTCTTAATATTGTAAGAGATTATGTAATTTATTTGTGAAAATAAAGTGTCAGATAAGACAATCGAGTACCAATCTCCAAGATATTCTTTTGTTTGAGTATTACTAATCGGGTAGTTCATGTGGAGATTGTAGACGTTAACATCAATATGGACAAGAATAAAGCCGCATGTTGTGCCTTTTGTTGATTTGTTACCGTTCGATCATTTTCGGATTTTTAACGGTTATAAAAAAATGGTACCTTTACGTTACCTTCAAGAAGAGAAAAACGCAAAAACTGGTGTAGTACATCTTCAATCAATGAAACCTCTACAATGACGAGTTTACATCTTCTCTGCTTACTGTCAACTTTGAGGAATCTTATTTAACAATGCCTTACTTCCAAGTTAGCTTGATGAATTTTTCACTTTCAAACCACCAATGGAATAGAAAACCTGCCATATTGTTGGGAATCGTTGAGAGATAACTATATATAATGCAGGAAAATGCATCCTTGATTAGTTTATGTATCTATTTTGTTTATTAAAAAGTAATTTTGAATTGGACAAGAATGCTATCACATAATACAGGGTGATTAAGAACTTACTTAAAACAGATTTTTTGTACATACAGGGGACTTTTACAAATACAACTTTGTAAAAAAAAATAAAAATGGCACTTCAAAAATGATTTAAAAACACTCTTTTGCACGGCACTGGAAACTGATCCACTGTAAAATCTGATAAGGCGAAACCAGAAAAAAAATTGAAAGAAATTTCCAAGGAAAGGAATATATTACGTTTTATAACATCTATTTTATACAGCATATCTAACTGCTTCTACCGCTATTGTCATTACCTTTATAGAATTAATTTGTAGTTTTAATTAATAAAGTAGTTTGATGTACCTAGTTACAACGAACCCAGTTTCTACCAACTCGAGCAGCAGCTATGATACATTTGCGTAAATCATGTGTCTACTTCGGTGCAATATACTTAATTTTTTTATATATTCCCACAAAAAGAAGTCCGAATGATTGCAGTCAGGAGGGCTCTGGCGGCCATGGTACCGATACTCCTCGTCTAATCCCTTGTTATTAATGCTTGGACGCGCTGTACGAAGTCTCGTGTAAGATACGCCACACTGCTGCAATAAGCCGTGGACGCCCTGGACCTTCGTCTCTTCCACAATTCGGTTTCAGATTTCCTGTGTCACACCCGCGTTGCATTACATTGACTCCATTTTTCATGACGTATATTGTATATTACCATAGTTGCTAAATATAGTTCAAAGAAAGCATATTGGGATATTACAGCACGGATAAATATTATTATATCAAGTTAAGTCATACTTTCTGTAAATATCGCAATCTTTTCTTTGGAAATGTGTAGCAAATCATGAATAACAGTGATTGTGGAACTATTCCAGGTATTCCACGGCAGACCGCATCCTCTGGTTGCCGGCGTGAATCACTACGAAGAATAGTGCGGGTGGTCAAAAAGGCGCGCGCGCGGCTCAAACTTTACCGCCGGAGGCTTTTCGTTTGTTTCCACGGGGACACCGTGCACCAGCTCAGAAGCCGGCTACATAGCGCGTCAACCTATTCGGCTGCTATCCGCGCCAGTATACGTTTCGTTAGATAACGCAGAGTTGGTCAGGTGGAGCAGGTACTTGCGTGCTTCTGGATGTTCTTCAAGTGCGTGCGTATAGTGAGTCATATATGCGTGCGTAGGGACTCTTCGGGTTGCCATTTGTACGCACTTTTTGTTGGTGTTTGTGTCCTTTTGTTGTACTCCTGGATTGTCTCAATGGTGTGAATAGATCTCTAGTCTTTCGATCGAGAGTTGAGTCTGGAACTTGCTTGCAAAAGGTAATACTTGTTTACAATAGAAGAAGCAGTTGAAGAATATCATACATTAAACAAAAACAACCCCCAAAGAAGATAATCCGGTATTGCTTACAAGGAAAATCTAACTGAACTTGTAGTTAAAGTTATCAGCAATTGTATATCGAATTCGTTATATAAATTAAGTTAGAATTAGAGAAACAAGTAAAACAGTTAGATTAAACAGCTTGAGATAAATAAAGTCGGGATTTTTGCTGCGTTTTCGTTATGAAGTTGGTTACATTACTACAAAATTCCATCCTTAGTACATAGGAATATAAATCATCAGAATCGTTCCTATAATTTATCCGGTTGTTACTAAAATATTTGTCTAAACTTTAATAATAAATTTTACGCCAGGAAATGATAAAACTGTTCAGGTAAACGTGTGTGCAAACGCTTCTATAAATATGAAAATTTTGGCATAATGTTTTTACATACAACATGTTGTACCCCAAAGGATCAAGTTTTTTCATAGTTTTGAGCAACCAAAACTTTACAAAAATGTTATCCATGAACTAGCTGACTAAAATAGTATAGTCCTTATGCGGTCTTTACTCAAAAGTCATGTAAATATCAGAATGATTTATATTTAGCAAGTATTTTCAAGAAATAGGCAAATAGGCATGCATACTTTGATATACCTTCAATTAAGTTCTCTATTGCTAGGTCAAATAAATTTAAAAGGCGCCTCATTGTGAATTCTAACTATTCTTACTTTTTAATCTATTGGTATTATAAGTAAACAAACGACAGTAATAAACACTTATGATCATGGCTATTTTTAGACAATTCGTTAGTTTTTAATTAAATTTTCTGCATCCGTTATGTACCAGAGACTACCATTTCAGCTTCTCCTTCACTCCTCACTGTTAAACGCTTATGAAGACGTCATTTTAACTTTTTTGAGTAGATGTCTAAGATTTGCAATGATTAAAGTTTAAAATTCATTAATAACAGTCAATAATTGATACATTTTGTTTGTTTGCGTGTATCTCAAGGCGCTTTTACTGATTAATTTGTATAACTATAGCTTATTTGTACTTATTGTAAATTACAGCGGAAGTACTGCGCTTCCAATTCAAATTTTAACACAAAATTCCTCTTGGCTGGGTATGTAGAAACCTTAAATTTCTTTCACTTCCTCTACGAAATAAACGAATTAACAGAATTACGCCGTTTCCGGTAAAAAAATCCAGCAGTGCGTGTCTTTTGTTTACAGGAATTTAAATTGGGGACATTTGTACTGAAGGAAATGTTTGAATAATCTTGAAATCATTTTCATTCAAAGGTTAAAAGTAAAATAAACAATATAATAGATATATTAAGAAAATTTCAGTATTAGATTTTTATGAAGACTTTACTTTAAACAATACGGCATTAAAACCTGTTAACAGATTCGATTAGAGGTTCAAATTTTTAATACAATCAATTACTAACTTAATGTAATTTGGCCGTTTTCTTCCTGATTTGTTATGTTTTTGTATTTTTGTTTGTTTCTATATGCTTGCATATAACTATCTATAGAATATTTATTTACATTTTACTACATATTTTTATACAGAGAAATCTACTTACAAGTGGATTACAATAACAAATAACCTAGAAAGTACAGCAGTATATTCCGTTTATGGTAACTGCTGTTTCGGTAATGTGGCAAGCTTCACATATTTATGATTTTATTTATGGTCAGTGGTGGAACACATAGATTTATTAGAGCATGTCACATTTTGAAATAGTAGCGTTCTTTGGCTAATGTGAACTAAGAAAAATATAGTGGACATTACTGTGTAAGCGTGTCTTGAATTAAGAATACAGCAGTTTTGTGGGCGGCACCAAAAGAAGTACAACATCAGGATAAAAAATTAAGCGTCTGGTAAATCCGTAAAAAACTTTTAAAATGTAAATCAATCAGTAGCTGAATTTTTCAAAATTATCAAATTAATATTTCGTAATGCTTCACATCCCAATAATTTCCATTCAAAATGTTCTTAATCTTTAAAAATGCATAATTTACGAAATGTATGCTTCTAGCATCATGACTAGGTTATTAGACTTGAATAGTGCCGACAAAGCATCATTTTCCCATAACGTAAGCAATTACTTGAGAAAATATACATCCAAACATAGGCAGAACAAAGTTATTTCCGTCATTATATCTACCCTAAATACATATGTTACCCATATGTTTATTAATAGTACTCGTGCAGCAAAAGGGTGTTAGTATTCCATCGAACTCAATGAACACATAAAAATAGAACACGAAAATGCTTTTATGAACTTCATTCATTAGAACAATACAATGTTGCAAATGAGTTATAGTTTTTACTTTCCATGTTTTCAGCAGTTATATCTTTTCAGGTTGAAAAACTGTTACGATTTTGACAATTACAACTGGTTGTGCAGTGTCAACATCGATTAGACACTGAAATTTTAAGTTCTACTATAAAATCGAATCGAAACTTCTATCCTTTCCTGACAAACATTTTCCTGTGAAGTGTATAATTTATGTTTCAACCCTTCTTTTAGTTATTTTTAGATGATTTCAATGTACAACTATGTCAGAGTAGCGGTATGTAATTGGGACAGTCTCCAAGTTATTTATTTGTGTGAGAAAGAACGTCTGGGAAAGTTACTTGGAAACTCTTTTCGTCATACCTACCATGTAATGACTTGAAAACTTTTGTTTAAAACCTTTATTCATTAAGTTGATATCAAGAAGAAACTAAATCTAGTGCTGAAATATGGTCTACATGATTTATTCTTTCCAGTATTTTCTAAAAACAGAATAGAATTAGAATACAGTTGAGGGATTCTACGTATATTAAAAAATATCGAATTTAAACCTCAACCAACTTAAAATTAATGCTTCAGTGGATATTCTGCATAGTGGAACACGTAGGCCAAAATGCAAATTGCCCATGTAGCATTCCGGGAACATGCCGATTACTATTTCAGGAACGTGGTACTGAAAGTAAAAATGTTTTTCATTTCGAGCACGTACGCGGAATTTTTTATGTTTCTTGCTGTTAGTCAACACGGCGGTATAATGATATCTTCCTTATAATTGTGTTATGACTGGTGCTGAAGGCTTGCACATCTGCATATTTCTCCAATTTAGGCGGCAAACCGTAAAAAATGTATTTTTAAGTCTTGCAAAGTTTTAGAACAGGGAATTGATATTATCATTCTGATGACTCTCGTGAATTTATTTTTATTTTTGTACTAAACAGTAGTTAGATATCGAATTTCGCACGTGGCATAACTTTCTTGCATTCAGATTAACCTTGCGGTTGGAATGAGGTTTAAAGATATATTCAGTGAATCATTGTTTGAATGCCTCTTATAAATTATATTTTATTGTTTAGTTTATGGGAAAATATTATTTAAACACTTCAACTGGATACGGTAGAAATGCAAAACACTTGGTCCGTTCACCTCGCATCAAATCAGAACTAGCCCGTTTTCCTTTTAGGAAAGAGAAATTTTAATGATCGAATTGAGCGATGTTAATTATAATAAAAATTTAGGACGTGCCAAACCCGTCGGAGCTGACGAACAAAAGTTACATGGACTGAATTAGGTGGGGCATTGCGGATCTCTCTCAATACCTTTGAATAAATACTATTTCAATAAATATACACGGTAATTCACAAATTATCTAAAAAAAATTGAGTTTTTTTTTTGTAAAATCTTTATAGTTATACAGGGTGACTCAGAAAACATTAGTCAACAGCTGGAGATACTAGACACGAAAATATTATGTTTGAGCTCATCTTGCCTTATACGAATGTCGCTGGTTTAAGAAATACCAGTTGGTCAAGGTTTAAATTCTATTCTCAAATTTGTGGAATAATTTCCAGTGCCGTGCAGAAGTGTATTTTTAAATAATTTTTGAACTGCCCTTTTTACAAAATCGTATTTGTAAGAGTTGAAGTGTTGAGTTCTGAATCACCCCTATAATGTAATCCACATGATGTCTTGATATGAAATTATGATAATTAAATAATTATCATTTTTTATCAACATTATCAAATGATCCTCTATGAATATTGTGGATAAAGTTTTATAAAAATACAATTGTTTTAATAACATTCAATTATTATTAGCAGATAAATTTCACATATGGAAAAAACAATATGACAAAAGCCAATACTGTATTCTGGGATTCCCTGTTTTATATGTCGCTACTAAATTTCAAAATATTTGTAATTTAGTGCAGTAGAAACAAAATTTTAAATTAATGGACATTAATTGGACAATATAAAGCATTTCTATTAAAAAGCAATTTTGTAAAACACCTGCATTTCAGTATTTTATCATGAATGCAGGAAAACCCCATGCAGGTAGTTTGCATAATAGAAATTCCAACTTTTTTTAATATATGTATGTGTGATAATAATATTCATTATTACCACAAATTTTTTTAAAGAATTTTTAAACTGATATCAAAGCTGCTGCAAAAAAACTGTATTGATAAATTACAAGTTTTCTATATTATCCTTCTATGATCTTAATTAATATGTTATTTATTTCACATCGTGTTACATATAGTTTCATTTGCAGATTAGAATAATAAATACAAGTAATATTACAGACACATTAACAGGACAATTAATGAGAATGATGAGAAAGGGGAAATATAAATAAAAAAAATTTAAATATAAAGCTTTACATAGTTATTTATGTACATAAAATGTATTTTATTATCATATATGCAATGTTTCTCTGAATGTATTTACTAATACCTATTGATGGTTATTGTAAAATGTATTATAAATTGTATATGTTAAATATTATTCATTATAAACAATTCCATTGTTATGACAACGTACTTATCGATTCGATGTATTGGCAATGCAAATAAAATTTATCTCCTTGCGATAAGTTAAGAGTATAAAATTATTTGAGGTCCTATCAATATTTATTAAGCTTATAAAGCTGGAAACTTGCGATTAAGTTGCTTTAGTTACTGTTTAAAATTATTTGAAAACATTGTTCTTGGATCTGCTGGATTTTAACTTGATGAAATACGTGCAAAGAATAATACTTTATATTTTTATTACAAATTAGTGATATACGTGACTAATATGAAATAAACAATTTAATTTGTTATTAAACACTATTTCTCTGTTTAATGTTTAGAATTAATAATATTTTAATCATTTCTAATACCATTACAGAACATATTTGAATCCATCTGTTGCACAGGGTCTCAAACTTGATAGCATGGATATGGGACACGGTAATAAGCTCCATTTTCAATAGAAAGTATTATCTTTGGAATTTGACAGAACCAACTAATAACGTCATCAATTATATTTTTTCCAGAAACATACCTATTATTTTTCTGTTAAAAGCTCTCTTTTTTCTAATAAACTTTTATTGGAGACATTTTTCTATATTACTTTCACTTTAAAAATTATAAGTAATATCGTCTAAGAGTCTCAAAAGAAATAACACCTAAAAATCACATTAGCGTTAGAAGGATCAGTAGGTGTTGGAAAATAATTGAATTTTCCTTGTTTAAATTACATAAATGCCACAAAATAAATGTCATTACTCAATACGAATGTCAGACGTATAACTTTTGTGCTTACAAAATGTTTTCTCATTTAGAAAAAGTTGATATGTTGTTAATTTACGGCGAGCCGCAAACAAATTTAAGGAGAGCTGTGGAGTTATATCCAGAGCGCCTCATTCCTGATCATAGAACCTTTACAAGATTGGAGGTGACCTTGCGATGCAATGAAGATGCATTTTCTGTCCAGAGGAATCAAATAATTGACCGAAGGGTAAGAAACAATATTAATATGGCTAGACTGTTACAGTATTTCGAATAAAATCCACGAAATTCTATACGGCAGGAAGGCAATTTTTTGTATCCTTACATTCGGCCCATACCCTGTACATAGAAGCTTCACAGCCTTTATTCTCCGCTGTCATTATTAAATATTCTTATAAATGATAATGCAGCCTGTAGGAGTAATACACAAAGTGAAATTATTTATCTTTACATGTATTATAATACATTAATGTTATTACTGTTACGATTTGTACATTCATATTTTTCGAGTGGATAACTTTCTATATATTATTTCCTTTGCAACGAAGCGCAAACTATCCGTAGGTTTCTATGTAGTCTAGACTAGACCATTAACAGGTAAAAGAGACTCCGAACCGAGTAAGAGGATCTACGGTCATTTGTTACGGGGACTGTAAAGTTCCTTAGGGTTTCGATGTGTACACACCGGAATGCCACAGAGTTATCTGCTATTTGTTGAATACAGAGATCGAAAGGTTTAAAGATTTAGGTGTTGTAATATTTACCCGTCTAATATAGGACAATACAGGGTGATCTACAAGCTTTATGATCACCGAATTTTGTATGGCGTGTATGGAATAGAGAAATGTTACATCCGTTTCACCACCAAAATGTACAAGCGTTACAAGTTCGAGATTCTTGTTGGTTACTTCAACAACGTGCTCAAAATGCTTTAAGATTATATTTAAAGCTCTTCTTACTCTGAATAGTTTTAATATGTTCGGGGACATTATTGAACATGTTAGCCCCAATGCGGCAAGGGCCTTAAACGACAAATTAACTCTGGAATAAGGGAGATGTAAATCATTTTTTGCTCTAATATTTATATTATGTATATTAAAAATAGTATCAAATTTCGGTTTATTATTAAAAACGAATACACTATATCAAGTAAGAATTTTAACTTGTTTCTGAGATGTATGAAATCTCAGTATTTGTGTTTTACCCGAATTAAAGTATAATGAGATATTTTGAAACCATCATTGATATACAAAATAGAGAGGACAGGGCTCAATACAGAGCCCTGGTGCACTCTCATTTCCAAATCAACTAAATCCGAGTTGTACGTGCAAATACTGTCACTGTTCAAATGATTTATACGATTATAATATGAAATCATATTTTTTAAAATACTTCTAAAGAAAATGTTTGGCATCAACCCAACTACCACCTGCCAAAGTTTGTCATAGAGCCGGTGTAAGCCAAGGGGTAGAAAATTAATACAAAAGAAAATAGCTGTTTTGTTGTTTGCTGCTTTTATTTTGAATTTTATTTAGGTAGGTACTCTTTTCACTAAAAGTATAAGGTTTAATTATGATTATGTTGAATAACCTCTGCGTCCCAATTCTTCTGGTAGAAATATGCTGAATATTATTTTATACCTATATTATGATTGTTAAAGGTAGACGTAATCAAACTCAATCACTCAATCAATCAGAATTCAATTCTTCGGGCATGTGCATATGCATCAGTTGCTTGAGAAAATATATTTTTTATTGTTCAATACACTTTAATATATATCTATTTTATTTACAAAAGAATTAAGTTTGAAATACAAAGCATAAATTCACACACATTGGTTTTTCCTTACCGATAATTTCTGACGTATCGACAATTTCTAGAAAATATACTTGAATATAACATTTAATGATGGCGATAAACCACACAAATCGTCAGCTTGGATATCGGAAAATTAGTTTTGTTGTGCAATGGTAAAGTTATCGATTTTTAGATAAAATTTTCAAGGTGTTATTTATTTATTAGATATTTCCTCTAAAAACAAACAGAAATTATTGATTGTGTACGTTATGTAGGTACAGCTTAGAGGATAAAAGTGTTAGTTCAAAGTACGGAGACGATCAAGTTTATCCATTAAAGTTCCTATTGGTTTTCCTTATGGCATTTCAACAAAAAAATAAATAAATAAAAAACAAACATGCTTTTTCACAGTTAAATGGGAACATAAGTACTTATATTCGATATTTTATTGAGCCGTAATTTAATTGACTATAAATGTATATCAAATTAGTTCAGGAAACGTTGAAGATTATAATTACCTTCAACGTGTGCATAAACTTTGAAACTGCCGCTACAACGAAGTACACACCGTCGGGGTTCGAGATATGGTTTCTTGGTCAGTCTGTACCCACCCAGTGGTTCCAAGCGGTCTTTGACCGCAAGACCGCGATGAATGAGCGCTGGAGGGTAGAGTCCATGGTCGTACCGTCCCAATTTTGCAAAATTGTTAAATTGGTAGTCAGTGGAGTCGGCGAATAGCTATTTTTTCTATTTCAACCAGAGATAAGGGTTTTTTAATAACTGAACAACGTACTAAAGTCATTAAACGTAGATAAAAGGAAATGGAGTCATAGTGATAAGTCAATATCGATTAGTCATGTTGAAGGTATTTGTGAGTCTTCCAACGTTGAATAAAAAAGTGTACACATGTAGGGAATATTATAAAGCAATTAGTTTAAACAAAAAATTAATTTAATGTTAACAAAACAAATATTTTTCCATTAGCTCTAACGAAAGGGAAATATTATGACAGGTAGCTGTTGTTCCCTAATTAAATTAGGAAAAAGTGAGCATTTTATTAAATTGCGTGGCATAATATGGCCGTTAATATTTGGAATGTGTATTTCCACTTCATATTAATTTGCTTTGAACTGATTGTTCGCGTTGCACAATGTTTGCTTTGAGCAACTAAAACATTCTAACAATAACAATTTTTGTTTACTGTATAACGTTTTTATGTTTTAAAATACTCGATGAAGTTGTTTAAAATTCTATACAGGATGCTCCACAACTTGATAGTGTTTACATCAGTTTTTCAAGTGTCAAAAATAGCTTACGTGTATAGCAATTCGGAGTTGATGGATACCGTTTTAATTTATGGCAAAGTGGAACAAAATGTACAAAATTTTTTTGTCTGAAGGTAAAACGATTTCCTGGTAGACATGTGCCAAATGCAGCTACTTTACACTTTACACAGTAAATTTGTAACGTAACGTAATTTGTAAATGGTTGCTGTAACAAAACTCTCAGTGTTTGTCACAGATGAAGCCATTTTTACACGATGTGAGATGTATATGATTCATATTTCTCATGTTTTGAAAATCCGTACGCGACTCAACGGAATTATTTTGAACAAGTATGGCCACCACGATCTCCTGACTTGAATCCTTTCGACTTCTTTTTATGGGGATATTTAAAAATTGAGTATATGAAGTGTATAGCATGGAAAAACTTACGAGTTCAAAACGGCGAAGAATCAGAAACATTTATGATTTATCTTAATATGTAGAAATTGGGTAAGACGAGCTCAAATAATGGACAAAATTTATATTTTATTAATTAAAACCACAAATTAATTTTATTAATTAAAATAACAATACCGGCAAAAACAGTTGAATTTGCTGATATAAAATAGATGTTATAAAATTTAATTTATTTCTTTCCTTGGAAAATTCTTTCAATATTTTGTCCGTTCATTTTTTATTAACCTCGGCTTCCGCAAGATCAGGTTTTACGTTAAACCAATTTCCAATGCCGTGTAGATTTTTTTTTACAAAATTGTATTCGTAAGAGTCTTATTAAACTGTAACATTAAAATTGTTTTCTTTAGATAAGTTCTAAATCACCCTGTATATTTCCAATCCCAATGAAAGTAATTGATGACAAATATGAAAAACTAGCAGAATCAAAACCTCTCTGTAGATTCAAGGTAAAGTAACCCTTCTAGCCAAGATCCTTGTTCGTACAATTTGCATGGATCCATTGTACTTGATTTCATGAAGCGAATTTCGACAACCCATCTATTGTTTCAGTTCATCTAGTAAACTAACGATGACGTAACTCGCCAAGTTATAGTTCGCTGTTACCGTAACAGTATAAAATGCCAGGCATCACGTTTCATGCACAATGGCCTGTATGTAGGGGATAGTTACGGAGACTAGTTGGATTTGCAAAATGTATATAGGTAGTCTGCCTTGTCTCATGTTATATTAATAACAGTACGCTGCCCGTATATGTTTATGTGGGCATGTCGTAAAAAGTAAGAGATATTTGCTCAACTATTACAATTTTAAAAGATATTTTGAAACAGCAGATGAAATATCCTTGAAGTTGCGTTTTGTTTTAAATATTTTCAATTGGAATCATTAAATTATAAACATACTTAATAAAAATGATGGTCAATTTATTGATTATACCTTTCAATCAATTTAATATTTTCTCAGTTACATTTTAATAACTATTATTATATGTGCAGCAGAACATCTTCCGTCGCGTCTTCTTTATCTTGCCTCTGGTAACAGGCTGGCTTTTATTTAAAAAGTATGGAATAAACACTTAGGTCCCCTTGACATTTTAGTATCTATCGAATAGTTTCCTTGACTGTCAATTGTAGAGTCATACCTATTCGGATTGTATAGTGCCAGTGTTTTACAATGCTCTCACTGAGCTTTCGAAATGATTCAGTTTTACCACATTGCATATTCGCAAAGTTATTCATACTAAATTATCAGGAAATTGAAAGGAAATTTCAACTCTTCCTCTACATACCACACACGCATCCTTCCTGCAAACATAATTTTTGTGGTCACGGAAAATCAACGAAGCAGGTGTATTTCTGGGTTGAAGAGTTCCGATAATGTAATAGTTTATCGTTCACCAAACAGATTTTCTTCCTTGGTCAATTATTATTTATTTAAGTGACTTACACGAGTGTCCATTTAACAGTACACGTGACTTCGTATCGGTTTTTTTACAGAGGAATGTAGCACAGGATAAATTATGCCTATAAAAACTCTCTAACCTAGGAAAATATGTTGAGATATCGGATTTAATTGTTAAATTATGTCTGATATGAGTTTTATCGAGAAATGAAATGCACATTCCGTTACTTATTTGCATACTCTAGCATTTTCTAATGAATAATAATAAATAGCAGTCAAAAACTAAAATAATTGTGAAGTAGTTTGTTCCACTAAAAATAATACAGTAGTTTAAAAGAGTGTAGATGTAAAATATAAATAATAATCCTTTTTCACAGATCGACATTAAAGGCAGTAAAATGTCACATTTACTGTCTAGGCATTAAAATCATTTTTACTGCCTCTAAATTAAAAATTGAAATTTGTCCTTTAACAAAAGTAATTTTATTTGTTGTAAATATAGGAGCGGTATATTAAAACTACTATTGTTATACTAATGAAAAATTAATTATTTTATAATTTTTTAACATATCATTAGTAAAAGAAGTATAATGATCTTGCTTACTTTTTTATGGATTTAATATCATAACAACCTCAACACTGTCTGGTACAACCAGACTGAGAATTTCTCTTCTGTTTATTTCCGTGCAAAGTACTTTTTAGCACACCGTTAAAAAGCTACGTAATTAAACAAATTTAACCGGTTAATTGACCACTTTGCAAAGAAATGTTCGACTTTTCCTCGCCTATTAGATATAACTTTTTTTCAAGAGTAGGCACAAATTGTGCTGCGCACAGCTGTATAATATTTTTTTATTTATTTACATCATTAATCATCGTTTATCGCTGTTGGATATGACGTCTTCGGTGGGTGGAAATAGTGACTAAGCAGAGTATATCACGTCGATCTTTTAAGCAATTGAATACGTCTTATTTTAATTAGTAACTATTGAATGGGTAAATATTTAGTTTAGAGTCCTTCAATAGCACTTTTTAGGTTGATACAGATGTAAAACGACGAAACAGTGGATTTACCATTTTGGCTACAGCCTACTATTCACTTTTTTTATAATTATATCGATGAGATCTCTCAAAACAATACAGTGGTGACAAAATCTGTTTGTTTTCGAAATTTGTATAGAATTAATTAATGCAAATTAGGACGTGTTAAATCAGAATAATAGAGTTGTTGAAGTTTTTTTAATGAGACACATGTAATATTAGGAAGGTCATGGTGAGCTCACTGAATGAGTCATTCGCACGAAGTATTTATTACTGGGAAATGATCGAAAAAAATTGAAAGATGACTTGATAAGTCATAAAGGAAGTAAGGCTACACATTAAGTTAATTGTTTAAGAGTAAATAATTACGGTATACACTTGAATTGCATTGTATATTGTTTTTAATTTGCCTTTTCAAGGTGGTACTGGTGTTTCCTCAGATGCCGTGGGGTTCTTTAAGCTATAATTTCATCTCAATAAAGAACTGTAAACTCTGGGTATATTGTATCTCTACACGATGCATTGCATATTGAATTGTCAAAGGTTATTAATTTCTTTAAAGAAAATGGTAGAATATTCGCGTTCTACTTCATTCAGGCGGAACTAACTAAAAAAGAGAATTTCAGAGAATACAAGAATTAAACTACTTGAAATTTGTTAACGACTGACACTTACTTAAAAACCAAAGATTCCTACCGACAAACTAAGCACAGTTAAAAAGACTCCGGTATTTCTTCCGAAGAAGAGAGCAAGCGAAGTCTTTCGAAACATCGATAAGTCCAGAAACCGACAACGTTCAAACCACAGTTTAACCAAGGCATAGTATATTGATATTGATAAATTCGGAGTATATACTGACATGATGAAAGGCATTTGATCGTCTCCACCATGAGATTCTTCTTGAAAAACTTGATCGCACAGATGTTTTTGGTAAATTACAACTCTTTCAGTATTATCTTCACGACATACTACATTTTGTCCAGTACCAAGAATTTATGTCGATACAACTTAGTGCATTATCTGGGGTCCCTCAAGGTTTAATTTTGGGTCCTGTGTTATTTAACATTTATGTCAAAGATATATCTTCTCTTGATGTGAAGTACTTATATGTGCATGATATGAAAATCTACTGGTCAGTATCTACAATTGCACATTATGAATTATTACAGGATAACCTACAACAAATTAAAAAGTGCAATAATTTGTCTTTTTCTCGTAAGCAAAGTACATTAGTCTTTCCCTATAACATTACTGACACTTGTTTTCTTAGACCCAAGACGGTTAAAGATCTTGGAGTTACTTTTGATCCTGGACTAGCATTTAATTATTATATAAGCACGTTTATTTTAAGGCTTATGGATTTTGTCCATATATAGGTCATCCACATGACCTATTACTAGCAGAGTACAGACTCGACAGTCTTGACTCGTACACTCTGTATCTATTGGACCTTATTATATAAAATTGTAAATTAATTGTTTGATTGTTCTGAAATCCTGAGCAGACTGAAATTCAATGTTCCTCCCATGAATTCAAGACATCTTGAAACAAATATTTTACGAGTATTATCATCTGCACTATATCAAATGTGGAAGATTTATATGTTCTTACAAGGCTCGATTGATCTGTTTGATACCTCCGTTTTTACAATCAAGACTATAGTAGTCTTAGAAGATGCTTTTTGCTGTGTTTCCTTTAGCATAATTTGAGATTTTTATTTGTTATTTGCTTTTTATTGGTTTTCTTCTGGTGGTGTATTATTTGTATATTTTTTTATATATATAAACATTTGTTTTTTAACATTATGTAACCAGCCTACCCTGTAATTAATTTTCGCTGTTGAGCAGTTGTATATTTAATAAATAAATAAATTAATATTTATTCATGGCAATTACTTAAAAGCATCAGTTGTTCAGTTGCAGTTGATAAATTAATATCAAACGAAATTTCCACGTTTGAAAACAGTTATGAATAATTAATTAAAACAATAAGACATGCTGAAAGCCTGGATTTATTAATATTAATGTTAGTGCACTATCATCAGAGATCAAAATTAAGAAACGGGCTTCAACAGAGCCGTGTTTATGATTAGTTAAATGAGTGTTTCGTGAGTTTCGAATTATCTGCAAGATTGATCCCACGTTTTTGTATTGAGTAACGGTCTACTTTTGAAAGTCCTCAGTCCGTTTTTTTTTCAATACGGTACCAGGTGTTTTTAAAACAGTACAAAATTGTTGCTTCACATATTTCACTTACATATGGACAATTCCAGATGGTTTACTGATACCTTATCTGTTTAAGTTTTAATGCAATGGACGAATGACACGTACCACCGTTTCAATCTACTTCCTTCTATATGGCAGTTGGTTTGATACCACATAGAATCTCCGCCTTGTATAATTTGTATGTAAATATTTGTAACTGTAAATTCCAACTAGTAATTAAGATACTTAACAAGTCTTTAGGCGTGGATTTATTAAAATTGAAATTAGAGATAAGATGTACCGGATTAAATGATTCAATTACCTCTTTAACAGCAGGAATTTGAGAGTGTATTAAGTTATTGTTAAAATTAAAACTAAAACTTATATATTTTCTTTTGTTTCAAGTAATAAAATCCCTCCTAAAACTGCATTTGTAAGACAAACAAATTTTAATTTTTCTCTAAAAACAACAAAGCGTATGCATAACTACATGCTTCAGAGAGTGTATATAATGAGTAATTAGCGTTTTCTTAACACATAGATATTTGTCTGTACACATATTGTTACAAAGAACTGACATATTTACAATAATTAGAACAAAGGACTTGTTATTTGTTGAGTGACTTTGTGACAAGGAATTTAGACAGCTGCATATTTTTGGATTACATAATTTTATAATCTGATAGTTGTACAAGCGTTGCTCAACATATGTATGATACGAAGTATGCCTGGTATTTTAAGCATTAGGCCATCGAAATCTGAGGTGATTACAAGTTTTATAACAGTAAAAATTATTAAAACATGGTTGTTTCAAATTTATAACTGGCGCCGTCACCATAATTTGAAAAATAGTAGGTATATTGTTATATTAGAATTAAAAGTGTTGCTTTTGTTGCGAAGAAATTTAGTATTTGCGAAGCGAAGCGTAACTTAGGCGAACGGATGCAAAATCGTGAGACAAATAAAACACTTTTAATCCCAATAAAACATTCAATTTTTTCTCCAATCGAAATCCCTAATTAATTATTAATTTGTGCTTAGTTTGAAATTATTGAAACCAAATTTAGATAATAAAACAGAGCAGGTAAGTAGGATATTGATGTAGTCATGAATACTTTGTCAAACATTAGTCGCTATGTTGGTGATTGAGTTCATTTGTAATTGTTTGTGGTTCAGTTTACTAAATAGCTTCTAAAAATGGAATCTCATGATGATGTCTTAAACTTAGCAAGTCATCAACGCTTTGGTCGCAATATTCAATGTTGCGGTCAACGTTGAATATAAAGAAGGGGATTGATGTAAGCAAATATTCAAAGTTAAGAGAGATTGCTTTTCAAATAGCTTAGCAGATAATTTATATAGAAACACGAAGATAAATGTTAAAAAAGCATCTTTATAGCTCTTCCTAATATTGGGGGTTGCAGGCGCATGCTATTTTGATGAATTAGTCAATTTAACAATTCATAATGTTGAAGATGTGAAATTCGCCTTTAATAATTGTTTCTCAACACAGTAAAAGAACATGGTCGCTTGGTTTTGATATATGGAATTATTATAATTAAGTTTTCATCGAAAATATGTTGCTTTACGTTCACCCGGATTGGTAGAACGTCGATTATTTCTCAGATATGTTAGTGGAAAGTGTCATCGAATGGTGGCCGGTATTCATAAAATCAGTGCCGGCTCAAAAGAAGTGGCAACATTTTTTAAGCTGGATAACTTAAAAGAGTACAGGTGACCTACATTGGTATATTGAAGACTCACTTTTGAATAATTGCGAAAAGAATACTACAACTTGATAGTGGTAGAGATAAACTAAGCACCGTTGCCATTTATGATTTCACAATATCGGAAAATAATATAGCTATTAATTAAAACGTGTTGCATTTTTGAGAATTGCTTCAGGAATGAGGGTAGTGGCAGTTTCAGTGGTTTATTTAATTTTAATACTTGTTGAAACTGTGCATTCAATGCGGATAAACAAAAGTTATTGTTGAATAGACTTTTATAAATTAAAATTTTATTAACATGCTTTTAATCTAAGGAATAAGTTTTAAATAACATCTGACTCGCATGTGCAAAAAGAGTGACAGTAAATAAGTAAACAAATATAAATTATAATTTACTTGGAATTAGCTTTTTATTTTATTATTATTAATGAAGAGGAACCAAAAAACTTAAAGCTTTTATATTTTTAATGGTTACGTGATTTGCTATCCCACTACGACAGATACGTAGCAGATTTCATAGAATCAACTTTTCCAGCAGTCGTTAGACGTAAACAGCTTACTGACGAACGATTTCGATGTGATTGAAAAAAACTGGTCTGTTATTAGGGATAATAAAGTTGATTTGCATATAGATATCTAAGAATTTTATATTGGCTTCTGTTGTATGCTGTAATGACATAATCAAGGAGAATTACTAGAACTTAGAATAGGAATAATTATACGTATATATAAATGGTTAACACGTTTTTCGTTCCTATAAGCTTTAATCCCCAAAAAGTTGCTTCATGGTTGTGTGAACAACAAATTTATTTCAACTGTATATTTCGGGATTGTGTAACTTTGAGATCTGATAAGACGTGTAAATATTACACCGTTCCAACTGGTATGAAAAACCAGTCTCGCGACTGCATGCTTTAGCTTTTTTGATATTAGGTCATAAACCTCTCTCGGAGCTTTAGTTTCACCGCACTTTTGAATTGAAATTTTTACAGGTTACATATTCGGCCTCTATCAGCATTATCGATAAATAAAACCTAATCCAATGACTAAGGCGGGTTATTAAATGATTGGTTGGTTCCTGACCACGAAACAAATCCGATTTCCCGAGATCCGATATACGGTAGGGCCCATCCGATTCAATCAATAATGAAATTTGGTGCATTAGTGCTATTGCCTTAATTGCAGTTGCGTGTTGTATGCTATGATGTTTACTGTGTCGATGATTCACAAGATTTCCTATAAAATTAATCTCTTTTAATTTATTTAGACATTTCATTTCTTACAATTTGAAATTCCAACTAAATAATTTCTAAAAAAATGATACCTGTATAATTATGATCAAATTACACAAAAGTATATATTTATTACCACGCAATGGTGATTGAAGTATCGGTAATCATACAATTTCTTGCAAAATTAACCTCTTTTCATTAATTTATACATTCTGTCTCCTATTATTTCGAATTGAAACTACCTAAATAATTTATTAAAAAAGTACCTACAAATACAGGGTGTCCCAAAATTAGCCTACCAAAAATTAACTCTGGATTCTATGATCAAAAATAAGAAAAAAAAGTTATATAAATATAGTTCCGTAAACGCCCCCTAACGGAGCTATTGCTCCTTAAAGGGGGACCCCAAAATTTGATTTTCTCCAAATATTTTCAAAAGGGGTAGAGATAAAGTAATCAAATTTAAAATCGAGAATCGCAATTAGATTGCGAATTTAATGTTCTAAAAACAATACCATAATTAGTCATAGGCGTGCCAAACTTGGGGGGTTTATTGGATAAATATTGTTGTAACTCTTTCATGTTTCGAGGATTTTGCCATCAGATCAAAAAATTTAAAATTTTGAACAATTTTATAAAAAAGGTACTCTTGTTTTACTTTGATAAATTATTCCGTTTACGAGTAATATTAATTTAAAAATTTTGTGACATACCACAAAAATATTAGATATGATATGCAAAGGATCAAATTGTGTCTAGTAGACTGTGAAAAGTTATTTATTACTTTATTTGATACATATTACATATGGTTTTAATTTTTTTTAAGTATTAATAGGCTACATTAAAATTCAAATTTACAAATAATACCATTACTGCTATGCACTTTAAAAGTATTTTAATGTGTTAAAACGCTTGAATAACATCTTTGATATGTGTTAAATAAGTTGACAGTAACTTCTCAGAGCCTACTAGGGATATTTTGCCTATTTATAGTTTCCATCTTAAACTTTTGTGGTACGTCACAAAATTTTTAAATGATGATTACTCAAAAAAAGAGCAGTTTATTGGATTGAAATAGGAGTACCTTTTTTGATCTGACGACGAAAATCTTGAGATGGAAGAAAGTTACACCATATTTACTCACCCAGTTTCAAATTTTATTACTTTATCTAAGTCCCTTTTGGAAATATTTGGGAAAAATCAAATTTTAGGGATCTCAAATTTATTTTTATATTATTTAAGAGGCCATATCTCCGTTAGGAGGCGTCTACGGACTTATGGTTATATAACTTTTTTCTTATTTTTGATCGTAGAATCCACAGTTAATTTTTGGCACGATAATTTTGGGTCACCCTGTATATGTATAATCAAATATTCTTTGTAAGTACTAGATTTTAAAATTTCGTACTTCTTAACGTAAATTCTTCTAACATACTACGTTTCACTATTTCATTGTGAAATACTTAACCCTATTGCATAGAATCACCTTTAAAAGTATAACACTGTTTTGTTTGGACAACATGTCACTCGTATGGAGATACATATGCATAATGGATTTTATGTTTTATTCCAGAAATCGAAATTACGAAACTCTCTTGCTTCAGATCCGGGTTTGAAATTGCCAAAGATTTATAGATAGTTGCATTAAAAATAACTTTACCCCATTCTATTTAAGATAATGAGTTTATTATTTGTTAAAATAAACTATTGTCGGTACAACAATTAAACAATATTATATTTCAATTTTTTGCGCTTGTCTGTCCGTCTACATAGTTGAATTCCCGTGGGAAGCAAAAATATAACACACTGCAGTTTCTTCTACCCACTTACCATGAAATTCCAGAAGTTTTATAACCCTTCAAGTATAGAAAATTGCACACCGCAACACGAAAAAAACATCGTGAGAACTTTAATTTGTTTTCCATGTATACAATTATAGAAGAATTTGCATCTGGTTATCTGATTTTTCACGCGGATGATTCTTCGCCCAATTTCACAAGACCTCCATGAAGATTGAGATTCGACATTCGATATTTAATCATGAATTTAATACCGCCCCAATGGTAACCGAATATTCAGAGAATAACAATTATATAAAATGTATTAGTGATCTTCTGCATATTTATTGTTCATTTCACGATTGTTAAAGAGAAATCTGGAAGCAATTGGAGTTTCGTATGCTTGCAATTTGAGCGTATTGTACAACTGTATCTCTAACAGGTGTCAGTGTAATTAAAACCATAATTTCTTGAGCAGGATTATTTATGAAATTAAATGCTTGTATTGCTTTTCACAACTACAGTTACAACGGTATAGAGTTGAAACCTCAACAGAACGAAATATTTCAGAAACACTTAAAAGGAACTAAGATGCATTTTACATAACCATCTGTTATATTTTGTTGTAATATCGTAATTTTAGTTGATGACAATCAACAGTAGTAAATATTTATCACTTCAAAATTCAAGTGAGACTTATTACAGTCTAAAATTAGCACAAGTAGTAATACATAATCCAATTCATTCCGACAAGAGCAATCCATCTTAAAATAATACGTGATAATGCTATAAGAGATTTATTGAAGCTGCATATCCTTCACTAATTGAAGACTTAATCTCTTCAAATATTTGGCAATGAACCATGAGACGGTTCAAGTTAAAAATAAAAATTGTTGTTCATCCATTCAGTCATCTCAGCAAATGCTGTTATTTATTTTACCTACAAATGCCGTATAATTATATGCTTTGACACTGTTGACTTACATTATCCCACACGTGCTTTTTTAAGTTTATTAACTCTTGTTTTCAGTAGAAGTTTCGATATATATCCCTCCACCATGTTCTTTTGTACTCAAAAGATCTGTTCCACAATGGAGTACATTAGTGATGACATCAGAAATTAGGCAACCAGAGTTACATAAGAAAATTAGCGCAAAAACTGCCTTTAAGAAAAAGTGACTTAAGAGCCAAAATGGAATCGATTAAATAACGTCTACTATTTCCTTTCCTTATTCAATTATCACACTTATTTAAGAAATATCATCTGGTAGATTATGTACATTGAATATTAAGATACGTTTTCACCAGTCTAGATTTTAATATAAGTTTAATTAAATCAGATAAAATTTGAACAACAGTTCTACTAATTTGAATGCGAATATACTATTAACTTTAATTGCGCTAAACACAACATTGACGATTGCAACTATATATTTAATACCTTAAAGCACATAAAAGCACAGATAAACCCACTTATACAAAATTTAACACTAAAGAACATACAAAATCAACATAATCTCAATATACATATTTGCAAGTTAAAGTTTTCTGACAGATGGCAGATAAGCCATGTGAAATTAGTTGCTCAATTGAGCATAATTCTGTTTTGCTATTGGTTGGAGAAACAATATATTTTAAAAATTTATTTAAACCAAAATTAGCATATAATATTCTCCTATAGAATTCAAGTGAAGGAATTTCTTAAATATTTCTATTAACAGAGAAATAAATCAAATTCCAATGTCTCGTTTTCAGTCAGATAATTTGACCCTTAAATATAGGTTCCATTAGGGTCATTATACTAACACTTGATTGAAATTAAATTTCTTATGACACAAAGTACCGCGGATTGCATATTACTGTGATGTCACACTAATACGGTTCATCGGTTAAAGGGAGGTTGAAGATTGCCGAAAATAGTGCCCACGCATTTGTATTAGGAAGTTTAAGAAATCGTTTGTTTCCAAAAATATAATTAAAACGTATTAACCATCCTTAAAACTGAGACAAGAAAATGTAGTTTTAAGAAAACCTTCAATAATTTTCCTTCTAACCTTGACCTATCCGTGATTTATAAGGCAAAAGAAGAAACCCATTGTTTTCTCCATTTATCGAGGTTAGTGCTGCATTTAAATTTACGACAGTTTTGCTACTTTACTACGGAAAACCAGTTTAAAGTGTTATAACCTGCAATAAGTAGATCATGTACATTTCGTATCATCAGCAAGCCCTCACCGTCATCCACACGCATTTGCAACAGGCGATTTCGAAAAGAAACAATTCTCCGCATGTGGACAACTCGCGACGTGAGGTTCTTGTGAACCTGATACTCGCATGAGTTCGTTGCCCTACTCTTATGTAGCCAAGTCAGACATAATGGACATTAAAATAATTCATGTTAATTAACTTTTGTGGCTTCATTACGCCATGGATGAAATTCATGAGAGGAATAAGAAAACCTTATTCCGCTTTGGCTATGTAATTCGCTTGGAACGAGTCTATGGCTTGTAATAATATTTGGATGCAACCATTATGCAGAGAAAATAAGTACGTTTCCTCGAATTGAAACGAGTAGAAGAAAAAGAAAGACTTCTGCTCACGAAATGAACCTCACTGGCCAGAGAGACGTGATTTTTGTACACTCTTTTTTTATAACGGATATTTAAGGCACTCCAATAATTTCTAACTTTGACATTTCGTACGCGCACTATTCTTTTGTGTAAAAACAAATTGGTAGACAAAAATCAAGGTGTGTGTGCCCTTGAGTTAAACTCTGAAAGCAAAATAGATTCCGTTGTTATGTTGTGTAACTATGGTCTGCCTCTTACTGTTTTCAATTGTAACACAGGGTGGTATTTGTGGGCTGTAATATCAATGGTTAATAATAATAATAATACTAATTTATTGGCGTCAATGTACAAAGGTACTCACACAGGTCATTATTTACAAAGTATATATAGAAACAAACAGAAACATTCATAAAAATATGACATAGTATACAGAATCAATTAATATGTATATGGATTCACTAACATATGACATACATTATAAACAATTTAAAACATATGAACATTTATGTCATAATCCAAACACTCCTTGTATTGGTAGAATGCCCTTCTCATTAGATAGTTTTTCTGCTTCTTTTGAAAGATTTGTATGTTTTGCTCATTTCTAACATGTAGTGGTATTTTATTAAACATATGAGTTGAGAAATATGTAGTTTGGTCCAGTTTGATATTTGCTTAATCTATAATATGGTGTAATGATATTGCTTTTATTTCTTGTATTATGGTCATGACGATTCATGTGTGTTGATTAATTACTTATGTTTGATTTAATGTGTGTCAAACACTCTAGAATATATACTAAAGGCAATGTTAATATATAATGTTCTATAAATGCATTTCTGCAGTCTTCAGAATATCCCAGTTGTGTAATTTTCTAACTAGTCTTCTTTGTATAGCAAATACTCTATCAAAGTCTGCAGCATGGCCCCATACTATTATATCATGTACCAATGAATGATATAATGCAAAATATGCTAACTTCAACATACTGGTCAAAACAGTGCCTGAAAATTTTCTAATGACAAAGGTATTTCCACATAATTTTTTTACAAATATTTGTTATGTGTATATTCGACCGCAGCTGTGAATCCAAATATACTCCTAAAAATTGCACTGTAGATAATGTATAAGCAAGAGCTTCAAAATTACTGAGTGTGAACATCATATGTTTTGCTGTATATTTGATACAAATTAAGTTGTTTGCACTGAGCCACTCTGTTTTTCATAAGGATTCGCATGTCAACAATTGGATATTATATAAATTGTCTGACCTAATTGAAATTGCGGTATCGTCCGCATATAGAATACACGTTAGGAGATCTCCAGATGAAGGCAAGTCATTTATGTAGATTAAAAACAATAGAGGGCCCAATATGGATCCTTGAGGCACACCTACATCTGAAGCTCTACCATTAGACATTGAGTTATTGACTCTAACAAATTTATTTCGATTCCATAAACAGAATCGCAGTATCTTTATACTATGTGCACTAATTTTATATTTATGCATTTTATCACTAAGGATGTCATGTCAAACACAGTCAAAGGCTTTGCCAATAATGTACTGTTATATTCAAAATTTTCGTATGCGTCAAGAACGGTGTTTACAAAAGTCAATATGGCACTAGTAGTACTATGATTCTTTCTATACCCATACTGGCATTCTGTAAAAAGATTATTTGATTCAAAGTAGTTTACTAATCGATTATAAAACATTTCTCTAAAATTTGGCAGTTTGAATATTCAATCTCAATTATTGTAAATCATCTTCTTTATTATTTTTATACATAAAGTAATTTCGAGTATCTTAATTATTTTTTAACGAATTGAGAAACGAAATTAATTATAGCAGCTGTCGATTTTAACAAATTAAGTAAAAGTAATATATCGTTTAGATTTCAATTATCGATAAATCTGATATATTCCATCAGTTTCTGGTTTACATTTTTAATTATATGTTTAGATTGTCATTTTAGATAATATCAAGCTACTAATCACTTGTATTTGAAATTAATTTCGTAATATTACTCTAGTATAAGTAAATAAGGGTATCGTTTACATACAAATGTATTTCTATAATAAGAGTATAATGTCAGTAATTAGTTTATTTTTTGAATTGGAACGTTGTTTGAAAGAAAAAAGAAAGAATACACTACAAATTCTACCATTTTTATTTTTTAACATTCACCAACCTTGATGAAAGTTTTAATGACTTAATTGAATTTATAATTAAAGTTTCATATATGTAACAGGTTTATATGTTTCTTTTCCTATTACTTTAAGCTACACCCAAATCTACTCCAGCGCATTTTTAAAAAATATAGAAGCAATATTTCCGTTGATGCCGCCTCAAACGATTATATGAGAAAGTCCCTGTGATGGATTTCGTGTTATGAACGAGGTGTCACTTTCATTTTTACCCGCAAAATACGTTAAGGGTAATCATGAACGGTTCGATTGATATTTTTTATGCTCATTAAGCATCAATGTTACGTGATTGACGAAAAAACTCGAACATCTTTACGCCACACTGATTACGTTCAAAATGCCGACGTTCATCAAATACTACTTTACACTTTTCAATAACATTCAAAAGATGAGTACAAATTTATGTTGAAAATTTGGTACAGTATCATCTACATTGTCTGTATATTAACGCATCTATTTGACATTTCGTAGGACCTAAAAATAGCAGGAAGCTGAAAAATATCAACAATTAGTATTAATTACCATTTACGGTGTTTATATAGACAAAGGTGTGCCAGTTTATAATCCTGTCTGCTCTCTCTTGGCCAATATTTCAAGAAAGTACTAGAATTCAGCTTAATCTTGCGTCAAGTAATATAAATATGGATTATCTCGTAACAAATAATCAAAATATACAGGGTGATTGGCGAAAACCCTCAATATTCAAAAGGGGTGTTCAGGGGACAAAAGTGAACAAAAAAACCTAATAAACACATGGTCAAATATCAAAGGTTACTGATATAGCAATGAAAATATTTTTATTGCTATTTTTGCTAAAGCTGTTATTATTTGATATTTCATTTTGAGTAGGTCAAGCATTCTAAACCAAATTCACGTTAGTGATTACTAATTGGCATTTATTTTTATATATGCGTTCGTTTAGTAGGTATTGCACACACATAATTTCATAATGTCTGCCACATTTAGTCATCCGAGAATTTGCTGATGTTATTTTTATTTAGGGGTATTGCAACGGTAGCGCTAATCGTACAGTTGCTGAATATCGACGTCGCTTCCCGAACAGAAGAGTGCCAAATAGAAATGTATTCCAGACAGTCTTCAACAGTGCACGTGAAACTGGAATATTCTCCAGTGCGAGAATTACATCTGAGAGACAAGCTGGTCCTAGTCTAGCAGTTGAAGAAGAAATTCTAAATATGGTAGAACGTAGCCCGGGTGTAAGTACAAGGTGCATTGCAACCCGACTCCAAATTAATCAAACTGCGGCACGGGAAGTCATTCACAAATATGGTTTAAAACCGTTCCATATGATAATGATTTGCGGTTGCATTTTTGTAAATGGATAAACGCAAGCCATACACTTAACAAATACATTTTGTTCACTGATGAGGCTCAATTCACTCGTTATGGAGTAAATAACTGTCACAATGAACATCGTTAGTTAGATGAAAATCCGCACGTCACAGTGGAAAGTAACTTTCAGTATCCGTTCAGCAATAACGTGTGGTGTGATATGATTAATAATCAATTACTTGGCCCAGTTGTGGTAGATGGTCGTCTTACTGGAGCTAGATAGGTAGAATTTTTAGAAAATAATTTGACAGATCTACTGGACGATGTTCCATTGGATATTAGACAAAACATGCACTTTTAGCATGATGGTTCCTTAACCATGTTGTGATTAATCATATTAACAATCGCTTTCCACAACGCTTGATTGACCAAGGTGGTTTTCAAAATTGGCCACCAAGGTCACCAGATTTGAATACCCTTGATTACTGCCTTTGGGGATGGTTTCAATCATTAGTATATGCAACAAAAGTGAATATAAGAGAGGCGCTATTCGATCGGATTGTCAATTGTGCAGCACTCATAAGAGAAAATCACCGTGCACCTCAACAAGCTACCCGTGCTATCCACAAACGAGCTAATGCATGCATCGAGGCGGATGGTGGTATATTTGAAAGTTTAATTCATACATTTCGGTTTATTAGATCTTTAATCAATGTTATAATTTATAATACCTACGGAATGAACACTTTTCTCTACTGATTCATTACAATAATTAACTCATGTAAAAAATTTTTCATTGCTATCTTAGTAACCGTTGATATTCGACCATGTTTTTATCCTTTTTTGTTCACTTTTGCCCCCTGAACAACTCTTTCCAATATTGGGGGTTCCTCCAATCACCCTGTATAGATGTATAAATCCGAAACATGCAGTTTGTTTGTTTTTGGTTGTTCTAAATACTGTAACTTTTAAAATTTTATTTTAAAAATCGTATAAAAATAAAATTTTTATGTGGCGTACAATATAAATCATTTCTAGATCGTGATTATTAATTCAGTGGATCTTTTTATAAGTTCTACTTTGCGTGTGACAGCATAATTTACAATAAACGTGGACAAATGACATTTGTAATTAATTTACCAGAGTTAATAACACACATGTTTTTTCGCTAACGATCGCCTTATTGGCTTTTACGAACGCGAATGGATTCTAAAGTAGAAGATATATACATTTTCGAACTGTACTAACCATTAATTTTGACTAGTCTCTAGCTTGTAATTATTTTATTCGTTTTTAATTGGCAGTCAATTTGAATTAAACCTCAATACAGGGTGTCTCAAGTTTAAATAGCAGGACTTCAACAGACTTTAGAGGACCTCATCAAGGCTAACAGTTCTTATAAATATAATATAACTTTCGTACCAGGTCTAGAGGATCTTTTCGAAACTAAAAATTACTTATTTTAAAGTAGATTTCGTCAAGGATTGTTTGAACAGTAAATAATTAAAGTTTTTGGTATTTTGTATGAATCATGAAATCATTGTTTTAATGTAGATATATATAAATTTTGCTTCAAATTATTCTGCTAACATAATATTTTGTCTGCAGCTTTCGTCATAATGAATATTTACGTGTTTGTATATAAAAACCAAGCCATTAGTAACAAGCCTGCAACTTCCATTAAACATTTTAATTAAGCTACAGAGGAAACCAATTATTTTCTCCATTTGCTTCAATACAGCCAGATTTATAGAGACAAATTTTAGCTGTGGGAGGAAACATAAAGCTAGTTTATCTCTACCGTTTATCTCTGTGGATTTGCTCAACTTTTGCGACGTTACTTTAAAGTCCTGTATTATTAGAAATGCAGTTTCGAACGTCGTCATGTCGCCTAAAATGATTTTAATTTAGATTACACTTGTTAATCTCCGATCAACTCTCGTGACAGTCTAGAAAGCCGAAGAGATACATCGCAACCGCAAAATGTCGGTGTCATGGGCAGACAAATATTACTTTCGTCGTTCACGAAGTTGGAAAAGATGTTACTGTCAGATTTAATATTTCCTATCTCAAAATTGTTTGTTTAGGTATTCATACCGGATTTGCATCACTTATATTCTTTCTAGGAACGTGCCCAAATTTTTATCCTGTTACACAGCTCGCTTTTTTCTAATAAAAGTTTATTAGACGAAAAAAGCTTTTTAACAGGAAAAAATTGGGTATATTTCTGGAAAAAATATAATTAATCGGTTCTGTCAAATCCCAAATACTTTCGATTGCTTCTTCCTATATTCGGAGCTACTTAACTGGGCGGTCACAACAGGTTATTGTAAATTCAAATTTGTTTGACACCTTGCCGGTAACTCAAGGGGTACCTCAGGGGTCTATTTTGGGGCCTCTGCTGTTTTCCATATACATTGCTGACTTTTATGAATATTTAAACAAATGTAGAGTGCATCATTATGCAGATGATTCCCAAGTTTACTTCAGTTTTCCGATAGAAAACGTAATTTCTTCAAACAATGCTGTGAACAACGATCTGAAATTATTGTTAAATATTTCAGCTGCTCACAGACTACAGTTGAATCCAAGTAAGTCCAAGGTCTTAATATTTGGCCCCAAGAAGAAAAGATGCAGCGTGAAATCTGAGTTCAATGTCAAATTGGGAGGCACCTTGTTAGACGTTACTGACAGCTGCACAAATCTGGGGCTTGTATTCGATGATGAGTTGAGATTCACTAAACATGTGAATAATTTATGTCGTTCATCTTACAACACGTTGAAGCAGCTTTATCCTCACAGGAGTATAATGAGTTCTAGCTTAAAAATTAATTTATGTGCTTCTCTAATTTTTTCAAGACTGTCATATTGCGATTGCATTTATGGGCCACCTCTGCTATGTACTGATATAATACGCTTACAGAGAGTTCAAAACAGTTGCTTTAGATTTGCGTACGGTGTTAGGACATACGAACGAGATGTAAGTGAGTCAATTCGAAGCAGCGGTTACCTTAACCTTGTAAATTCTCGGAAATTACATTTATTAAGCCTAACCCACAAAATATTAAACAGCTCCGCTCCTGAATATCTGTATGGAAAGTTGCAGAGGCTCCATAAAGAATCAGCATCGTTCAAATCACGGTATTCGCGTCTTTTAGAAATTCCTCGCCATGCCACTGCTTTATATACTAGAAGCTTTGTCTATCATGCCTGTAAAAATTACAATGGCTTACCTGCAGAATTTAAAAACTATTCAATTTTGAATTTTAAGAAAAAATTAAAGCATTATCTCTTGGAAGACTCGTAGCATTCACTGACTGGGTTTCCGCCGCTTTATATATTTACGAGAAGCTTTGTTTGGTTTCGCTTTATTGGTTTTTCATGCATTCAGTTTATGATTATTTTGTGTCTACGAATCTGTTAGGATGTTGGATTTTATCTATATTTTTTGCATGTACTTGGACATCGATTGTATTGTAAATGTATACATTGTGTTATTTTCTCTCAAGGGTTAAGTTGAAAAGCAGCTTCGGCTGACAATTCGCCCCTTCCTCATATGTATTCATTCATTATATCTTGTACAAATAATGTATCAATATATGAGGACTCAATAAAGACAATTTATTATTATTATTATTGTTATTATTATTATTATTATTATTATTAAATGGAGCTTACCTATTCCCATTTAACACCACGTGTCCCACATTTTATCGTACTATCGAGGTTGGGACACCCTGTATAGATTCTAGATATAAACCTTCAACCTGATTAGTGTCCATGAATAAGAACTGTTCTCAGTTGCATTTCAGTTAACAAATTTCACTGAATAACTTGAGTACTACACTTCTAGTAATCGGTTAATTGTACCATACAAATCTTCGCACTAAATTGACCTTGTTCCACATCTAGGAACGAGTTTGTCATTCATGGACTCTTGTTAATTATTTCATTTGTATTCAACCAATTGGAAAACGACATGGATTCGCACATTAAAAGATTAGTTCCCAAAACTAATCAAGATTTGCTTTAGAGCAGATCAAAATTGAATATGTTTCTCAACAATGAAAAATGTCCTGCAGCTAGGTTACTTCATTAACCTCAAACTACACGGTCTACACGGTGTTCAAGAGCGGACTTCCATTAACTTAAACGAAACGTAAAGCGATTTTCCATGTGAACAGATTACCTTGTTGCGTAATTGGTCGGTAACACATCTAAACGAATTGGAAGCAAACAGACTAAACAACCTGTCTTGCGAATGCGACCATAAATAATAGTGGATTGCCAACAGGAGTATCGACCAAGCATGATAAATGCGCCCAATTTAAACCAGTTTGTTGTGTTTCAGAATCCTTTACCGGAGAAAGGACGTTAAAGATAATGCTAACAGCAGCAATTACTAATGTTTGATTGAACCGTAATTTAAAATTTGTTTGATTCAGTTTACTGTGTTTCACATCCTTAGCAAAAATGGGTATTAAATAAAAGTTCTACATTAAATCGTGAGCTTAGAATATATAGACGTTTCAAAATTAGATCCAAAATTTGATTTTTTTTTAATTATTTTAAACTCATTTAAAAATTAGTGGCTTTAGGACGTACTAAACGTAAGCAAACCACTCATATTTGTCAATGTTCTATCACCCCTCCCAAGTAGCACACTAGTCTTTTAATTCAAAATTATAAGACCATAAATTTATATAAAATAGTGGTTACATGACAGCAATGTCATCGTATTATTGTTCCATTTGAGACTTTTTTGTAAGCAGCCGCTATTTTGCTATTTAAAGTACCTGTGAGAATAATGTAATCCCTATAAGAAAATCGTTTTATTTAACTATTAATTATTATTATTAATAAAATTATTTAAACTATTTTCTTGTGTCTGCACTTATACAGTGTATACAGTATTTCTGCTTCAGAAGTTCTTTTTACTGTGTAATGTCTACAATAGCAATTTACACGACTGACTATAAAGCATTATAAATCAATTTTGTATTGGTCGCAAGAGAAATATTTGAGAAGATTTTTACAGCAAAAATAAAAGTATTTAACAAAAGTTATATAAATTACTTTAAGAAAGTTCTTATGTCATTTATGGAACACTTTAGTTACAGAAAGCTGTTTAACTGTATAATTACAGCATTTGTTTTATAAATGTTGTATTAAAATATTTTTGTACGACAATAAAGCAAAACTGCTTCTTAAAGGTAGTTAACACGAGCTAACGATTTTCTACAAAGCATAATGCTCTTATGTTTTGCTTTTACATAACATTAAATTATTTTAAATGCTTCTGAAGTGACCAAACTGTTTTATTATTTTAGCGTCATGTTTATTCACTTAATTCCAATTGCTTTTCAGCGTCCATCTTAAAAAAAATTCAAAAAACAACTTTTACGTGAAATTTATCATAAAAAGAACTCCGTTTTTATTATATGAAATTTAGAATTCGAACTTGGGATATTTTTAGCAGCAAATGTGCATGTATTTAAATTTTCAGTTTTTTTGTGAACGAAAATAGTATTTTTTAGTATTATGCAGACCCGTTATGACTTTTCGGCCTACTTTATTCGTTTATCACAGTAGAATTTTATTTGTACTTGAAATTCAAATGTGAATTAGATATTTTTGAGTTTATAAGTATAACATCGTATACCTTATATAAAGATACTTATAATAGACATAAGTTGTAAAATTAAAAGAAAGTCGAATATTAGCTTTATGGTTGTAATGGGCTTGTAAATATAGCACAATAATTGCATAACGTTTTTATAAGACATTATCATGACTACTTTATTGGAATCATATAGTTTGTTTTATCAAAGCTTTAAGCTCATTGCTAAACCATAACTTGTTTTTATATAGAACTCTTAAAACACAATTATATAATTTTTATACAGCAACTATGTTTTATAAAAATGTGCCTATTTGACGCCATTAGCTACTGTGTTGATGCCAATAAGATGTTTATGCGACTAAACCTTGCAACTTTAACTCTCCAAAAATTAGTTACAGGAACATTCTTAACCACTGCTATAAAATATCTTGCGTTACTTGGGATAGTAATATTGCCATATCTTTTTGAAACACCCTGTATATTATTTATTATTGATTTCATTGTATACATTTTTTATGATATACGATCATGTGCTGTTAAATTTAACCACTCTATAAAATATTCATATTGCTCACTTGGCAGTTCCCACAATGTGGCACATCCATTCTACAAATTACACGTAGTATAAAATTTAATAATCTCGTGGTGCTGAAATGAAAAATTCCTCTTTTGCAGGGTCTCATCAAAATGCAGACGGACTACACGATTTATAGTAGCTCAGCATCCATTCCCATAGACAAGCGGATTTCAACGTTATCCTTGTCTTCGAAGCAACATGACAGCGCTGAGTACGCCATAAACAGATTTTCCCAGAAATACGACTCGTATCAGGAGTTTCTCTACAGGAATAATCAGCAGAGAAGGTGAGTTAATTTTAGAACAATTATCAGGTTTCAGTTTACTCAGAGACAAGACAGAGGCGGACTTATACGCCACGTCAAGCAAAATGCGAGAAAATCTGGAACTATACTTTAGAACGACCTAGTTAAAACATGTTATGCTTAGTGAATCAATTTTAAGTAGCATTTTTTAATTAAAACTCCATCTAGAAACTATTGATCAAATTAATTTTTCGTCAATTTCATGTGATTTTATTTAAAGTTTCATATATAACATTGAGATAATATCTCAAGAAAAAACGTCTGTTCCTCAGTTAAATGCATTTTACCGGGTTAAATAAAACTACATTACACTTTATAAGAACATAACCAACTAAAGATGCTATGATACCATCTTTAAAGTGGTAAAAAACAACTCTCTAAAAGCATCAACATGCCTATGATTATTAAAGCCCGCATTTCGTTCGCAGATCTCAGATCCGGACTTAGCGACGAACTTAATATACTTTATTTATAGATACTAGAAAGGTTGACCTTTCTTCGAACTAAAGCCCTCTGGCCGCGCTGCGCGCCCCATGATCACCGCTGCGTAGTGCCTTTTACTTAATTTTCATTACTGCGAGCGGCTCTACGCCTGTGAATAATAAAATGTAAACGTGACTTTGGCTGAACTCTATGTTGGGGAAAATCCGGCGCTCTATAATTTAGAAGAGTGATTGGCATATTTTGGTAATTTTTAGTGTTTTCTTAAGTTTGGTTAATTTTTTTCAACATCCTGTATTTTAAATATTGAATCGGGTCGTTTTTATGTGATGCTAAAACAAGTTTCATTAAAAAAATTTTTTAATTCCACTAATTTAAAGGGTTTTTAGAGAATGGTTCGTTATTTTTAAACACTCTGTATTTGCTCCGTTAGTTAGTGGCATAATAAATCCTTGATGGAAGTTTCATCAAAAAAATTTTTTAATTCCCTTAGTTTTGAGTTTTTTTTGCGGAAACATTTTGTTCGACACTTTGTATACGGAACAGTCTTTCGCACGTTCGACAACCGTTCCGAAGCGAAAAAACTGAAAATTTCCTCGAATTTGGAATTTTATTTTTTTTGTCAATATTTATTCTATCAAACTTTTTTGAATTACCCTATAAATTGACGCGATACGGTAATGAAATGACTACCGCCATATTGTCTAGCTCATTTTTACCTCATTTTCCCTTGTGTTTATGCAAAGTTCAATGTAAAAACGACCTCAAGCCCCAGCGCTCGGGTACGGGAAACTTTCTAGAGACTTCAAATTTACAGTTTTTGGTCTTTGCCGGCCTCCAGTCGGCCCATTTTTCCAAATTTCTTACGTTTTATACCGAGATGTCATCGCCGGAGCATACGTTTGACGTTTCGGTGACTTTGGTCGGCGGTGCGCCTCGTAGTTGACTGAAACTTTAAAGATACCAATTCAGATTTTGGGGTAAAAATCATCACCAAAGGACTCGGATATATATTAGCACAGAATATATAGCTAAAGCTATATTTTCTGTGATATTAGACAACAACAACTTCTCGTACCTGGAAGGGCCCGAAAATTGTTCCAGAACACATAATCTGTTTTAATTCATTTTGACGTTTCGTTTGACGTTTGTTGAATTTCTACAAAAGAGCCTAAACAACAACAAATTAATTTGACATTTCTGACGTTTATGCCGTGCAAAACGCATTTCGTCTGCCATTTGTCGAATGTCTAGAAAGGGGTGTTACCTACTCGCTCTATCCTCGTTCCACTCGAAAAAATCGTTGTCTTCTATAAAGGGGCATAACCGACTCAACTACCCTCGTTCCACATTAAAAAATCCGCCGTTTTTGGCCGAGGAGCCTCGGGAAAATGGAAATTTAGCTAGGAAAATGCAAAAAAATCGGCATCAAAATACACCGTAGGCAATCTAGAAAGACGGCGAAAGGCGTAGCGTTTAGCCATTCGGCGCTGCACGGCGCGCAAAAAAACCTTTGTGGCGGTAAAATGGTCAATTTTCGAGTGAAGTGTGCGAGCGAGAGTAACCTACAGCTTTTAATATATAATAATTAATGTTTTTATTTAGACATGTTTAGACATACAGCAGGTTACTACTTGTAAAACAAAACAGTTGCAATGGAACCGTACGTTGGGATACGAAGCAACTACATTCATTTAGACGGCATAAAAAGTATTCTACAGTGACTACATTCAAGTGATGCTACTTCTGTTTTATATATTCAACGGATATTTAACGATCCTAAAATTCACAAAGATTTAACTAATAATCAATTTTAATTATTCACGGATACCTTCAGTTATTCGCCGTCTTGAAGCAACTGCGACAGCACCAGAATATTCAATAAATAACGCAGTAAAAATGTTTTTTTATTTGCAACAGTTTATTTCCCAGTTACAAGGACCTAGTGCTGAAGAAAAAAATCGATACCGTTTTGCAGAACAATCCGGGATTTCTTAACTTCATGCCGTATAGCAGATCTTTTTGATGGCAAAGTAGTAGATTTTTATGAACCCATCATAAATGTACCATCCATGTAAAATTATATATACTTCAAATATGCCTCATTGACCTCTGTGGACGTTGAACACACGTTTTCGAAACTGAAATGGATTATTAGTAACAAACGCCATATCCTACACCAAAACATTTGCAGCAGTTGCTGGTTATTCAGTTTTATTTCAGTACTACATGTGAATAGTTATGTAGTGTTTTGTAAACTAAAAAACTTAATATAAATAATGTTGGATATCATAAATTATCAGTGCAAAGTAAGATGTTGATTTTAAATTTTTGTAGCTATATTTTTGCACTTCGGTTTCTACAAATATTAATTTAGCGTCCTAAGTGTGCCAGGGGAGTAATGATGTCATCTGTGAACGAAGCGTGGGCTTTAATGATTATGTTTTAATATAACAAAAAAAAATTAAAATGTTTGTATTAGTACTAATATAATTTTATTAAAACAATATATCTTCATTGATACCATATTACAGATTATGTGCAGTCTTTCAAAAAAAAAACACTTGAGAGTACGTTACATTATAATTTTTAAATAGAGTATACACCATATAAAGTTAGGTTAACCATTTCCATAAAATAGTTTAGTATCTGCGTAGTTCATTCGTCCGTCTATGTTATTGCCGTTATGTCTGGGAGTCCCGAGGAGTCCTGATAATTATTGAAAATATTATCTTTCCAAATGATGTACATTTGATAAAAGCAAAGTTAGATATAGCAGTTTTTATCCGAAGTAAAGGTGTATGTTACTAACTACACAAAATGAAATAAAAATAAGTGAAATATTACCTTCCTCTGTGTCTAGGAGGTTGTCTTCCACCGGAGAAGGAAGCGGAGACTCCAGCACGACAGCATCAGGAAGCAGTTACGGAGAACGTGAGGATGGCAGCGAAGGCCGTGCCGAAAGCGACGAGACTGAAAGAGAGGAGAGAAAGCCTCTAGAAGGACAAATCACGGATTCAGAACGTCAGCAAGTCGAAACATTCTTCAAGGGACTCAAGACACAGGTAAGATGCACTTTCTGTACCTTCTATTTAATCCATATATCTTAAAATAGTATTTCATATAAAGACCAATTAATTTAAACATTTAATAACTGAACGATACAAGGCTTAATAACAAACGGCATGTTATCTTATGCTACCGAAAAGACACAAACAAATAGGAATCAAAATAGATCTAACCAACGATGTTTTTTGAAATAAAAATGGGACATCATGTATAAAACTACAATTTCATTTAGTAACTCCTTAAAATTACGACGCACGCAATAATAATTGTCACACATGTATCAGTGACAAGTCCAGAAAACTTATTATTTCTGTATACTGAGATAATAGCTACCTCGCAAATAGGATATCCGTTGAATTGATAAAAGAACGTTGTCATGTAACATGAGAAACTTTTGTTGAATCCTCCAGCGGCACGTTGAGTGTATTATTTCCTGTAAAACGATGATAGGAGACGATCTTTGTTAAATGTTGGTTCTGTTTCTACTACCCAATATATTTCAACATCAATTTTAATGCTGCTATTGGAAAATACTAAACTTCAGCAAATCTGTTATAGTTCAATGAGTTTAAAACCTATATTATTTTAATATTTTAAAATGTATTTGTTATTATAATTAATATCGTGAGATAGTAGTTGGCGTATTGTAACTATCGATCTAAATAATAATAATAATAATAATTTATTCTCAACGGATTTACACCCAATTATAGAGAAAATTAAAATCTAAGTTATACATAGAAAAGTAGTAATAATAATTACATAAATATAAAAAAAAATACGGTAACGGTTCATAAATCGCACACAATATTTGCGTTGAAACACATAACTACATAAACTAAATTTGATTAGCTGAGAAAAACAAATCAAAGGAAGGAATTATAAACAATAATATAGGTCATCACAGAGAAATCATATCTTTAAAGGTCTTAATAATGAAATCCATTTTATCATGGTGTATATCACATAAATGGGATACCCCATTAAATAACTGGGACATGTTGTAAACTGGCGATTTGACTAAAATATTAGTTTTAGGTGTTTTACAATAAAATGTGCGTGGGTATCTTGACTGACTTCTTGGTACATAGAAATTAAATTGACTTAAGAGACAATTGCAATCAATTTTATTATTAAATATTTTGCACACCAGTGTTAAAGCGGCACAATTCCTCCTATCAGCTAAAGATAAAAACTTGAATTGCTCCAGTAGAGTAGCGTGATCAAAACCCCTAGGCGGATAGTAATCATTACTTTTGAAAACATATATTTTAAGCATTTACGTTAGACGGATTCTAAAAGCTGAATGTAATTTACATAGAGAGGAGACCAAATAATTGAGGCATACTCCAATTTGCTTCTAATAAAGGTTATATATAATAATTTAAACGTATCTATATTTGAAAACTTGCTACAATTTCTAAAAAAGTATCCAAGTAGTCTGTAGGCAGAAGAAACCGTTTCTGAAATGTGGGTATTAAAGGAAAGCTCACTGTCAAATACCACTCCTAGATCTTTAAATTTAATACATCTTTCCAAAGCAGTGTTGTTGAGGGAATAATTGAAAATTAATGGACTGTATTTTCTGTGAAATGACATAACTTTACATTTAGACAAATTTAATTCTAGGTTATTTTCATAACACCATGTCTGAGTAGCATTTAATGCATTTTGTAACATATTACCATCCTCATAACTATTAATTTCCAAGTAAATTTTTAAATCGTCTGCAATAAGTAAATGCGGCGCTGAAATATTGACTGATACATCATTGATGAAAAGAAGAAAAAGTAGAGGCCCCAAATTGGAGCCCTGAGGAACTCCAGATGTTGAAATGTAGGTATTTGATAATATACCGCCATATTCCACGTACTGTTTTCGATTTAGTAAGTACGACTCCATTAATGTCAACAAAGACTTTGAAAAACCAAGGGATTTTAGTTTCGACAATAAACGACCATGATCAATGCGATCGAAAGCTTTTTATATCTGTATATAAAACGTCTACCTGACGCGCAGAGTCTAAGCTGTTTAAGCTTAAATCTAAATATGTAGCTACAATTTTACTTGAGTTTAGTTTAATCTCTACTTATACCAAGGAAAGTGAGACTTCATATATCTACAAATTAAAGTTCACAATATTAATTATATTTATCCATATATGATAGTATTTGCATAAACCTACAACTTTTGCCTTGTAAACTACTTCTAACGGCCATGTGCTACTTTTTGATAAATATTACTTTAAAATTTACAAAATCTACTATTTTATTGTACTTATATTTTGTGTTACATTTATACAGCGGGATTGTTTTTTAACATAGTCATAATTTTATTCAACAACCATCCACGTTGAGATTACTCTTTGTCAAAAGTTAAAGAACTTCTCAATTTTTATACGTATAAAGATTGCTTTCACAGTTCGCAGTTTATTTCAGGGTAATTCGCTTGGATGACCTGAAATAATAAGTCTCAAACTGAGTCTTGATTAAATCCTTGCGGAAATTAGAATAGCACAATTCTGTAAAGGTCAATCATTAGTTAAATGGTCTGCGAATAAGGCGTGGTTAAATAAATATTAAATGATATATAGGATCGATCTAGCCTTCATTCTAATGAAAAACCTTGAACTTGTCAGCATGAACTTTAGAATGATTATGAGATTAGTGTGTATTAAGTAATTGCCTAAGCAATATAGAGGGCGTCCGGAATATGAGTGTCTTTATTTTGCTGGATGATACATTGTACATACTATGAATGGCTCTCTTAGAGTTCCTTTCACAACACAAAATTTAATATGAAATAGATACAAGTGTTCAAAATGACTTGTGCTTGTGAGAAGCGTACAAATGTCTCGCAACCAAAGTGTTTGCCTAACTTGTACCATTTTTGTTTATGAACACTCACAAATATCAAGCAAGCACAGCTAGCCACAATACTACTATGATTAATAATACTTTTAGGTTAAGAGCAGCAGGTAATTAATGCAATGCTGTCGTACGCTGCGTACGAATTCAGTCATCAACTCGCTTATTTTAAATGGAACGTGATATTTCTTAATTCATTTTCAGATTCTCCGTGTAATTTTAAATAAACTGTTAAGTATACTGTATGTCTAAAAATTATAAATGTACTAAAATAATATTAAGTTCTCCTTAATGAATGCTGATTATGTTATATCAATGTTAATTTTTCAAATCACTTTCATGACCTGTAATGAATTATTTTTTTAGGTGCGCGGTATTCCCCCACTCTCCTCTACTCCCACAAAATTATGATTTAAATCACTAATTAGGTATCTTAGCTGAACTGAATAATTCGCAATCATGATAAAACAAAAATAATTGTAGAAAGGATAGAATCTGAAAATAAAATTAAAAATATCATTGTATAAAAATGTATTTCTTGATATAGAATTTTAAGTAACTTGCGAGGAAAAAAATCTTAGTAATTTGTGCATTGTATAGAAAAATTAATGTTGTTACTAATATTTATTCAGAAAGAGCTGCAGTATGAAATTTCGGGGTGGATGTGTTTACCAGCCTTCTCAAATTTTTCCACCTTGATGTCACTTGGAATAAATTAGAACTCCATCAGTCATCCATCCATAACAATATATACATCATACTTTGTACGTGTGCTAGTGGCGCTCCTTTATTTGCCAATCCATTAGGCGTATGAGCCTGATATCGTAAAATATGAGTCACGGGCTGCAGTATCAATAAAATAAAATCATATCGCTCCATATCCCTTAGAACCGAACAGCGGATATCGTCATTGCTGCAGTAAAAAATTCGAAAAAAACATGTTTGTTTCTTCTTAAAATTTTGTACACTGATGTTTTGAAAACCATGTAAATACAGACGGAATGGAAGGTTACAGTAATTTCAAGTTTGAATATGCTTAATAGTTATTTTTGCATCTAGTGCGCGAAATGCCACTTTGGTGATCGATAATTGAATTAGTCGAGATCACCAAAATAGTTCGCGCATGTGTTGTAAACAAAGTTTTTTCTACAAACATCAAAACATGTATATCCCTTAAAATTATTCTAAAATAAGTTTAGTAATGTTTAGTTTAATACATGGAACTGGCTTAAAATGTTTTTCAAAATCGAGTAATCACTGTAACTATGGAAATAAAATGGCAATTGTTGAGAACAATAATTATTTGAAACTGACATTTTGCTAGTGTCAGTTTTCCAGTACTTGATACTTTTAACTGTAAAATAATGGAAATTTCGAGCGACGATGAACTAAACCGTACCCCACCTAATCTGATAGATGCAGCCAATTCGGTAATTTCAAATCTTTTACCGGATAAATCGTGGCGGCAGTATGAAAATGCATATCAGCAATTTAAAGAGTGGTGTGAAGCAAATAAAGCATCCGAAAAATGTGCTGTTGGGATTTTTGCAGAAAAGTCTAAGAAGGTGAAGTCTTCCACGTTATGGGCAGTATATTTTATGTTGAAATCAACACTTAATATTAAAGAAAACGGGGATTTTAAGAAATTTACCAGGTTGGTTCCATATTTGAAAAAATGTCAGTTCGAAATTATTCTAAGAAATCTAAGGTATTAACTCGAGAGGAAGTTAATCAATTCATAAGAGAGGCAGATGATGAAATGTATTTTAGATTATATTAACATTTACCGAAAATATGCTCTTCGTCCAAGTTATGCTACCAGTTTTAAGTATAAAAATAAAAGATGTTTTAACCAAGTTGTCGGAATAAATTGTATTGGAAAGATGCGTAGCTTAATAGCAAAATACTTAAAATTAATAAGTTTTGATGCCTATACTGGTAATTGTTTTTGGAGAACTTCACTCAGTTCTTGCTAATGAGGGGGCAATATATGTAGTTTGAAGCGACACGGAAATCTTCGACCGTAGCCGAAGGACCTATCTAATTTAGGAATAAATATTGTTATCAATGCGCGAAACTCTCCATTTTTAGACGTTTGTAGAAAATATATCTTTACCTACTACTCTTTTATATATTTAAAAATGAAACTAAAGGTGCTGATACTACATAATTACTATTTATCGGTATTGCTATGGCGTTTGCAAAGCTTATAATGACTGTCAGCAACATTCTGCTATAGTTGTTATTGCGATAAATGGATTACCAACCATATTATGCGCTACACTTAAAGCTACAAACTTTTGTTCAAGGATAAACAACAATAGACCAGATAAAGTCAATTACCAAGCACATCCTTTAATAGTTCTGTGACACCATCGCTAACTTGGGATTGTCACTAAACGATTTCGAAGTTAAATAACAAATTCGTATTCATTTCTGTTTAGGAACGTATAAAATACCGTTTGAAACATTTTGTTGTACAATGTGCATATAAATAAATCTAGCGAGTCTTCACAATGAGCTGTTTCTTGTTAATCTCTTCTCAAAACGCTAGTTATTATCATATAACGCTGGTCTAGTAGGCGTTGGGGAAACAATGGCATGAAATCCAACTGTTTTATCGTTATGCGACTTGATCTTCCTCTGACCTTTTCCAGCAAATCTAGTCATAACTCAATGTATGGTGACGTTTGCAATTTCAGGCAGCGTTTACAGAAAAACTGGAAGAAATGAGATGGTAAAGGTATTTTTTTTTAAAGAGAAAGTAAATAATCCATGAAGGAAGATTGCATTTAAATCATTATGTCCAATTTACGTTACAACTGCAGCTCTGTGGGAAACGATGTGTACTTTTCCTGAAATTAATTTGCATATATACGATTATGCATGCATGCCAGCGAATAAAGGGAATAACGAATGCCTCGCAAATTTGTGGAAAGAATTTTAGAGTCAGGAAGTGTGCGTCGTAAAAGGAAACATGAACAAGTAAATTGTGGATGAGTTGCGGAACTTTTCGTGTGTAATTCTCGAAATGAATTATGATTTCGTACGCGGCGTGGCTTTTTTTGTATTTGGTTAATCCGGCGATTTATCTGCGGGGATTCCAACGGTCGCACTTGTGCGGAATAAGTACAAGATTGTTGATTTTTCTAGAGAAACCGTTTTTAGGATTATTAAACTGCATAGTGGCTATGTAGAAATATACAGGGTGTCCGGGAAAATGTGGACAATCTCTCTGGTGCAGATAGAACATGAAAAAATAAGATGACAATTGACAAGTTCCTATAAAAATTTTTCTTAAAGTACCTGACGAAGTCAGAGAATCACGAAGTTTTCAATAATTTCGTTAAGTTTTTATATATTTTTAGGTATTAATAATATGACTTCATTGATAGGAATTGCAGGAGATTTGATTTATATTAGCTAAAAATACCTTTCTAATACAGTAAAAAATTTCGTTAAGGTGCTTTCTGGGACACCACTGCCTTATTTTTTAAATTTTATATTTATTCGGAACATCTTAAAATGAAACTTTTCTATTGTTTGAATGACTTTTGTATCGCACTTTGTTGTCGAGAAAAAAAATAGAAATCATGGCCCTTTTTATTAAAAATAAAACATGAATTCGTTTATTATTCTTTTTCTCGGAAACGATTCATTTTATCGACAATAAACAAGAGTGCCTTTTTTTAGTCTAAGGTTGAAGCTTCCCAGATTTATTGTTTTAAAGGCTTTATTATACAGGATATTAAAAATGTAGGCATTAATTTGTAAAACTTAGCCCGCCCTAAAAAAGCTAAATATGTTTAAAGGACGACACTATTTTAAGAGGTCCTTACTAGTGTCCATCTCATTAAATTTTTATTAAATTATATTAAGTACTTCAAAAGTTATTCAAGAAAAGCCGATTGCAGCGGCGTCCTTCAGAGATACATATTTCCGTAAGGGGGGCCAGTAGGAAAAAAATTTGTAGGAAATTGTCATCTTATTTTTTCATGTTCTATCTGTGCCTGAGAGATTTCCCACATTTCCCCGGACTCCCTGTACTTCAGTGCCCTTGAAATGTTTTTAAAAACGTATCAACCTTAGTTCTTGATTCTATCATTTTATACCATATTTCTGCGATTTTCAGATTTACGTCAGTGGATCTCTGGCCAATTTGTACACCAAGACTCCCACAGATGTCGAGTGGCAGTTGAAATATACGGGAATTCCGGTCGTTATCCTAGACGTAGGTGAATCTCGAGCGAGAGACAAAAGGCGGATACAGATTGCTCTGGCTGAAAGAGGTAAGGCTTTACAGAACGATATTTAGTTATGTATATCTGTCGTTAAACTATATACCATTATTAATGACTCACCCTGTATATTTTACGTCGACGTGAATTTTGCAACCCCTCGACTACTCCAAATATTATGTAAATGTAAACGCTCGGTACTCGCACGTTTGATAATTAAATGGGAGAACGATTTTAAATTAAGGATTACGTTTAATTAAATTTTGTTCAGGGACGTTAAACGAAAAAAAAAATTCAATTTATTAAATGAATTTTTATCAAAGAGAAACGAAAACCTTTTGATATGGACGAAAACAATAACATAAAACTCTGTGGAACCAATTACGTTTTTACTTATTGTTTGGTTGCAAAATTTTCCTTCACCTGAAAATACAAATAAGACCGCGTCTTTTTGTAGTACAATTTCTATATACTCGTGTTAGACACAATTGTGTAAAATGTCTCAGGTTTTTATAAAATAATATAATTCCAAGAGGATGATATTTACACCATAGCATGCCACAAACATAGGGAGGGAAGGTGTTGTAAGAATAAAACCAAGGAAAAAATGTTGAAATTTTTGTTAAACTAACGCTATCACGTTTCTTATTAAAAAATCTTATACCTACATTGTTTTTGAGGAATAAAGGCATACTTGTCATTAGTCTCAGAAATAAAAGCTTTTCAGCAATCAACTGCATAGTTCCTTGTACAATATTTTATCGTAGTTAAGCACCAAGTTAAATTTTAACAATTATTAGACAAAATCTATATTAAAGTTAATAAGCATTTCTAAATGGAAGATATTTATCCAGTTCTGATTAAAATCAATTACCTTACAAAATTGAAAAAGTCTGAGACACAACAATTCTTTATATTCAGATATGAGAGATGTAACTGTTATTTGTTGGCAATCAAATTCCAATGGACGTGCTGCGAGAATATCTAGGAGGAAACTAATTCTGGAGTAGCACTAGATTTCCTTATTTTTTTTTACTATTTTTGATATACAAGTAGACCAGTGCTGAAGCCTTTGAAAATAGTAAAAATTAAAAGAAAATAATAGTAGGATGAAACCCATTGGAAAAGGAAGAGAATACAACAAAAATGAGAGGAAAAATAATTTACGGGCGATCTGAGGTCGGGAAGTGGAAGGGTGTGAGTTTTTAAGGGTAAAAAAAGGTTTATCTTGATCTGCGGCAAAACTACAAGTCCTATGGAAAAAAGTTAAATAGCAAAGTTGTAGGTAATAAAAAGATCTACAACTTTTATATTTACACTTTTTTCACACAACCTCAAAATTTATGTGAAAAATTCAAATTAAAAATAGTTTTTGGATTTTTATTTTTATCTTTTATAAAAAATAATTTTTTTTCACGATATTTGGTGAAAACTCTCCCTTTTTATGTCCCAAATACACTGTAATTTTTTTGATTTAAAATATACATTTTTTCACCTTATTTTGACTTAATATTGAAAAAGCACCCTAATTTTTAATCGAAAATTCTCACTTCAAAATATCTGCTTTTTTTGAAAAAGTCGGTTGGTTCTTTGTTCGTTTCTCTACTATCTTATGGTGTAAAAAAATATACATTACTATAGTAAATGTTCTCAGAAAAAACAAAGAAATGATGCGACAAACTCGAATCCGAAAATTTTTTTTTAATCATTATGTACAATTTTGAGCTATTTATTAAAATGTATACTTTAATTACTCGAAAAACGTAAGATTCCATATTGCACTAATAAACAAAAAAATTGCAAGACGAAATAATGTATATTTTTTTACACCATCAGAAAGAAGAGATTTCAATGAACAAAAAGCCCACCGACTTTTTTAAAAAAGCAGATATTTTGACGTGAGAATTTTCGATTGAATATTAGGGTGTTTTTTCGATATTAAGTCAAAAGAAGGTGAAAAAATAAATATTTTAAATAAAAAAAATTACAGTGTATTTGGGACATAAAAAGGTAAGTTTTCACTAAATATCGTGAAAAAAAATTATTTTTTGTAGAAGATAAAAATAAAAAACCAAAAACCAGTTATTTGAATTTTTCACATAAATTTTGAGGTTATGTGAAAAAAGTGTAAATATAAAAATTGTAGACCATTTTATTACCTACAACTTTGCTATTTAACTTTTTTCCATAGGACTTGTAGTTATGCCAGAAATCGAGGTAAACCGTTTTTTTACCCTTAAAACTCATCCCCTTCCACTTCCCGATCTCAGATCGCCCGTAAATTATTTATCCTTTCATTTTTGTTATATTATCTTCCTTTTCCAATGGGTTTCATCCTACTATTATTTCTTTTGGTTTCAAAAATTATCGACCCTGGTCTAAAGACAGAATACGGACAAGATAAAAAGTTGTACGTACTACAAGCTGAAATTTCCATATCAGGACTCCTATGCGAACTTTGCGCGATAAATCGAGAACTTTTTATCAAGTAATTTGTATTTTAATAACTTCTGAAAATTTATCTACCCCCAGGGACGTGCTTTATGCTGTGGAGAGACACGATCGACAATTTATCCTCATATAAAGTAGATGGACTGGCGTTCCACACAATGCGCTATTCATCGGATCACACAATGCAAGTGGGCTTCAGTTTCGATACCACCCAGCACGCGAACGAAATGTGGACACATATCGAACGTTTGGTATCCTGCCCGGAGAATATTTCTCTGTCGACCCCAGGTAAGATATTAAAATCATACATTATGCACGTTTCAAACTCAGTCACGTTACAATCAAGGGAAGATGACAATGAGGAATCAATTTATTGAAACTTTCAATGTGTATTTTACAGTATGCGCCAAAAGTATGGAATAAATTCAATAAAAACGAAACAATTATTTTTTGGGAAAAATCTTCGAACAAGTCGATTTTTAATTTAAAAAATACATATTTTAGCGTAAAATGCGATTTTAAAATGTCATTTGTTTTCGAGTAATGACGTCATCGATTTTTTTTAATGGGAACACCATATTTTTTTCCTTGATTCTGAAAGATCGTTTAATTTTCTATCAGACAGTACTAAAATTTTGCCCTCTTACATAGGAAAGTTTTCGAGTAAATGACGATTGAATGTTAGAAAACGTAAATCAATTAAAATAAAGCAAAAACGTTATCAAGTTTAGTTTTCCGAATTCCATAGTTCTTTCATGGATCACGTAGGTGAAAATCTTTGCAAAGTGTCATTGTCACACCGACTTTCTAATAAGTATTGTAAGCGACATAGAAATTATTATTCAATATAAAGTATTATGGCACATTTAACTGTTACTCAAAGAATTGAAATTTTAATTCTTATCAGATGCGGGAATATGACTAGAACTCAGCAGGAAGTTTGCGATTTATTTAATGAAAAATATCCAGATCGCCCTATCAGCCAATCAACAGTCAGTAAGGTAGAGTCTAAGTTTGGAGAAACTGGCAATGTTGTAAATAGTCCAAAACCTGGACGTTCAAGCATTAATGAAAATCAGAAACAGAACATTTTGATAAGTATGGTGGATAATCCTCATAATTCTTCACGATTGGTTGCATTAAACAATGACACTAGTCAGAGCACAGTGCTACGTATCTTGAGGAAGGAAAAATATCATCCCTACAAAATTCAACTTGTGCAGGAACTCAATGAAGATGACTCCGATCGCCGCTTATGCTTTTCGAAATTCTAATGAATTTATATCAAGGAAATAGAAATTTACACCGGCAAATACTTTTTTCAGATGAGGCCACATTTTGTCTGAATGGTACAGTAAACCGTCAAACTTGCAGATATTGGAGTCGAGAAAATCCTCATTGGATGGCAGAGGCACATAGCCAACACCCTCAGAAATTAAATGTGTGGACTGGAATAGTTGACGACAGAATAGTAGGGCCTTTCTTCTTTGACGGAACCCTTACAGGACAAAGATATTTAGAGTTTCTAGAAAATGACCTTGTTCCAGCCCTTGCAGTAATTTTTCCTAACGATAATGACCCTGATATTTCTGACGATACCATATGGTTTCAGCAAGACGGTGCACCTCCGCACTATGCGCGTCCTGTACGAGATTTTTTGGACAACTGTTTTCCTGGGAGGTGGATCGGCAGACGCGGACCGATAGAATGGCCTGCAAGATCGCCAGATCTTACACCTCTTGACTATTTTTTATGGGGATACTTGAAGTCAAAAGTGTACATTAATAAACCACGTAATTTAGAAGAACTTCAAAATCGCATTCGGGACGAAATACGCAGAGTTACCCCATAAATCATTCATAATGTGCAAGAAGAATTTCTTCACAGACTTGCACATTGTCAAGAAGTTGGTAGATGGCAATTTGAACATTTAATTTAAGTATAAAATTTAATCAATTGTATTTTATTTTACATACCTCAGAATTGTTACTTTTTTATGGATAAAATTTACGTTTTCTAACATTCAACCGTCATTTACTCGAAAGTCATTACTCGAAAACAAATTTTACATTACATTTTACGCTAAAATATGTATTTTTTAAATTAAAAATCGACCTGTACGAGGATTTTTCCCAAAAAATAATTGTTTCGCTTTTATTGAAATTATTCCATACTTTTGGCGCATACTGTATTTTCTTTCACAGGGTCATTCATTGGTCTCTCTGAAAATGTTGGCAACGAAAAACAAATTTAATCTTATGACGAAATGTTCATATAAACGCAGGTACTATCTTTCTTTGTTCATTTTAAATAACAACACTGGCAAAAAGTGGTCTGCATTTTTGACCAGAATCAAAAATCGCGAAAGTCACATTAATAAGTGCGAGAAAATTGGGAAATAGTTTTCCTGATCTTGATCAAATATGTTTCTTATGTATTTTGATGCACTCAATCAAAGTCTATGCTCATCACTACAGATTACTTATTAATGAGAGGAAATTATATAAATATATTTTCTAGATTAGATCAAGTGATGAAACGACTCTTGTAAGAGACAACAAATTTTGATGTTGAAAAATGTTCTTCTGAGATCAGCTCTGTTTGTTCAAAAAACAAAATCTGCCATGATTTCAAATTCAAAATCCAGTAAGTCTTGGAAATTTGGAAAAAACTATTTTTTCAACAGTTTTCAAAATGTTATTAAGAGAAGTTTCTCTGAATGGAAGACTGAGTATGTGTGCAAAATTCCATTGTCAAACCTACTTTTATTTTCTCTCGATTTTCAGATTTTTTGCTAGTAAAGTACCCTTTGTGGTATTATAATACAATGTTATTAAAAAGTTTCGAAGAAGAGAAAAGTGAGAATGTAAGAAAGTGCAAAATTATAGTTTCTATGATTACTTTGAGGAAAATTTGAAATGAAACAAAAATCAAAGTAGGTTTAAGACATTGAATTAGTGCAAATATACTCAGTCTTTCAGTATTTTATTGTTTGGAGCCTGCAGGGAGAATTTTAATAAAACACCAGAATTGTTTAATTAGATTTTGTATGTCCTCTTTCTTAGAACCTATATATATTATTTTGTAGTAATTTAATTTTTCTCAAGGAGGAGAAAAAGTGCCTGTTCCCTAATGACTTAATCTTAAAACGTGATAGTTATATAAACATAAAAGAGATCCAAATTGGAAGCATATTATCATTGACTTTTAAGTATCAATTGATTTTTGTTTTTATTTAAACATTCAATACACACTTCTTTAGTCCGAGAAACTATTCTTAAGTTCGTCGTATTTCTCGTTGTAAAATGATCAAATTTGTAGTGTTTTTTAGGCACAGAAATATCGAAAAAGTATAACACATACAGCAAAAATAATGTCAAAAATTACATTATTGATGTTTTATTTATCCAGTTTTACTATTTAAATTCTCCTGAAATAATATAACAACTTTTAAGGTGCATTTGTATGCCACATTATTTTGCTATTCTAACCCCTAACAGTTATTTTCACATATTTATAAACAAAAGTTAACAATCTTATATGCAGAACTATGTAAGTTTATGTTATAACAATATTTAAATCTACAGTTAAAAATACGTATTTTGAAAGATTTCTGTACTTAAAAATTTGTTGGTTTGACCGCTTTCTGTCGTTATATAATATTTATTTTATTTCGGTACCTTTGAATATCCGCAGGTGGCATGAGATAACATTTCTGTTAATTACTAAACTCTATATTAGTCAGTTCTTAAATGTCTAAAATACTTGTGTTTGTGAACACACTATTTCAAGAACACGGCACCCTTAATTTTTCCGTATCTCATATAGAAGCAGCGCAGCATTGTGAAAAAAAGGTTTTTCCATATTTCCAAGGCATACTGGATTTTATGAATTTGAAATCATGGCAGATTTTGTTTCTTAAACAAACATAGCTGAATCGAGAAACGCCAGATTTCAACACCAAATTTTTTTTATCTCTTACAAGAGTCGAATAGATTCAGCCATTATTTTTGTGGTGATAAGTTGAACAGATTTCAAATTTTGATTTAGAGAAACAAAATATAAGTATAAGAAACATACTTGATCGAGATCAAATAAAATTTTTTCAAATTTTCGCGATTTTTCGCATCGAAATACATAAAAGACACACTTGATCAAGATTAGAAAAATCTTTCACGCTCACTAACGTGATTTTTGGTATTTTTCGCTATTTTTGCGATTTACTCAAAATTTTGAGTGTGTTTGAGCAAAACGGACTTCACAGTCGGATTCAGTACGTCAAAAAACATAAGTATGGGTGGGTCTGGCCAAACCACACCACTTTTTTTGCTGCCAGTGTTATTTGATAAAATTTAAATCGAATATAAAAGTTACATAGCTTTGAAAGTTGACTTTATTTTTATAGATCAGTTTGAATGTGAACTAATTAAGATTATTATTTAAAATTCCTGTTGTCTTCAGTACTTCTAAATGTTAAAAGGTGCATGCCAAGAAGTGAAAATTCCAGGAAGAGCTATTAATTACGTTTATTTAAACCTACTTTCGTAATGAATCTATTCATACATTAGCATAACATTACATAGTCGAATGCAAATTCTTCTGTATAGTCATTTGAGGTTCTCAAGACAAATCACGGCAATTTAATATTCTATACCCGTGCCAGTAAACAAATTATAAAGGTGACTCACTGAAAAATAATCATTTACCTAGAGAAACGATTTTAGCCTTAAACCCAAATTAACTGCTGACTCGATAAACTGAGACGTGGAAAATTTTTAATTAATTTCTGTTCGGATCATTTACACGTGTGTATTTCAATGAATACTTGTATATCAGTAAATAAAACAATATGCTGACTAGTGTATTTTTTAAAATAGCATTATTTTTTATGTATAATTTTTAAATGTGACTGCAGTTTTTAAATTTTATTTCGTTTGGAATACCTACTTCGACGAATTCTTCAAAAGTAAACTCACTTCCACATATTTTTCGCTGGATTTGCAAGTAATTATCGCAAACAAAGAATGCAAAATAAGCATTAGCTTTATAAATATAAGGCGTTATCTACGTCGCAACATTTTTAGCCAGGCATGTTGCATGAATAATTTTCATAGTGCTTATCTGTATAACCACCAGCATACATTAAGATTTCCCTAAATGGCTATTTTTCTAAACTTCTTCAGTCTCGCTATTTTTAACTGCCTAATGTAAAGGCTTTTGGCATTCTATATATTTTACGGTTTTTATAGAACAGACAGACTTTTGAACAAAAAAGATAGGATCTACGTTTGTTTATATAAAAAAAATTTTATTAATGAAATTGAATCACCTATCATTGCCAAGTTTGTAAAGAGGCTAATGAATGAAAATTCTGTTTCATTCTCCCCCTATGAAAGTGTATTTTCTTAGTTTAAAAAGGCAAGCGAAAGCGAAAGTAAAACATGATAGGTTATCGGTTGCTAAGTATGAAAACCTTCCGTGTTTTGGGCGACGAAAAAATAAAAACATCAAATTATTAATGTCTAATGTTTATTTAGAGTGGAAATTAAATGTAAAATTACAATTGTTGTATGTTCCTCAAAGATTTAACAGCAAATGTTGATGAATGAAATTATGTTCTAAAATAACGTCACTGGACTTTCTGTCGATTTGCACAACATTATCATTAAATTCTCTTTCTGAATGTTTTTTTTACTGAATAGATTTCGATATTTCGGGCATGATTTTATTAGCAACTTCTATTTTATGGGTCATTGAATTTACTATATACTCTTCTGCTACCTCTAACGACTTCTATCTCCCGTGCTTTTTCCTATCTAAAATGTCCACACCTGGAGCATTTGCTAGTAATGTAGAGGACGTTTTTTAAAAGAGTGACCGGTGTATTGATCTGGATTTGAAATATTAAGAAATTTAGCTATGCCATACGGAATTATTGAAATCGTTTGCTTTCCAATCACCTGAATTACAGATCTGAAACGCTTATACCGATATAAGAAGCATTCATCTTGAGCTTTCATTTGGTCGGAGTTTCATATAACGATTAACAAATATTACCCAATCGTCTGTTACTACAAATCTTCTTTGCACATTATTTTTTGTAGTAAGAAACTGCAGTAACATGACACAATTTTTATAATCCACATCCTTTTCACTTTTAGATTATATAGCTCGTCAGTTCGGCATGTCCCAGCTACTCTAAAAATCGCTATCACTTTTTTCATTAAATATATTTCATCAGAAGGAGCTTCTAACAAAAACTTTGATATATAATCCTTTGATTTTCGAGATTGATATGCGTAATACCAATAATGCCTACATCTTCCGTTATTGTGGACACATCTTTCGTTGTACACCATTTGTTGAAATTTTCATAGACTTGATTGTAACGGTCATTAGATTTGCCCGGTAACAAACTTCTGCACGCAATAATTGCTGCATCTTCATTTTTAACTAAATTCTAGCCAAATATTAAACTTAAAGACGCTTATACTTATCCACTTTATATTGAAGAATAATTATTTGAAAACTGTAAAAATAATATTTTTTGTTGACATGAATGTTACCAAAGTAATGTTAACAACACACTACTATTTTAAGGTAATATACCGCCTTATACCCATTTTATTACAGTCTGCAGAGGATTTTCAGCATCTTTAAGTTTAATACATTACATGCTGCAAAAGACCTTTCAGGTGCTCGGAGGTATTCAAATAGTTAAATACACTTCGTACCGAAAAGTAAGCTTCCGCAGCTTATAAGTAAATAACTATTATTAGCATGGGTGAATTTAAGGGGGGCTAGAGGGGTAAAAATATTTATAAACAACGCGCACACCTTTCAGAACCCAAATTAATACACAGTCCACCTGGGACTTTAGCCCTCCCCCCCGGATTTAATGACCTAACTTTGTCCATGATTATTAGAAAAGGAAAACAATAATTTTGTATTTTGCAGGCAAGAAGAAGAAAAAGAAAGAGAAGAAGCTGCCAAAACCGCCGCCGCTGCCCCCAAAGAGTCACATATCGCAGCCTTGCTGTTTCCAGCACATAACCTCCGTTGACAGGGACGATACCAGCCGTTTTTACTCGCTGAAGGAACTGCTGCCACCCACACCAGTGAATCCACGACTGCATCAACTCCACGAAGTCTAACTGGACTTGGCTGAGCTGTATGTTGCGCCTCGCGCAACCGAATGTGACTGAGAGACATTTTACAATTATATTTAATGTGTACATGTGTAATCTTAATTATTATATGTGTTGTTTGAGCATATAAACTGAGGCACCCTGTCGACAGCAACCTATCTATCCTTCTTTTATTGAGTACCTACGTACCAGGTTCGCAGTGGTGAGAAAGAAGACAATTATCGAACATTTTCATGATGGGAAACGGTCCAGATAAGACACATTTGAAAGATATGGGAAAGCCATAAATTATTGATTGGAGGATGTTATTTATTCAAATTGCCGGATGTTTTCCTTTGAATTATTTGATAAATGTAATACATTTCAAGGTGCAATAACACATACTGATATTTGTATTTGATGTAAATCCAGTGGTGGGTATAGAAAATTAAAGTAGTCAACTTTTTTCCTTAACAAAAAGCGAGATTTGGTAATTATGAATTATAAAAGAGACAGATAGAATGAATTATAAAATAGAGACACTTTTCCTTGAGATTTCGAAAGGGATTACACATATGAGTGCATAATATATTTTTTTACAATCAACTGATTGATACAGACAGACATTTTTAGTCTTCCCAAAATGATGTTTTCATTGATTATACCTTTTGAAATTTGAATTAGATACTAAACATTATATTTTCAAAACCTTTAAGCAACTTAATAAATTTTCTTGGAAAATTAAAAACGTTTGTTGCAGTAAACAGGAAAAAATATTTTCAAATTTTTTCAGATTGCAAGGAAAACTACTTATAGTTTACCTTCATACATTTTATTTGATTTTTTTAATTTTCCTTTTTCCCAATAAAAAAATGTATACGTTCCATCTTTTATTAAGAAAAAAATAAATAAGTTTTCTTAACCACCAGATAAATCAAATACATCCGTACTAGTACTTGTAAATGTATTTATATTTTGTTTAAATCATATTATGAAGTTGTGATGGTTGTTGTTCTCCGGGTACCCCTATTTTTGTAACATTATTGTTGTGGACCAAAATCTACATATTTATATACTTATCAGACAAATATCACTACGTGTAAGTAGCCTAAATACTTTAAGACGTCTAAGAAATCCAACATAATCAGTTACTTATATTTATCAGTATTCTTCTAGATAAATTATGAGATATACTAAATTTATAATGCACGTTGTATTTATCCTCATTCTCACGAATATAAAAAAAAACAGTTGTACTAAATAAGACTGTTTTTCTCAGAAAAAATAGCATCAGATGTAGCCGTAATAGATGTGATGCCATAATTTTGAAAAATATTAGAATTAGAAGACACACACTTTTTGTTAGAACAGTCATATTACTATATGTCTGTCGGTGTGTCACAAGTACTCTTCTAATGAAAAGTTCTATCAGTATTTAATGTTTAAATTAACTATTCACGTTTGTGGATTGTACACTATTTAAATTCTTGTAGAAATAAGTGGAAACTAAAAATCCAGATATTTATTTGTTCACTGAGTAGAAGTAGAAATAGAGAACTTTATATGTATTTACAGTTAATTATTTTTACGAAATTAAATTAATTTCTTTTTATCAAAAATAGGTTTTTAAAATTAATCTGTGATATATCATTAATTAAAAAGGATTTTAAAAATATATAAATCAGTAGGTTATGCTTAATATCTTAAAATCCTATGTTATAGGTGTGCTCTTACTCAAATCATATAGATTATTATAGTATAATACACGTAGGGCAAGTAGTATGTGTAGAATATTAAACCATTCTTGTTTTATTATTGTTATGAACGAACTTGACGCACTAGAGGCTTCAATATGTCTATTTCTAATAAATAAATAATTGGAAACTAAGGCTATAATATCCTATTTACAAATCGACAGTCCAGTTGATGACAGTACTCGTAAAGATGGTTGCCTACATCTTCCTCACTCATTTACCAATCCTTTACTTGAAAGCGTGTTCACCAGATGGCACTCATGATGTCCGCAGTTATCGACGAAATGCAGAGTCGTCACGAAAGGGGATATACATTTCTTGAAAATCCACAACATCCCAAGCAAATTGTTTAAATTGAATAATCTAATATATATAATTCAAAATTGATGCATGTTCCTTTCTAAAATTCAAAGGAAAAAAAGTGCTATCGACTCACAATCTTTTATTCTTTAGTTACGACAGATATCATTTCTATTGCACTTGTTTAGCAATTATAAATAATTTATAGTAAGGAGGCTTAAAAAAGGTGCAGAGGTTTATTCAGGACAGAATTTGCATTCGTTTTTTATTTTACGAAGAAATTATGGAGGACATTTAATTAAATATATCTCAAAGTATTTTTTTTTCTGCAAAAACTCTTTTAAGCAGTGCATTTTATTGTAGACTTTTCGTAAATAAAGCATGCACCAGCTGTAAGTACCTATATGTAGGTTGCAGCCAGGGTGGGCGACGGCTTTCTGCGGCATCAGTTTTATATAACAATTAACTTCTTTTGAGGTTTACGTCTGGTTTGGATAATTGATCCTCGAGACAGACTTGACCTGGGAGAAGAAGTTTACAAAATTATAACAATACAACATGTATAAAGCTGCAGCTATGCTTTACTACACATACCCCCCTCTACAGAAATTTAACTACCTTTAGTTTAACTATAGGCAAAATTAAAGATAAGTTAATTGCATTCCGAGCATAAACAAACCGAATTGAAGCTTCATATAATCCAATAATGTCTACAATCTGTTGCTTTGAATATAATTGACATATTAGATTCCCAGAAGGTGTGTTTTACGATTAGAATAATTAATAAAGCACCAAGTTTTAGTTTTTCTGAGTGGTCTTCGAATTCTGCATGCAGTCCCGCGGCGTCTTGAAAACTGATAAAGAAATTACCGATCGTGTGCGGTGGGTCACAGAAGCCTTCAGTGAGGTGCGACACCTGTGGTCCGAAACCTGATTTTCGAACAGCTATAATAATTATTTAACCACTTCTTGTCCACTATTGTTTATTGCGCCAATTATTCCGTGCCGGATACAAAGTAAACTCAAATATCGGTCTGAATTATTGCCATTTCGACTCCAACGATATACTTTTTTTGTTGCTTTAAGCCCCCACACATGCACTCGAACGATTTGTTCTGCAGCCTGGTCAAGAAGATGCCTTGAAATAATACTGTAAGCATGAACAACTCAAAACTTTATTGAATAGGCTTTTTCTGATTTATTTTTTGAAAACATACGATATTCCTGGCCGATTCTTCTGAATATCGTTGTTAAGAAAACTCTCTCTTTCACACACTGATCTGAATCCGATGTACGCATAAAAAAAAGTAGAGCTCATGATGTAGATTAGACATAAAAGAGCATAAAATGTGAAAGAGGAAAAAAACGATAATTGAAGCAACGCTAATAAATTACGGACAACGCAGAAATAATCCTGCGAATGGGCAGAAATATGCAGTAAAATCATTAAGGAAATAGATAGGATGCATTATAGTCAACACATCCATATTGTAAGAGCGCTTACGGAGAATTAATGTAAAAACGAATATCACCAAATGTGTAACTTCCTGTGGAGGAGCAGAGCTGCGAAAGCATCAGTTATATTTTTTGCATCGCTTAGAACTAGATTATAAATTAGATAGAAGCGTGCTCAGCATAAGAGCCACTCTGACACACTAACACACTCATTTATCGAATAATTTTGCTTTATTTAATATAAAACACATAAAGTATAGTTTCATGTCGATAAACGTCTAAGAATTTTGTATAGATATATTCAGTAATAGTCGAAATGGGCAAATATTTCAGCTCAAAAGTTCTACGTAAGTTTGAAGGTCAGTAAGAAAGTTGCATGAATTTTATATTCGTTTGAAATGTATTACAGGGTAATCTTTCAAACATATTGAAACGTTAGAACAATTAAAATATTAACATTAATAAATTATCTTAGAATGTACACAAAGCCACGTGACTGAAAACGCGATACTATTGGTGTGGCGTTACACGCCGTTCAGCGTGGATACAGGTGCAGGTTACGGGGTTGATGATGTAAACAAGCGATTGTTTCTTATATTTTTGCATTTTTGGGGCATTTGTGAATCATAGATATATAGTTTAAATATTTTGTGTATCTGATTTTACATTAAACTACTTGTTTTAATTTGAAAAATAATAAGTAAAAGTAATGAATAATGATATTTAACATTTATTAACTTTTTAAATTAATTGCTACTTACTAGTGACTTATTCATTTCTTCTTAATTTATGTTTTCAGAATAAAACATGTAGTGAAGTTAGATAGTAAAATTTTAAATTTTTAAATACCCTTTTTAGGCTTATTTTTTCCATGAAATTATCTAAGACAAACGCCATTTTGATTAAAATACATTCTCTCTTGCACGTATTTGGAAAAATCATACATTGAAATAAATGCAAAGAGCTTATTCCAAATTATTTTCTGGTGGCATGCAAACTGCTTATTACAGTTACATTTCAAGAACAATTTTCATATTCTCCATACTAAGTCTAGAGTGTTGCTAACCAATATTGAGTAGTTTGTATTGTAAGAAATATTCTGATACTTAACATATAGAGTTAACTTCATATGAAGAAATGTATTATGTTTATCTCCACTCAATTATTTAATATTCGGAATTTAATCCTAGATACTGTGATTGACGTTTCAGTTTACTTCGAGAGTTTTTTCATCCCATCAGGAACTGGAATCCTGAGTTAATTGACGGTAGAGTCAGTTAAAAGTAAAACAAAATAGACCTACTCTTGTTTTTTAATTTATTAATAAACTTTTATACATTATTTATGAATTTTGCTCCAATTAAATTATTTTCTAATGGTCAACTTTCTTTAAAAACATTATTTATACACCTGTTCATAAACGCTGAAGGACAAATCAGAATAGTTGTGTGCAACTTGCTTTGAGAAAAGAAAAACAACAATTATGATTATTTACATAAAAAATTTAAGAATCAAAATCGTATTATTTTCCAGACATATTAGAATAGAATTTGTTCTATAATTAAACCCGACTTGCACAATTAGATTATGTTTTTCAAGTAATTAAAATTGCATACCTACTAGTACGTGCCTTCCATTATAGTTAGTCTCAGTACATCATGTTGTATCACATTTTTGTCACTACTAGTTTTTGCAAAAATTCTTACTACCAGTTCCCATACCAGCATTGGGATTTTGAATGTGTTATTAATTCTTGTAAATTCCTTGAAATTCTCAGAAATAGTGAGAAGTTGTCATTTATTATATTACGAACCTGAACAGAAGACTAGGTTGAAAGGAATTTAATGGTAATATTGTGGACGATTTTATATTAAAGGGTATTGTGTTTTCAATGAAATGTACCTTGGATTTTATTTATTTTATTATAAATTAAAAATACAAATTAAATAATAGATAATAAATAGGAATATAATAATTAAAATCATCACAAATAAAGTGAATCACAAACTAGCCTCTTAGACATTCTTACTATGCTACATTTTAATTAAAAATTAAGTTATTAGTACAGTATGACTTTAACTTAATATTCTTTCTACATAAGTTCTTAGTATACACTTTTAAAACGAATAGTTCATAAGAATAAATAACTTCGTATAAATAGTATAAACTATTTTATTCAAAGACATCCTCGAACTTAAGATAAAATTCTGGACATAAAAGGAGTAGAATTAAAGAAATATAGCACACAAAGTCAACACGAAAACAAATCATACTTTTAACTTTCTGGCAGCTTCAACAATGCCTTTATGATATTTTTCCGCAGCCACAACAGTTTCATCTGCTACTTCATAACCCATCTGCAGTTCAGCTTCTTGAATATCTTGGCTGCTTCTTCTCTGTACTTCGTCAATATCGGAAAGATCTATAGAACCCAAACCTGTTTGCACCACGTGCTTTAAAGTTTGAATGTTTCCTGATCTAGCCCTCCTAGGTTGCTCCACTACATTTCCTTCCTTTTTAAATCCGTGCAAATGCTTCACCTGGTACTCAGTTTCTTCATATTTATCGTCCGCTATTTCGTTACTCTCCTGCACTAAAATGCCATGGATTTGCTTGCTTGGCCCATAGGTCTTCACCTTGGAATGCCCTTGAATAATCATATACAGGGGCCCTCTAAGAGGTTCTGAAGGCTGTTTGTAATGTTTAAATAACGGATCAGTTGTTAACGATGTTATGGTAGTTGTAGGAGGTTCAGTTGTGGTTGTACTTTGCTCTGCAGATACAGTTGGGAGTGTAACAAAACTGTTAATCATAGAAGTGGAAGAACCTAGATGGTTGGTAATTTCTGGTGTGTTAGACAAGTCTTTAAATACGATAGGTCTTGACTTTTCTTTTGCCAGTATATTTATAACAGGATTGGTACTCTTCAAGAAGACAGGGTTCTGTGTAACTGGTGGAGGATGCATTGTTTGCATGTCTTGAAGAGTTTGCATGGTTAAAGTTGGAAGATTTGGTTTCACCTTACTAGAGGATATTGTATGAGGAAACATGACAACATTAGAAGGCACAGGATGTTGCACAATACTCTTTATTGGAACATGGGACATGCCAAAACCTGTTGAGTGTACCTCAGCTTCGGGCTTCCCAATTTTTACGTACGTATTCGAAATATCAATGTTATCGTCGCTTACTTGTCCCTTAAACATGATTTCTTTATATTGCGTGTTTAGGGTAGATGGGGGTGTAACGTAATTTATATTGTGGTTGCTGTCTGCAGCTATCAGAGGCTTATTGGTGAAGTTATGGGGAGAAAATTCTATCTCTATGTAAGATTCAGGTGGAGCTAAATGTGTGTTGTATACTAGTTCCTCTCTATAATTTGGAATAGTGTCTTTGCTAGTAGATGATGATAACCAATTAACTGTTGACGGATTTGATGGTTGTCTGTTATTATTAGTATTAAATTCACTTGCGTCGCTTAGACTACTAGACTGGTATACCAAGTTGGCTGTTTGAACTGTCACCGAAGATGTGGTACCACTACTAGATATGATGGAGCTGCTGGGTGTTGTGGTAGTAAAAACGAAGGGTGTGGTTGGTTTTTGAGTAATTGAAGGAGTTGGAGTTTCCGGTAAAGGATTCAGAGACAGACTAGGATCTTCTGGAGGAGGAGGCATCAACATCGTATAAGGCACTCTCTGTTCGGTACCTTTAGAAAATGTAGTTCTATCTGAGTACTTATTTTTAGAAGGAGAGAAAAAGGAAGGGAAAAATGACGTTGGTATTGATGGAATAAACGAAGGCCTAGCGATTCTTTCATTAGAGTTGGGATGGAAATTTGAACCAGGTACGTATTTTAGGTAAGGATCATATGTGTCCCTTCTGGAGTCTGCTTGGGATCCTGATGCTGGTTTCTTTGAGGTTATTCCTAGAAGTAAGATTTCTGTTTTCTGGTTCTCTCCAGGCACGGGAGCATCCGGTTTCCTAACAGCTGGATCTACCCAGTACTGGACTCTATCTAGCACTGGAGGAACGTAATCGTAGGTTGGGTCGTTCTTTAGGGGATCACCTCTTCCCAGCGGCTTCCATTGGTCATAGTCGATTTGAGGAGTGATTAGACTGCGTAGGTTTGGATCACCTGAAAAAAATGATAGATAGAGCATTACATTATCCATAATGTAATATGTAAAAAACTACTAGTAAGGAAATTATGGCTGCTTACCGTTACTATTATTGATGGGTTCGGTCAAGTTGCCTGAATTATCTGTCTCTGAAGATACTAGTTGCAGACTTAGAATAAGGAACCAAAATTGTATCCACTTCTTGTTTTTATAGCGCATGATCTGAAACAATAAAAAAGATAATCACATATTATTTGATAACATTTCTGATAATAATTGGTAATATTATTAAAAATGTAAGCTTATAGCTCTAACATATTGCGGTAAGAAATTTATCTTCAAATAATTTGCATAAAACTATTATGGTAAAAGATCGAATCTAGACTTTGTATTAGCAACACATTTGAATAATGGCCCATATTTTTCTACGTCTACAAAGCATGAATATAAATGAGAATAAGTTTTTAAATCACATTCAGAATCTACAACACTCGGTAAGTACGTTTCTATGTTTCCATCTCGTACAAAGCCGAACTTAATTTATAACCTGACAGCTGGTACAGAACGCTGTATAATTTGCAAAAATAGTATGTGATAAAAGCGACCAATACAAGAGCATGATAATAACTACTCGGTACTTCGCTGTTCTCCACTGGCGATCAATTTAATAAGATGCGGCCTCATCTTGGACTGTCACGATTTCGTGATCATTCCGTTTGTTTTGGGAATGTTTTGCATCTTTTAACAACCCAGTACAGCGCTAGGTAAGCTTACAACACGGCCCTACTCATTTAATTTCTGAGATACACACACCACTTTGCCTCATTATTTGGCTACTTGGTAGGATTACCATTTTTAATATTACTAGACAAGGGCATGACATCAGAAAAATCTAATTCTTGGCGTTAGCCACTAAAAAGTGCCAGCATGTCTTGAGACTGCCCTGGGAACATGAAAATTAAGTCTATTTAAAAAATCAACAGAATCAGTTAGGTTATTTAATATTTTAAATAAAAATACTAAATAAGCAATTGTACGTCTGTCTTCTAAAGATTTAACAGTAAACTTATGTCTAGGAAATGCCAGTTTGAGGATACATTTCGTCAGTTCTAAACGATAAGAATTTTAAAAAATGTCGTACCCACTCTAAACTGTCAATATATATTGTCTGAAGCTATATATTTGTGGCATAATTTTAGTTTTTCTTTAGTTTTATTGGGTTTTTGCCACACTTCTGAAAAATAATAAAATTTAATTAAATAAGCCCTTGCGCCAAACGGAACAGTCAAGGGTTATTTTTGAAACTAAGTTTGCCTAACCAAAAAATCTCACACTGAAAAAAGCAGATAAGTAAAAAATAACAAAAAATCACGTCACTATCGCGCACTACCGTATTATTGACGTTTCGAAAAACTCTCTGTTTTTGTTTTCAAAATAGTAGTAAAAATATTAAACGTATGTCAAGTTTGACAGTTTAAAATTTGTTTATCTGCTTCCATAGAGATGTTAAATGATTTTTATTTTATTTTTACTTACTTCTTCTTGATACAACTGTAGCCAACAATGATCGATGTTTACTGAACAGTTTGACACACACTTATCTCCGTTCAACAAAATAATCGCGGTCTCTTTTAATTTTCTTTTTGTCGCGTTATCTTCCTTCTCTAAAATTTTTGCCGAACCCCATTGAATCACATGACTGTTTTCAAAAGCGTGTTCGCAAATTTTGGATTTTTCAAATTCCCGTCTTTTTATATAATTTTTATGTTCCTCAACTCTAACATTCATAGGCCGAGACGTTTCGGTAATAAATTTAATATTCGAATAGTTTTTCAGACTACTAATACCTTACAATCATTTTTGTCAAAAACGCGTCCAAAAGATGATATACAAAATTCAAAAAATTGCATCTACAGTATACCTTATGAATGCAATAAACATTATGTTGGAGAAACGTCTCGGCCTATGAATGTTAGAGTTGAGGAACATAAAAATTATATAAAAAGACGGGAATTTGAAAAATCCAAAATTTGCGAACACGCTTTTGAAAACAGTCATGTGATTCAATGGGGTTCGGCAAAAATTTTAGAGAAGGAAGATAACGCGACAAAAAGAAAATTAAAAGAGACCGCGATTATTTTGTTGAACGGAGATAAGTGTGTGTCAAACTATTCAGTAAACATCGATCATTGTTGGCTACAGTTGTATCAAGAAGAAGTAAGTAAAAATAAAATAAAAATCATTTAACATCTCTATGGAAGCAGATAAACAAATTTTAAACTGTCAAACTTGACATACGTTTAATATTTTTCCTACTATTTTGAAAACGAAAACAGAGAGTGTTTCGAAACGTCAATAATGCGGTAGTGCGATAGTGATGTGATTTTTGTTATTTTTTACTTATCTGCTTTTTTCAGTGTGAGATTTTTTGGTTAGGCAAACTTAGTTTCAAAAATAACCCTTGACTGTTCCGTTTGGCACAAGGGCTTATTTAATTAATTTTTATAATTTTTCATAAGTGTGGCAAAAACCCAATAAAACTAAAGAAAAACTGTCAATATATGTTACATGATGTGAACACCAAACAGAGGCATATTACAATTTCGACTTAACTAAAGTTGTATAAAGAAGTTTCAAAGACTTAAATGTGAACGTGTTCCTAATAATAAATTCAAGTGTTTTTATACGCTTTAGATGTCATAACCAATATGTGATCATTACAATCAAATAATACTCCTTAATATCTAAGACATGATTATTAATGTGATAAATAAATTGGATAGCATGCTGCTTAGTAGTAAATGACACATTTTTCAGGATTAAAAAATAAATCGTTAACTATACACAAATTACAAATGTAATTCAAATTCTGCCGAAGCAAGATACATTAATATTGGATATTTTGCCAAATATTTTCAAGTCATCGTCATATGGTAAACAATCTACATTCAGATTGCTAACAATATCATTTATAAAATAAAACAAATAGTAATGGGCCCAAGACCGAGCCTTGAGGGACTCCTCAGAACGCAGTCAGTTCAATAAACTTACCACTAATTAAGTGAGTAACTAGATCAGAAAATCCAAATGACTTTTTTTTTTCGCAGTATAAGGTGGTCAACTCTGCCGAACGCTTTAAGTCAGTGTAAATTATATCAGTATATCAGAAAGCAGCATTTTAAAACATTTCATATTCAATAACTGGAAAAAGATTAAAATAGACAAAAAAAGAAGAAAATGTATTATTTGCACATTATTGTCTGAATTTTCATTGTTAAAAAGCACTTTTAAGGAGCTTAACAACTTTGACAATTTTCGTAAAGTGCGAACATTTTTTAATCAAAATTCTATCAACTATATGTTTAAAAAATATAAAATTTTGACTCAAGATCAATATATACAATTTTTTTAACGCTGTAAATATCCCTGTGGTATAACTATTTACTGGCATCGTGAACAAATGTATTTATGCATTTTACAATGTCGTTTAGACATTTTACATGGAACAAAATAGCTCAGTCCTCTTAATTAGTATAGCCTCACCATCGGTAAATAATAAATACCATCACATAATGTTCTGGGATACACTCTCCCAATTACTTTAGCCTACTGACCTTTAGTCTTTTATTTATAACCGATTTATTTCCGACGTAATTTCCAATAAAACAAAATCCACGTCACAAAAGTGGGTTATCTACAAATTGAGTGATAACTGATAGTCTGTTTGAGATATCAGAGTTCAAAACATATCCACGTAATTGCCAGACTGCGTGCCGTCGTCTTAAAAGTTTTGAACTTGTGCAGCGCTAATATCTCTCAGGTTTATGGGTCTGTCTCTAGATTGTAGCGACATTTGAAGGTAGGGATATCATAACAAGTGTCTTCTTCTTGTTGGTCCATGGACATTTAGGCAGCATCACATTTATTTCTGTTAATCTAAATTAAGATTAACTTAATTGCTTACAGGAATTTTATCCTCAATAATAATGTTTCTCGTAAAAATAAAAGTTATAGTAGAAGTTGATTTATTATATTGAATTAAAATTAATGAACCGTTATTTAAATTTTACTTTGAGAAATAACATTTTCAAATGTACAAAAATTTTAACCAACAACACAAGAAGTTTAAAAATATATCGGCGTGAAGTACCCCTTGCACTAGTGGCCTACAGATGGCGACATCAGACATCAGATGCTGTCAAAGAATATGGGATACGGTACGGTGATTAATTTGAAATTATTTTCAGTACAGTACAGTACATGCATTCAAATACCTAGATTACAGATAAAGTTCTGATTTAGTGCATATTATCGTGTGGCAGCGTAATACCAAAGATATTTTCCGAGTAGACAAAATATTATGCTGAATCCTCTTTGAACCATATTGAACAACTACTGTAATGACTTGACGGTAGACGTGTGGCAAAGTATTTGTGTACATTTACTTATATTATTTTTTATTATCCTTTGTGTTTTTTCTCCACGGAGGTAATCCACCTGGTCATAATCGTCGAACCAAGTACCTAAAAAAAAAGAACTGTCGAAGGAAGGAGAGGTCTCCAGCAACAAAAAACATTGCAATGTCAAGTTTTAATTTAAACAAGTAAGAAAACAGGAAATTTAACATTCTTAAAATTTCTCTAAATATAAGCCCTGGTCAGCAAGGTAGGTGCTGCCTTCCTGTACGACCATATCGTGTTCCTCATTAAATAATAGGTAATATACGTAAAAAAGCGACATAGACTGATACACGTGTCAATACCGTGACCTGTCACTACCTTTGACACCTTCGACTTTAGCCGAATATACTTAACCCCGCGGCTGTGATGGCTGGACATTTTTTTTGATTCCGTTAATTCTTATTTTTCCCTATCCCCTCTTCAAATATCTGTACTCAGTCATAATAGTTAACCCTATATAATTTTAATAGTAGTTATTGCCAACTCCTCCCAGTTTCGGCTCTACGTTTTCGTAAGTATCTCCCCATATACGCCGTTAGGTACTTTTAGGCGAATCTATAAAACGTTAGCCTGTTGTGCCATTCATTTTTCCATACTAATGGTGTAGGCATGTACCTAGCTGAATCGACACAAAGACATAATTATCGCATCTGTTTCTATAAAAACTTCGTTTAGATTCCCTTTCTTTTTTTAATTGATTAAATAATTAGGCAATTAATTAATTATACGTCTAATTAAAACTATCAATGCATGTGTAAATATTAATTATAGATGCTAATTATACTAACTATTGTCGGTAATGAAAGTTACGTTAGCGCGGACATGTCCAAGAAACGTAAAGTAAAATGAAGAACAATGGAGATGTCGCTATAATTTTGTGTGGACTAGAAATAAAAAATAAAAGAGACATAAAGTAACCATTTTTGAATTTATTTATTATTAATTTTTATCAAGCAAAACGATTTTAAATAAACAAAGTTTATGGTGATCCAACACTAAAACTTGTCCAAACCAGTTCTACAAAAAAAAAAAAAAAAAAACGTTAATATACTGTCTGATGTTTCTTCTTTTTTGCAAGAACTTTTTTATTGCTACACGACGAGTATTTATAAATATTTATAAGCCATTATACTCATCTTGTCACATTAAAAAATTAGCAAGATAATGTAACAGTAGAGAGAATGTCAATATTTCACATTTTTTTCAGTGCTGTTTAATTCTGTTAATTTTTTTGTCACGCTTTACGTAACAAAGCAGTGCCAGACAGAGGTAATGTCTTCAAAATCTTCGACTTTGCTGCTATGACGGTATACAGGGTGCGTCGCTTATATCAAACTTTTTTCCATTGATCGAATGTAAAAAGAATGATAACATCTCGCGCAGAATTTAAAACACTATTTTACTCTTGTTAAATTAAAAAAAAGGTTTAAAAAAATGCATAGTGTTTATTAGGAAAAATTAAAATGTCAGCAGTTGGCTTTGTCTTTAAAATTTGACAGTTAGTAATAAAACTATTTCGTTTCTGCTACTGTTTGTTGTTGAAAATGGCTGAACAATTTACATTCAGCTAACAAGTTGACATGTTGCTTGTGCTAAGTTTCTGTGAAGGAAATTGTAGAAGAATATCGTAGGAGATTTCCAAATCAAGTGATTTTCCATATGTAAGTAAGTAAGTATATTTATTGATCACATAATAAGTACATAAAGTATATAGTGATAAGTGATATTTAAAAATGGTAAAACAACAAGTAACAATAAAAATTATATAGAACATATTAACAACAAACAACAATATAAAACTTAAAACATAATTAAAAATGAACTGTGGGAGCATCCATATATTCACGAACAGAATAAAAACAGTGATCTAGCATAATTCTCCTAATATTATTTTTAAATTGAGCATTGTTTAGCATTTTTACATGTACTGGAAGCTGATTGTAAAGATTTAAATTTAATGAATTACGTTGCGATTTTTGCAACCTAAATTTAGAAGTTCGGAGTTGATTAGCGTTTCTTGTTAAATAATTGTGAACATCCGAATTAGTTAGATAAGAGTTAGATTTTTTATGTATTTCAATCAAAGAATAAAATATGTAAAGCGATGGCAGGGACATAATTTTTAACTTTTTCGGCCATCCTTAAAACTGTATCTCTATGTTTATTAGAACATGTCAATGTCGTGTCATCTGCAAATAAGATACATCCATCCGGATACATGTGATAGTATAAGTTATTAATGTAAATAACAAATAACAGTGGCCCCAGTACGGACCCATGAGGAATTCCATACCGAATAGGTTCGTAATTTGATAAACTAGTACCGTAGGCAACACATTGAATTCTATTGGTTAAGTACGAACTAATCAGTTCTAAAGAAATACCACGTATGCCATAAAAATAGAGTTTATCCAAGAGAACTTTATGAGAGATACAGTCAAAGGCTTTACTTAAGTCACACAAAACAGCTGTAAACATACCATGTTTGAAACCATTCACTACGCTATCAACAAGAATTGCACCAATACTTGATCGATTTTTTCGAAATCCGAACTGTGATAGCACTGAATTTTTGGAAGGCGGGCTCGAGATACTGGAAAGTTTTTCAATAATATCCAAAAAAATGTTGTTTTATTTTTCTTTTATAGTTCTATTACTAACTGTCAAATTTTAAAGGCAAAGCCTACTACTGACTTTTTGATTTCTTCTAACAAACACTATTAAAATCTTGTTTTAATTATTGCATCTTTTCTTGATAACCTTAAAGTTCTAAAATTTAACGAAAGTAAATAGGCATTTTAAATTGAACTATGCGCGGTATAATCATTCTTTTTAAATTCGATTACTAGAAAAAAAAGTTTAATTTGTAGTGTTTCGATTTACTTGAAAAAGAAGATCAATAATAAACCAAATTTGGTTATTCCAAATTAATTGAGAAATATAAATTTTTTTCGAAATATTTGGCCCCACTTTGAAGGCCTCTAACTTATATAGGTATGTTTGGTTAAATTTCAATATTTTTGGACCCCTACATGTACCTACTTTGTATTGCTTCTTAAGCAGAACAACCTGTATATCCATCTCGATGCGTACTGTCAAATTGCCAACTAATAGCAAATACTCTTGGTCTCTATTTGCACAAATATCGATATTCTCACGGCAATTTAATACCATAATAAGTCGCATTAGTGTCATTCGGTCTGCTGAATGTACTTATTTAGTGTATCCGTTTAAATATTCATAAATACAAGGCTGATTCTCAGAAAAAGTGGCACTAAATAATAACTTGTAAGGAAAATGACGTCCACTTCTTGCGGAGCGAACTAGGATATGCCTGTATTAAATTACAAATTATGTTGACAATGGAAAATAAAATACATAGTAGATATCGTTAATGACCGCATCTGTTTGCCTGAAGGCTATATTGCGTTTTAAAGTGTAATCTGACAGAATCGGCCTGGTCTCGATGCTCGATGCTTAATAAACTTTTCATATTCGGGTCTTCACTTGAAATTGCCGCATATTGAATGGAATAAAGGACCTAGTTTCATATATATGGTAATCCTTAACTTATAGGTGAAGAAAATGTAGGAAAATATTTTTAGCTTCGGAAGTTTATAAAAGTAAATCAGATGAATATTTTTGCTTTGTTGTTTGTTGCTGTTGCTGTTGTCGACAAAAACTAAGGAGTAACCAAATCAGGACGTTATGTTTGGTATTTGTAGCAGTAGTATGTTATTAGTTGGGGTCTTATTCGAGTTTATTTTTACACGATTATAAAAGTATGGTGCATAATTTTTCAAACGAAGAACTTATGGACATGATATTGGCATACGTGGAATTACATCAAAATTCAGTGGCTGTACTTCGTCTTTATACCCAAAGGTTACCCTAAAGATAGCATCTGAGATGTGAAGCCTGTTTATGTGTGGTTCAAGAGGGATAGAAAAACTAGAAATTTGCGGCCGAGGCCTGGGCAACATGGCAGAGCCATTAGACCTAGGAATTATGAATCTCGTGGAAGAGACTTTAAATGTCATCTAGGAGCAGCCTCGCATAAGCACTAGGACAATTTCAGAATAATTTGGGAAATCACAATCCTCAGTTTCGCGAACCTTAAGGTACAAACCTTATTTCCAAGGGTTCTTCCACTTCGAGTGAACTTTTGCGAATAGTTGTTGCATCAGCAGCACTTAAACCCGAATTTTGCCATAAACATTTTAGTTACGGATGAGGCAACTTTCACACGTAATGGTATTCACAATTTTCACAACACTTTCAACGATTTTCAGTAATTGTATGGGATGAAATAATGAACAGAGTACTTGTTGACCCTTTCATTCTGGAAAATCGATTAACTGGTGCTCTTTATTTACAACTTTTGAGTATTAATTTGCCAGTACTCTTTAAAGAAGCTAATTTCAACGTTAGACAGCATATGTGGTTTCTTAACGATGGAGCTCTACCACATATTTTGCGACAACATTTTGGTACATATCATTTTTTTAATTGTACTTCTTCCTAGACTAATTACAAATCCGACTTTAGTGCAATGATCTATACACATATAGTTTGCAGTATAAGTATCCTATTCTTTTTCAAAGATACCTCTACAGACTCATACAATCGATTTTAATGATACACTTAGATTTACCGTTAGCGGTTTCCCATATGATTTCACTCATGTAGCACAACGCCATATTTTACATGATATTTCATTATCGCAAAACTTTTACTATTAATTTAACACAACGCTCGGCGGTATCGTGGACTTTCACACGCAGCCGGTGTCTTGGATGTTACGCCGATTTCGGGTTAAAGCACTACAGGGTTAGGTCAGGTCAGATATCGCGAAATGTAAATCAGCCTGAAAATGAAGTTAACATGCTGACCGGCAACATCACGCGGCAGCTTAAAGATAATAAACGTTGAGCTGAAACGGAAACTAATTGTACAACGGTTGAATGTTATTGCTGCAACTTATATTAGTTTGTTTTGAAAATTCCACTAATATAATAGTGAATAATGCAGTGTTAAAAAGTAGGAAAGAAAACATATAACACAAAATACAATAATGTACTGGAACTAACAATAATTTCCAAAAATTACAATAAACAAACATAAAAAAAACAATAGAGAATAAAACAAAATTCTCATAATTATAGACGTTGCATATAAAAAGAGGTGATTACTAAAGAACGTGTCAATGGTGTAGAAGCTTTGGTGTCTACGAATTTAGTTTGCTGAATAAATTAATGTTGACATGTCAATTTTATTTTGAAAAAGTTTGTGTAGAAATAATTGATCATTGATGTGCCATGATTGGGAATCTTGTCAAAAAATGTTCTTACGGAACACCAATTTGTGGATGAACAGAATTTAATTTCAAAAAGTTTGCAAAAGACAATTCATTAATAATGTTACTCCAGGATTACGAAATGTAGACTGCGTTGTAAGACTGCGGTACCTAAGGTAAAATATTTAACTGGTTTGTTTCTAATGCAGCAGTAATTTATTTTACAGTTTTTTTTTTTTTTTGTAAAAATACACAGTTGTCTTGAGAGCTATTTTAAACAATTTTAAATCGTCAGCATACAGTAAAGAGTCGACTTCAATATCGCTTACAATATCATTAACCAAGATGTTAAATGGTAAGGGTTCAAGTATAGATCCTTGCGGGACACCAGATGCTTCTGGATAATTAATGGATTTGAAACCACTATAAGATATATATATTGTTTCTTATTCGAGAGGTACGATTTGAAGAACTGTAGCATATTATGAGAAAATTAAAAATTAGCAAGTTTGTTAAGAATTACATTGTGACAAAGTCGAATGCTTTAGTGGGATCTAGTTAGATCACGTCCATTTGCTGTCGTTGATCTAGAGATATACAACGTGAAATGCAATCTTTAATTCGCAAAAAATAGTTTTAGCTAAGTCATGAAGTTAGCTGTTGAAAAGAAAAATACAAGGAACTCTCTTTCAAAGTCTACAGCAGTACTTGATGATTTTAATTTGAAATCATGGAAATTTAAAGTTTGTTCCAAAAATGTATTAATACTTTATTCTTCTCATTTCTGTTGTAAATCGTTCTTTAAACCTTCGTTTTAAATACTTTTTTTAAAAATTACCATGAAACTTCATTGGGGTTAGATCTGGCGATCTAATTGGCAACTTTAGGAGACTTTGTCCATTAGTTGGGAAAAGTTGTGGAATAAAATGGTGTCACTAAACACTTTTGAATCTTTTTTGGATATAAAAATGCTAAACTGAAACATGGTTATCTCTGAAAACTTTTAAATCTAAAATTATGTTCTGTTTCGTATATTTCGTCCATTATGTAAGAGTTTGCCAGACTGTCGTAAGACAAGTCAAAATATGCTCTTGCAACAAAAACAAGACTACCACAACTAAGAAACTAAAACAAAACTTTTTCAAATTTTGTTAAACTTCTTGTTTCAGCCAATACAAAAACTGTTAAAGATATTAAGTCATAAAAACATACCGTTCTAAAAAAAATGTATATAACGTCATAACTCAAAATCTGGCATCGCAAGCATAAAAAATAAATAAAACCAAGCGCCACTACGATTTTCAGCGACAGTCTTAAATATATACAGTTATCAAATGACTGATATTATTCTATAAATAGTTTCCATATTGTATATTTAATAGGACAAGACATTTTTAATAGCACTAAAAATCACGCGACGAATTTGTTACTGACGCTATACCACAATAAATGTCCAATTCGCAAAACAACATCTAATAAAATACACATGTTTATTTTTATGTGACAAATTGGATTTTATGTGGCAATAATTTTGCCTCTTAAATGTAGGGGAGTAGCGCCTTCTGTTTCGGCATGAATATGTAAAAAGTTGGAATAGGTTAGCGATCCGAACCGTCTAGTTAATTTGAAATTTGTATCGACCCCCCACGTCCTATCTCATCCAACATCACACACTCGATAATATTAAATTTATGGGCGGATCGTAATGGCGCGGTTGATTTTTTTTAATATCAACAATAACAAATTGCTGGCCATTACATTAATGCGATAGTTTCTGAAAATAATAGTCGCCTGTACGTCAGATGCCAGTCCCAATCCATTGTGTCCGACTATTAAAATCGCTATTTATAAATGGCGAGCTAGCTCTGAATAAATTGCATACCTTTGTTGTGCGGATTTGATTTTTACCATGCACGTGTTTCTAGACGAGGCAAATTTAAAAAATTAGGAAGTAAGTTTCTCGTTTGATGTTAAATTAGGATTACCGTCGTGAAAATTGTTGCACACTGATAAAAATAAATGAAAAGTGAATTCACAGTACAGTAGAATAACATGTTTTATGTCAAATGGCATAATTGGCGTCCAGTTTTGTGTCATACGTTCAGTTTTAGTTAAAAAGAATATTAATGTAGGTGATTTTGATTCCTAGAGTGTCTCTTCGGATATCGGAGACATTGCGCAAAGCGTTGTCGATTCTCTACTTCCCGAAGAATCAAGGCAGACATACGAGCAAAATTATGCAAAACTTGGAAGATTGCTGTAAAGGGAAAGGAATCAAGTATAATAGCAATGAAAAGGTTCTTCTGGCATATTTCGAACATCTTTCAAGACATAGCAAATGCATGAGGAACTGCACCTATTTCATCGGGTAAGTATAGCACAAAGCGTAATAAATCCTTATCTCTGATCTCTCGGCGACTTTTGCCAAACTGGTTTGATTGTCACCACGGGTAGGAAAGGTCTTTCACGGATAAAAAATCATTGCTAAATGGACACGCCAGTGTGCCTCCCTGATCAACATATCAAGCTTTTAATCAAGTTAAAATCGATGACCTGCACCGCATCTGCGACGGTACCTCCCAAAGAGCAGTTATGGGTATCGTGAGAACACCATGGAGTGTGTGGGTGACCGACGGTGGGTGTCCATAAATCGGCACCGATATCTGATGACCATCTGTCACAAGGCATATGATTTGTTGGCCCGCGAAGTGGAAGATGGATGCAATCGTTTCTGCTTGTCCGCTTTTCGGAAAGACTTCCTCAATCTCGACTTCAGAAAACCTTATTTAGCGACTGCGTTCGATTCACTAGCATTACATGTTTAGGACAAACCAGAAAATAGTGAATATTAATATATACAGTGTGGTTCTAAAACATGGTGCAAAATTGAAACAGAAGACAAAACAATGTACGATTATTTTAAGCAATACAAAATGACAATTAAGTTATATTTTAGGCCGTTGTCATAAGTGCATTTTTCCTTTTTCAGGTCGTGCTTATATTTGGAATTGCCGGGGCATGCTATAGCGATGAATTAATATGGTACTTGAGGACATTTACAATAGGGTCATTTCCATTAGTAATTTAACTAATTGTACCATAAATTTGAACAATATTTAGTTATTTTCGTTAATTTAAACCTCAATTTAAACGGTTTTCAATTTTTATAAATAAAAAGTTTTGAGATTATAGTGTCATGATGCTTTTTCTTGTAATGCACAGTGGCGGCGATGTTAGGTATAATTGACGATTTTTTATCTAAAACATTTTCTGTAATTTTACATATTTTTTGGAAAAAAATACAATTTAAAAGAAGTAGCACAAATGGTACCGGTGAATTTACAGCTAAAAAGAATACGTTTGTATTAAAATTACCTTACTAAAATGTACCCTCCTTAGGAGATACCTACAACCTTTCAAAATTTCCAAAAATATAGAATGGCGATTGTAATTCAAAAATCAAAAATGAACAAATTTTCTACTGATACATGTACAACTTCTCAACAATTTTTTGAAAATTTCTACCCATTGGAAGGGGTTGAAATAAGCACCCCTTAAGTTATGTTTTGCTGCAACTTATTTGTTTAACAAAAATTGATTCTTCAAAAATACGTATCACTTTTTTGCTTTAAAACTAATCGATTATTACTAAAAAAAACTAAAACTAATTCTTTATGTATGTAGCTACTAAAAAATTTAGTGTGAAAATCATGTTATTTAGATATGTTATATATTCATCGGAAGTGAAACAATTCTTTAACATAATCATGTAACCTCACGCATGACCAAAGATTTGTACATATTTACCTATTTAATACATTGTATGTATAGCATTTCAGCACAATTGTATCTTTGACCCCCGTGTTGTATGTAAATTGAATACAAATAATTCTACACAATAAAAGATGAAAAAGAAGTAGTGATTCGAATCACTAGCGAACAGAAATCAACAATTATTATTCATTTTACACGGAGTGCCAAGAGTGCAAATTTCAGTAGGTCTTTGCTTCGATCTTCTAAACAAAATCCATTGAAATACTGAGCGACTAACATTAAACGGGGGTGAAATTAGAGTTCTGAATTTTAGTATAGATTTTAATTTATTTTCCTACTAGTTTCGGGTTCTTAAGCCAGCCTCAGAGAAACAGTCATCTGTAATATATAAGAAAACCTCAAAACTTAAAGAAAATATTTTGAGATTCAGGGCTCTAATTTCACTCCCTTTTGATCTTTGCTTTGATCTTAAATACTTCTACTACAAACCTTCTGTTTTTCTTATTTTAATTTGTATAATGTACTATTTGAAAGCAATCTGCATCATCAAGATAACAGTAAAGACCAATTTTGTCGAAAATGCTAAATGCTAAATAATTTCGATTATCAAAAAGTATTTCCAAAACATCAAGGACAATTTTGTGTATAAAAAAATATTTGACTGGTCTATATTTCGCTCTTGCGTGTGAGAAATATCTATTCCTCTGTAAGATTATTAAAACCAATGATCTAAAAGTCTACACCGAGTGCTTTTCCTAGAAAAATTTTGTATATAAGTAATATGATATTTCCTACCTCGAGATTTAATTTGACAATTTATTTTAGAAACACCTTATATAAGGACATATTGGTATATTTGCAAGTATTAATAAAATATTTTAAGCATTCGCGGAAATTATAGGCTTTTATTACAATTGCATGTTTTAGTAAAGCAAGAAGGCATTTAGAACAGCTATTCACATAGGTTCTAGAAAAATTATAGAAAATGGCGGGTACGCCAGTTTTAAAATATTTTTTTTTATTCAGAAATGCTATTTCATTAAAAATAAATATTTCTTTACTACAATCATTTTTAAAAGTGTCATCATTTATATTTTCTTATGCTCTCTATGATTATTTAATTTTGTATACTTTTTTGTAATATATTCTGAAATTTCAAGAAAATTCTGTTATAAGTACGAGTCTGTTAGAAAATTCAAGGCATTATTTAAAAAGTGTCCCTTTAAAATGGTTATATCTAAATAAATATTTTTGAGTATTTATTTTTTCAATAGATACATGAAGATACATTAAAATCTAAACTGAAATTTGTAGTCAAAATTATATTATATACTATCTTAATGATATCTATGTGTATGCAGCAATATTTTTTAAATTAGCACAAAACGATATGAACGAGGTTAATATGATGTATTTTTTGACAATTTTATTACGCTACAATGAAAAAACGTTTTTTTTTTTAATTTTTTTATAGATCAGAGTAGTTTTACTGGTTTTAAAATTGAGTTTCTGTTACGCTTACCTTAATCTTCTCAAAATATCTTATTTCCAATTACAACTTTCAGTTTTTCTTAACATAACTAAGAACGCGAAACATGTCAAATACGCAAAAATATAGATTTTCAGCAACACTCTGTATACGAAGAATGAATCCCGCGACGTGTCCGACTGTTATCTAAAGTGCTTCGATTTAATGGCGTTACGAGTATTGTTAACACTTATTAATTATTACCGATCAAGTCCTGTTCGTAAACACACCATGTGGAGACTGATCACAGTAGTCTTGAGAATTACCGACATGGCCCCCCTCCAGGTTTTCTTTTATTTTCTCTAGACCCATTGCCCACCTCCCTAACTCATTCACTTCTTCTTCGAAGAAGAAATCCTTAGGTATTGTTAAATGTTAACTAACCGATAATCCAATTTGACCGCAGACCTCGCGTAGCTGAAGACCGATTTGTTAATTTCGTAGAAAGTAAATGGCTGGGTTCTATCGGCAAGCCAGACAGATTTCTGCCAAATCGCCGCCGTTCAGATGTTCTGTCGATGATTTCTTTATTATTGCCTCCATAATTGACAGTCGTCGAAAAATTGAAAAATGGAGATCAGATGAATTCTCCTTGCACAAAATACATTCATAATGATGAAATATATGATATGAATTTTAATATAATAAAGTAAATAATAATATTGCATTCAGTATTTTTGGTATATTGTATTCCCTTCTAGAGTAGTTACTACTCTACCTATGTTATATAAATATGTATAGCAAACTGTCAAAGTCATCCATGTCCATTAGCGGCACTCCAGACATATACCATTAATGGGCTTGTTAGCTCTCGTCAGTATATCATAGAATGCGAGGCAACCGACAACTTATCCGCCAGAAGGGAACTTGAATAGATGTGATGTAACATAGAATTACATCTTGTTGTTGTGTTGTATTATCATCCGTAAATATTACTTTGCACTATAACCGCATTTTAAATTTTACAGTATTACGCTTATTCTATATCTAATAAAGTTCTAGGTATTTGTATTTTAACAAAGTATTCTTCTAGAAAATCTTAAATTTAGTGCAATTTTAAGAAAAGTATTGAATTAATCATAAGAATGCTTGGATGTCAAGAATATGTAAATATTTATATCACATATACTTTACTGAATTACTTAATTAATACATATACATTTGATTGAAGTTTAAAATTTTAAGTATATTAATATACTTCAATACAGATTAGATGTTTTCCGTGTAAGTTTGTTGTACATCCACTAACGCGACTTTCAGATCATTGACAGTCAATTGTTTTATTATTCTGACACCCCTTGTATTACGTAATATCGAAAGTGCAGGTAAATATAAATGGCAAAGGCTTCGAAATGGCGAAAACACAAAACTACATGAAATAAATATTTATTAAGTTAACATGTAGAAGAATGCATTGTTTCAGCCTAGGTATATCCTAAAATGTTTTTTAGTTGATTGCATGCAACACTTAGAATCTCAGAAAAAAATATTATACTGAATATTTTTGTTGTAAATACTAAATATTGAAAGTACAATATAATCAAAATTTTACTGACGTGGAAATTTTGAATATTCAAAATTTAAATTTCTATGCATTTCTATAAACATCTCTAATATGGCTCATCGCAAGATAGCTATATTTCAGCGTTCATGTGTATTTAATTAATTAATATAAAAGTTCTAAGAATAATTCGTGACAAGTATGTTTAGGGGGACTTGTTACTATTATGTAGAAACAGCTCACATGGTAAGTCTGCGACGTTGTCACATTTTCAAATCCTGTTTGATGTCATAAAGTAATACTGTCAGAAAAAAATATCAATTTTGTTTTGTTTGGTTCAATTTGTCATACAGCAAAATAAAAAGGTATAATTCTTAGATAATAATATTAAATGCATCATGCTTACAAAATATTTTAAAATACATCTAAGACAGTAATAAATAAATGACAAGATTTATTGCCGATTTTTTTATATATTTTTTTTAAACTATATAACTACTCTGCAGACTAATGCTCCGACCAACGTTGAATTACACCCACAATATTATATGCATATATTTTTTTATTATTTATTTGTTTCTGCAGTTGTTTTTTCAATCAAATTATTATTCCTTCAGTTCCTGTTGATGAAGTCATATGTATATCGTTTGATACCAAATGTTAGATTCAATAAATATAATATTAAATAATACTACTTTATTAATAACAATTGTATCAAAATTTATGTAGCAATTACTTGCTGTACAATAAAGTAAAACACATTGATTACTGTTACTAACAAAATCATTAGTCTATATTTATTTATTTTTTAAATGATTTGTTCTTGTGCTCTATTAGGATTTTATTTTATTATTATTAAATCCATGGTCGAATTCAACAGCATGGTAGCCATATTTTAAATTTAAACAAATAATAACTTTTTCAAATAAAATTGAAGAGGTCCTCTATAAAATTGAATGTTGTTTTGAAAAAGTCATCAATTACATTTATAAAGCTTTAGGTAAACTAAATTAAAACTTCTTAATTCATTATCATATTTTAAATATATTAGTCTACATGATAGTATACAAGTTATTATATATTTTTAGGTATTAATAATATTGTGTGAAACTAACTACTCAGTGGACAAAAGCCCCAATCTGCGTTGAATTACACCCACAATATCTACCCATATATTCCTTATTATTAGCTTTTGTAACATCTTTTTACTGTTTTAGAAAGATATTTTAAGCTAATATAAATCAAATCTCCTACAATTCCTATCAATGAAGTCATATGTATGTTCTGTGATACCAAACATCTAGGTATGCTAATGAACAATTCCACAGACAAAGCTCTATTCAATAATTATCTAAAGAAAATAAACTAATTTACTAACCTGCTAATGAAACACTCTATAAATATATAAAAAAGTATACAAGTTATTTAAATAAATTGTATTTTTAGTTTTTGTTTTTGACGTTCTCATACATTTTTTTGTCTGTGGAATAAACAGTTTTGAACATTTGGACTAAGAGCTGCAATTTTAACTCTGACAAATGATTTTTTTTTTATAAAAATTTACATTTGAAGTTTGCAGACTTGCCCTTTTCAAAACTATGAATTAGCGAAACCGCTAACTGTACATAAAACTTAAAATCAGAATTGTATAGAATCCATATTGAAATACCTACAAAGACGTAACTTTAAATATAAATTAAATTTCTCAGTTTTACAGCATGTTGCTGACTAGTGAATATTTCGATAGTAGGAGTCAGTATTCTCTTCTGAGATATAAATCAAAATCGTAAGATGTTTCAATTTAAACTTCTTGTTAATGAAACATGTTTTATTGCATGCTTCACATGGAATATCTGGTAAAGCAATAGTGGTAGCAAGTTTTTTAAAATTAGAATTAGTGGATGTAAATCCAAAATAAAGTCTTTGGTAACTGTTATATTTAATTTTTCAAGATCATAATCAAGATCATCATTTAGAATATTATGAAATTCATCATTTTTTCATAGGATTATGTTACTAAAGTGATACAGATTTGCAATCATTAAATCTAAGAAGAGGACGAGTATACTGATTCTTATTTTTTGCAATAAAGTGCTTTAATTGAGATTTGCTACAATTTAGATTTCATAAATTTTTATTGGTCCATTCAGACATGTTTTGAGTTAAATTCTGTACACAGCTATTGCTTTCTTCATCTTTACAGTTAAATATAAAGTTAGAGTCGTCAACATGTAATACAGGTAAAGTGTTATTCTCAGCAATTTTTGGTATGCCATTAGCAGTTATTACAAATAAAAGGCCCAGCAAGCTGTCTTACGGAACACCATGGTTATTGAACAGCAATTAGTTTATAGTTAAATATGGGCGTTGGATCACCTTTCTGCAATATGTTCAAAACATTGCTTAGTTATTAATCTAGGGATGTTCCTTGAATTATCAGCTTTCAATGACAAAACAATACTAGATAACTCAACTAGTGTAATTTCTCGGATAAAAATACTATTTTTACTATATCGACCATTATATTCAGCATCATAACCCGTGAGACGATTGCTTTTAGAAACAAAGAACTTATTAAATATAGTTGCTACATCAGAAGAGATGGTAATCAATTCCTCACTGTCATTCCTTATTTTTGGAGCACAATTATAGTTTTGATAACATATCCTTAAACAAAAACGTTTTTTTCTGTTTCTATAACAATTCGTGCTTCGACTACGATACGACTCACTATTAGAGAAACTGTTTTTCCTAGTCAATAGCTTGGCCATAACATTAAAATGCACCAGGGGTTCTTATGAAGAATGTTAGATATGTAATACGAATTTAGTGGAGAAAGTCGTGGTTGACAAACGCATATGCTTGAAAAGTATACGAAGAGGCAGAAATATTAAGTGAAACGTTAGACGGAGCGAGGGTCCATTCATAGATGAGATTAGAACCAATTTAGTCTCGCTGGTCTGCCAGACTGTAGGTCAAGGTATCTTTGTTTATCATCTACGAACTGAAGCCGAAGTTTAACTGTACTCTTTATCAGCCTCGGTTAGTCTATCTGAGACGAAAATGATGTCTATTTACATATATAATAGATTTATAAACCTCTCAGTTGAAATTGGTTGTAGTGAATTTTCGACTTAAGTTTTTGTACCCGAAATATATAGAGTGTTATAGAATGATGTTAAGAAAATCTAGAGACAGGTTTAAAAATAAGAAAACAGGTTTCCTGTTGACACATCGTTTTCCAGATCAAAATTAATTTTGGACTTTGGAATGCTATTTAAAAAACAATAATCGAAGTGGTATGTGTGAGTGATTTTTTTTGAAGTGTTTAACTCAGTTTTTAATATATATTTTTTATAAAATAAGTAAATATGGAGAAAACACGAAATATAAGACTAATATTTACAGACGCTAATTATTTTTTATGCAAGTTTCTCTATTTCTCTATTGTAATGAATAATAAATTAATTTTTATCTTGAAAACGGTGCATCAGGAGGGAAAAGTCCAAGAGACACTTTTTAAGCAGAATTACTTTGACTTGACTGATACCCATTTCTCCAAAAATCAGTGGCGTACAATTTTTTTGTTAAAAATAAGTATTTAACGGCACGAACGCCACTTATGCTAGTATATTATAAGATAAATGTATACACGAAAAAATAGCCCTTCACTATACACTCTTGTGTACCAAATTTCATCTCAATATCTCGTTTGATTTTCGAGAAATAAAGACTATAGTATTTAAAACAGTTTATATAAACTTTTTTTCTTAGTTTTAAACATAGAACCTGCGCCTAGATTTTCTCAACATCATTTTGTAACACCGTGTATACCCAAAACTTCTTAAATTTCTAATCCAATAAATTTCAAACAGAATTTAAATCTCGTGACTATACGACTTAAAGCAGGCATACTTAAGGATATCTTCTCATCTGAACCATCCGAGATGTTAAATAATTAGTGAACTAGATCTGAAGATGAATCACACAGACATAAAAAATGTCTACATCTTCCAGTCCATTTCCTAAACCTTCATCTATCCACTTTACTAAGGAAACCGATAATTATAAAGAAAAATATGTTTATTTATTACTTTTTAATTAGCACTAACTCGTTACCAGTTCAGCAATAACGTATATATCGAAGAAACGAAACGCGCAGAATATCGAGCCAACTTTTTATATGTCAAAATGATTTAGTTCTAATTTTTATCACCTAATTAAAACTTAATGTATGTTATATATCATGCGCGTATGTATTATGTATATTGTCAAAAAATAGTGATTTGTTGCGGAAATCTCCTGATAATTTTAATATTTATTAATGAAATTCCATTTTTTTTTTCTATGAATTAATAATACGTCACGTAGGAAAAATACAAAATATAAATTTGTAAAATTATTCAAATTAGTTTTATTTTGTTATGTTATGTACATATACATACATACAGTATGCGCCAAAAGTATGGAATAAATTCTATAAAAACGAAACAATTATTTTTTGGGAAAAATCCTCAGGTTGATTTTTAATTTAAAAAATACATATTTTAGCGTAAAATGCGATTTTCGAATGTCATTTGTTTTCGAGTAATGACGAATCAATTTTTTTTTAAATGGCAACACCATATTTTTTTCCTTGATTCTGAAAGATCGTTTAATTCTCTATAAGACAGTACTAAAATTTTGCCCTCTTACATAGGAAAGTTTTCGAGTAAATGACGATTGAATGTTAGAAAACGTAAATCAATTAAAATAAAGCAAAAACGTTATCAAGATTAGTTTTTCGAATTATATCCAGATCGCCCTATCAGCCAATCAACAGTCAGTAAGGTAGAGTCTAAATGTAGAGAAACTGGCAATGTTGTAAATATTCCAAAACCTGGACCTCCGAGCATTAATGAAAATCAGAAACAGAACATTTTGATAAGTATGGTGGATAATCCTCATAATTCTTCACGATTGGTTGCATTAAACAATGACACTAGTCAGAGCACAGTGCTACGTATCTTGAGGAAGGAAAAATATCATCTCTACAAAATTCAACTTGTGCAGGAACTCAATGAAGATGATCCCAATCGCCGCTTACACTTTTGTGAAATTCTAATGGATTTATGTCAAGGAAATAGAAATTTACACCGGCAAATACTTTTTTCAGATGAGGCCACATTTTGTCTGAATGGTACAGTAAATCGTCAAACTTGCAGATATTGGAGTCGGGAAAATCGTCATTGGATGGTAGAGGCACATACCCAACACCCTCAGAAATTAAATGTGTGGGCTGGAATAGTTGACGACACAACAGTAGGGCCTTTCTTCTTTGAAGGAACCCTTACAGGACAAAGATATTTAGAGTTTCTAGAAAATGACCTTGTTCCAGCCCTTGCAGTAATTTTTCCTAACGATAATGACCCTGACATTTCTGACGATACCATATGGTTTCAGCAAGACGGTGCACCTCCGCAATATGCGCGCCGTGTACGAGATTTTTTGGACAACTGTTTTCCTGGAAGGCGGATCGGCAGACGCGGACCGATAGAATGGCCTGCAACATCGCCAGATCTTACACCTCTTGACTATTTTTTATGGGGATACTTGAAGTCAAAAGTGTACATTAATAAACCACGTAATTTAGAAGAACTTCAAAATCGCATTCGGGGCGAAATACGCAGAGTTACCCCAGAAATCATTCATAATATGCAAGAAGAATTTCTTCACAGACTTGCGCATTGTCAAGAAGTTGGTGGATGGCAATTTGTGACAAAATACGCAGAGTTACCCCAGAAATTATTCATAATGTGCAAGAAGAATTTCGTCACAGACTTGCGCATTGTCAACAAGTTGGTGGATGGCAATTCGAACATTTAATTTAAGTATAAAATTTAATCAATTGTATTTTATTTTACATACCTTAGAATTGTTACTTTTTTATGGATAAAATTTACGTTTTCTAACATTCAATCGTCATTTACTCGAAAACTTTCCTATGTAAGAGTAAGAGTCTGATAGAGAATTAAACGATCTTTCAGAATCAAGGAAAAAAATATGGTGATGCCATTTAAAAAAAATCGATGACGTCATTACTCGAAAACAAATGACATTTGAAAATCGCATTTTACGCTAAAATATGTATTTTTTAAATTAAAAATCGACCTGTTCGAGGATTTTTCCCAAAAAATAATTGTTTCGTTTTTATTGAATTTATTCCATACTTTTGGCGCATACTGTATAGATATACAGGGTGTCCCAAAATTGATGCAGCATAGAGCAAGTGTAGTGTTCCTAAAATAATGCGATGTTGCCAAATTTATCTTAGTAAAAAATTAATGATTAAAAAGATACAGTGTCAAAGTTAAAATTTTATGTAAAAATCCAAATGGAGGCGAGAAATTGAAATTTGTGTCTAGCTTTAAAGTCACTAGTAAAAGACGACCCTTCTGGTACTGATTATTTCAAATAGTGTGGCGCCCTCTATTAATGACGTTAAAATTAGAAATACAGTTAAATTTCTCGTCTTCATAATCAACCAATCTCCAAAATATATGCAAATATTTGGATTTTTTAAAGAGTTATGTACAAATATCGAAAATAAAATTTTAAATTTAACTAAGGTAAGTTTGCATTATTTTGTGGGAATGCACTCTTGCTCCATGTTGCATCAACATCATAATACAGGTGTATACTATAAGATAGATGTTTAATAAAACTAACAAGTGTATTTATAAAAAGAATAACTATTGTTTTAGTTTTGTGTAATGTATGGCAAAATTTCACTTGCTTCTCCATAACAGGCACTGAACGCGACTTTGCATATAAAAGTTCAAATTTTGAATACACTTTCTAAATAAATCGTAAATAGTCCAGTGGAGTACGTACAAACATCTGAAAAGAGGTAAGTATATTATATTTCGCTAATGATTTGCTGACTTAAAAAAATCGGTAAAATTGTATTGCAACTCACACTGTAAAAAATAATTACAGTAAAAATAGATGGCAATTTATTTACCATTCATTATTGCTGTGATTTTCTTATAGATTGTGATTTTACAATTAAAATATAAAATTGCATTGTAAATTTATTTTGCGATGCAATTTTCCGTTTAGTAACTGTAATATTACTTTGTAATTTTACAATACAAAAATTTGTACAATGTAACTTATATAATTACTTATAAAAGTATAAAGTAACTTTACAATCAATTGTATAATTACATTGTAATAAAACATTTTTCTTTTTCTATAACTACAATGTAATTTTTATTTATTGTACAGGATGGTCCAGTTTGAATACTTAGGTACCTATAGAAGGTTTCTTCTATTTTCGGAAAAGACAGAAAAAAGTTAAGCAGATGTTTCGTGCTCAATTTTCGAGAAAAGTTGAATTGCGAGAATCACATTTCGATTTATTAAAAAATACCTACGTGATATTTTTCAATTTTGGCCATTTTCTATGATAACTGAAATTTTTCTACTTATAAAAATATTTAGCGGTTTACAGTTAGTTACAGCTATACCTATTATATCTCTAATAAATTAACTAATCTTATTTTGCTTAATTTTTTGAAGTTAGAGAAACATGTAGGTACACCTAAGTGGTACGCTACGAATATATTTTACTTTTTGATAGATTAGTAAAAACGTAGGTAAAGGTTCATATTATTGTCGACTACAAAAATTCTGGTTTCACAGCTCCAACAATAATTTTACTATTTTTTCTAGTATGTTATGCAATTTTGAATAAGAGTTTATAATGTTAGAATAAATATAGTTAGATTATGAAAAATAAAATATTAAGGTCTTTCGATATTTTTTATTTAATTTGGTACCTGTACATTTAGGCCATTTTTAAAAACAGGACACTTAACGTTATTCAAAACATATATAACAAAGTAAATCTATATATTGTATATATCAAATAATAAAGTTTATTGTATATGTAAACATAAAAAAAATAAATATTTTATAATATTCAAACGAGATCTAATGTGTAATATAGGTACCTACAATTTAAATATAATTCTAACGTAGAAAATAATATATTGTTTATATGTGAGATGAACAGAGTTCAATCTACAGTTGGTATCTGATTTTTGTAGATGCAAAAATACCATTGTTCCTTTGCTTCAATAATTCTGTATAAAATACATACCTATTACGTTATCTCATATAGGTTATGTTATAAGCAACACAAGACAAAGCTACTTATTGTAATAAAAGCACTCACTAGTCACTTTAGATTTGATTATTTTGCTAGTCACTACTCACTAAATTAATTATGTAAGTACTTAAGTCCTAGGTACATGCTGCATTTGTCGAAATAAAGCATGCTTTATTTAGGTTATGTTACAACCAGCACTAGACAAAACTATTTATAGTACTAAAAACACTCACTTGTCACTCTAGATATGATTATATTGCTAGTCACTACTCACTAAATTAATTATATAAGTACCTAGGTCCTAGGTACACGCTGCATTCCTCGAAATGAAGCAAGAAATAATGAAGGCGTCACCACCCAACGCTCTTAACGGTTAGTGGCAGTGCGTTTTAAAATTAGTAGTATCTTCACTCACAAATTAAGCATATTTTTACAGTCAATTATATAGTAAATTTGGTATGTTCAGTAATTTTACAATGTAAAAGTGGATTTCACATTGCTAATTGTAAATGTATTACAATATATTCTATAAATGTACATATTGCATTATAATTACATATAAAGTTTACGGTTTTGTTGTATATTGGCAGTTTTCTTGTAAAATTACAAGTGTCAGTGTAATATCATCATTATTTTTAGAATTATTTTAAGATAATTATAAGGATATTTTTACAAAGTATATTTGTAAAGTTACTGGCCTTTTTTTTCAGTGCAGTTATAATTGGAATATAAAATCAATTATTACATCGAAGTAAACAGTTTTCGAAAATTTAGGTACTTTAATAACGATTTTCAATGGATCACAAGACCTGAGTATTGTGGATAACTTCAACAGACTGTATACTACCATACAATATATTTTTGTTATACAGAGTGTTGGATCAGTGTATACAAAAAATTCAGAGAAGTGTTTTTTTTATTTGTTTCTTAAAAACAGTTGAATAATTTCAATAAACGAATTTTGGTAGAAGCGCAATATAAAATCACATTTTACTGTCACGTTGTTGGTTTGTTGTAAGGGTATGAAATAAACCACCTCTCTCTTTCCAAACTTTCATATACTTTTAAATTTCTTAATCGAAGTGAAATTATATGGTAACTTTGTTCATTCAGAAATTTCACATTGTTTTTAGTTTTTGAGAAAAAATATATTCTTTAATACAATGCCAAATACGATATCATCATCTTACGAGTTTTTGTGCAATTTATTCTTAGTAGGCTGCTGTCAGTAAAACCTACCAAGAATAAATTGTACAGAAACTTAGAAGTTGCGGATATTGTATTTTGCATCGTTCTAGACAATATTGTTTTTATCAAAAGCTAAGAACAATATGAAATTCTTGTAAAGCATAAATAAGTTTTTGGAATAAACAAAGTTGTCTTTCACTTCGATTCGGTTGTAGATAAAACATTTGAACTATAGCAGTTTTACCAAATGACAAATGTTATTTAGTTGTCACTTTCCATTTTTTTGTTTCTAAATATGCACAAAAAAGTAGGTAACGTAAAAATTTCTGTGCAGAATGAAACTAGTCTTCAAAAAAAAAAAAATAGAAAAAAATAGCAAAAAGATTTTGAAAATAGAATTAAATAGCATTCTGCACAACTAATGCCTCCTGTGTCACTTGATAAAACTACCATATTATCATGTTTAGATTGACTATCTTCTACTAAATTCTATTGAAATCGGCTTAAGGGTTAAGGACATATTCGCAAAAAAAAATAAAGTTTTAGAACCAATTTCAAGAAGACCCCAAAAATATGGATGAAGTAATTTTTCAATTTCATTAAAAACCCATTTTTCTCCTATGATTATTTCTGAATCACCCTGTATCTCGGAGAGAGAATGTTGAAAGCGAAATTTTATAAGCCTTTTTAATAAAAATTACTTATTGCATTTTGAGAGGGCATGCCCCCACAACTGCGCCGCTGGCGCGAACGTATTATTTTCTAATCGGTACATAAGTCACGAACGGGCTAAGACAATTATCATCGATCCGTCGGCACGTCGAGGATGGACTTTCATAATTTCACTTCTACCTTTGTGTCGCGTTTGATAAAATCACACGGTGCTCTTCATACCCCATAAGCAGTTCACAAATGGTGGCGAGAAACTTGTAATTGTCCCCTAAATATGTACACAACTATTCGCGGTAGCTTCTTAGTTCTTACTCTAATTACCTATTAACCTGATTAGGTTCATCCGACGACGGGTTTCACTGAACATTACCGGACGATCCACTAGGGTTCTCGAATCTGGTCCTCTGAATCTATTCAAAATCACGCTTAGAAGGTGCTAAACACCAATAAATTTTGATTTCCTTTTGGGTACTACTATTTTAAATAAAGTGTCGCAGATCAAGAACCTTGGTGTAAAATTTTGTGATAATTTATCATTGGATGCATATATTTATTATTTGGAGTCCAATTTATAAGATCCATATAACCTAATTCTATTAGTTATCAGCTTTGGTATCTATCCAGTTCGTGGTGTTCGTGAAGATACCTTTTTACCCACATTTGACGTAATTAGTTTGTAGTAGAGGCGCAATATGTACCTCCTAGTCTTGTTACATAAAATTATCAACAAATTCCTGAATACGCCTTCTCTGGTGTCTCGAATTTAATATTGAGTTCCTAGATTCTAACTCCTTATACTAACATTCTTATAAAATCTATCAAATGATTATTAACTACCAAATGTATAAAGATCGAATATATTTTTCAATTATTTAATTTTATTAAATATTTATTTGTTTAGCTCTCTATATTTTGTGTAGATGCATATTTTTTATATTTTAATAGTTATTTATTGTATTTAAAGTCATATTTTGTTATTAGCTGTTAATTTATTTTTGGATATTTGTTTTTGACTTTAGTTATTATCTTATTGTATTTGTTTACATTGTATATTTTGAATAGCTTTTTCTTTTGCTGAAACCGTTTTACACTCCAAAAGGACGAAATCTTGATCAATTAATTGTTTTGAAGTTTAGGAAATTTTTCAGTTCAGACCAAAAAGTTCAACAATTTTCTTGAACAAATTTCTTGAATTTGATAATGCCAACCAAAACAAAAAGCTCTAGACAGAATTGTTGTTGATATTTTCTGCATTCTATTATGTTCTTTAAATAGAAATTATCGAAAGCCGAATGGAAAGCTTTGGAAAAATATGAATGTGGATGGATCATGACAATCATTCTTATACCTACATTTTGTGACACAAAGACCCATCTAAAACCCTTATTTTCACTATCAGACGTTGGCTGTATTGCACTAAATTCTATAAAATTCTGATCTGTAAAGCGATTTAGGACAAAAATTTTGGACTGTAAAATTGGTTTAATAACGTATTGAGAAATGATAACAGCCACATATAATTTTGAAATACTTTTATTATAAAATATATTTCTTTTGACTAAAGTTTGACATAATCAATCAATTAAAGTTTTTTGAGGTCCTTGGACAACTGAGTAACAGCTGGATGCTGATTCAACGCGCTCATATACATGTCTAACTCATCCTCAGAACTTTCGTCCTTAGCCTTGGTGTCGATCACTTCTGGATCCTCCGAAGCAAAGTACTTTTCTTCCTCGTCGTGATCAATTTCGTTAATATTGTCGAAGGAGGAATTGTTGTCTACTGTATCGTAGTTAAAGTCCTCATCTTTGCCATCTAGGAAGCTTTGGTACATCGTGGTTATAAATTCTTCCTTCAACAGTAATCGCTCCTGCGCCGTTATATTTGGAGCTTTATGTTTCGGTTTTGGCCTATGGGTTTTATTTTCTTCAAATTCTCCCCATCTAGAGGTGCAAGGTATAGGACTCACAGATCTAGAAGAATCTTGGTCTGAAGTATCTTCTTCTTCCATTTGATTATCTTCCTTTTCTTCTTCGTTTTTCCTAACGATTTCAGCATTGTCACGTTCGATACCTTCCATGAGAATCTTTACAAAAGTTACTTCTTCATCCATCTTATATTTATCTCTTTCTTTTTTCTCCTCAATCGTCAAGTACTGCCCTACAAGTTGCTCATATAACAAAGGGTTCCTCTTCATCATCTCTATTTCCGAAAAGTAGGAATCTTCAGCTACCATTTGGAGAAGCGCAGCGTATCTTCTATTTTTTACATCTACATGGTGTGCATCTTCCGAGACATTTCTGTACAAATCTTTCAGCACCAGATCTATTTCTTCATTATCAGGTTCATAATTTTGTGTGAACTGTTCAAAATAGGCTAGATGTTCGCGCTTTAAATATTTTCCGAATCGCATCAGGAAATTCAGTTTGTTTTTGTCAAGAATGTCTAAAGCGATTTCTGATTTTTCTTTAACAGTTAAATCGGCTTCCCATTTCTGCTGGCTCTTGAAACATATGTTTTCGTTGTGCGTCAAAAAACTTATCATGTTATCCTTCTCGTCGTCTACAACCATATTGTCTCCTTTTCCTTCTGAAGCTTCCTCCGATGTATTTACGTTAAACTCTACTTCCATGGTCATTGTATCTAAAACAAATAATAAAATTGTAACAGCAAAGCAATAAACATCAGCAACGCTACAAAAACACCAACTTTCTTATTTTTTATATTAAATGAATAATATTTTTAAGTAAAACAACTCGTAAGGTAAACATTCTAGTTTTTAATAACCTATCATTATTGTTCGATATTCCAGAATTTTAGGACGTCAATGTATGTATATTATTACAAAACGCCACTGGCTTTTTTTACAGTCGTTCATAAGTCAATACAGCTAGATAAGCAGACGCACGAGTAATACGTCTGCTGCCATCTGCAGACCATAGATAGGACCAATAAGGGACCGATTACAGAAATCTGTAATCCATCTACGTAAACAACTGCTGTTGTGCGACACTGTTTTCATCTTTAGTGAATCATTTAACCTAACAATGTACTGTAGTACTACTCAATTTTTAACGTATTGGTGATATGCAATAAGCGTTCTAGCATAATTTGACTTACCACAACAACAATATGTTCCAAGGAAGTTTGTAATAAGTTCAGAAGTAAGTATCTTTAGTATTTCGGTATATAAACATTTGTAAATAAAAGTAGTTTGTTCATTAACTTGCTGGTTTTAAATAATTGTCTTCATAACACTGTTAATAATATTTGTTTGCGTACTTAGAAACTGTAGTAATTAACACTTACATTTCAATATTATTTAAAATGTATTCTTTACTAATCTCCCTGTCCAAAATGTCAAAACAAACTTTATCTTTCGCAGGTATCTACTTTACCAAAATGGCGAACGTGAGCTTCCAGGCTTCGCCGCAGTGGCGTTGGAATTGGGTGGATCTTTGCGGTGAAGAATTCAAAATTTGGGCGCCACAACGACACGATCTCGGTCTTTGTTTTCAGAAATTGTGCCTTGATATCCCCGTTTTGGCCATGTTAGCGATCTCATCAGCCTATTACTTCGGCCGACAAGAAGGGTTTGTCACCAGAGGAAGAATACAATTGATAGCCATTAATATTCGATGCGTTATTGTTCTTTGCCTAGCCTTTCTACCTCTAATACAGATATACATAGATATAAATAAAGGACAAGTGCAAATAAATAAGATATCGTTCTTCCTCAGCGCAGTACAGGGTATAACCTGGTTCACACATCTGGGGTATGCTTTGGGTTTGAGAAAGAGACTGGGGAAGAGTCCTAGAGGACCTATTTTTGTATGTATTGTCTGGTCGTTGATGCTAGCTTTGACTGTAATATCTTTCAGAAGTCACTACCTTCTTTATATTTATTCCTTCCAGTTTAACTACAGTATTTATTTGGCCTATGGCTTTAGTATTTGTTATTTGATAGCTCAAATAGGATACGCCTTAACTCTCATTCCAAGTGAGGGTAGTAGCACTTACTTCAACTTCTCCAACAGATATACAGAGGTAAGCGAAACATAAATAATGGAAATATTTGTTTTTTATTTGGAAAATATTTTCAGATCGGCGAGAATCAACCTCTCCTGAACAGCAATGCCTACGTTCGTTTTACCGAAGAGGGTGACCCCGCTTATTTGGGGGTGGCCATGGAGGACGCGAATTGGTTCTCCAAGTTGTTATTTTACTGGGTGAATCCCATGATGGAGAAGGGTCTGCAGGGAAAGATAAGCAATTCGGATGATCTCTACGACCTACCCATGTCCCTCAATTGTGGGTTAATAAGCGCCAAATTGTCCAAGCACTTGAATCAAGGAAAGGGAGATAGGAGCGATTTAACAGGTATTTATTTTGTATTAGCGTGGTTGTAGGTCAATAAAAATAGGTTCGAGGGTCGTTGGCGTGTACATAAAGGACAAGTAGTTTTGTCAGGAACAGTTAATAATATATTATCCCTTCGACCAGTTTCTACCTACTTTAATTTTGTTCTATTCTACCTGTGTCATAGTACAAGTAATAAGTGACAAAACCATTTTGGATATTTACGAACGAGATGTGAATATACAGGGTGTTCTAAATTGTGGTTCTAAAATGAAGTAGAATTCTGTTAAGTAAAAAATTTGCATTGACAAGCTTCAAAACTTTTAGTATAAAACTTACAGTGAAAAAATGTTTTGTGAAAAATATATATTTTTTTAAATAATAATAATTAATGACAGATGATATTATCCAAATAAAGCTAGTATGAATTTTTAAATGATTAATTGCAATAATCTTATGAATAATTGGTTCTTTCTTAGTTTACAGTCGATATGCATTGAGGAACTAAAGGTTCTTTAACTAAAAAAAAATCGTACCATTTTTAGTAATATATTTCTGAATGGCAGTACTAAATTATATAAATATGTACTCTCGTATTTGCTATTTTTATAATCTCCATAGTTTTTGAGAAAATTTGTACTAACCTCGAAAATATAGAAAATTATAGGAATACTCTGGTATAGTAATGTTGTGATATCCTGTATGTTTGTGCATTTTTATTAGCTTATAAATTTCAATTTCAAATATGTATATTTAAAATATATTATTTTATACTTTTATATATTTATTGGTAAAATATGACGAAGTGAATAGCTTTTAATTTTTTTGTTAATTTGTTTTTTTTCATGTTATATTTCAATTAATTAATTTCTACTTATTTTTAATGTCTCCTTTTCATTACTGGAATTTATTGCAAAACTTACACTGTTAGTGGGTTTTTGATCCCTTGTATATTTTAATTCCGTTTTCTTACTATTTCCTTATTATTTTAAGTTTTGCTGATGCATTTATCCTATATGCATTAAAATTTGAAACCAATGACACTGTTGAATTTTAGAATCTGGATAATCCAAATGCATAAAAGTGTTTACCATTATTTTTTTAGATAACAAAACCATTACTTACTCCCTCTACATTTACATATAAGAAAAAAATATCTTTTTGTGAAATTATTTGGATTGGTAATCACAAAACCTGTGTCAAATTTCATTTAAATCTGATAATCTGTTTTGCAGTTATTTTAAAGTGTTTTTTTAACAGTGCACGTTCAGCAGTTTCAAATCCATATTCATATGAAACAGATTGTTTAATATGACATTTTTTATTTTCTGGTTTCCTAGTTGTCCAAAGCGTTTTGATATTAAATTATAAAGCAGAACTATAAAATTTCGCAGACGATTTACCATCCACCATCTCCTCCGCGTCAACCCCAACGTCAGTGGACGTCTCCTTCCTAGGCGTCAGGAGAAACAAAGCCTCTCTATTCGTGGCCTTGCATCGCTCATTTTGGGTCCAGTTTTACAGCATAGGCATGCTGAAGTTGGTGGCGGATTGCACTGCTTTCGCTGGACCCATGCTCTTAAATAAACTGGTGGGATTCATAGAGGACAAGTCCGAGGACGTGAAATGGGGGTACATCTATGCAGCGGGACTGATGAGCTCCACCGTCGTGTGTAAGTGTCCATGGAAAATAAAGTAGAATGTTTCTGATTCTAAAATTTAGAAGATCTATCTAGTTAGATGTTTCTTAAATAGCATTTTAACTGTACATCCTTTACAAGCATTACAGGAGAGGGTTTTAGTGAACAAGTTGTTTTCGCAAGTGAAGAGCAAAGCTACTATTACTTTTTTATGTATATTTGGCCTGTCACACTTTTTGATTAGGATCTACGTTAAAAATAAGAAAAAAATGTCACAAGTGACTATTTTTTTCTCACCATGAGGTCAGCATTTGCTTGTTTAAATTTTATGCCCATTCACTCACTCAAGTTTATAAGCAACGTTCACTCATGCTTGAACATTCTTTTTTCCAAAATTAATAGAAATATATGTATTAAAATATACTAACACTAATAATAAAAAGAAGTGATAGTGTTTGTTGCATGTGTAAAAGCAGTACCAAATTTACTCACAAATACTTAAAATTTTTATTTTAATTCGTCAAGAGTCATATAAAATTTTAGAACTGTATTGTAATTTTATTAAAAACATAAATTTTTCAGTTTGCGGGGGCTATTTTTTATTCACACTCACGCCCATTGACTTGAGTATTTCCAACTGTAAAAATAATTACAAAAAACATTTTTTGAGAGAGATAATAGTATATAATTATTATTTTATTAAGCATCTAAAATATATACAGGGTAGTCCATAAGTAAAAATTACCTTTTAAATATCAACTTTTACACCCTGTATCTTTTTCATTATCAGCATTTTATTAAGGTAAATTGGTTTAAACCGCAATATTTTTAAGTAAAAAGTATGTCACCATGGTACATTAGTTAAGGACCACCCTGTATAAAAGCTATCGAATTGACTGGTTTATGATGTTGTGCTACAAAAAGATGTTTTCAGCTTCCTTATGCAATACGCATTTCGTGTTCCTAATGTCGTTGGTGAGCCTGAGGATGCGAGGTGCTTTGGTTACGACCATTTACCGCAAAACACTGACTGTGAGTTCGACCGTTCTTAACGCCCATTTCACGGTCGGGGAAATTGTTAACTTTATGTCAACCGACACGGATCGGATCGTCAACTCCTGTCCCAGTTTTCATGCCGTTTGGAGCATCCCATTTCAGGTAAAGATAAGACCACCACTCTATCAGATCGTCCTAAACTAAAAGTACGTTAAGCTTGACTATAAACCAAACAGGGTGAACTTTAAATAAGTACAAATATTTTAACCAGAACACATAATTAATAGGTTTTTTTTTACAAAAAGTCAAGAATAAGAAAGTCAAATTTTAAATAAATTTCGTGATTTTTCAATAGAAAACTTGTTAAGGATTACTGATCCGATTCAGATGTTAAGATTTTTAAGACTCATGGTGGATGTGTATTCCACAGCGTTGCTAGTGTTATACTAATGCTATCAATCTTAGTGGATGGAACTAGTGCGGGACATTTCGCCTACTGCCCGTGACACCTACCTGTTACCTGTGCCTGCGTCATCAGCCTCTTCTTTGCATGCGATTGATTGATACTGCTTTTAAATATTTTACTTTGCATTCTCTTGATATTGAGCGCATACATCAAACCGATTATTTTGTTATTCTATGTTTTGTATTTATTTTTAAAATCTGTTTCACTCATTACGAAACTACGAAGTACGAAATGGTTGGAACTGGCATGTTGCTTGAGGTTATGTGGCGAAAATTAACTCTAAGGTGTTGTGTGAAAATCATAGTTTTTTTTTGCTATTCTTAATAAAATAAATTAAGGGTTTGATTTGTGTACCTTTTTAACAGTGTACAATTGAATTGTGGAATGTGGATAACTGTTTAAATAGTTGGTTTTTCAGCAAGTAGGTAGGAATCATTGAACAAAGTAACTTCCTAAATACTTTAATTGGTAGTACCAAACTTGCGGAAATTAATTTTTTAATCGTTTATGATTAAGATCAGTTATGAAGTTAAAATTTGAGTTAACATTTTTACAGAGCGTACTACCTACCTAAATTTACTTTAATTATTGCTAAAGACAAGTATTTTTAAATTACAATCAATCGCAAAAATTGAATTTACGTGAAAAACTTCGTCTTACAGACGATATGGCAACCTCGCCTTCAGTAAATCATATGGTTTGTTAGGTTACGTTATTTGAAATTTTTAAAAATGAGTTTCACTAGACTTATCTATATGATGAACTGCACCTGCAGTTAAAATATTTGTACTTGTCTGAAGCTATTTATTTGTGGCATAATTTTAGGTTTTCTTTAGTTTTATTGGGTTTTTGCCACACTTCTTAAAAATAATAAAAATTAATTAAATAAGCCCTTGCGCCAAACGGAACAGTCAAGGGTTATTTTTGAAACTAAGTTTGCCTAAACAAAAAATCTCACACTGAAAAAAGCAGATAAGTAAAAAATAACAAAAATCACATCACTATCGCGCACTTCCGTAATATTGACGTTTCGAAAAACTCTCTGTTTTCGTTTTCAAAATAATAGTAAAATATTAAACGTTTGTCAAGTTTGACAGTTTAAAATTTGACAAACGTTTAATATTTTACTATTATTTTGAAAACGAAAACAGAGAGTTTTTCGAAACGTCAATATTACGGAAGTGCGCGATAGTGATGTGATTTTTGTTATTTTTTACTTATCTGCTTTTTTCAGTGTGAGATTTTTTGGTTAGGCAAACTTAGTTTCAAAAATAACCCTTGACTGTTCCGTTTGGCGCAAGGGCTTATTTAATTAATTTTTATTATTTTTCAGAAGTGTGGCAAAAACCCAATAAACCTAAAGAAAAAATATTTGTACTTATTTAATCTACAAGATGCATTAAGAACAACAAAGTTTACATCAATAAATAAATTATTAAGTCGATCTATACTCTGATTTATTTATTTTGTTATTAACTATTACAGTAATTGTTTTATAGCACATATAATATTTTTCGATTTATGTCCGTGTTCATTTTCGAATGTGCCTTGAACAGTTTGATTTTCATTTGTTTCCTGTATCACGAGCGTTGTATTTTCAGCTGGCCGTGACATTGTTCCTGCTGTACAGCCAATTGGGGATATCCTTTCTGGCCGGCGTAGTTTTTAGCATAATACTTATTCCAGTAAATAAGCTAATAGCGAACAAAATAGGCCAATTAAGCACAAAACTTATGAAACACAAGGACGCCAGAGTTAGGCTAATTACCGAAGTTTTAGGAGGCATTAGGGCCATAAAATTATACGTCTGGGAGCAACACTTTATCCGCCTGGTAACCAGTAAGTACCCATTCGCAGTTCAACGCTAAAAACTTATATTTTATCGTTAACAGGAAAAATAACAAATAAAAGGAATAATATGGATTTCTATTGTTATTTTTCTTATTTTTCGTTCCTTGTCTGTTATTGAAATTATAATTATTTTATTTGGAAACATCCAATTACAGAATAAAAAATCTGGTAAATAATATTAACAATGATTATAATACAGTATGACGGACATAAACAAAAACAATGAAAAATATATATTTAAATTATTATTTAAAATTACTTTTGTTGTTGTTTCGTTAATTATACAAGTACAATCCGTCAGGTTTGTCAATATTTTCAAATTGGGGCAAGTTGCATGAATTTTATATTGGTTTGAAATATATTACAGGGTAATCTTTCAAATATATTGAAAGGCGAGAACATGTGTCTGGTGTCAATAATGACATAATATTAACATTAATAAATTGCCATGGAAGATAAACCAAACAATATGGGCAAACACGCGATATCGTTGATGATTTAAATAAGCGTCTTTTTTTGTGTTTTTGCGTTTTTATAGCATTTTTGGGTCATAGATAATGTAAATACTGTGTAAATAATGCATATCCACCATGATGAAAGCATAATCAGACAATTTGCCACTAGTGGATTTGGATATTAATTTAATATTTATGATCTTGCAAATCTCAATTTTATTAGTGCAGAAATACAAAAAGTCAAAACAAACTAGTGTCTATTTTTCGTGTAGCATTACCATAAGTACTAGTGGTGATGTCATGTTTACATGCGATATTTGTAAAATTATTCTTTAATTTTATTGGGTTTTTGCCACACTTCTGAAAAAATAATAAAGATTAATTAAATAAGCCCTTGCGCCAAACGGAACAGTCAAGGGTTTGCTGCTGCGTTTGCCTAATCAAAAAATCTCACACTAAAAAAAGCAGATAAGTAAAAATTAACAAAAATCACATCACTATAGCGCACTTCCGTATTATTGACGTTTCAAAAAACTCTCTGCTTTCGTTCTCAAAATCGTAATAAAAATATTAAACGTATGTCAAGTTTGACAGTTTAAAATTTGTTTATCTGCTTCCATAGAGATGTTAAATGATTTTTATTTTATTGTTACTTACTTCTTCTTGATACAACTGTAGCCAACAATGATCGATGTTTACTGAACAGTTTGACACACACTTATCTCCGTTCAACAAAATAATCGCGGTCTCGTGAGTGAAGATGATTAAAAAACGAGCGTAGCGAGTTTTTTAACTTCACGAACAAAATACAATCACTTTTAACACGTATATCATACAATATTTTTTCTACAAAACAATCGGAAGGACTTTAAACTCAATACAAATAAGAAATCAAAAAATACCACACAGATCGCAATGTTTATGAACCAAAATTTTCGTAGCAACCAGTGCTTTTGATTTACTTTTAACACGCGTGTCAAAAAATGATATTTTTAACATCAAAAATGACAATTAAAAAGCCCACTTTTAGTAGAATAAAGGAATTTATTACCTTTTTAAATATTTCAGGATGTTTAGTATACTTACATAGTTAGTATAACCAAAGGTGGTGCTTTTTTCAGAACTGAGAGATCAAGAACTGAAATACTTGAAGGGCAGAAAGTATCTGGACGCTCTTTGCGTATACTTTTGGGCGACAACGCCCGTCGTTATTTCTATCCTCACCTTCGGAACATACGTGCTATTGGGCAACAAACTGACCGCCGCCACGGTCTTCACGGGAATGGCTCTGTTAAACATGCTGATAGCCCCTTTGAACGCCTTCCCCTGGGTGCTCAACGGCATGACCGAGGCCTGGGTATCATTGAAGAGGCTACAGAGACTGTTAGACGTAAGTGAATGATCTAAATTTGTTGTTCCGCAGCGAAATTTTTATTTATGATTTCCAAGGAAAAACTAATGCATTCTAAAGATGTCTTTGTACTATTTTGTTATTCCAGGCAGCATCTTTATCCTCTAAACTGCGGCTTACTATCTCCCCAAGCCGTTAATATTTTCCTATTAATATTAAACTGAAGTATAAACATGCGGTTTGTGCAGTAATGCGGACATATAACCCTGCATAAATTTTAATCTTGCTGCTCAGATAGGAATTAATCGCTAATACGAGTCGGTACGAGTACATTCACATCATCCTCGCTGCGTTTACCAATTATACGACATGTATTTATTGCTCTAATATTAATTTACCCGGGGAATATAGTCATTCCACAAATCCAAAATTAATTGGGCACGTAATGCGTCGATATCAACTACTATAAGTCATCACACACTGAAAAAAGATTTTTGTTAATTTACTTACGATTTTCATTGGCGTTTTTACTTTCGATTTGTAAAGTTACTACTACTATTACGTAGGTATACCCTTATACGCTATACATATGTAAATTTACAAATTTTTTGTAAATTTACAACGTAATTATTAATTTAATGCTTGTAAAAATTATAGTTGAACATATATTTTTACCGTGGAAATGAAGTACCTACCTATATACTGTGTAAATTAACAAATTTTCCATAAAACTAAAATGTAATTACATAAAGTAGGTATACTTAGGTATACCCACTTATGTAAAAATGTTACAGAGGATTCCAAAATTAAACGGCATTCTGTTAAAGAAAAATTTCTATAAACATGAAACAGTCAATGTTTCGTTACTAATATAAAAAGAGTTTTAAAAGATCTAGAAGAATTTTTTTAAATTTTCTGAAAAATTGACGTAGTAAAGTATGGTACATGGAAGAAAATATAAATCACCAGTCATCTAGAAATTGTAGTATTAATATTAATTCATTAGATATTATGCGAAAAATGAAAAATAACTTCAGTTTACGGTCGACTTATTGACGAGTTTGTCTTCTCTCATACTACTACTGTATAAGTTAGAAGTGTTATTAAACTATTAATATATACATTACATAAGCATCCAATATATGTGAGAAGTTAGTGAAAGACAAAACTATTCTAATACATTCGGTCTGCGACTGTAGAATTTTGTATGCATTCATCGTATCGTATTGATCAATTCGAGTTACTCACTAATTAAGTTCCATTGTAATAAAGCACCAAATATTGATAAGAATGGCATTAGATTGTTACAATTTAGTGAAAGACAAAAATCAAATATAAACAATATTTTTAAATAGACAATTATATTTATTGAATATTAAAAACAGAAAGTTGCATAAAGCATGAAATACATTTACATATTTTTTGAGAGTTGCTGTGATAATACTGATATAGGTACCTATGTTTTATTTTCGGACAACTATGAATGCAGCACCACACAATGGTATTTAAACATGTATTTTTCACCTTCAAAAGACCTCTCATACACTATTTTACAGCCCAACTAAACGGTGCATATACTTGAAATATATTTTACTACTTTATCTATAACGCACTTGACTGTATAGACAAGCCAACCATTACTGGATCGAGACGCTGTGACCGCATGCGCTGGAATGTGTTTACCATAACTATCTCTGTAAAAATACATAATATTGGTAATGTTTATTAAATTTATAGAACTTTACTCGACACACGAAGTGAAATAGAACTATTTCAATATATTCTGTGAATAACAGGACTATTACACGCTTTAGGTATTATTTTAATTAATATTGCGCAAATTCTCTTAATATTTGTAAAATTATAATTAATATGGTAAATATTATATAAATATAAATAATTTATTTGAAATTCTACAGAAATTTTTTACAGTAGGAACATGAATTTAATATAATAGAGCATTATTTCTTATTTGTCTCTAATAAAATCTGATTACCTGTATATTCCAACCGGTTTTTCTAAATTCATTTGTTATGACGTCAGTTATTAGTAATGACAACGTTTACCAAAAGATAGCTTATGAAAAGTTAAGTAATGTTTCTTAAAGTAATTTTTTCATAAAACAAACAATATTGAAAGTTGAGGTTAACTTTGTTCCATTTTCATTATTTTATGATTCGCGAATTGGAAACATCTTTCGATCATCCGAACTTTCAGCTTCCAGACCTGGACCTGGAGAAGTTCTACAGCAGGGGGCTGCTCGACGAGTGCGACGATAGCACCGAGATCGTAATCAGGGAAGGTAGTTTCGATTGGGGCAAAGAATTAAGCAGGGCGGAGAAAATGCGGCTGCACGCATTAAGCGAAAAAGCGTCCGTCAAAGGCAAGGGCAAAGGCAAAAGGTCGGCTCTGACTATAGACAAAAGGAGAAGCTTTGAGAGTCACATCGTCGAGGAGGGTGACGACGGCGGTTTCAGATTGCACCGCCTTAATTTCAAAATCAAAAAGGTAAGTGATGTGTGAGCGTCACAGTGTGCTGATTTGGCGAATAATAACTATTTCGTAAAAGGAGAACATTTCGATTTTTAGATATCAGCTTTCTTCAGCATAATTTTTTCATGCAAAAAATAAACAATAAAATTAAATTGAATATGAATTAATTGAATATTATTTTTAGTTTATGTATACAGGGTGATTCAATCATAACGCCATTAATTTTAACCACGTATTCGGAAGGCTTAATAAAAACAGAAAATCGAAAAAAAATCGAATTGCATTTTTATTTAGATAAACAGCAAATTTTATTAATAATTACAAACTATACTGACGACAGAAACACACGAAATTCACCAATCTCTACCACGCAAAAATAATGACTGATGGATGAAGAAAGAACAGAAGTCCGGTCGCGTGCATCTGTTGCAGATGCAGTCGACGGCGGGTTCGCCTGTATAGAAAAACCCGAACGATGTTCGACTTATTCCACCGGTAACGTATCAAACGGGAATTTGCCAACTTTTTAACTATGCCCAGTGTGCCGATTACAGCCTATGTGATGTCGGCATTGATTACTACGGTTGGCATTTATTATAAAATTCTCATCATTTCCTATTGATTACGCTGGGTGTTTAAAAATATGCAAATTTAATTATTGTTTGTTTTTGTTACTATTTAGCGGTTCTACAGCACTTGTCATTGAGTAGACATTAAAAACAAAGTTATTGACCTAAATACCGTAGGTCAAGACTCGGATTGCCGGATTGTTGATCATTGAATAGGTATGTCTCGGACTGTTTTTTGTTGACAGCACGATGATTTTTTTGTTTCTGCCTGTATTTAAATACAAAAAACGTTTCAGCCTCTCTTAATAATTTAACTTAATTAGTATTAGATTTTGTTTCACTATTTATGTAATGAAATGTGAATGGTTTATTTTGATCCGTTAGAGATTTGTAATTTTAATATTAAATATTTTTTATATTGATACTTAATATGTTAATTGCGTACTTTAAAAAAATAATTTATAGTAGGTATTCAATATATATTACAATAAGTAGGTATTATAGGAAAATATTTCAATTTGGCAACGTCGCGTCAGACCGACAACGAGTTGTCGCCAGCGGGCAGTGACAGTCTGAAAAGGAGGTTCAAATAATGAATTGAAAAAAAAAATTTTTTTTCGCCGTAAATATGCATACGTATTCATATTGTAGTCATTTTTCCCTATCTTCTATGAAAATGAATGACTAAATCACCCTGTATCTAAAAAAGAGTGTATTATTTGTTATATTTTTTCTAAACTATGTTCTTTTTGTTGCCTATGATAAATTTAAAATATTTATCAATTTCAAATATGTGAATTTTTGCCATCGCATTTTGTTGCCTGGATAATAAAATTTATTCTAGGGTGAATTCGTTGGCATTATAGGACCAGTCGGTAGCGGAAAGTCATCGTTTTTATCGGCAATTTTGGGTGAGCTCTCGATTGTGTCAGGGGAGATCGCAATTAACCAGATTGAGTCAGGTGAGTTGCATTACCGGGTAGGTGTTCATTATATATGGCCGGGAGACAAAAATGTCTGCTTTTTTGTTCGATGAACTGAATGCCGGTGCGAACACTGAAAGCCACGTGGAATCGTTGTGGAGTGCAGATAATTTGTGCTGTCTAGATTTTAATTGAAAAACGACAAATTAAATCGATATTTATATAAAGTTCCTATGGCACCGCTTTAGTTAGCCTCGGTTAACTCTATCATGATTATAATTGCTACAATTTTTTTCGTAATTTTACAGTGTTTACAAACTTCTAAATTGCTTTTTTGAAGATGGTTCTTTCTTCGAATCGAAAGAAAATATCTATTGTATTCCCTTATAAATATTCGAATACAGTCGGACTGCGATTGCAGCATTTTGTCTGCCTTCGCCGTATCATATTGATCAATTCGGATTAGTCATTCTAATTGTTATTGTAATATAAAGCACCATGATAAGAATAACACTAGATTTCTAACATTTTGCCAATAGTAAGTAGAGGATATGTATGGCAGCTATTTCCAAAGTCAACTGACAGACTGTGCTGTAAAACATATAAAGGTTGTTCTGATACGCTTGACGGAAAATCATGATGAAGAAATTAATTTTGCACAAAAAAGCTATCCATGTAACCTTCTTTCTGCAGCTCCTCCATTAAATTTATTTTGACAGTAAACAGTATTCATATCTGCCGTTCTGTGTTGGAAAACTGTTTATGTCGAAGTATGTTTTCAAAATTTGACAAAATAATACTAATAATTTGAAATTATTTACACTTTACACAACTACACAACGATAATTACTAACTCAGTAGAATAATTAATATTAACCTGACAGGCTTTTGATCAAATTTTATCTAATTTAAGCGTATCAACGTCAGTTTGACAAGTGGTAACTTGATCGAATTAGAAAATTTATTTCTATTTTAATGTGCAGAACTTTTCAAATGCGTTTTTACCGAAAACGGTTCATTTTATCAACATGGAACAGATATAGCTTTTCTACGTAAAATTAATTTCTCCATCATAATTTTCAGTCAAGTGTATCAGATTAGGACCAACAAAAAAGATACGATAAGAATTAATTGCAAAAAAACTGCCAAGAGCGCCCTATGCGATATGCGGTACTACGTACTACCAAATTCGAACATGATTGTCCGTTTCGTTTATTAATTATGCCCATAACAAGAAAACATTATTTTTCTTTGAAGCACAGGAAGCTATGTTTAAGTTGGGTCTCATTACTTTCCAGACGCCCTGTATAAAATTAAGAACGTGGATACAAAACAATATAAGAGTACAAAATTGATGCTCTGTAATCTGTAATCCCTTGCTAATTTTGAATTTTCGGAAAAATATTATAGGACGTTGTGGAACTATTTTTTCGTGTAGAATCACCCCCCTAGAATATTAACGCATCACACAACGCCCTTGACTATATACACTAAGACGAGTCAATCTAATGGGAGACCTTGTTGGCCTGAATGGGAAACCAACTCCCGCGTAATGGGAAACGAACTCAAAAAGAACGTTTACACTTGGGCTATTTGCTAATAGATGGCGCAATATTAGGTACTAAAATGACATGAATTTGGATATATAATTTTGAAAGCTCCTCCCATCGAAGATGATTGGTTCATACACATTATGTTATGTACAATCGTTTGCAATAATAACTCTTTAAATTGAATTTTGCTATTTCTTTTGAACTGCTGACGTATTTGTAATGAAATCTACTTTCAACTTTTAACATTAGTAATTAGTTGTTTCACTTACCAATATAAATTTAATGAGTTTATACTCAGAACTTCGAGAAGTTCAAAAACTGTTTTGAGAGAGTGTCATTGTTATTTTTTAAAGCTTGTATAATGATAGATTTTGAATTCTGATAAGTAATTATAGTAATTTCATCACAATTTTTAATAAAAAAAATAAAGAAGTGCAGTTATCCAGTTCATATTCACTTTCGCGTATCAATGAAAGTCAAAGCTTAAAATATATTAACCGCCAGATAACACTTTTATCATACTCCTCCAGCTTTGGTAAATTCAAGTGAAGAAGTCATTCAATACGTGTCGATAAAAATATACAGGGTGGGCCATTAATAAGGGGACATAGAAGAGGAGTAACATCACTGGGAGGAAATATGAAGATATAGCTAAATATATCTTCGTAAAATATTTCTGTGGAAAAAGATACAAGGTGTCAAAGTTGAAATATTTTTATTTGTGTTTTCTTTTTTTGTATTAACGCAAGTATCTCTCAACTGATTGTCACCAAATTTGGTAGGGAAATATTTTTTGAGAGAAATAAAAATAATTTAAGTATTAAATTAGTTTTGCTAATAAAGGGCGCCGCACTAACAATGGCTAATGATGAATTTTTCTCTTATTTCGTGTTGACAAAACATTTTGATTCGGTTGACTACAAGATTGTATCCGAACACCACTTGGTAGAGTAGAACTTGATAATTTCTACCAATTTCGAAAAAACTGCCATAAACGTTTCTGCTTATACACGACTTCAAAAATGCTATTGAAATTTAATTTAAAAAAATTGGTAGGTATCAATGAGTCGTTTACTTTTTTCAAATGTCCAGAGTAACTTTGGAAAAAAACTCATATTTGAAAAAAAATTATCTACATATTTACTTTTATTGACAAAAATAACAACAGAGCAGTAAAAACAACTTAGCCCTTGAGCAAACTCTCTCTACTTCTACATGTCTTAATTAATTATACTAATTATTACAGCTAATTACAGAAAATTTTCAATATGGCAATTTTCTAATGCTCCTAAGAGATTTCCTCACGTCGAAAAATACATTTGGTTGTTTTAGATCATTAGAACGGTAGGAATTTCGTTAACAAAAAATAAGATAGAAATTGTCATCATCTGGCAATGGTCTATCTGTTTTAATAGGTACCTACTACCCTTGACTATATTACTCAAGGCTACTACATAAATTATGATTGCTTTTCTTAAAATATGTTTCCCTACCAAATTTGATGACAATCGGTTGAGCGTTCCTAGTTATTAAAAAAAAACGAAAAATGTTATGTAAACCTGTATCTTTTTCCACAGCAACATTTTAGTAAGGCATATTTAGCTATATCTTCATATTTTGCTCCAAAACTGTCATTCCTACTCTGACACATTATTAATGGTTCACCTTATATAATACTTAAAATAATAAATTTTGAAACACATTCTTTTCTTATGAGGCCTGTAAAGTTCACAAATTATTTTTACTAAAAACATTAGCGCATGTAAATTTATTTAAATTTGCATGCGCAAATGTTAAATTATTTGAATTTTTAAATTAATTTAAATTTAATTTTAATTTAAAAATTACTCTTCAAAAAGACTACAAAATAATATTTATTTCACACCATCACAAAATTATACTTAGATCAAACATTGAAAAAAGATACTTGGTGTTTTAGAATTTTTACTAATGAATTTTTCACAAAATAATAATGCATCTTATGCAGTAAGAGAAACCCACACGATAATCTGCAGTTCTATATGTCTCTTTATAGAAGTAGGTATGTCGAATTCATTTGAATTATCTTAATATGTTTAAAGGAAATAAAACAGAAAATGTAAATTTTGGCATATCACTGAAATCTCTTTTAACAATCTTATTTTTCTATTACAGTTCATATTCTTACTTCTCTAATGCTATAAAATAAACTGCTTATGTTTCAAACTTTATGATCTGTGATTTGAATATAAATATATTGCCACAATCTTATCATTTAGGCAGGTATATGAAAAAGGGTCACGCGGCCACGCCCTCGAAACGCCTTCGCAGTTTTTTGCAGATTAAAATAGTAGCGCTTTATTTCCTTCGTTTGAATAAATGCGTATTGTTACACAGTACGACATCTAACAGGAATTATGATAACTATTTAGGTCTTTATTAAGGACTGACTCTCTTGGTGTAAATACTCAAGGGCAACGCACAATGAGCATTTTACTATTGAATTTTGAAGGGTTTGGCCTCGTGATGCAGCAGCCTTGGCTTCAATGCGGCACCATCCGCGACAATGTCGTCTTCGGTCGACCTTTCGACGACAGCAAATACAGAGCCGTACTATTCGCTTGCGGCCTAGGCGAAGACATCCAGCAGCTGCCTGCAGGTGATATGACGCTGGTAGGGGAGAGCGGTACGACTCTTTCTGGGGGGCAAAAGGCTAGGGTGGCACTAGCACGTGCCGTCTACCAGGACAAGTCTGTCTATCTCCTGGACGACGTACTTTCCGCCGTAGATGTGAAGGTGGCCAAGCACATATTCCAGCACTGCCTCATGGGTTTGCTGTTGAACAAGACCAGGATACTGTGCACCCATCACGTGCAGTATTTGATATATGCTGACGCTATAGCGTTGGTAGAGGATGGAACGATTAAAAGAATAGGTAAGTATTGCAAGATTAAAATAGTAAGACCATATGGTATTGTACTACAGTTTCTTTCTAAAGCCCATATGACACGTCTGATAATGATACTAATGATAATATTTCATTGTAAAATTCTACTATATTTTCTTTATAAAGTTTCTATTCGTATTTCTGACGATATAAATTTAAAACACGCCCTAAATTAATATTGTAAAGACATATTAAAATATTTTGCGAACAATTTTTTTTATATTATTATATTTTTGCTCAATAAACTATGGTTGTACATATTTGTTTTTCAATTGAAGTCAATTTCAACGGAGATTCAGTAAAATTAAAAAATTGGAATAATATTTATAATAATAAAAATTGCGTAACTACCCGTAGTTACCTATATTAGTGGTGTAGGTAGGTACTATAAATAATGACCAAGATAAAGTATGGAATAAATTTATTATCTCGAAATGCGAACATAGAAATATTTCAGAAAATTTCTCAGACAGCTCGATTTTTATATTTAATTATTCATCTTGAATATTTTTTTTATTGCGGCATAACGATGACGTCATCCAATTTGTTTTAAATGTAGCACACCGGATATTTTTCGCTTTTTCAACTTCGTCGAAAACTTTCTTCAAAAATGTCTAATAGAGTCATCTACTGTTCATCGTAGCTTTTTTTAAATAAGCTGGTGTCAATATGTAAATACAATTGCAACAGTTGGCCAACAAAGTTATAGGAACTTAACTCTATAGATGTTTTCCTCTGGGGTCACCTAAAGAACGTAGTGTACAAAAGTGGACTGAACAATGTTGGAAAATTTAAAAAAAAAACAGAATTAGATTTACCTGCATCAAATACAAGCATAAAAGGTTATCTGTTAGAATATATTATTAGTTAAGCATTTTGAAGTCATTATTTAGTGTTAATTTACTGGTTTTATTGTAAAATATTACAATGAATTGAACTGTAAAAATAATATTTATGAATACCAAACCCTTATCATGATATTGAAACCAGCTTTCGATGAAACAGCGATGAAGTCACAGTGAACGAACACTGAAAATTCACACAATTGTACCTCTTATAGTTTTTATAGTAATATCCTAAGGGATAATGAATTTTGTCTGACACAATCTCCTGAAATATGTATAATGAATTTATTCCATACCTTATTTAGAGATTACATAATGAATTGATATTTTTTCATGTATTTAATAATGTTGAATTGAAACTGCTAGTAACCTTTTTGTCACTAAATGCTATAAAATCAACAACACATGTAGCACTTAAACAAATGTTTAATTATATTAGATATTACTATTATTATTATTTTTCTGTGAATATGCAGGACACATTCCTGACATTTTCGTGATTTTTTTTAGGAAAGCCTGCCGATGTTCTCTACCAGATCGACGACATGTTGCCTGTCGACTTAGAACTAGGCGAGAGCATCCAATCCACGTCTACATCCGCGTCAAATTCCCTGCTAGAGAGCGTCAGACGGGATAATTCCCTCGCCAACAAGGACGACTCTTTATTCCAAGAAACCAGCGAAGTAGGAAGTGTACAATTCGGCGTGTACGCCTCCTACTGGAAGGCTATAGGTCATATCCTGAGCTTAACAGTTTTTTGTTCCATAATATTCATGCAAATATCAAGAAATCTGACGGATTGGTGGCTGGCTCACTGGGTTACCAATCAGGGAGGTAACTCTACCGGTCCGAATTCGACTAATCTTTCTCTGGACGTGCAGTACACTGTTTTGATGAGTGATGCGTTCAAATCGGATGATAGCGATATGTATTCTTATTTGAAAATCTATGTTGAGTTAGCTTGCGTTAATACGGTGTTTACTTTGATCAGAGCGTTCCTCTTTGCTTATGGAGGAGTTAAAGCTGCTACGAAGGTTCATAAATCGTTGTTGAAGTCTGTAGTGAAGGTAAAAATTATTATATGTGTGTATAATGTAATAATTATATATCTCTAGGATATAAAATAGCATATTTTCGATAGATACCGACATATTTAATTGTTGGTTCGTTATTCACCACAAAATTTCCTGAAACATTGATTTTCGTATTTGATGTGGTAATAATAAACACATCTTTCACTCTTTTCCAATTTTACATTATGTTCCTTGGTCTTTAACATAAGCTTCCTTTTCCAGAAACGAATCAACTTATTATATAATTAATTATTATTATTATGCTTTTACCGCATCCATCATTACTTTATTTCAGGCAAAAACCACGTTTTTCGACATCACCCCCACAGGGAGGATCCTAAACAGGTTCTCCAGCGACACCTACACCGTAGACGACTCCTTACCCTTCATCCTAAACATCCTTCTGGCTCAATTCTTCAGCCTCATCGGTAAGAAAAATTCGAAACTATGTAAACGCACCTACTACAGCTCTTTCTCAACGTTGCAGGAAGTCTGGTAATCACGATATACGGCCTGCCCTGGATCTGTATGATCCTAATACCGCTCGTACCGGTATATCACTGGCTCCAGAACCACTACAGGTTGACTTCGAGGGAACTCAAGAGGATATCGAGTGTGACGCTGTCTCCAGTTTACAGCCATTTCAACGAAACACTGCAAGGTGAGATTAGAGTTATCAAAGCGTAAGTAAATTTGTTGCCGCGCAACTGAATGCTTGTACAGGATTAGTGATTGGAGAAACTGCAATAAAACATACAGGGTGTGAATCAGAATGGATGCTAGAGGCTAAAATAAGGTGTGTAAAATATACCTGTTTACGCCATTATAATTTTCGCTGTTCAAATATTTAGTAGTGCTGTTGACCACAGCGTGGGGTTAGTAGTTAATTAAATACAGCTCTTCAAAATAATATGGAATAATGCAGGTGCAACTTCTCCACAATATTTTCAATTATTTCTGCTCCTTGGAAGAGGTTGAAATAAGCGTTCTCTAGGTGATTTTTTTAAAATGGAAGCCACAATTATTCATTATTTATTTCTTAAATAAATTAAGAACAAGAACTCTTGTTGTATTATCATATCTTTATTCAGTTTCGAGATATGCTCTTAAATTCCATCTTTATGCCATTTTAAATACTGAAAATATAAAGTTTGTTTGTTTTGCAGTTATAATTGCTGTTATTACATTTTTTAGTTGGTGTCAGTGAGTTTTAAGATTGCCACTGTAAAACGATCAAATTTGTGGTAACACAGACCTTATTTTGATATTCTAACCCCACATTTTAACAATAAATTTCACATACTTGAAAAGAAAAGTCAACAATGTTATATGCAGAATTATTCATTTTGCATATAAGATTGAAGAAGTTCATGGTATAACAATATTCACATATACAGTTAAATTTAAAAAATACGAATTTTGAAACAACTAAAAATTTGTTGGTTAGACCGGCTTCTGTCGTTATATATTTTTTTGAATATTTGCAGGCGGCATGAGATAGCATTCCTGTTATTTGCTAAGCTCTATATTATTTAGTTAATAAATGTTTAAAATTATTTGTAAAAAACACTATTTCAAGAATGTGGCGCCCTTAAGCGAAATTTAGATTTCTTGCAATAGACAAATAAGCTAAATTGGAAATGGCATTACATAACATGTACCTATATTTTCTAAACTTTGTGCTTTTGCTTAAAGCAGAAAGAAAAAAGATCTCGAAAATAAACAAGTGAGTGGGGAGAAGAACTATTCTTTATTTACTAAAGCCATAAGTATAAATAACTAGCGCCAAACAACATCGTATGATCGAAGTGAATTATTCAAAATATATTTCTAAATTTCAACATCCTGTGTCTCTTATTGTATTATGGCACATTTTGTCCAATCGTCACATTTTCGTTTCTATTATCTCTGTCTCTGAGATTTGTTGTTGTGTCTTGATGAATCGCTCTGTATACAGCGTGTTGGAGTTCAATTCTCGTTTCAGGGTTGATAACAATCAGGGCGATGAGGGCCACCCAGAGGTTTAAGCGGGAAAACGAAGACAACGTGGACGCGAACATAAAGGCCCAGTTCGCCAGTCAAGCTGCGGCGAGGTGGCTGGACCTGCGGCTGCAATTCATCGGCGTGGCTGTGGTTACGGGGGTCAGTTTCATAGCAGTCATCCAGCATCAGTACGACGTCGCTGATCCAGGTATGTAATTCATATTCTGACGATTATAGAAATAACGATAATTTCCGTGAGTAAAACAATTTGCGAAATAAAAAAGTGGAATAGGGCCAGCTTTACTTGAGATCTTAAAATGCTACACGTGTATCTGAAAAACATTTTTTTCTATAATTGACAAACGGCTGTTTGTAGCTACAAAATGCCGTTTTTTCATTGTTCTCGAAATTATATTTTAATCTGATATAAACATTCCAACTTTCAATCTTCATAATTTTAAGAAAAAATTATTTTTCTTTAAAAAAAAACAAAAAGCTATTTGAATGTATCAGTTGATGATGGAAAAAAAATATTTTGCACATATATGTGAAATTCTTTTCGATATATCAGAGGAGACTAATAAAAGTAATCATTTTTCATAAAATTTTATATATTGCGCACTTTCCATCAGACATTTTTATCTCAAGACGAACATTTAGCTCTCGATTTATTCTTTAAATAAATACATTGTATGTGAATTTAAATTTAATATTTCCTCTTTTATATTTTCATTTTAAAATTACCTCGTTAGCGAAACGCCATGCACCTAAAAGGTAAGCCCGGCTTTGTGGAGAAGCCAACATCATGATGTTCATCCCCGGAAAAATAGCGTTGGTTGTCGATAATATTGCTTTGTGATGTTCCATTATTAATTAGAGTAATCCCATTACTTCCGTGTACCTTTAACTGGGAGCTTACCGCGAGGATTTTAATTATATACAGGATGTTCCCGAAAAAATAATAGAATACTTTAACAGAAAGAAAGTTACTGTTGAAATAAGATTTTCTGGGATGCAGCTCTGTTTTTGGAATGAAATTCATTCTTGTCGAGAGAAAAGGAACCATTTCTCGAGACAAGAATGAAACTTTTCACCAATGTTGGTATACTATTTTATTTACAACCATAAATGCAAGTGACGGTTTTTGTAAAAAAAATATGTTCTTTGTTATAGTCCTAGCATACAACATACAAAGTGGAACATATAACCTCAAAACTAAAACATTCCTGGGGAAGATCGTAGCTAACTCCCTCTATAATATATAAAACTAACAAAATGGGTGTATTGAACATTCTGAAGAGCTTAAAATTTCAATGCAATACATTATTTTCAAAAAAAGATATATGTAGAGAAATAGGAAACTTTTTCATTATTTTTTCATTCTTAGCACCTTTTTTCGTAACACTCGTATCCTGTGAAATTGACTAAAATTAATTTGTTATTTATGAAGCGCTTGAAAAAATTCTCCAGATGTATTTTGTATATTATGGCACGGCACTGAGAAGAATGTTAATACGCTCTTAAAGATTAACGCCTGCAATATCATTTACGCGACCTAGCAATAAAATCGAGATAAATACCGGACTCCAGGGTCACTCACGGCTATAAAGTAATCGTTAGTGTGCATCCAGTCTTCAGAATTTTTCTATTAATTCCATCTCCGGTCATAAACGTGGTTTTATTCTTCCTCGTACGCTAATTGGTATTTAAATAATGCCTTAATTAAAAATTGAAATGCCTTAAAACCGATGAAGTCGTGGTACCCAAGTTTACCCAACCCTTTCGCAAATATTGATCTTACATTTGCGTAGACTGGTGGTTATTTTTTCAGGGAAATGAACTGAGAATAGTAACACACAACAAAGTTATTTTATGGAAATTTTAAATGAAGTTTTAATTCTTGGGAATAAAATGCAGCTACCAGAATATGCAGATTATAAAAATAGATATTTACATTTGCGCTTTATGTATGTTCAGTATAAGTTTCTAAAGTGAAAAGCAGTTTCAGTGAAACTTGTACTAGATGATTAGTTAATAAAACCCAAGTTAAACATACTGACTTTTATAAAAATACGTATTACAATTTATTACTAAAAAACCAAGCAAGCAATCCCAACTTGACCATGGCGTATTTAATTTGATTATTGCATATTGTCTGTGGAATTCCACAAAGAACTAACTTAAGGCTTTTATTAGTCAAAACATTTATTAATCATATATTTAATATTACATGTATAGACTTATACGAGTATTTACATAACATTGTATGCTCTTATTTTTTCCTATTATTTCCTATTTGATAAATTAGAATCAACGCATCTTCTATAGTCAGTCTCAAGAAAGGCTGCTTCTATATTTTTTGAGGTACTGCATACATTGAGATTTCATAAAAGATGACTTCTCTTGGAAAAAGACAGATAGATTGTTGCCAAATATGCCTCCTTTTTCTTTAGTTTAGATGTCCTCCTGATGGCATTTAATAAGTACAAAAAAATTAAGCCTAAAGGACTGAATATTGTCTGCTATCGTATCCAAATCGCTGACACTTCTGTTCTTTATCAGGCTTGATCGGCCTGGCGATATCATACGCTCTCTCGGTGACTGTCGCACTAAGTGGTGTGGTGAACGCCTTTACCGAGACGGAGAGAGAGATGATTGCCGTGGAACGCGTTAACCAGTATATCAAGGAAATACCAGCTGAGAGCGCTGGTTTCGTGATCGATCCTCCATTCGCATGGCCTAGCCAAGGGGTCATCTTCTTTAACGACGTCGTTCTGAGCTACAGGTAAGGACGGTGTCCATAAAATCGAATCATCGTTTTGCTAAATGCTGTCTTGCAGGGAACACCTAATACCTTCCCTCAAGCATGTGACTTTTGAGACTAGACCGTGCGAAAAAATCGGAGTCGTTGGACGAACCGGAGCTGGGAAGAGTTCTTTGATATCAGCTCTCTTTAGATTGGTAGAAGTGTCCGCCGGGTCTATATGCATAGATTCTGTAGACATCCGACGCATATCCTTAGCTTCTTTGAGGTAAGAAATGAATTGTGATGAAGTATATTACTAATTTCTCACTTAGGTCTAGGATGTTCTGCATTCCTCAAGATCCATTCCTTTTTGACGGTACCATCAGGGAGAATTTGGATCCGTTGGGAGAATTCCGTGAAGATGAGATATGGACAGCTTTGAACAAAGTGAATCTTGTTGGCACTATCCAAAATTTGGGCGGTCTAGAGAATAGAGTGGATGGAAATGGTTCCAATTTCTCCGTTGGACAGAAACAGTTGATTTGTTTGGCTAGAGCTGTGTTACATAATGCCAAAGTAAGTCAATAATATAGGATTACAGAGAATTGATGTCTGCAACTATTTGTTTTTCTATTTAAGATATTCTTTTGCTACGTTTCTTGCTAATATTAATGACATGAATAACCGTGTATACTGACTCTCAACCTGTTTTCGTTTCAGATCCTATGTATAGACGAGGCCACCGCCAACGTGGACCACGAGACGGACAGACTGATTCAGCAAACGCTTCGTTCTGCCTTCAGGAAGAGCACCGTCGTGACGATAGCCCACCGCGTCCAAACCATATTTGATTCAGACAGAGTCCTGGTTATGAGCGAGGGTCATGTCGTCGAATTCGACACTCCAGAGAATTTACTTGCCGATGCCACTTCTCATTTCTCTCAGTTAGTTAGCCACGAGTGAGACGTGTGTTTTAGTATATAAGTAGTGAGATTATTTCAATTAGACTGAAATCAGGAAGGTGAGCGTTGACTATCCAAGGAAGGAAGCAAGTACATGTCAGATAGTTCTCTTGAGCCTCTAAAAAATCAACGTACTTTCTACTGCCGTGGTGTTTCTTTAGTGGTACCTCTATTTTAATAGTTATTGTACTTTTATTAATAAATATTAATGACAACGAATCATATTGTTGCTACAAATGTTTTTTTTATAGATTTCAAATTATTGTTACAGTGAAAAATATTCATTATGCATAGAAAAATATTATAAAAAAATCGGCCACTGGCGTAGAAAATTTCAAATATAAAGAGGTACCTATCTAGCAATTTTAATAGGTTGAACTGAACTGATCCATATCTATTTTGAAAAGAAAATATTTTACACTGTTATAAAAACAATATTTTTATTTCATATCATTTTAACGGCCTGAATTGTCTAGTATTTTAATATTTTAATAACGCTTTTAGTTTTGCAACTGTAACCAGTTTATTACTAAATGTATCTGTTGCAAAATAAAATATTTTACTGATTTTTTTTATTTAATAGTTCCCTCCATAGTGAAACCACAAATTAAAAACTCAGAGATTAAATCGTCTGAATGTGACACAATTCTCCATCGCTTCATTAAATTTTAAATTTTAATATCTGAAATACCGTGCACGAGTTTTTTTATCCAGAGTATTGTTGGCTATTTTTCTTTTATGATTTTTCCCGAAGTTACGTGTATATCTGCCTCTGCAAATGACCGTCGGCTCTGGAGATTTCTCTTTTTACAAGCGAACACAGAATAACGGGAGTACTCACCTCCAGATACTTCCAGCAAAATTAAAATAAAGCGAAATCCGATACCTCTGTAATTTAATTTTAATTGAGATTTGTTCGCTGCATCGATACCTTCAGGTATCATAAACGTATATGCATAGATTTGTCACAGTAGAATATTTTTAAATTAATGTATATATAGATTGTTTCAAACTCAATAGTATGTGAGAATACGAAAAATTTAAATAAAATTTGGGATGAGGTAAGCTCCATTGTCAATTCAAGTATTATCTTTTGGATTCGACAGAAACAACTAATGACATCATCAATTATATATTTTTTAGAAACATACAAATTTTTTCCTGTTAAAAAACTCTTTTCACTAGAAAACTTTAATTAGATAAATTTTTCTTTACTACTTCCCGTTTGAAAATTGTATCGTCTTAAAGAGCCTCAAAAGAAATACCACCTAAAAATCATATTAGCGGTGGAAGGATCAAGTTTTGCTGGAAAATAATTGAATATTCCTTGTCTAAAGTGCATAAATGTTACAAAATACTTGTCGTGACTCAACACGAACGTCAAATGTATAACTTTTGTGCTTACAAAACGTTTCCTCGTTCAGAAAACGTTAACATGTTGCCAATTTACGTCGAGTTACAAAACGATTCAAGAAGAGCTGTAGAGTTATATTGAGAAAAGTATCCAGAGCGCCTCATTCCTGATCATAGAATCTTTACAAGATTGGAGGCAACCTTGCGACGAAATGAGGCTACATTTTGTGTTCGGAAGAATCAAATAATTGACTGAAGGGTATAAGAAAAAATGGTAATACAGCCAGACTGTTACAGCATTTGCCGAACAAAATCCACGAAATTCTATACGGCAGGCTAGTCGGGAATTGAATTTGGATAAATCAACCGTTCAACGAATTTTAAAGTGTATGGGTATCATGACTACAAAATTCACAATTTGGAGTATTTGCCTGAGCGTCACATTGAAAACAGACTTAATTTTATAGCTCAAATTGTAGTCAATGTAGGAACTGTTGATCAGAACCATTTTCAGCACATTATTTGGATGGACGAAAGTCGTTTTGTCAGTAATGGTTTACCAAACAGACGTAACGAACACTACTAGTTCATTGAAAATCCCCACATTGTAAATCCATTCCAAAACCAAGGCTATTTTGGAGTAAATAGGCATGGGTAGGCATTTAATTGGGCCTTATTTTCATGAACATACGTTAAACAGTGTGGATCTATTCATACATGTAGTATGAGAGCGTTTGCCTCATTTTTTAAGTTATTGTTATCACCTTTTGTTTTAACTGTATTAAAGATTTACCAAGTTTAATCCTTTTATTTATTCTTAATGACATGTATGCATTTTAAACAACGAACTTTCAATTATTTTTCAACGAGGGCCCAACTTTCGTTCAAGGGAAATCAGTTACAAAAGAAATTGTTCTCTAGGAAGGTTCTACACAAGATTACTAGTATATAACCAATTTCTTTCCGCGGAAATGTAACTGAAAGTTGCCTCAAAAATTTCTTTCTTAAATGTCTTTATATTACATGCTGCTCTAGAAATACAAAATTAATAAAATTGCGGCTTTGATTTGATGTAAAAATGTAAAAATTTACGGAAAATTTCCATTTTCCTTCGACTTTAGAATAAGAGAAATCTGTTATAGAAATGATAATTAGATAATTTGATTTGACTACTAATTTGCACTTTAATGATATATAATTTTATTTGCGGAATTTTTTTTAAGGAAAATATTGAGGAAAATCATTTGCATATTAATGTTTTTTAGGGTTTTGTGAATAATCGACGGTTAATTAGTATTAGTATTCATGTTTTTTTGAGTTTTGTGGATAAACGAATGTTATTCAAATTATAAAAAGTAAGTGGATTTGTAGCATTTTCTTAAAATTGAGCGCGTCCGGTCGACGCTTCGCTTCGCTCGCGTATATTAATTATATTCACATAGATGTTTGTTATATACATATAAATGTTAAATAAAAATCATGTGACTTTCTAAGAATTCTGTATGTATTTAAAAGTTAAGGTATCTTTTGTGGCAATATTGTGGCGGATAATGATTTTTATGTTGAAACTATTTATTTGAAAAATCTCCATATTCTAACATTATACAATTAATGAGTTTATCCGGCGGATCTAGACTGTTTTTCTTACAATGGCGTCTCCACAAATACTCACATAGTTGGTCTGCAAATTCGTCCGGAGGAATATGTTGACCTTTTAAAAAATTTTTTGTAGCCGACTACGACGACTCGATCCGTTGGGATGACTACCGTCTTCAGCAACGAATTTAACACTATGGTTAACAGTCTAATGCCATATTCATTGAATCTCTCATATGCTTTCCACATATCCGAATGGATAATAGTCCCTTTCTCTATATTGTTGTTCCAAAAGGAGAATTAACGTGCCTGCATCCCTTTTATTTTCGGGATAAATTACCATTCTTAAGTTTTTTGAGTTATCGGCAATCATTCCGAATACCCAGGAATCTTCAACTACACTTCCTCTGTTATATATTCGTTAACCAAATTTGGTTTTTTGTGTTCAGAAATACGTTTAGAATTCAAAACTAAAAATTGGTCACACTTTTCCGCTTTTCTACATTTTTTCCATATAAGTAATTAAAATGACGCATTTCCGCGGGAAAGTTTTGGCGTTTCTGTGTTAAGAAAATTGTCTATAATTCACAGCAAAAAATATTTTTTATGTAACTGATTTCCCTTTTTCTGAAGTCCCCAAAATTTCCTTTATAATGGAAATGACGCATTTCCGCGGCAAAATTTTAATGTTTCTGTGTTCAGAGAGGCCTATGAATGCTATTTGTTATTTGTTTTTTTTTCATAGCTGATTTCCCTTAAACGAAACTTGACCCTCAACGAGTACTGGATCCTTCCACCGCTAATCTGATTTTTAGGTGATAGGTTGCAACTTTTAAACGGGAAGTAATACAGACAAATTTCTCTAGAAAAAAATTGATGGGTTGAGACATGGCAAGTTTTTGGTGACTCACACGGTATACCGTAGAAATTTTTTGGGGGTATGGATTACAAACAGAATCGGCAAGTAGCCCTAAAACTTGTACGGAGAACGGCGTAATACGACGCTGAAAATCCATTGTAAACCGGAAAACTTTCATGTGCTCATGAAATAATTAGTGTCATGTTATACACCGGTTCTTCTAGATTAACTTGTACTACAACTGCTCGATTCCACCAAATTAATCACCCCATCTCCGAGTTGATAAATCTACCGGTCTATTTTTAGGCCCGTCTTAAGCAGATACCGTCGGCAGTGTACAAAAAATGTTTGTTTACTCGTATCGTAAGTTTATTGCCAACAGAGGTCGATATAGAAAAAAAATATCATGTAATTTGCTGACCAGGTAAGTTTAAAATAATATTGTTATTATTTTAAGAAATTTCACAAGGATTAAAATTTTTTTTCATAAAAAAAAAACAGTTGAGCATCACGCTACAGTGATATTGATATAGCAGCAGCATTCAGACGACTTACGTCATACGAACAAATGAATAATTCATTATATTTTCATCAAAATATTCAAGAAACTGCAACTGAGAATAATAAAACTACACACTACACTACATGTTTTGCATCAAATTACAAAAAATGATTGATCTTAAAGCGAAAATTATATTGATAATAATTGCATTTTTGTATTATAAAGAATACAAAACTATATCGATGCTCGACTGTTTTTTTTATAAAAATTGATAAAAAAATTTAATTTTTGCGAAAATTACTCAAGTTTTTAATGTTTTGGCGTGATCACCCTGTACCTAGTAGACAAATTTATTACTTTATTGTCTTCGCAAATTTCTAGTATTCTAAACACATACAGCTGAACTAAATCTGGACTGTAGAATGGACAATTCAAGTCCTGGATCTGATTGCTATAATAAATACTAAAAGTTTTCTCAAGGTCGTACTTTTAGCAATACATACAGGCGTACTACTAATTGAAATTAAAAACATACACATATTTGGAGGTTTCTTTTAAAATTATTCCACAAATATAAACACAAACACTTTTCTCGGTGTGTATGAGTTATTTTGGGCTGCAAGTAAGCAACGTATAAACGGCGGTATACTTTGTATAAAACATTTTAGAATCGTGACGACAAGAGAAAAAACAGAACGTGTTTGTGTGACGTACGCCAGCACCCTTTTATTTATACACCACTGTTTAATATTTTTTCGGGATTTCGAGGATTTGGACCGTTAATAGAAGGAATCAACGACTTTTAATTTCAACTAGTCTTCAGGGGAATCCTAAGAATTGGGAGAACGAAGTCACAGATACGATACTCCGTTTAATTTCATGTAACAGAAATTCGAAACTGAGTTGAAATATTACGAACAAATTCGAAACTTAGATGAAATATTACGGACATTGTGATTGATAGTGCTGGTAAGCGATTTTTTTCTTGGACTGATGTTCATGTGGTCAGTTAATACACCTGTGGTTTCATTATGGTTAAAGCGGATATCGTCGGCAGTTCAATAAGATTAAAGTTGATTGATTATAAAAATAAGAGGAAATTGTCTCACATAATCCAATTATAAAAGTATAGTAATTGAATTAACGGTAACGGAGCAGACATAGGTATGTTTCAGTAACTCCAATGGCGTACTCTGGTGCTAAAATAGAAAATAAATAAATAAAAGCTTAAAGTCTACAAAACTTGAATTTGGATTTGATCTAGCGATGGTAAATTTAATTATGGACTACTTTAATACAAATCACCAATTTGTAAGTGCTGAAATGAGAAGTGTAAAAATACAACGGTAAGTTCTAGAATGAAATCGTTATCAGCAGCTAGGTTTTTTAAATAATGTAGTGGACAGGTACTTAAAACTAAAAAATATGTATTTATTATGTTACAAAATTGATAATAAAATGGAATATTTTAGTATAAAAAATAGAATTTTACGTGTATACAAAAAAAACAAAACATTTATTTTTTTTTTATGCAGGGTGAGTCAGAAAGAATGGGTCAAGACTAAGCTGGAAATACTATACAGCTAAATGTTATGTTTAAGCTCATCATGCCTTATACGAATGTCACTGGTTTAAGAAATACAGGATGTTCATTACATTTACTAAGTTTTGCGTATTGAGATTCCAGGGTAAACTAATTTGGGTATTTTATCGTTGTATTGCAACATTTTGATACAATATAATGTCTGTAGTTTGATTGTTTTGTTTTAATGTCTCCAATAACACCTTCAATATTTGAATACTCCATAACTAAAATAAAATAAAAAACTGCAACATTACCCTAATAGCACACGACGTCCAAAGGACGTCCATTTATTGTCCATTTAACGTACAAACGTCCATGGACTATAAATGGACATTCGATAGATGTCTATTTCTGGACATATTTTGATAGAACATACATTGGACATCAGATGGATGTTCTTTATGGGACATATTTTAATAGTACATATGTGGACATCCGATGGATGTCCAGTATTGTACATGTTCTGTTATAATTTGAATTTGCCGTTAAAATTCGTGCAGCGCATGTGTATTGAAGAAAAATGGGTCCAGAACCCAGATGAAACGCTAACCTAAAGTTTAAACAAACTGTTATATTCTCTGGTGACGCTGGTAAAGTGATAAACGTTGATGAGTAAACCCTATAGAAGATTAAATTAGGAAGTCGAAGCAATATAAATCATATGTAAGTAAATTTGTATTTTCTACTTTTAGTCTATTTATAAATAATTGAATTATTTGTTGGCTAGGCTAAATTCATAACATCTTTATGTAGACAATCATATCACAGTATAATTATGTACTAACAACCAACAGCAGTCGTTTTCGTTTTTAGATAAAGAAGTTTTCATTTTCACTCTAGTTGTTGAGTTGTCTCATCTTTAGCTATCCTAGGTTAAGTTGAGTAATGTAATTATATGTTTTTGTTACGTGTTATATAGTTGTTTTATTTGTATCTCTTAATTATTTATGTATTTGTTATTCATGTAATAATTAGAAAAACAATAAATACATATTATCAAAAAGAATTTTTATAATTCCAATGCATACCTCCATTAAATGTCCAGAACAGGACATCCATGGGTAGCACAAATTTGGTACAGAGGCGGACATCTGTGGTACAGTAGTGGGACGTCCCTGGGTTGCACGAAGTTGAGACATTCCGTGGGACTTCCAATGGACGTCCATCGAACAAAAAATGGACGTCCACTGGATTTCCGGACTTCCGACTTTGGACATCCGTTGGATGTTCATATGACGTCCTTGTGCTATTAGGGTAATGATGCTGACGGTCCTCCTACGCTTTGTATTCTAAATGCAATAAACGATAGCGAGCGCCGCACGGCATAGGAGGCAGCGACGAGTCCATGGTCTCAAATTATTTTAACGTCTATAAAGGCGTCAGAAAGTATTGTTTTCAGATCGCACTAAAATTACAAAATCATCAAATCAAAAAATGTAACAAAAAAATGCTAATCCGATAATTCTATCGATACCTGATCAATACACTAATTAAAAAATGCAAACGTTTGCGGAACACTGCAACAAAGCCTTGAAGTGAAATATTTCGAGCGTCCCCTCCGAATCAGCAGGCTACTAAGTATATAGACATCCTTTTCTAGTATAATGGAAGTTTTCGAGTGGTTAGCGAGGGGATATTTTGCATACTGCAACCACTTATAAGGCTATTGTGCCGGTTTTGAATAAGTTTCAAGTCCGCTAAGAACGGCGTATGAATATCCTGCCGTAGCGTACTCCACAACACTTCAACAGGCCTCTGAAAATTTTAATTCGCGCTAGCTAGCGAACTACTTTAAGTTACTGGCTATCTCCCACAGCGACAAAAATCCTGTTTGCTAAGTTGTTGGTTTGTTTATTCTAAACGTATGTACCGGGCATGTAATTGTGTTGTATTGTTTACTGTTCCCGCTTAATTTCTAGAATTACGTGAAACTGTTTGCTTGAAATAATGGTCGAAAGAAAATTTTCTTACGGAGAGAAAAGACTCAAGAGAGCATGGCATTGTGTTCATTCGTTTATTGTTTGTTTCTCTTTGAAGCTTCTAAGGAATTAAATAAGGGTTAACAAGGTTTCTTTAAAAAGGATTAGGAAGATAATTCATTAGCGAACAGTTACGTAAGAATTTTTAAATTAAGATTGTCTGTATTAATTTATACAGGGCGATTCGTCACTAACTAGGGAAATTATAGCTGAAAACGAATAATGAAATGACGAATAGTGAGAAAAATGGAGTAACAAATTGTTAGTTTCAGAAATTTACAAAAATTTATCAGCTTAAATTTTTTATTTATAAAAACTGAGAAGTAAATATTCCCATGCATATAAGTATTGATTGATGTTAAAACTGAAGAGGTATAGTTTGAGATTCCATAACAAGTATTCATACCAGGGCCGTATTTAAAACAATGTTGTTGTTTACTACTACTTTTGGTACAAATAAAAATGTACCTAATAATTATTAATTTCTGGGTAACAAAATAATGTAATTGGGAATAAAATAAAATGTGGTATCAGTTACCAGAACTTGCTGCTTGCTAGCTGAAGTTTTATTTAGAATTATGATTTTGGATTTCCTAAAGATAAAAAAAGAAAAAACTTTTGGACAACTGCACTAAATTTAAGGAAAGAGGATATTTTTCAATATTCTAATGTGAGCCACTTTCATATAGACGAAATACGTATCAAAATATTCGGGATCATCCTCTATCAAATTTTAAATATTCATTTTAAAGAACAACATGTTTAATTGTCATTATTCAAATCTAATTAAGCTAATTTTATCTATATGTTATATAACTATCAGAAGTCACTATGTTCACAATAGAAATGTAATTGATAAAAGTAGAAGCTTAATAACATTATATAATAAACTTAATGTGTTATTCAGACTACGTAGTATATTCCAATAAACAATGGTGTTCCCCAAGGCTCCATTCTTGGACCTTTACTATTTTCTATTTATGTTGCAGATATGTATGCTGAGGACTCTCAGTTATCTATAGCGGTTTCTCCAAATAATTCAGACGCTGCCAAACAAAATGTTATTTCCGATTTACAAAGTTTATATAATTATTCTCTAGATCACGGTTTAAAAATTAATGCTTCAAAGTCTTTTGAAACATAAACGTTCAAATAGATTTTTTCTTCAGTGCAGCTTTATAAAAATTTACATATTAATAATCTATATTGAATTAAAACTTTCCAACGCTTATGTTTCCACCACCTAAGTCATCCATCCAGTTTTCGCACCCTGTATGTCGAAAATGAAACGTCCTCGTCTTATTTTGCGGTTTGGGAAATGGAGTTAAATATATATAAAACTATTATAGTATGAATTCAACGCAATATAACTAAACTAATTTGGTGTACTTTAATCCCATTTTGCTATATTTCGTAGTACGAAAATATGTATCTCCCTGTACATCTTGCAACTAATTAATTCTTTACTCAGTCTCCACAAGTTAAAAAAACAAACACAAATCGAGATAAAATTGTTTTCATAAAGGACACTATTCATCCGGTGAATCCGTGAACGTCAGTAGGGCCGTTCTTTCTTCTATTTGAATTAATCCAGATGGAGTTTTGTTGGAGTGAACAGATCGAGAGGCGTACTGAACGAGATAAGAGGCATTTTCGCTGCCATGGACCACTAGTTATTTATATAAAGGCAATTTAATATAAATAGTTATAGCTGAGGAACTAAAATACCTTTAGATAAGTTGCTTGCTTAGAAAGATGCTTTAACGAGGACATTAGTAGAATAAAATAACACTAAGTTATGAAATAATATTTACATTTTTAAGTATTTTAACACCACTTTTAATTTTGTATACCCTTGTTTCTGTTGTTATTTGTTTTTAGGTACACAGTAAAAAAAGTTGCTGTGTAAGTCAAATTTTCCAGTGTAATTTAGGATGTGTAAAATTTCCGCATTCTCTGAAGCTATTTATTTGTGGCATAATTTTAGTTTTTCTTTAGTTTGATTTTGCCACACTTCTTAAAAATAAAGATTAATTAAATAAGCCCTTGCGCTAAACGGATTAGTCAAGGGTTATTTTTGAAACTAAGTTTGCCTAACCAAAAGTCTCCTATTGAAAAAAGCAGATAAGTAAAAAATAACAAAAACACTATCGCGCACTTCCGTATTTGTGACGTAAAAAGGCTCTGTTTTCGTTCTCAAAATAGTAAATGTTTTTTACTTATCTGCTTTTTTCAGTGTAAGATTTTAGGCAAACTTAGTTTCAAAAATAACCCTTGACTGATCCGTTTGGCTCAAGGACCTTTATTTTTTCAGAAGTGTGTGAAAAACCAAATCAAAGTTTTTATATATTTTTAGGTATTAATAATATTGTGTGAAACTAACTACTCAGTGGACAAAAGCCCCAACCTGCGTTGAATTACACCCACAAGACCTACCCATATATTCCTTATTATTAGCTTTTGTAACATTTTTTTACTGTTTTAGAAAGGTATTTTAAGCTAATATAAATCAAATCTCCTACAATTCCTATCAATGAAGTCATATGTATGTTCTCTGATACCAAACATCTAGGTATGCTAAGGAACAATTCCACAGACAAAGCTCTAATCAATAATTATCTAAAGAAAATAATTTAATTTACTGACCTGCTAATTTTTATAGTTAGATATTTGATTCAACTTAAAGGCGACCACCTGAAGAAGCAATCCTAAAAATGCAGAAATAGGTCAGATCTGATCTATTGTGGTTGAATTTGTCGTGTTCCCACTGCCAAAAAGTGAAGTTTGATATTTATAGAGTGTTTCATTAGCAGGTCAGTAAATTAAATTATTTTATTTAGATAATTATTGATTAGAGCTCTGTCTGTGGAATTGTTTATTAGCATACCTAGATGTTTGGTATCAGAGAACATACATATGACTTCATTGATAGGAATTGTAGGAGGTTTGATTTATATTAGCTTAAAACACCTTTCTAAAACAGTAAAAAAATAAATCAAACTAAAGAAAAACTAAAATTTCCGTGTTAATAGTTTTATGCACTATAACCTTTCTAGATATTTTACACAAAATGTGTTGTACTGAATTTGTGTAATATTTACCAGTAATGTGTTAACTGTATACCATGGATTGTGTTAAACCTGCTATTATAGAAACACACTGCTATTATAGAAAAATGTGTAAAAATAAACACAATCCTGCGTGGACTTCAATTAACACAGTAGTGCGTACTTTTTTGTTAAAATGTGTAATTATTTTTTTACAGTGCGAGAATAGTCCTTAAATAACAAATTCATTATAGGAAGTGGATTTTAGAGTAGTACACACTATCAATACACGCGAACAGATCAGCAATGTTAAAATTTAAACACATTGTGTTCATTTTCAAGCTCTGCAACAGTTCAATAACTCCTAGGAAACAATTTAATTCAAAGCAGACCTGTAAATTTCCTACATAGCTCAGATATATTTACTACTGAAAATCCGCGTCTAGCCAATTTCAGTCCAGACACAGGAAATTGATAACTGCATGGCTACCTTTTGCTGGATCCAATATGTTATTAACGTTATTAAGGTATATCAAAACCATTGGACGGCACCAACGCTTTAATCACTGCTACAGTTCTCACATTTTAGTTTGACAATGAATGAACAAAGAGATCTGAGCAGCACGAGTTTATATATTTTCAGTCCTATCATCATTTTCATTTCCTGGCAGGATGTTCCTACCTGATATGTTTTTCTGGCTACCGCTTCTTGCTTTCATGTAGCAGTGCATGTTCATAAAAGTGATTTAATAGTTTTCTGTAATAGAATTTATGTTGAAAATGTTCAAGGTCTCGAACGAAATTATGAAGTCTCCTTACACAACATAATAAAACGTAAAAGCTTATTCCTGTAATTTTCAACTCATGAAATGTAAAGCTAATGTAGGATAGGTGCGATAATTATAGGTGTCTGTATTGGGTAGTGACAGCGGATAGTGATTAAATATACATGAGTTAATATACAGAAATGGAGCTTCAGAATTAATAGAAAATAATTAAATATTATAGCCTGTAATCTTTGTCCTTTATGGTTGTGAGCCAAGGAATTACGCTCTAAAGAAAGTTATAATAGCACACCATTATCCTTATTGATGAAAAAGATGTAATGCAGCCTCTGCAAGTTCATTATCTTTGAAAAAAATTAAATAAACAGAAGATAAGTTGGTGTGGATGTGTTGTGGTAGGTATGCCTATATGTGTGAGGACAAAACGTGCGTTATAATCTTACATACATAACAATGTTTCAATGTAATAAAAATGGAAAGGATCGTTATGATTTGGTTGAGTACAACGCAATGTAGGCTAAATTTTAATACTGAAAGGATTTTCAGTGTTATTAAACATAAGGGTTCAAGATTACCATTACTTTGGTTGACATGAATGTGTAACACTTACACAAGCTTTCCTGTACTACATAATTAGTATTCGAAAGTGAAATATTGCTATTTCAACAGCTGTAGTTGGTAATTAATCATTGGAAGAATATTTTTGAAGGAAATCAGGTTAATTCTGCAGAATAATCTTAGCTACTGACGCAATATGGACTAGAAAAAATAATTTGTATCAGCATAAACTATATATGATGTCAATTCATTCTTATACAAGACACATTTAAAAAATAAGGTCCGACAAAACAAAAAATTGGAAAATGTTTAAATGCCTTTAAATACATTGTACTTATACTTAGCCTCCACAGACTCTCCACATAACATTCCGCCAGCTAGGATTGGAGTTAGTTTTGCACAAGGCTTTCAATTTTCTTGAATACGGTGATTATATAGAAAAATATGTTACTATATATGTATTCTGAACCGTTTATACATTTTCTTACTAGTATTTTTAATAACTGAATTGCTCTTGCTTTTGAAATGCTCCTGTGATTAACTCAAAATGATGGAAGATGGACACAGAACAGAGAAAGAAAGCAATGGACCAAGAATTTGAAATGCGTCCTGCATTAACTCAAGATGATGTAAGATGTAATACATTTAATCATGTACACAGAATAGAGAGATGAAGTATTATAAAGAAGCAGCGCAAATACCTAAGAGCTTATGGCAAGATAACCTTTGAAAACGAAGAAGAATGCCTAATTCAGAGATTTGTGAAGAAGGATCTTATTCTTTCTTCCTTTTCAACACCTCTTGTATAACTACAAAAATTTCTTAAGAACACTCATGGATAAAAACCAGGACATGAAAAACAGACAAACACGCATTGACCTACCCAAACAAAAAAAAATCGTCTCTGGAGCCGAAGAGCCAGAAGATGAAGAGCAGCTGTTTGGGACAATATGGCGGCTATGTAGAAAAACATGTTACTGTCTGTGTATTCTGAACCAATTCTACAATTTTCATTTTTTCACTTGTATTTTTAATAACTGAATTGCTTTTGCTTTTGAAATGCATTAACTCAGAATAGAGAGAGGGAGTTTTATAAGGAAGCAACGGACCAAATCGATGAAAAACTGAAGAAATACCTAGGAGCTTATGGCAAGATCACCTTTGAAAACGAAGCAGCGATTTATAAAGAAGAATCTTACTCTTTGTTCCTTTCTAACACCTTTTGTGTAACTACGAAATTCCTCAAGAATGACCCTCCTAGTAATTGGTTATGCACTCATGCATTTTATGCCCAACAATTCAACGGGGGCGACACCCGATCCTGTCCGCACCCGTGCACCACGACATAAAAAACCGATAAACAAGCACGCATCGACCTACCCAAACAAAAGAATAGCGTCTCCGGAGCCCTCGAAGACCCAGAGGCTGAAGAGCAGCGTTCAAACACCACCAGCCGGCGTGTGTAGTCAGTCGCCTGCCGACGTTCGCCGGTGCTCGCCACAGCGTTGATGTGCCTCTCGTGCAGGGTAACAATACGCTGCGCCCTTCCTTGGTCGGTCGCGGTGTGCCGTGAGACACACAGCATCGTCGCCAGAGCCTGCACATGTGGAGCGCGATTTGATTTATGCTAGCTTGGGACTAATTGGTCGCGTACCAACGTGATTTTTCCTGTGCGGTAATTAGGTGGACAAGTGGAAAGTTGACAGTGCGTTTCCTTGCTATTGTTTGTTTTCAGTTTTTTCTTGTGCTTTCAGTTTGGACTCATGCTGAGACTGGGGGTCAGGCCTAGCCGTTTGTTTCTTTTTATGCATTGTCCAAGTTGTTGCTTCTGGTCTTTTAATTGAACGAAAAGGTAAGGCGTTCTTGTGTTCTTTTTTTTGTTCTAATTATTACATTCTTCAGTTTGTCTGTTTCTGTCTTAAATGTAATAACAATGAAGCATATTTTTAAACAAAGGGTGAGTTTTTGATTATGTCAGTCTGATTTAAAGTTTAGTAAATTTCCCATCATTTAATACCCTTCCTTATTTTGTATGTTGTTATTTTGAATTCATTAATTTTATCGGATAAAACAGTAAGGTATTTTTATGATGTAGCAGTTATTTGTAGTTTCAATTATTGCATTTTTTTCTTGCTTCATTTATAGTTAAATATAACAATACACATTTTTACTCATTCAAAAGACGATGACACATTTTTTGTTAGAAAACCAAAAATACTTTTAATTGCAAAAGATAATCCTTATGATGGTAGAGTAAATAATGTAGTTATGTTGCATCAATTTGAATAATAGTCTGGTAAAATTTGCATCACTTTATGTTAGTTTATGCAGTGGCTCTTGTTTTGCATATATTTTTAATTTGAGTTTTGATTTTCGATTCTTTTGAAAAACAATAGTTTTGTACTATCGTAATACTTAAATATAAGGACTGAATATTAATGGGCATGTACAGGATCAGGAGTCAGAAAAGATGGGTTAACACAAAGCTGGAGATATTAGACACTAAAAAATTTGACACAAGCCTACTAAGAAAAGGAATGGAAATATCAGCGCCTGAAAGAAAATCACCACAAAATACATTACAACTTTTAAAAGCAAAACTCAAAAACCGATTAGTTAATTGATCTAAACAAGCGTACATTTTGAATGTAGAATTGAACTTTCTTTAAATTTTTAACTTTTTTAAAGCATAACTCAACTGATAAAAAAAATATGTTTTGATTTACCTAAATAATACGGTGAAACTAACGCCCTCTAGGGAAAACGTCAAATTAAGCTTCAAATTCGTAATTCTCACACCAAAAAATTCAACAATATCAATTTTCAGAGTCATGCTATCAAAACTTTCTCAATTATTGACATATTTGAGAATAAAATTTAATCCTTGAACATACTGTATTTCTTAAACGAGCGACATTCATATAAGGCATGATGAACTCAAACATAATATTTTGGTGTCTCCTATCTCTAGCTTGGTGTTAACCCATTATTTCTGACTCTGTACAACAAGAAATGTTTGAGAAAATTACAATTCGCAACAACAATGGACAAATCGAATAATATAAGTTGGTTTGGTATCAAATATTGTACATAAGCATATGACATTGCAGGATTTAGGAAAAATTGTTCAAATTGACTTAGTTTTAAGGTTATTCCACTTACCTTCGAATAAATTTCTTTTTCAATTAAATTTATATACGTCTCATAAAAATATATATGCATAAAGAAGTGACATAACTAACTGATATATCTATAAATTTATTTGGCACTTGGAAAACTCTAAAAGTAATTTAATACCTGCCTAGCCTTTTCCTATAATTTACTACATTCCTCCTGAGTACTTTACATAAATTTTATGTAGTACAAATTCAATAACGTTGCCGTTTCTGTTTAATGTCCTGCTTAATGTATTCTCTCTTTGTTCCTTAGGCAATTTTCTTTGTAATAAAAGACGAACTGAATATATTTAGATCTGTAATGCAGCTTTCTCAGAATTTACTTCAACAAAACACGTTACTGTAAATATTTATCGAGTAGTACGTCCATTCAAAAACACCTTTCCCGAATCCACAAAATGTAAAGCTAGCAATAAGGAAAAGGAAGGAAGGAATGCTCTCTGTGACAGCCGTTATAAAATTTTAGAATAGGGTGTTAACAAATTTACAATATAGGCTTTACTATCTGTAAAATGTCTTTGAATACATGTTATATACCGGTTACTTGCCATTCTATTCATCTCGTAGCATTCCAAGAAGTAAAAAAATTGCATATAATTATCTCAAACGCGATACATTCATGCATGGTATACATATCTCCGCCATATTTTTTTGTTTATTCAAATAAGTACCTATTTGCATCCATTCCCATCGTTCTCTGTGAGGCAGTTTCTGTAGCAGAAAGCTTATTGCGCTCTCAGAACTTGGTGCTTATCTGATCAGCTACCGTAAGCATCATACAGCTTGAAATAGGTCTTTGAATAGCTATATGAGAAGTAATCTCGGAAATAGCCCATAAAAGAAGCATCAGTTAAGTACGTGTATAGAAAATTCTTCAACGTGAATTTTGTTTATGAAGTTTGTGTACGAAATATGTATAAGGAAGTAGGGAAGGTTTTTTTTGTTGCTAGATTGAGGGTTCTTGTATCGTTGGGATACCCTTATTTTCCTTATCCCTGCGTTAGATAAAGTAAAAATTCATATCATAGAAGACAAGCATTCTTTATTAAAAAAGATATTGATTCCTCATTTAAATACATCTTTACATTCTTTGTATCCTAGAGTACAATATATAATAAAACATCAATTAAAGACTCAGTAAATATAGTCATACTTTTATTATTTTCATGTTAAGTTATAAATTTTTATTACACATGCTAACAATTCATTCTGTAGTTTTTATGCAGCATAATTTGTCAACAATAACCAATAGTAGCGACCTAAATATGTAATTTATCGTTTAGAGTAATGTTTTTGTTATTCTTATAGCTAGAATGCGAAATGGTAGTTTTGCGTTCAAAAATGGAATCCATTAGTTATATCCATTCGAGAATGCAAAAGCATTTTACGTCGAAATACAAGCAATATTACTGCAATAAATATTATATTTGAAATCGTTTCAACCATGTTTGAATTAAGACGGTTTAGGCGCGGTGACTAGTACACTGAATGGCAAAGAAAATAATTTAAGTCACTGCAAAATAAATTCTAATCGTTCTGTTTATAATAGTTACTGTTTTGTATTGAAATGTTATATTACTTAAAATGTATATTGCTTAATTAATAAAATTATAAATAAATTACAAAATATATTGATATTTTTTTATGTTCCAAAACGAAAAAAACTTTCACGTTCTAGAACATACAAATATTTCGCGTGACAAAAAAGACACTTTTCAAACGGAAAATTTTACGAACATGTCGACTTTTGATGACAGTTTTCGAAAAAATAAATTGTCTTGAACACCATGAATCAGTGCAAGTATCAATTTCACAATATTATTATAATATTTATTCTGATACTACGTGACTATTCTACGCATTTCAACAAATATGCTTGTCTTCAAAGTAAACCGTCTTTGATTTAAAAGTGACTACAAAATTGTCAATTGCCAAATATTTGTATATAATATATGTTAGTAACTATTAGGATCTACATCAAAAGAACAGTCAAATGTTGATGTCACTTTAAAAATTGATTAGGCACTCAGTTCTTAGTATTATAACTATCTGGTTTGATTTTTTATATCACTGTTTTATTGATAATTAATAATCTAAATATTTACAAAACACTTCAAACAGCGTAAGATACAGCGGCGTTTCTTACTTGTCCAAAATCTGCTGATAAATTTCAAAATCCAAACAAAGATATGCCTCGTAAAAACGGCGCCATCACTTCAGTAATTAATATTTCGACAGATCGTCAAGAACGTGTATCATTTTCTTCGTCTTTCAATTAAATCGCCTTTTTAATAATGCGAGTACGAATGAGAGAACGGTGGCAACCCCTCTGACAAAAGCATTATCCCTTTAACCTCCTTAGACACACATTGTTAGGATCTTTAATATTGTTGCCGAGGCAAAGCAAAATACGGCTTCTAGAATAGGTATGCTGCACAATGCATTCCTCCCTCTTCGCGAGAAGGACAATCTGCAATAAAAACAGTAGACAGCGGGGCAATTTTCAATACTGCTGGCGAATCTGTCCTCAACAGCGGTCTTACTGAGCAAGTTTTTTTTGTAACTGCTATTCTTTCAAGAGTTGAGTACTTCTAAAGGTAATCGGTATGGTAAATAATGTGCAAAGCGGGTCAAATTGCCGCTTAACTCTAAATAATGGAGTTTGAGATAATTCCAATTAAGAGAAACAGTTTATCAACAAGAATAACTATTATTACCAACATAAAATGAGGATAAACTGAACTGAAAGGATGTAAAACTTCTAAATGCTTTCTAACAACCTGCAAATAAGTAGATACAAGATTTGAATTAATTTAAAAACGTAAATATCTGTTTGTTTATATACAGGGTGTCTGGGAAAATGTGGAAAATTTCTCGGGTGCAGATACAACATGACAAAATAAAATGAAGTCCCTATACAATTTTTTCCTACAAGCCCTTGAAAAACGCCGCTGGAAATCGTTTTTTCTTGAATAACTTTTAAAGTACTCAATATAATTTAATATAAATTTAATGTGATGGATCTCATAAAATAGTGTTCTTGAAACATATTTAGCTTTTTTAGTTTATAGTTTGTAAATCTGAGTAGCTTCAACCTTGGACTAAAAAAGGTACTCTTGTTTTTAAAGTCTTCATTATACATGTTAGGTGTCCGTTTTTTGTTTTTGTTTCGTTTATATAATTACTACTTCATATAATTCGTCAGGGGCGTTTCTACTTATACAGGGCGTGAACCATTGGACGTAACTGATTGTGATTTGTTGCCTTGCAACTAATACTATAGAACTATGTATAAACAATAACTAAAACACTTACTGAGCTTAGGTCAGGATAGAATTGTCGTCGGAATCGCACACTGGCATACAGCTCTTGCAACAAGCTCAGAACCTTTCAACAAATAAGAGAGAAACACATGAGTACCCAAGCATACCTTCACATTCTCAAAACATCAACATGTAATACTTAGATCAACTAGTAAATATATTCTCCCTCAGACTGCAGCTGGTAAAGGTACTCTTGTTTTTAAAGTTTTCATCGTACAGGATGTTAAAAGTGTAGGCATTAAGGACACTGTCTTAAGAGGTTCTTACTAGTGTCCATCACATTTTCCCGGACACGCTGTAAAATTTTAATATTTGAGAAACGAATATCTCCTATAAAATAATAGATAACGATCAATCAAAATTAGCTCCCGTAAGCATACTGGTGTCTTTATTTGCATATTCAAATAATAAAGCCTTAAACGACAAACGTGATTTAATTTGTTTATACTGCATAAATATTCTCAGTCCACGCTTCATATTAAAATAAATAATTTTACGCTGTGCAACTAAACTTTCAAAGGATATGTATTTAGCCCAGCTTGACTTCCATTCCCACAAATAAATACGTGACTTAGCTGAAATCGGCAATTGGGTGCTGAATATTGGGTGGATAAGAGAACTGCGTGTTTTATGGGATTATTACTGTTTATATTAAAAGGCAATGCAAAGTGAATTGGATGGTCTAGGCTTATTATTTTTGAAAATTTAAAACACAGTGAATTATTATTTTAATTGCATATTTTTGACGATAAAATATGACGATTTAATACCGGTGTGAAATCATCCACAGCCACACATTTAGGTAGGACTATAATCGATAAAGTCGTGGTCAGAAAATGAAGTCGAATTTTACACAATTTTTTTAAATAATTCATATGGGGCTGATCACACAGAATATTAAAAACCTGAAAAATAAAAAAAATCCACCCACCCTTCCTATTTCTCAGGCTGTTAGGGTTGTGCAAAGGGGCTGCAATTATTAAAATAGAAAATATTCAAATAAATAAAAATATAACTTGGTCGCTCACCATAGTCACAGAAAACATAACACATAAACATATTAAGAGATTTCACCCACCCATTTATTTTTCCAGACCGCTACGGTTGGTGAAAGGGGTAGATTTGATAACATTTTTATTTGGAAATATTCCAAATAAAAACAAATATTTCTTGACCGGACACCATATTCACAGAGAATGTTAAAAATTAGCATATTAAGAGATCCCACCTACCCGTTTCATTTTCCAGGCCGTCAGGGTTGGCGGTAAGGGGTGGATTTGATAAAATACGAAATATTTCAAATAAAAAAAACTATATCTTGACCGGCCTCCAAACTCATAGAGAATGTTAAAAATAAGCATATTAAGAGATCCCACCCACCCGTTTCATTTTCCAGGCCGTCAGGGTTGGCGATAAGGGGTGGATTTGATAAAATAGGAAATATTTCAAATAAAAAAAACTATTTCTTGACCGGCCACCAAATTCATAGAGAATGTTAAAAATAAGCATATTAAGAGATCCCACACACCCGTTTCATTTTCCAGGCCGTCAGGGTTGGTGATAAGGGGTGGATTAGATAAAATACGAAATATTTCAAATAAAAAAACTATTTCTTGACCGGCCACCAAATTCATAGAGAATGTTAAAAATAAGCATATTAAGAGATCCCGCCCACCCGTTTCATTTTCCAGGCCGTCAGGGTTGGCGATAAGGGGTGGATTTGATAAAATACGAAATATTCCAAATAAAAACAACTATTTCTTGACCGGCCACCAAATTCATAGAGAATGTTAAAAATAAGCATATTAAGAGATCCCACACACCCGTTTCATTTTCCAGGCCGTCAGGGTTGGCGATAAGGGGTGGATTTGATAAAATAGGAAATATTTCAAATAAAAAAACTATTTCTTGACCGGCCACCAAATTCATAGAGAATGTTAAAAATAAGCATATTAAGAGATCCCGCCCACCCGTTTCATTTTCCAGGCCGTCAGGGTTGGCGATAAGGGGTGGATTTGATAAAATACGAAATATTTCAAATAAAAAAAACTATATCTTGACCGGCCTCCAAACTCATAGAGAATGTTAAAAATAAGCATATTAAGAGATCCCACACACCCGTTTCATTTTCCAGGCCGTCAGGGTTGGTGATAAGGGGTGGATTAGATAAAATACGAAATATTTCAAATAAAAAAAACTATTTCTTGACCGGCCACCAAATTCATAGAGAATGTTAAAAATAAGCATATTAAGAGATCCCACACACCCGTTTCATTTTCCAGGCCGTCAGGGTTGGTGATAAGGGGTGGATTAGATAAAATACGAAATATTTCAAATAAAAAAACTATTTCTTGACGGGCCACAAAATTCATAGAGAATGTTAAAAATAAGCATATTAAGAGATCCCACCCACTCGTTTCATTTTCCAGGCCGTCACGGTTGGCGATAAGGGGTGGATTTCATAAAATACGAAATATTTCAAATAAAAAAAACTATATCTTGACCGGCCTCCAAATTTATAGAGAATGTTAAAAATAAGCATATTAAGAGATCCCACCCACCAGTTTCATTTTCCAGGCCGTCAGGGTTGGTGATAAGGGGTGGATTTGATAAAATACGAAATATTTCAAATAAAAAAAAACTATTTCTTGACCGGACGCCATATTCATAGACAATGTTAAAAATTAGCACATTAAGATATCCCACTCAACCGTTTCATTTTCCAGGTCGACAGGGTTAGTGATAAGGGGTAGATTTGATAAAATACGAAATATTTCCAATAAAAAAAAAAACTATTTCTTCACCGGCCACCAAATTCACAGATAATTTAAAAATATGCAGATTATCATCCGTTTCATTTTCCAGGCCGTCAGGGTTGGTGAGAAAAAAATGGGAATAAATAAATTAAATTTGTTGACTGTCTGTTATTAGGGATAATATGAAAAAATAATAAAACGAAGTTTCCCGACCAATTTTAAGGCAAATAAGTTTCGGTATCAATACGAGTGGTAAGGGTGATACTTCCTAAAGGTATTGTTTCGAAAATGTTTTACATAACTCGCAGAATTTTTTATTAATATTTCTACATCCTTTGTGGTAAAGCCTATGACATGATGTACAATTTTCATCATTAGCATCTGCATCGTCACCACAAGAATTAATTTTTTATATTTGAAATATTTCGTATTTTATCAAATCCACCCCTTATCGCCAACCCTGACGGCCTGGAAAATGAAACGGGTGGGTGGCATCTCTTAATATGCTTATTTTTAACATTCTCTATGAATTTGGTGGCCGGTCAAGAAATAATTTTTTTTATTTGAAATATTTCGTATTTTATCAAATCCACCCCTTATCACCAACCCTGACGGCCTGGAAAATGAAACGGGTGGGTGGGATCTCTTAATATGCTTATTTTTAACATTCTCTATGAATTTGGTGGCCGGTCAAGATATAGTTTTTTTTATTTGAAATATTTCGTATTTTATCAAATCCACCCCTTACCGCCAACCCTGACGGCCTGGAAAATGAAACGGGTGGATGGGATCTCTTAATATGCTTATTTTTAACATTCTCTATGAATTTGGTGGCCGGTCAAGAAATAATTTCTTTTATTTGAAATATTTCGTATTTTATCAAATCCACCCCTTATCACCAACCCTGACGGCCTGGAAAATGAAACGGGTGGGTGGGATCTCTTAATATGCTTATTTTTAACATTCTCTATGAATTTGGTGGCCGGTCAAGAAATAATTTTTTTTATTTGAAATATTTCGTATTTTATCAAATCCACCCCTTATCACCAACCCTGACGGCCTGGAAAATGAAACGGGTGGGTGGGATCTCTTAATATGCTTATTTTTAACATTCTCTATGAGTTTGGAGGCCGGTCAAGAAATAGTTGTTTTTATTTGGAATATTTCGTATTTTATCAAATCCACCCCTTATCGCCAACCCTGACGGCCTGGAAAATGAAACGGGTGGGTGGGATCTCTTAATATGCTTATTTTTAACATTCTCTATGAGTTTGGAGGCCGGTCAAGAAATAGTTTTATTTTATTTGAAATATTTCGTATTTTATCAAATCCACCCCTTATCTCCAACCCTGACGGCCTGGAAAATGAAACGGGTGGGCGGGATCTCTTAATATGCTTATTTTTAACATTCTCTATGAATTTGGTGGCCGGTCAAGAAATAGTTTTTTTATTTGAAATATTTCGTATTTTATCTAATCCACCCATTATCACCAACCCTGACGGCCTGGAAAATGAAACGGGTGGGTGGGATCTCTTAATATGCTTATTTTTAACATTCTCTATGAATTTGGTGGCCGGTCAAGAAATAGTTTTTTTTTATTTGAAATATTTCCTATTTTATCAAATCCACCCCTTATCGCCAACCCCGACGGCCTGGAAAATGAAACGGGTGGGTGGGATCTCTTAATATGCTTATTTTTAACATTCTCTATGAATTTGGTGGCCGGTCAAGAAATAGTTTTTTTTTATTTGAAATATTTCCTATTTTATCAAATCCACCCCTTATCGCCAACCCCGACGGCCTGGAAAATGAAACGGGTGGGTGGGATCTCTTAATATGCTTATTTTTAACATTCTCTATGAGTTTGGAGGCCGGTCAAGATATAGTTTTTTTTATTTGAAATATTTCGTATTTTATCAAATCCACCCCTTACCGCCAACCCTGACGGCCTGGAAAATGAAACGGGTAGGTGGGATCTCTTAATATGCTAATTTTTAACATTCTCTGTGAATATGGTGTCCGGTCAAGAAATATTTGTTTTTATTTGAAATATTTCCAAATAAAAATGTTATCAAATCTACCCCTTTCACCAACCGTAGCGGCCTGGAAAAATAAACGGGTGGGTGAAATCTCTTAATATGTTTATGTGTTATGTTTTCTGTGACTATGGTGAGCGACCAAGTTATATTTTTATTTATTTGAATATTTTCTATTTTAATAATTGCAGCCCCTTTGCACAACCCTAACAGCCTGAGAAATAGGAAGGGTGGGTGGATTTTTTTTATTTTTCAGGTTTTTAATATTCTGTGTGATCAGCCCCATATGAATTATTTAAAAAAATTGTGTAAAATTCGACTTCATTTTCTGACCACGACTTTATCGATTATAGTCCTACCTAAATGTGTGGCTGTGGATGATTTCACACCGGTCGATTTAATTCTATTTGTATACGTATACAAAAATGCCTTCCTTAAAAGATACAGGTTGTTGAAGTTGAACTTTTAAAATTGTTTTTTCACAATAATTTTGTAAATTTTTCACAATATTTCAATGTGGTTGACCAAAACAACACCCAAAAAACATTTTAATTCGCTAATAACATATTTTAGTCTATAATTTGTTACACGACATGTCACTTTGGCAAAGAAACGTATTAATGGGCTTTTCTAATTAATAAAAATCTAATATTTTAAATATCCTGTGATTTTCACTAAAACTATTTAGTCGGATTTATAAGACGATCTTTCCAGTTGGTTTAATATTCTCCATCGGTTCAGAATAAATATGTCTTACATAAACCCACAAACTGAAGGGAAATTCAATGAACTAAAATTAGGAGAGCGTGATGGCCACTGTCACGTCTCTTCTGTCCATCGATTTAGAAAAAATATTTATTAAGTATTGTGAAATAGTCATTTAATCCGGTGAGTAAAACTACGTTGAAAAATTTAGGCAAAAACATTAGATTTCTTCTAAATACGTTTATGCATTGTTAAGGCAGACAGATATGCATAGCAACATATGCATATGATCCGAAAATCGTCATATCTTGTCGCCAAAAATGTACAGTTAGTAGAATGACCTGTTTCTTGTTACACCCTATATATCTTACTAAAAAGCTGACATCACAAGAAAAGGTAAAATAATTTTTAACAATTACGATATCAAAAATTGTTCTAATTGTTAGCAGACTTGTGTTTTCTTTTGTAATGATGAATTAAATAGAAAACTCTTCTTTGGGCCACTGGATATAAAAACGTAAATGCATTATAGTATCATCGAAGCAAACTCGATCTGTATACAAACAGAGCGACGGAAATCGTTGACCTCGTAAAAGCATTAGATCACCTAAACAATCCGAGCATTAAAAAATTGTATTTATTTATTGAAGAGGTTGCCCAATACCGGCGTACTAAATCAAGCAAATTATCCCATTAATTCCTAATGGCTTTTGTATGGATTAAATCTGTGGATCTGTAGACATTCGTTTAGAAGCTAATGATTGTTGGGAACCGGCTGATGACTGCCTTTAGATAATATTTCGTCGTCATATTCTTTAAAATAGAAATGGAATAGAACAATTTTGAGTAATCAAGACAATTAATCTACACTGAAGAGAACATAAATTGAAATATTAAACGAGCCCGTCGCAATCAATGTCGGTGAAATTGAAAAGTTGAACAGGATATTACTTTAATTAACAATATTTGATGTATTTTAAATTAATCTGATTAGTCATATAAGAGTCTAATAACCTCTCTATCGCACGATAACAATAACTGACGCCCTTATGTTGGCCACACTAATAGATTTTAAGTGCTTATCGGAAACACATTAAACATAAAACTAATTTTATATTGCGCTGCAATGTGGGTACTAATATTTAAAATCACCCTCGATACGATCCCAGTCGGGTCTCCCAGGGACCTATTGTAAAGCTTTCAAAACACCTTTGCCCCCTCAAACAGTTGTTGATTATATGGGGTCGTGTCACATATAGAGGCAAGTGTAGGGGGTAATTTTTATTAGAGAAATATCAATAAGCGTATTGGTTCATTAAAAGCAATGTTATGTTTGTTTTCTTACTATTAAGAGGCGCGTAAATATTTATATATAAAATATACATCCACAAGTATTGGGTTTTTAGCTGTTGCGCTAAAAGCTTTAATACTTTAGTTTATATTGTAATGCTAAAAGCTCAGACGATTATTGCGTCAAATTGTTTGTATAAAACTAGATCCAGACATTTATTGAATGTATTGCCTAAAGCGACTCAAAGTTCTGTTTTCTTACAATGGCATCTGCAGACTTTAAGTTGCATTTCAGGCTTTAGAAGGTGCAAGGGTCCTTGAGACACTGCTCTCGATGTTACCACATTTCAAGGTCTCTGACCCTGAATGGTGGCCATCACCGACCGTTTTCAAACAGTGGCCAGCCATTTTAACACAAAAAATAGAATATTTAAGTAGGACTACAATGTGTTCAATAAGGAGTCCACTCAGTCAGTCAGCATTTACGATGTCTCGAATATAAACAAATAAAATAAGGCGCTGTTTTAATGTATTATGAAAATGTTGTTATGAATTTGTCAATAATTACTTCAAAAACAAGGAAATTAAGTATTTAGATGTTTAAATTCGTGAATTTAAAAGGATAGACCTCTTTAATTAAAACTGTACAAGAATCGTAGGCTTAAATGTACAGTGAATTTATCTTGTCAAGTGTCAAAAATTGCTTACGTGTATAACAATACAAAGTTGATGGATATCGTTTCAAGCCATGGTGAAGTGAACGATTTTCCGTTAAAACTGTGTCAAATGCAGCTACTTTTACCGCGATCTGCAATGAGTACAAGTGTAATGCAACGCGGACGTGAGACGGCAAATTTGCAACCGAATCGTGGAAGACATGGAGGACCAGGGCGCCCACGGCGTATTGCAGCAGTGTGGCATATCATACACAACTGTCCAAGCATTAATACTAAGGAATGGCTGTCACGATTCCTTACTTTAAATCATTTGTACTTTTCTCTTTTTGTGGGAATATTTAAAATATGCAGTGTATCGCACCGAAGTGGACACTATTGATGATTTACGCAAACGTATCATAGCTGCTGCCAATAACTTAGCAGAAAATTTTGTGTTACTTTGTAGAAACTGGGTAAGACGGGCACAAAATTTTGTTATAACATGTAACAGATACGAGCCCCTTCCCATTTCAGTTGGCCCACCATAGGATTTGGCAGAAATTTTGTTTTTATGAAGCAAAAATAAAAGTACAACATTAATCTGTAAATTTATTTATCTCTTAAACAGTATTTTAAACATAATAAATAAATATGAAGCAAAGAAAACCAATATCTAACAGAAAATAAAGACAAATAGAGAAAATAAGAACAAGTAGCGTAAAACTAACAAAACAATTTTAAAATTCACCACTGGGTAACATCGCCTTTATTTTTTATTGCAGCCGCAATTCGTTGGGGCATAGTATTAACCAAGCCTTGACATAATTCCGGTGTAAAAGAATCCCATATTTCCTGAAGTCTTTGCTTCAGCTCAGGGATATTTCTAGCAGGATGTTTTCGTAGCACCTTTTTCATCTCATGCCACAAAGTTTCTATTGGTGATAGATCCGGACTGCTAGAAACCCATTCTAAAAGTGCAATACCATTATCCTTTATCCACTTTAATGCTTTCTTTGAGGTGTGACATGCTGCACCATCTTGCTGAAACACAAATTCTTGGCGGGATGTCAAGCATTCTTCCATGATCGGTAAGAGCGATTCTTCCAAAATGGCTAAATATTTGTCCGTATTCACAATGCCGTCAATAAAATGAAGTTTTCCCACTCCTTTAGCTGACATGCTACCCCAGATCATGACTGATGCAGGAAATTTCACCTTTCGTTTGAGACAGTCCGGATGAAACGCCTCATTTTTTTTTCGAATAACTCGACTGCGACTGTCTCCAACACACACTTCAAATCTGGCCTCATCACTCCATTGTATTGCACGCCATTGCTGAGTTGTCCAATCCTTATGTTGTCTTGCCCACCTTACTCTATTTTTCTTCTGCTGCAGTGTTAAAAGCGGCTTTTCTTTGGCCTAAAGCAAAATATTGTCATTTCTTATTTTCCTACCGCAATTTTGCTTATTAAAAAATTTACCTTATAAGTGCCAAAACCCATTTTATGAGCCTCCCTGTGCGTTGTGGATCTCGAAATTCGTCTCCCAACAGCGTCACTCCATAGAGCACTTAGCTCTAAGTAATTAGCTCGCCTATTTTTCTGGATAATCCTCTTCAACGAACGTCTATCCACATTTGTAATTTTGCTTTTTTTAATATATTGGGGCCTTGCAGCAACTGAGCCGGTATTTTTATACAGTCTAACTATGTTTCTTACACTATACCGCGATAACTCTAATAAATTTGCAATTTCCGAATTTGATTTGCCGGAATTGAAAAATTTAATAATAAGTGAACGAATTTTCTCATCAATAACCTTTCCTCTACCCATTTTAAAAAAACACAACTACTTAAGTACTTGAAGCTATACTAAATGCGTACTGACAGCTATATGAATATTAGGAACTGTCACGGTGTCAGTTTTCCACAGCAATCTTTGAGTTATAGGCATCCTTTGTACCAGAACAAACATAGGTTGATTTGCTGTATTTACAAAATTTTTGCTTTTCCTTGCAAATTTAAATAGAGAGCAAGGACTTTGGTATTTTTTACTGGACATTATTTAATATACTCTGCTAATTACTTTGGGGCCTGGAAACAACCTGTAGTATTTGTTATGTTTTGGTACTGGCCAAAAAACTAATATTTCAGTAGGTGGGCCAACTGAAATGGGAAGGGGCTCGTATGTCAAACTATTTTATTAATAAAAGCCACAATTTGATTCTATTAATAATTAATAAGAATAGCTGCAAAACCAATTGAATTTGCTGTGTAAAATAGGTGTTATGTATTTCTTTCCTTGGGAATTTCTTTCAATATTTTGACCAGTTTCCAATGCCCTGCAGAAGTGTATTTGTAAATCATTTTCGAACTGCCCTTTCTGATTTTTTTTACAAAATTGCATTTGTAAAAGTCCTTTGTACATTTAATTTTTTTTACGTTTACGTTTGAGTTCTGAACTAAAATATTGGTTATCTAGTTCTAGTAGTAATATTATTTGAAGCTTATAATTATTTTTTATGTTCTCTCAGTGCTAATTTTAAGCTGTGCAATAATTCAAACTCATGGTTTTACCCGTGTTACACATATCACGTACTGAATCTTTCAGCGTCTAATTCCAACTTTAAATTACGTCGCTAGCAGAGTCATGTGTCATTAATCGCGGCCCATAAGTCCCATTTAAGATCCTCTTTAACAAGGGCTTTACGGTTTACTGCCCAGCTTTTCCTACGATCTTAAACTTTAAATTAAGAATTAAGATATCCAGCAGGGATCATCAAGCACCGGATTTTTCCAACTTCGCCTCTACCACATAGACCTAATTACCTCTCAGCTCGGTATTTTCAAACGTCATCTATAAAACTGACGTATATACAGAACAACCTTTCGTTAGAAGTAATTAACGTACATTATTGTTCAGTAATATCTTTATTATATTGGTCAGTGTCCAATACCCTTTACGGAAAATGGATAGGAAATCTACCCCCTGCGTCGAACTTGATGATGTTATAATAGGCCGATAATGTTTGCTACCACTTAATATATTTCTGTAAATTATATTGACATCGATGGAGATGCCAATACACAAATTAATTTTATTTATTGGGTTTCTGCGGCTCAATGATCGATTAGTTCGGATAATTTCCCTCTGATTAAATTCAAACACGAATTGCTTAACCGCTTAGTCGATTCATTACGCGTTTGTTAAAGCCCGGTTCACACCTCGCGATTAATTAAAGCTCAGATTACAAAGCTGCGACGCCAACTGGGATAACAGTTATTTAGTACACGTATAACTCTTTTTATCGGTCCACAAAGTAATATTTTTTGAGCGAACGACTGCATATTTTATCTGTCCGATCGTAAATTTATATATAAACATAAATCAAGTCGCCCCTGCACATTTACATTTCGTTCTGGATCTGATGCACACCACTTCACAGCTGAATTTATCGATGAACTCCATCTCTCGACCGGCCACAGTCACTATGCATTTAATATTTGCCGTTACAGATTCTCAGAAGGCCTGTTCTGCGAAGGCGTTCTTCTTTTGTTCTCCGCGAGATGATATGCCATTGACACCACGAAACAACTGAACTGTTGAGACTGATCGAATTAGCGCCATGTAATTTTTCGAAATTGATGGGCGGGTATGTCACTGTCAATTGTCTGTAATGATTATGGGGTGACGTGGTGCCTGACACCTCTCTATTTTTGTGTGACGTGGAAGGTAGGTAATTGTAAAGTAAAAAAAACTATATAAGGATTCGTAGTAAATTAGAGACATTAATATTATGATGTTACAATAACAGAATATTATACAAGTACTTATCACGGCTTTGGTTTTTCTAAATAATGAAATGATGTCATGCCATGTGATTTATATATTTTTTATGACTACTTAGGAACAGGGCTATTGTTTAGGAACAATACTGCATCCGAGTGTACTAAAAAATAATGTAATAAAGATACAAACTTCTAATACTATAAAATATGAACAAGGGTAAACGAACATAAAAAATATGAGAGTTTATCTTAATTACTAGTCAGTTTAGGTCTAAAAGGAAATTAAGTATGATTAAGACTTTTGTCGGTATTTTAATATTAATTTTCGAAGAATTGTTATCGGTATGAGAAGTGACACTTGTTTATAAATAATTTTGACTTTAGTATGTTAGACGGTGACCCAGGCAACTGATAACAGTAGTTTGATTCATACATTGTTCTTTTAAAAGAATAACAAAGAAAGATGTATGTACAATCATTGAGCACATTATTCCTTTGAATCAGCTAAATAGAAATTTTAGTTACATATATTTAGAGAAGCCGCGAAAGATATACGTAGAAAAGGTTGCAATGTGTTAAATTTTGATTTTGCAATAATAATGACACTCTCTCAAAACAGTTTTCGAACTTCTTGAAGTTCTGAGATCATTAAATCTCTATTGGTGAGTGAACAACTAATAACTAATGTTAAAAATTTAAAATAAATTTTATTATAAATACGTCAGCAGTTCAAAAGAAATCGCCCTTGGTGTTTTGCGTGTGTAACTTTTTCATCTTTGACTTTTTAATAAATTGGACAGCAAATTCCGTTTTCCCGAACTGTTTTACGTTAAAAAGGTACTCTTGTTTGAAATCGTTATCTTTAACGGTTTCTGAGAAAATCGCTCTTGAATTAATCCCGCTTTGGTCAATTTCATAGTAATTTTAACAAAATTATCAAGGTATTCTTATGTCAAAGTATTGTCAACCCGATTCGCTTGTCGCTTTAATATTCTTCCAACCTGAAATTTTAGTAGCACATCTAATCAATTTTGTTAAGGAAATCTTTAAGATATGTAGTACCGTTGGCCGAGGAACATGTATTTGCCTTGAAATGTTCCGTATGCTAGTCGTAGGATCTTGTTCAATAACGTCAAGGACCTCCGGTTCCCTATTAATCCTGGGACGTCCTTGACCCGGTGCCTTTCGAAAAGTGGCGGTTGCAACTAACTTGCGGAATACCGTAGGGAATGTCCTCCTTGATGGCAGCCTTCGTTTTGGAAACCTTCTCCCGTACTCGCGTTCTGCCGCTGCAGCATTACCATCGCAAAAGCCATAAATAAATATCATATCAACTAACTCTTGTCCTTTAAACTCTTCCATTTTTTTCGCTTAGAACAATTAAATTGGCAATCGGGTTGACAATACTTTGACATAAGAATACCTTGATAATTTTGTTTAAATTACTATGAAATTGGTCAATTTCTGGGATTAATTTAAGAGCGATTTTCTCAGAAACCGTTAAAGATAACGATTTGAAACAAGAGTACCTTTTTAACGTAACACAGTTCGGGAAAACGGGATTTGCTATCAAATTTGTTAAAAAGTCAAAGATGTAAAAGTTACAGACGCAAAATACCAAGGAGGCCTTTTTTACTTAATTTTGATCATAGAATCGGCCTGTTCAGGGTTGACAGCTAATTATGAGACACCCTGTATATCCAGAATTAATGAAGACGTAGTGCATGATACAAAAAGCCTCTTTATTGCTTCTAAGCACTAAGCACTAAGATTCACGTTTGGGGTGTCCAGGGCTATTTAGTGATTCAAGGAAGCCATTTGAATGATGCCACGCACGCTGTCGGGAGAGTAATGGAGTCAAATCACGGACAATCGGCCGCCTCCAGGCCTGGTGGACGCCAAGCCACATGCCAGAGGTAGTAGTTAAAGGAACAGCGTTGAGACTAAACGGCATCGTAAATAGCTGTAGTTTATGGCACCGAAATCATCGAGCCATTGTGTTTTGATTTGTAAAAGGAGTTTGCGGCACACCCTCCTTCGTGCTTCCGGCAATATTTTACTTCGCTAATGGGAGTACAGGCTTGTGGTACCTGCTCTACAGTACGTTTCGAAACCAATACAGAGTATACGCCGCAGACTTTACAAAGCGACGGTCATGAAACGGAAGCTGTGCTAAATTTGAGTGTAATTCAGCACACTTGGGGCATGTGTGCAAAAAAAATTCTCAGAAAATGAACACAGAAGTCAGTATCTGGGTGATTTTTTTTTAAACAAAAGGTGGATTTTATGACGTACTTGACGTGCTTGAAAATCTACACAGATATTTTTAGATGTATAGTTTTCACAAATTTCTTATAAATAATATTTATAAGAAATGGTACAAATCTAACCTAAATATTCAAAAGCGCACACTGAGGAATTCAAAATTGCGACTAATAATATGTTACTTTTAAAAGTTCCTGTTTCATGTCATGCCTCCAATTCCAGCATTGATAACATTGAATCTATTCTTCATTTGGAAGATCGGCAAACTTTTCTCCACAGTCACACACAATAGTAAACATATTTATTTCTCTTATCGGGTTTATAATTGCTTAAATAGTTTAATTTCTTTTTATATTTTATCATTTTCCTTTTACTTTTAATATTGCTTCCATGTGTCTGTGTTGTTTCTCTCTTAATACAGAAATAAGTCCTAATTTGATTTTTTGCTTCAAGTATACAGGATGTTCGGAATATGAGTGTCTTTATCTTGCTGTATGATAAATTGTATCAAACTCTTTTTACAACACAATAAAATGTGAAATAGATTCAAGTGGTCCAAATTACTTATATTGCTTGCGAAGAGCGTTTACAGTACAAGCGTCTTGTAGCCAAAAAGAGTTTTGTTTAGATTCGTCATAAATTAACATGTCGTGCAGCTGGTCATGTTAGATGCTACAAATTGTTCCATGTTTGTATACACTGACAAATCCCAAACAAGCACTAGAGGAAAACGAAAGGCACTGGCCACAATACTTCAATGATTGTTAATATTTTTAGGTTAACAGCAGCTGAGAGACTGCAATGTTGTCAAACGTTACAAGTTTAAGGATTCTCTGTTTTGATTACAAACAAATTACGTTACAACACCTTTTACTTAACCTTAATTGTACTTAGTTTGAAATTTCGTAACACTGTTTTGCATTTTATTACTGTTGTATTTATATCTTTGAAATGTATTTGTTGTTCACAACAATGTTTTGTTGCTTTTGGTCGGAATGTCTTTAGTATTGACATTTATATTCCAGACACCCTATATAGGTGCTTGTAATACTGAGGACTAGATGCATACTCTTGCAGACTACGTACTCTTGTATGACTTTAATCTAATCGGTATTATACATAAATAAAATCTGATCACTGTGTAAAAAACAGTGTATGAATTTCTTTTGATAACAACAAAAGCAACTACAAAACGGTAGAAATTATAATACTGCTCCATTTATTTTAAATTAAAACATTGTTCCACAAGAGTTATGAATATTCAGTTGAGTTTGATCAGATTATGATTATACTTTCATTGTATTCCATAATAAGGAGTTTTGAATATTTAAGTATTTGAAGCAAATACAATACTTATACGTAGCGTACTAGGAGAAGATCCTTCTGAGTGTTCTGTTTTTTTCTCATTAATTAGTGTACGAGGCGATATGTGAACTGGCTATTTCAAGGGCTTCCACTGAACTGGTTTCTTTTACATGAATGGCAGTAGTTACATCGAGCAAGCATTGATGTAGGTAGTAAAAGACAGGAACTTTTGACTTATTAGTACGATTGTAATCGAATTCCACGAGATCAAACCAAACGTTTACAAACACGGTGAACATATGACTTCCTACGGAAATGTACACGATGCCGATTTCAGTAGTCTCTAAATTAGGAAACGAATGGTTTATGATAATAATGTTGAATGAATGGTTTTGATCTCGCAAACAACAAATATCTCAACGGGCTGATTTGCAACTTATCCAAAAATATTTGGGAATAGATGCGAACAGACAAGAAGCAGAAACATTTATGTTAATTTATAGAAACTGGGTAAGACGGGAATTTTGTTGTGGTAAACCTCAAAAAAATTCTATTAAAATTTGCTGTATAAAATAGGTGTTATCAATGTTGTTTATTTATTTCCTTGGGAATTCCTTCCATTTGCTTTGTCAGGTTTTACAGTGGACCAGTTTCCAGTGCCGCGCAGAAGTGTATTTTTAAATCACTTTTGAACTGCCCTTTTCGATTTTTTCAAGTCCCCTGTACATTCTAATTTTTTTTAGATAGTTTCTGAATCGCCCTGTATAATTCACCCCAGTACGTCCACGCAGTCTTATGTTCATGCCCGTGAATAGCAGGGCATCAGCCGCCCATGATTTTTTTCAATAATACGGCACGTCATAGCAGGCCGCGAGCCGCCCGTCGAGCTGGAAAGCATTTTATTGATAAGATCTGTATTGAAGTTCATTCAGCGATGACTGACTGCACGGGGAGAGTGCTGTGACTGGCTCCATTCAGTTCGGTCACAGCCACCTTGTTTGTAGTGCAGCTTGTTTGTTTAAGTGGCCTGAGGGAGTGCGTGCATTTGCCAAATTGGAGACGCCCGGTTTTTATTTTTTTCGGTTCGCTTTACCTCGTATATACAGGGTGTCCGGTGTCAATCGGAGTAATACTACTTCTAATGGGTCAAGTTTATGCAACATCTTCTTGAAACGTTTTTTTTTGATCAGTTTTTTGGCTATAACTTTTTTAATACTGTAACGATTTTTTTCAAATTTGGCACATTTGTATACAGGGTGTTCAGTAAAGAATGGGCCAAACTTCAGATGTAGATAGTTTGGATAAAAATAAGCTGAATTAACTCAACTTACCTTAATCCAAAAGTTGTCACTAACGGAGCTACAGGGTGTCAGTCAAGTTGAAAAAATCACATTTTCTTTATTATTTTTCGATCGCATCGACCGTATTTTATGAAATTTGCTATAGGGGGGTTTCTTGGGTTTTGAAATTCGAATATGTTGACGATTTTGGTGTATCTGCTAGAGGGTGCCATCAACGATGGTTTGGACCCCTTTAAATCGCTACGACTTTTTTGTGCTACACTGTATCTCATTTTGGACTGTAAAAATTTTCTTCCCTATCTTTCCTAGTTAAAGAAGGTACACCTTGTTGATGTCGCTAGAAGCAATGGTTTCTGAGAAAAACGCATCTAAATCTCATGATGCATGTAATTTATCTAAAAGTCAAATTGTTGGGCCATGTAACAGCATAATACTGCGACCAAAATAAGTCGATTTACTTTAACTTATCCTAAAAAAATAAAAAAATCCACCAAAATCAATAATAACAACATTTTCTTATCTTTCGATCGCTTGAAGCAAACGAAAATTCGAATAAAACAAGGCGTCTCTATGAAGATGCATTCTTCAAAGGAATAACTCACAATATTTATATATTTTCTGAAAAAAAATTAAACACTAAAACAAGTCCTCGACACTTTGTTATCTTTTTTGTAACATGTAGTTCTTTAATTAGCATCTCAAAGTTGGTCTGTTGCAATGATACTTCGAAATAAACCAAAAATATGAATGCAAGGAAAAATTAGAGCAAAACTTATTAAATTTGAAGCATGCTGTAAATAGTGAAGTAATAGCGTGACAATCCAAAAAAATAAATAGTCAATTTGTGAAAGATTAGTCCAGAAATTTGCCTAATTAAATGTATTTATTTTAATTATTATGTATCTGGGCTACAAAATAACGACTCAAGTGGTTATTAGGACATGTCAGTTAAATATTAATTAGTCAAAGTAGAACAAAGTTATGCTGTTGATTAGTAAACTGTGGTTTTATTGAGTTTATTGAAACATCTATGGTAATGGTAACAGTTTGTAAACATGTGAACAGCAATCAATCTACACACAAAGTCAAAAGTCTTGGATTCCCTGAATATAAAATGATTCGAGTAAACCTAGTGGGTTTTCTTAATGTGGTAAAAAAGGACATGTACTTAGGGAACAAAAAAGATAAAAAATTGCAGACATGACTTTATTACCAATGTTTTTACAAATCTGGTCACTTTGGAAGTGGATTTGTGTTTCTTTGAATTTTTGTATATTATAATGCCAGCACGTGAAATTTCTGCATTTATCCAAGCAAGACGTATACAGATATGAAGAATTTGATACAGTGGAAAACAGACCACGTAGTGGACATCTTCGAGTATCTAATCACAGTGAGGATGGCTATTTGGTGCAATATGCCGTTTTTACGCCAGTGGCGGTGGGTCTTATTTACAAACGAAATCAGCATTGGGCTGATTACTGATGACAATCGACAAAAAGTCTGGAGAGAACCAGGTTATCAACAGCGACTACATTTTCTTGGTGGAATAATGTTCAGCAGCCGCACCCCATTAATTCGCATATCACAGAATATGATCAGTCAAATGTACATGGAACAAGTTATTACGCCCATTATCTACCCCCTACGTAATTAATTATATATATAAAGCTGTTTACAGACCTTTTAGGCCCAGATCTGTGTTATTCTCCTCCATTCCATTCTGTCCTTCGCCCTTCTTTTCCAATCCGTTACATTTTTCTCCCTTAGATCTATTGCCACTGCCTCTCTCCATCGCTTCCTCGGTCTACCTCTTCTTTTCTTGTAGTTAGGTTAGGTTTACTCCCTACTATTTTCTTAACTGCCCTTTCATCTTACATACGTTCTAGATGCCCTAGCCACTGCACTCTTCTGGCTTTTACAATTTCGTCTATTGTTGGTGCCTGGTACATTGCATATATTTTCTCATTATTTCTCCTTACATAGCCTTCCTCCGTCTTCTTACCCCCTAGAATTCTCCTTAAGATTTTCCTTTCCCACCTTGATTTCTTATTGAGAACCCAGGTTTCACTACCATACAGCGCTGTCGGTCTCAAAATTGTTTTATACCTTCTAAATATTACTCCTCTGGACAAATTTTTTGATTTCAATAAGTGGTTGACTGCTGCCGAACTTCTGTTTGCTTTTATTATTCTCCTATTTATTTCTTGTTCCTCATCACAGTTAGCTGTTATTAGCGCCCCCAAATATACATATTCTTGAACTTCCTCAAACTCCATCTCTTCATTCTCTGTTCTCAATTTAAAATTGGTATCCTTTTTTTGTTCTCCTATTCTCAAAAGCTTACTTTTCTCTTGATTTATCTGCAATCCCACTTTACGTGCTTCCTTCACAAGTTTTCTCGTTACTTCTTCTAATTCCCTACTATCTCTAGCAATAATAGCCACGTCATCTGCATAACTTACAATTTGATGACTTTTAAACAATATGTGTCCTTCTCTGTTCAACTGACTCTCTTATGACCTTTTCTAGTACTAAATTAAAAAGAAGCGTTGAGAGTGGGTCTCCTTGTCTCAGTCCTGTATCAATAGTAAAGACTTCCGAACATTAACCTTTTATCCGTACTTTGGATTTGGTATTTTCTAAGGTCATTTTCAATAGCCTAATCAGTTTGGTTGGTATCCCAAATTGTTTCAAAATTTTACTTAGTTTATTCCTTTTGATCGAATTATATGCTTTCTTGAAGTCCACAAATAGAACCATTGCTTTGATCCCATACTCATAGCATGTAGTCAGAATTTCCTTCACCATGAAGATTTGGTCCGTTGTTGACCTTCCTTTTCTAAAACCTGCTTGATACTCCCCTATTTGCAGTTCTGCTATAGGTTCTATTCTCTGTTTTATTAACGTTGCCATAATTTTATACCCTACATCTAACAATGATATACCCCTATAGTTTCTGCAGTCTGTTGCATCTCCCTTTTTTAAGATTGGTATAATCAAAGCATCTCTCCAATCTTCAGGCATACATTCTCTTCCCCAGATCATTCGTATCATTTCGTATATTCTTTGTCTTAAATCCTCTCCTGCGTACTTAATGTTCTCTGCTGTTATTCTGTTTTTTCCTGGACTTTTATTATTCTTTAAAGCTTCTAGAATTGTATCTATTTCCTTTTTGGTAGATTCTTCTATATCCACTTCCTCTTCCCTTCCCGGTATCATCTCCTCGTGCTCCTCTCCTTCCCTTACACTCTCTTCATTCAACATATCTGCAAAGTATTGCCTCCATCTTTCTCTCACTTCTGTTTCCTCTGCAATTAGATTTCCACTTTCATCTCTCACATATATTACTTCCTTCTTTATCTTTTTTCCCTTTTTTATTTCTCTGTAGAAGTTACGTATTTCCTTCCTCTTATAATGTTGCTCATCTATTTTCTTAACCTGTTCTGCTCTCTTCTTTTGCTTAAACACTTTCTTCGCCTTTCGTCTTTGTTCTCTGTATTTTTCCTTATCTTCCTCGACGCTCGACCACATCACGCAAGAAGGGTTCAAGAGACACTCGAAGCAGGACATATCAATAGATTAGATTGGCCAGCCAACTCTCCTGACATGAATCCTATTGAAAACATGTAGGATTTCGTTAATAATCAGCAATCGTTAACCGCTTGATTATCTGAATGCAATATGCTATTGGAATGTGGTGGAGGTCATACCGACTATTAGTCAAGTAGAGAACTTGCTTTGATTTAATAAATTTTGTCTAAAATGTCACACATTTGCTGGTTTTTAATTTTCTAAGTACTCGAACATATTCTTTTCACAAAAGAGATTCAGAAAACAATATACTTTCATAAAGGTATTTGGTTTTTCTGACAAAAAGATTTCTTTAACTAGAATGAGGGGGGGGGACTTTTGACGTTGTGTGTATTTATTACGGAAAATATCTATTACAGCAGGTAAGAAATAAAACTTTTTGAACGAACTGTGGGAAAACCATAAAGCAAGAACATTTTGATCCAGAAAGAGCAGTAAAACAAACTACTGTTTACATTATCGTTCAAACAACTGGCAGTCTCAAAGACACCGCAAGAAGCCGCGTAAAAACCATTATTCATTTGTGCTTTATGAGGGCTTGAGGCACATAACTAAATCATTGCCCAGAGATCAGTCTGTTAAATGTACTGAATCAATTACTGTGGCTCCTAGTCGGTCCGCGAAGGAAAAATCAAGCAGTCATATTTTACTTCCACTAAATTAAAATCATTTGTCTTAGTTTTTATTTCCGGCGGAAGATAGGAATCCCCTGAGATTCGGCATTACGAAAATTGGTTTTTACATTGTAAAGAAAAGTGTTTTATGTTGCAGAATCCTCGTTCTATTTGTGCCTCGTAATACTGAATAATGAATTATTCCAGGATTCCCGGGAAATGTGTAGAAGCTCCAATTATTCTTCTGAATAGCTCTAGATTTATAAATCGGTAATACTGAAGCAAATATTGCGCCAAAGCTCGGCAAAGCGGAGGTGTATAGAAGCAAAACATGACGGAATATCCTACAGGGTGGCCCAATTTCGTTGTAACTGCAGTAGAGTATATCAGAAACTATACACATGCGTTAGATGGATGCGGTTTTAGCAACACTGGACTACTTTTTTCAGAAACTTAAGATGCCGTAATCAGAACTCTCATAGATCTCTTCATTTTGGAGATACAGGGCGAAATGTAAAAAATAAACTACTTTTAAGGGATTCTTTGCATCGAGAATAGCTAAGATATCGGAATGGCGAAAATTGCTTCTGATCATAGATTTAGGAAGTGGGAGAAAAAGCAGAAACTATTGCGCAGCCTCCCAATTTCCCACTCCTTTCATCCACCAATCATAGACATCAAATTGCATAATGCCATATTACCGCTGGTGTGATCTTTTACTAACATTTTTGGTTGGTGTAGTTTGAGAATCCATAACATACGTGTCTGTACCAGGGCTGTATTTAATACAGTGCTTTCGAAAAATAACGAATAAATTCATTATATTTGAAACTGAGAAGTTTTCGAAAAGATCCGTCAATTTTGTTTTTAAAAAAGGCACTTTTTGACATACGACCCACATTTGTGACGTCATCGACAATTTTTTTAAATATTTTGACCATGCCATTTGGGTCGGTCAGTGGTCGCGCGGTTTAAGGCTTCAGTACTTGAATCGAGGTGACTAGATCGGAGTTGGTTCGAGCCCAGCTGCCGGTAGACCGTATATAAGCTATATTCGTGGAGAGGTTTGGCGCCCTCTCTACGGGTATGGTAGGGTGGAAGAATGTTGGCTTGGGTCAATGTGAGAGATTGATACCGGTTGATATTTAACTACCCCCCTAATTAATGAGGTTTTCCAGGTTTCCCTCATTCCTGCACTGAATAGTGGTTAGGGCCTACCAACGTAAGTGGTTCCTGGGCGCAAATGCGGTCTGCTTAATAATAATATGCCGCCCCCTCTCCCGCACAAGTCTCCGACTTCTGGGCTAATCCCTGTGATTAGAATGAGGGGTAGAGATATTATTATTATTATTATTATTTGAAAGAGCGTGTCATTCTACATACATACATCATGAAAAATTATGGTGTTACATAACAAAAATTTCAAAAAATAATATTTGAAGATTTTTAAATTTTATTTTTACAATACTGAAAATGATAATGATTATGTAAAAAATCGACTAAATTAAATGTTCAAATTGTGCATCGTTGGCTGCCTGACAGTAGCCAAGACGATTAATAAATTCTTTTTGGACATTATCAGTAACTTCAGGAGGTATACGATGTATATCGTGACGAATTCTTGCTTTTAAATCTTCTAAATTAACCGGTCTAGTAACGTATACTTTGCTTTTTAAGTATCCCCACAAGAAATAATCTAGGGGTGTCAAATCAGGCGATCTGGCGGGCCACTCAATCGGCCCCCTTCTCCCTATCTTGGGAACAGCTCATCTAAATAAGCACGGACAGGTGTTGCATAATGGGGAGGTGCACAGAATTGTGAAAATTAAATTTTAAAATCTTCAAACATTTTCTTGAAATTTTTGTTATGTAAACCATAATTTTTCATGACGTATGTATGTAGAATGACACGCTCTTTCACATAGCATGGTCAAAATTAGGGGTTTCTATTTAAAAAAATTGACGATGACGTCATATCTCGAACAACGATAACGTCACAAATATAGGTCGTATGTCAAAAAATGCCTTTTTTAAAGACAAAATCGACATGCCAGGGGATTTTTTCGAAAACTTCTCAATTTCGATAAATAATGTCCTTGTTTACTGCTACTTTTGGTACAAATAAAAATGTACCTATTAATTATTAATTTCTGCCTATCAAAATAATGTAATTGGAAATAAAATAAAATGTGATATTATTAACGAGAACTTATTTAGAATTATAATTCCGGATTTTCTAAAGATGAAAAAACAAAAGACTTTTTGAATAACCACTACATTTGAGGAAAAAGGATATTTTTTAATATTCTAATAATAATTCCATATAGACGAAATAAATATCAAAATTTTATATTCAACAAATAATTTAATACAAATGATAATCGTTGAGATTTGGATTTCTTTTATTAATTCCTAAAAATTTAATGCTGATACTAAAATTTTCTATTTTTTTCTTCAGTATAACTTTATAAAAATTTGCATATTTATATATAATAATAATAATGCCTTTATTTCATACCAACAGAATATGAGAGTTACAAAATATAATCAAAATAGAATATATAATATGTGGAAATGAAAATCACGGAGCGAAATGGAGCGGATGTATATATACATAATATAACCGATAACGAAAAAACTGTCGAGTTTTGTATAGATGGCATAACAGATACGTTCTGTCAGCCCTAGCAGTATTGCCATGCCTTTTCGAAACACCCTGCATTCTTAACTATAAAACTATCTACTTTCTCAATTAGGTACTATACATGACGTATAGTACGTATTAGGCAACAAAATAGCCTTAACATCGCGTAAGAACTTTCTATTATGCAGTTTATACCAGGAAAGACTCCACCTATCATTCTTATATAATTAATCACAATGAAATTATCTGATAGATGCTCCTAGATAACCCAAACGTTGATATTTGAGTCCTAAAATAGACTTAGCGAACTCTTTGGGAGTTATTGCAGCAATAAAGTAACGCTGAAGTGGCTATTACAAACTAGGAATCCGAAGCTTTCTTACAAAGTAGTTCCTATAAGGGTCATTTAGATATTTATCTACAGCTGAAGAGAACCGTCTTGGAGATCAAATGAAATTAGCGATTGGAAATAAATGTAGTGAATAATTTTCTTTGAAGTAGCTTTTAATTCTCAGTTAGGTATGGTCGTACTTTGTTTCGTTACTTTGGTAGTTTATGATATAAAAAGTTATGGTATATGTGCATTAATCTTTTATATTAGTTGATCGTTGGACCGTGTTATATGGTGATGTTCTTGCATTATCTAATAGATAAACTTCTTTATAGGATTTACTAATTGAGGATGCTGTTTTTGATAAATAGGAAGTTCGTTGTTAGGGTAACAAATCTGCTGGAAATTGATGTAACAGAATAAATCTTTTGTTGACACTAATCCTGTAGATTTAGGAAACTGGTTAAATGGATAAAATGACAATAAATTTCATTCAATTTGTACTTGTTTCAGAGTAGGTATGTACCAAGATCTCTAAGCAGAGGAGGTTGAATACAAACTTGCGTCCAGTAGCATTATAGTATGTTTGATACAGGATGACGTCGATGGTATTTATTTTTGATTTTCGCCATCCGACTCAGTATTCTGTGTAGATATATGTTGCTAAACAGTACTATTACAATATTATTAACAGTTTAAAACATTTAACAAAGAATCTTAAACAGACAGTTTATTTTGTAACCTATAATTAAGTAGTTAGGTATGCCAAGTAATTCCGATGCTGCTACAAAATGAGTCAAGATTTCGACTCAGATATATTTACCTTATAAATAATAACTTTATGACTTACTTGCAGCATGAGCAAGTTATTCTTACTTGGGAACACCATATAGGTACAAGAAGCAACATATTGTATACCTCTAAAAAAGTTACAAGTTCAGGTACACAACTGAACGGATATAGTCAAATACCATATATTTTTTACCCTCTAACACCATAAAAAATAAAAATTCTTAACCTTAAAAATGTTATTGTAGCACGCTTCAGCCAATTTTGTTGTTATCTATATTAAAATTTTGTCGACGTAAAAAATATTTTCAAAAATGCCTTGTAACAAATTTATACATCTACATTAATCTCGGTTTTGAAAATTATAGGCTGAATACTTTTGGAAACATATTCAAATAAAAACTTCATTATTAGAACGTGCACCTCATCTGTACTTGGATCAGGAAAGAAAAGGAAGTTGCACCAATTTGAAGCAACAATAAAATCAGAATTTTTGTGACAAACATTATCTATTTGCTTAAGCAGTATTACATAGAAGAAACACAATATGAAAATAGGTATACTAATTGCCACAAACAAATAGTAAGTACATTTGTGTGTCTACATTTATCTTATTTGATTAAATAATTTAAAATTACATTGGTAACAGGAATTTCTGGTGACCATACCGGTCTTATTGTGGCTTTCGATTCTGGAAATTCATTTACTATCTCTTTAATTCTTTTTGCGCATGGTGTTTTGGAGAGCCCGTGTACTGATAGCAATACCTGATGGAACAGTCTTCAAAGGGCAATTGCACGATGTAGACTTAAGATTAAAGCAAAATATTGCTAAAATGATCTAATGATCTGTATACAGCACATTACAAGATTTATACCTGTAAGTTAAATCATTTCGATTGCATCTTAGCACCTTCCATTCCACTCTCTTCTTAATTATGGTTCTCTTGGGATACTATGGAAAGTAATAGGTTCGACAGTTTCTTTTTTCATTTTGTTTTACAAGTTACCACAATATAAAGATACCTATAATAGACGTATGTCGTAAAATTTAAAGAAAGTCGAATATTAGCTTTATAGTTGTGATGGGCTTGTAAATAAAACAGAATAATTGTATAATGTTTTTATAAGACATTATCATGACATGGTTCATTGGAATCGCATAGTTTGCTGTTGTTTGTTTTTATATAGAACTCTTAAAACACAATTACATAATTTTTATACAGCAAATATGTTTTATAAAAATGTGCCTGTTTCACGCTATGAGCTGCTGTGTTGATGCCAATAAGATGTTTATGCGGTTACACCCAGCAACTTTAACTCTTCAAAAATTAGTTACAGGAACACTCTTAACCACTGCTATAAAATATATTGTGTTACTTGGGCAGTGACGTCACTCGTAGTAGTTTGTAGGCGACCTTCTCTGGTGAAAGATTTTGGGTACCCATGGAGTTTAGGAGTCTGAATCAACGTATTACTAAAAACAGTTATATTTTCAGCTAATAATGCATACATCAGTCATTTTCTAAATCTTGGTTAAGTATTGTTATCGTACAACAAAAGGACACAATAACAGTCGTCGAGGTCGTAACGAAAACTAACCGAATCGTTAGACACATAAATCTTTTGTCTCATTAAATTGTCTCGAAATTAGTTTCCTGTCAAGGCGTTTTTAATTTTATATTTCCCCAATGTCTCTACTGAGGAAGTCTACTTGAACATACACGGTGAAACGTGCAGCACTTCGAGTTGAATCGAAGCTTTATGGGCGCCCACCAGGCCATAAAACCGCACTAAATCATCCTCTGTGCACGTCGGTCTGAGCCACAGAGGACCAAAATTGAATTTCTAGGAGGACTGCTGCATAACAAATTGAACAAAAAGAATTTGTGTAATATGTATGGGGTATAGAAATGTTAATATAATAATTGATGTAAAACGTCCAAGAGGAAGTAGAAATAATATTGGTACACTGAAAAAAATGATGAATGTAAATTTACCATGACTTTTTTATGCCCATACCTATCGTGGTAACTTTACTTACGATTTGTAATGTTACTAATGCTAAGAAACAAATTTACAATATATTTTTTTAAATTTTATGAAATATTAACATAATATGCTAGTCATCTGTAAAGTATTGTCGATGGAAGAGAAGACGAATTTAGCAATAAGTTATTATAGTATTAATAGACATATATTAAATATATATGTGAATTAGTAACAATATGAAAATAACTTTATTTTATGGTTTATTTGTTATCGAGTGTTTTTTCTTGTATGTACTACTACTACTACTGTATAAGTTGAAAGTGTCTTTGCACTATTAATATAGAAATTATTAAAGAATGCAATATATGAGAAAGTAAAAGTGAAAGACAAAAAATGAATAGGTACAACCGTTTGCAATAATAATACGCTTTAACATGAATTTTGCGATTTTTTTTAAACTGCTGACGTATTTATAATAAAATCTACTTTTAACATTGGTTCCTAGTTGTTTCACTCACCAATAGAGATTTAATGAAATTTCTACTCAGAACTGTCAGAAGTTCAAAAACTGTTTTGCAGCTATTGCATTTTTTTGAGTCGATTTTGCAATTTTTTTCATTCTTGTGACAAATAAATAAACGCATTGCATAGAAACGATTCTAAGACTTTCTAGTATTCAGCTGACAATCAATATTATTGATTAAGATAAATTTGTCAAATATGATCATTTTTCACCTGCTCTCACACGGTTTCCAGTCTCCTACTTTATCGTTTTGGTCGTGGTCGTGGATAAAACGTTGAATTTAACGTTTAATTTAATTTAATGTTCATTTTTTCACATTGGATTCAATAACAGTAACAGTAGCAACGACATTATATTACTAATGATATACTTTGTGAGGCCAAATAAACTGCTTGTTGCAGTTTTCAGGAAATTGTAGTTAGTTAAGCTGATTTTTTTTATTGTATTTGCAATTGATGGGAACCTCAAATTTGCTCTACCTTCATGTGCACCCATTGTACTTTTCGTTCGATTCTGCCAATGACCGGCCATCTAAATTTACCCGCGTTTCATTAAGTCTTAATTTAGTTCTGGTCTATGGGCGCACCGCTACGTCTACGTCGATGCGTATTACTAGATCGCTTTGACAGCGTTGTTTATTTAAAATAAACATTAATTAGACTGTCAACATCAATTCCTCCGGACGCATCCGAGGATTGGTCACAGGGCGGGCTGACAATCGCAGTCAAAATCGGCACTGACGGGGTCACGTGCGTGGCACGTGTGACGGACCTACGTAATGTTGTTATATTTAATGGGACTCGGTGGCCTTTGGTCCAACGAATAATACCTATTGTTAGGCGGCTGTGTAACCAGTACAATGGCGCAGGATTTGTTGTGATGCAGGACACTGCAATCTATGGTTATTCATGGGGAACGAATCATAGTTGCTGGGGTACAGTGCTGGGTCCGATGAACGATTTTCTGATGGAATGTTAGTAGTGTTTCGTGAAAATGGTGAGGTCATGGTGGCATTTGATGGGAAGTTCACAGATCTTTGATACCTATTTTCTATCAGCAAATTCAACTGATCTTTCCGTTATTATTATTATTAGTTAATGAAATTAATTTGTGGTTTTATCTAATAAAACAATTTGACGTAGCTGATGTTATAACTGTTACGGATCCCAACAAACATTTAAAGTTAAAATTACGTTAAGTTGACCTCTGAATTGGTCATAAACTTTTCATGACCAATTCCGCATAAGGAAAGTTTACCTATATTCGTTGGCCTTTTTCCATATGTGGGGAAAAAACTAAAGTAATATGGAAGTTAATAATTGGTCGGCAAGGATTTTATTCCAATAAGATAATTGGACCTAAATGAAATACGGACCAATTTTATGTTAAAATTTCAACACATTATTACCTTAATTATGCCCTTTATATAACCTACTTTTGCTAGAGAGAGACAACATTATATATTTGCTTATATATATTCTAATAGCAAACAGGGATAGGAAGAGAAAGAAAGAATATAAGTCAGGCTACAAAGCTACAAGAAGAGTAGGAGTTGGTATATGAGTATTTATAGATATTTAGATTTTAATATAATATAAAGTCTAGTTTGGTTTCTATTCAACAAATTGTACAACCCAGGAAATTTTTTCGTATAATGTGATGACCAAACATTCATAAAAATAACGTGCCTTATAAATATACAGTTTTACTATTGCTTCTTAATAATATTATTATCCTGAAACATAACCTAAAATAAAAACTGGATGTAGTTCGTGATTAAATGTGTTAATAATTTTTCGTCATAAATGTATTAAATAATATTATCTGTATTAACGTAATTTTAATGAGTAATCAATTAGAAATAATAAACAAAACATCTAGCGTTTGTTACAACATGGCCGCTCAAATAAAATCAACTTTGAAGTCAATTTGTCTGAAGTTTAACCTATAGGGCAGATTGCCTATGCCAATGTTGACTTCACAGCAAAATATTAACTTTGTGATTGAAATTTCCTCCAAATAAAGACATTTTATGGTAATTTATTACCAACTAAATTATTACTAGGTATCTACATATAAAATTCTAGTCTTGGATTTATGTGTGATTAAAAATTCAAATTAAAGCTAATGATATTATGTGTGTGTAATAACAAAAACAAAATAAATATTTTCGAACGGAATTCAATTCAAATTTCAATTTACATGCACTACTGAATTCATTTCAGACGATAACAGTGTTATCATATGGAATACTTATGATGTGTTTATCGATATATTATCATTATCTTGATATATATAATATATAATAATTTGCAGTGTTGGCTTCGATATTGGTAGGCGAAATATGAACCCAATAATTATTTTTTACAACTGAAATATTGTGTGGTAAGCCCCCTGTTGGGCTTTATCTTTTGATTTACTCGTACGACAGAAGTAGGTTTTTATTGCAGATCATCAAAACACAAAACAACTTCAACACCCTGTTGCATGACAATATCTATCTGAATACATATAATAAGGAGCTTGCTCTTTAAAAGATCCTTTTAAGAAACATTTACGTCGAAGTATTATTAATAAGTAAATTTGTACCATAATATAGAACAATATTTCTATTAGGTTAATTGAAATGATCAAATATTTCTTAGAAGTTATCAACAAAGTTGAATATATTTAATATTGTAATAAAAATACAACTTATTAAATTGAAGGATTTAATAAGGCAAAAATAACTAGTTATTACCTTATTCTTAACCACTATAGTTGAAGACAAAATAAGTTTTACAATTTTGTAAAAAAATATGCAAATATTTACCTATTATAATTATTTTAAAAAATCCCAGGATATTGAAGATAGATTTCAAGGCGAAATTAAGTAAATTATAAGTTCTTCTTACACGTTATTGGAATGTTAGCATTTGAAAACACAGAAAAGGTAAACAATATGTAATTTCGAATTGTATAAATTGACATATATTTCGTTTTACTTGGAAGTCATTATATTACTCTTAGTTAACAAATTTCTGACTAAAATTTTGGTATTATAAGATTTTGTACCATTGAAGACTATTTTTATGGCGAAATGTAGTAAATCTCGATCAATTTAGGTTCATTTTTCTTGTGCAGTAGTCTATTATGCTTAAATGTTAGTTGGGATATAATAGGGTATCGTGTAAGATATTCTACCCTGTTGATTGGTACATTCCTTATACTAGTTGAGTGATTCGTCTGGTACCTACTTTGGATAAGTTGTAAATCATCTTGTATAACTAGAAGCTTGTGTGTTTCAAAGAAAGTAAACATTTGGGAATACAATTTGACGACAGTGCAATCATCCATTGTATTTCTAATATTTGGGAATTATTTTTTATTATTTGTATTCCTAATAATATTCATCAGCTAACAAAACCTTGAACAAATTTATTATGTCCACGTATTTTTTAAATTTATGTACTTAGAAATTTGTCGCAAGGGAGAACCCAAAACCGCCAGTCTGTCTCTCTCTAAAATGGATTCAGGAAGTACCTCAGTTAGTTCTTGCCGTTATTTTGTTAATTAATTTTCCCTCCCTTGGTAATTGCAGGAATAGCGTCGGTTCATATTTGTCCCTGGACGTACGTTGTGTAATTGTCACAGTGTTATTCGAAAGCAAAACGATCTATGTGCCTGAAAAATCGTATTTCGCAATTTCGTATTATATCCTGCTGAAACTTTTATGATATCCGCAAAACTTTAATGAAATCTCCTTTACATGTTCGGATCGATACGTTATTGCTATGTTCTGCTTATGTTGAGATTAAATTGATAAACTTTTAAGTAATCTTTCTTTGGTTAGAAATTTATAATATGAACAGTTAAATTACTCCATTTTCCGTATATTTTACAGCATCACTTCATTATTACTAACTAGTCCTCAGAATTTATAATATTATTTCATATTTCCAGATTGAAACTATTTTTTTTTGTAGTTTAGACAATCATATATTAAAGTAACGCATTATTAGCTAAATAAACAATATTATTCCACAATTACTAATTTATTATGTAAAACTCAATACATTTCTGCAGTTTTCGATGTTGGAAGTCAAGTTGATGTCATATATACAGACTTCTCTAAAGCGTTTGACAGGCTCGACCACTCTAAGTTGTTAAATAAACTTAACAACGTAGGCCTCTGTACTGGTTTATTAAAATTATTTCAGTCATACCTCTGTAATCGATCCCAATATGTGCAATATCGTGGATTCAAATCTGACACGTTTCTCCAAACATCAGGTGTTCCTCAAGGGTTCATACTTGGACCTCTTCTATTTGATATATTTATTAACAATATTGCGGAGGATCTTAATATACAATACTTATTATACGCTGATGACGTAAAATTATTTTGTCAAATTAACTCTGTTTTGGACTGTGAGAATCTTCAGAATAACCTTGTTTCACTTAACGACTGGTGTAGCAGAAATATGTTGCCTCTTAATATCAGCAAGTGTAATGTTATGTCGTTCCATAGAAAAAAAGTACCTATCATGTTTGATTACATGTTGCAAGACAGCATTCTCAAGAGGCCTGATAGCATTAAAGACTTAGGTGTTATTTTTGACTCTCAGTTGAGTTTCTTACAGCACATCCACAGTTCCTTATCCAATGCATACAGGAGTTTGAGATTTATTTTACGAAACTCTAAAGATTTCAGGAATCAGTCTACTTTGCGATTATTGTATACAACTTTTGTGAGATCCAAACTTGAATACGGTTCAGTTATATGGAATCCAATTTATATTACATATACATCATTACTGGAAAGAGTCCAACGAAGATTTTTTAAATCTGCCACATATATGTTAGATGGAGTTTATCCTACTCAAGGTACTCCACAGGAATTATTTTGTGCCCGTTTTAATCTACAAAGTCTTGCCAGTAGACGTACCATGCATGGTATTATTTTATTATATAAAATAATCCATTTTAAAATTACGTGTGAAGGCATTACCAAAGATTTATTATTTAGAGTTTCCAGATTGAACTCTAGGAATTGTGATTTGTTTATGTTACCCTTTGCCCGTACAAATATGTTGTTAAAGTCGCCTTTGTATCAAATGCTGAACAATAGCAATAATATGGAGGGTTTTGACATTAACTTTTGTGGTGTACGTGATATAAAAAAGTATTTTCAATAGGTGCGTGTGTATATTCCTGTTTCTTTTTATTCATTTTTATCTTGATTAGTAATTTTTATTTGTTTTTTAATTCTTATGTTATTTTTATATTATCTGACAATTTAACTTTCAGGTATATTATTTTTTATTTTTACTAGTTTTTAAACTGTTTTTATTTGTCTAGACTTTTATACTACTCATATTTTATTTTATACAATCGATTTTTAATATGTAGGTATCTTTTTAGGTATTTTTTTTCTCTTACTGTAACTTTTCTAGTTTAACTGCTTATCCTTTAAGTGGGTTATACCCGTTGGATATTTTAAGAGTAAATAAATAAATAAATAATTATTAAAAATTCCCGAAACAGGTCGATTTTTGATTTTATCACAATTTGCTTCAAATTGGTAAATTATTTACAAATGAATAAATGTACTAAAAATGAAATGAAATTATGTATTGTTATTACAAAGTTTGACCTATTAAAAAACACCCTAAACACGTTTATTTGTGATCTTACGTCTCAGCCATGCATTGGCTGAAGACGACGTTGACTGAAGAACTGGATTCTACACATATATGATGCACCAAAATAATCAAAATAACAATTTCATTGCTAACGTTTTATTTTCCGACGAGGCAACGACCACAAATGGTCAATGTGTGATTTGGTATTGTGAGAAATACAGTTATTATTGGTCCATATTTTTTGATGAAAATTTGACAGGAGCATTGTATCTGAATCTAGTAAGGTATAACCTTCTATTAAATTTTTATAAACACCTTTGGTATTGCTACCCAACCTGTACCAATTTGAACAACTTGTGATATATTTTTGGAATAAGTTTAGGAGGTGAAATTCGGAAATGGGGGAAAAATGAGGTGTTCCATTTAAAAAAACCGATGATAACGTTATTACTCGAAGGTAGGTCATCTTGTACACTAAATTATTATTTGAAAAAACAGTAAATTAAAATCAAAACTCGACCTGTTTCGGGAATTTTATTTAGCTAATAATGAATGTATATATTACTTTATGGACGCACTGTATACTGCGAGGGCATTCACACTGCATCATTATTTTGTGAATAGTGCTTCTGCTTCTCGTGCATTGACTTGGTTCCGCCAATATTCTTACAAGATCAAATTGGACTCTCAAGAGAATAAAATCACTACACATAACAACCTTGTTAGGAAATAAAATTGTCGCCTTTATTTACTAATATCAGTTCAATATACAATAACATTAAAAATTACTTATTCTTAAGATATGTTTACTTTTGTATGGAAAAACGTTTCTTAAAATAAAAATTCAAGAACGTCTGTTATGCTTAATAACGCTTCAGTGCGATCGCCAAAACCTTTACCTCCATCACTGTCTCTTTATGAAGGAGATGAGAACAGTATTTGATTTCAACGTCAAGATTGCGCATATATGTTCCTATTAAAATTTCTAAGAATTGTTATAATTTTATGCTAGGGTAGTTCACTCTAAACCACAAACAGATATTTCATTTACTTTATGGATACCGACTTTTTGGTTTTATTGTTTGTCAAAATCAAAACATCGCTGCTAAGACTGACGCTTCAAGACTAGCTTACTGAGTGGCATTCACTGAAATGTAAAATAGTAACTGCTGCTTGATAACTAGAAAATGTAATCTGTGTATCAGTTCATGTTTTTATTTTATTGCTATTTACGAGGTATAATGATAAGCTCAATAGTTCTTTATGCATCCAGTTTCTACAAAGTAGTGGGCTCTTATCGTGGCCTGTGAATAGAAAATGTTTCACGTTTGAGGAGTTTTATCATCAGCTGCAAATTGTAGAAGTATGACAATGTTGCATATTACACTAATAAAATAAAACGATATCATTTGTATTCATAACAGACAAGAAAATTCCTCAGAGTAACGTCCTCAAGTGACATAAGACGAAGATGGGATAGAATTTCTAATTCGCTTTTATTTTTCGCATATGTTTTCTAATGATCTTGGCGCTTTAAATAGCCTTATTTCTGATTAATTTAAGCTGCTCTATACTTCAAATGTTTGTTGGTCATTTTTGTGCGATATTGCAGAAGAACAACTGACAATTTAAATGATTTATTTGCGCTGTATATATATAAATACAAAGTAACATAAACTTCCTCTTTTAATTGCTCCGCAACTGTTAATTACATCTATAAAGTATGTAGGACAAATGTCGTTCACATATTTACGATAAACAGTCTAGAAAATGTATTATGTTTCAGTTGAAAAAAAATTGTGTCCATAAAATTCAACATATGTTTTTTATTGGTTTGTCCTTTACCTACTTTAAATGTTAAGGAGAATGATCATTCTTTTAGAGTATTTATAAACGTATTTGCTCGAAAACCAGATTGTCTATGTAAATATTCTTGGTATATTCGAATTGTTTTTGCATATTCCTTGAAAGGCCATAATTGTTTTCCCATTAAAATTACGAATAAACGTTTGCGACTTCATTATATAATAATTTTAATACGGAGATTGTATATCATTAAACGTCGAAAAAACTTGGAGCTTTTCTGAATAACATTTACATATTAATGATACAAATAGTCTCAGCGTACCATTCCATAAATATAGCTCGATTTCAGAGTAATGCGACTTTTCGTACTTGAAAAATGAGGTATCGCTAATGCAAAGTAATATATTATGAGGAGAATTCTAAGAAAAATATGCGCTACCTTTTTAGCTGATGGAAAAGGAATAACGAATATATGATAAAATTCATTATTCAGAGTTTCCTTGGCTGTAAATATAAATGAAGTGTAATGGATTCGCGAATAAATTATTTTCAGGTCAGATATTACAAATTTCATTCTCAATTCTCTTAAAGCGCGTTCAGAGAGACAACTAACTACTTCCAATACTTACTACACACAACTTCAAATAAACTGAGTACTTAGAAATTTAAAAACCAGCAAATGTATGACATTTTTGACAAAAAATTTTAAATCAAAAAGAAGTAACAAAGCAAGTTCTCTACTTAATAGTCGGTATGACCTCCACCACGTTCCAATAGAATATTGACACATCTGTGCATTGAGATAATCAAGCGGTTAACGATTTCTTGCGGAATATTGTTCCATTCCTCTTCTGCCGCCACGACTAATTCATCTGCAGGCTGAGGTGGAGGGATATGATTGTGAATGGCTCTAGCAATTAAATCCCACATGTTTTCAATAGGGTTCATGTCAAGAAAGTTGGCTGGCCAATCTAATCTATTGATATGTCCTGCTTAAAGAGTCTCTTGAACCCTTCTTGCGCGGTGTGGTAGAGCGTTGTCGTCCATAAACACAAAATTTTCATCTAATTCATAACGTATGGGCGTAATAACTTGTTCGATGTAAATTTGACTGGTCATATTCTGTGGTATGCGAATTAATGCGGGTGAACATTATTCCACCCCAAAACATTACTGTACCCTCTTCACACGGAGCAACTTCACGGGGAAAATGAAGTCGATATTGACGACCTGGTTCTCTCCAGACTCCTTGTCGATTGTCATCAGTAACCAGCCCAATTCCGGTTTCGTCTATAAATAAGACCCACCGCCACTGGCGTAAAAGCCAACCACTATGTTCTCGCGTCCACTGGAGACGGGCAGCACGATGCCTTGGAAGTAGAGTGGGGACCCGTAATGATCTTCTAGCACGTAAATTTCCATTGTGGAGTCGTCTTCCAATAGTAAGTGTCGATATAACACGGCAAAACGTACCTTGAAAGAGGGCCCTAAGAGCTGAAGCTGAAGATGTGCGGTGTCGACGGGCATATCGCCAAACTGATCAGATTTGTAAAAACATTGGTAATAAAGTAAAGGTTCATGGTCGGCAATTTTTTATTGTCTTTTTTGTTCCCTTAGTACATGTACTTTTTTACCACATTAAGAAAAACCATTAGGTTTAATCGAATCATTTTATATACAGGGGGTCCAAGACTTTTGACGTTGTGTGTATTTTATTACACATACTAATATTGTTATGTATTCATACACTTTCAACTCTCACCCTTGGCGTGTAACCGGTTCATGACTTTACACATTCAAAGGAAGCACATTTAAAACTGACCCATTTAAATATATTATGTGATGGGATACCGTTCTGAAACACCTTTCAGAATAATGCGTTTGCCGAATGAATTTTAATGGACGCTGCGTCCATTAGGTTTACCAAAAAGGGCAAATTGTGTATGTAGGATGATGATGATGCAGGAATATTTACTGCTAATAACTATAGATGGCAGTCTAGATTAAAATTGATTACGAAGAGGCTGATAATCTCTATAAGTGAGCGTTCAAAGAGTTTTTATTGGGAATAACTTAATTAAGTATAACACTTTAACGTTCAAATAATTTTATTCAACATACAGCAACAAACAATCGGAAGGTATGGCTCGTTCCATGCAAGCAATTTTTAATAATACTAAAAATCTTACTTACTATACTATTGCTCCTTATACCGAGCGAATACCAATCTATCAACATTTCAGTATCGCCACACACTGGTTCTTTATATCTTTAATAAAAGCAGCACTATGTACAAGTGTGACCAAATTGATTATACAATCAACACAAATTATTCTATAAAAGCTGTAAGAACATTTATAACGCAATCTTTTCTCCACAATATTCCTATAAGTGTTCTATAAGTGTAAAAGGGCACCAGAATATAAAACAAAAATGGGACAGTTTTGTTTATTTCATTATAGACGAAGCTTCTGATGCTTGTGGGCGTTCAGTAGCTAATTTTTAAATGCAATATTTCGAAAACAAAGGTGGCTTAATAAATTTCACTTGTTTTTTGTTTTCTTTTTAGTCATTAGCAACGTAAGGTTAATAAATTACCTATACGTACTTTGAAAAGTAATTGTACATTTTATGTTAATAATAGATCCCCGTAGGTGTGATATTTGTATTAATCAAGCTCCCAAAATTAGGTAACATTTTCTATATTTATGTTTTAGTAAAACAAAAAAAAAACTATTGTGAAATTCAAGTAGGTACACAGTGCAGTTAAAACACTCTAAATTGGGACAACTATTTTTAATCCAGTCCTGATCTCTATCCTGAGCGAGAGAGACACAACAAGCTTCAAGGACAAATTTTCTGTGTTTAATACTTCAAAGGCGCCGCCGTAGAGTCTGTGAGCCGATTGTTATTTAAGCTATGGTACCATGCTGCGACATATTTTCTGTAAACATATTAATATGTACATTCGTAAACTAACTACGGTCCTGTTAACCTCCGCGCTGCACTATCTCTACTTATAATAGTCTTAAAGGAGTCTGAGGAAGCTATAAAGCAAATAAACCTATACAATATACTCTATAACAAATGCCTACAATCGTTCTATGAAAAAAAATTGAGAGTTCTTCAGTTTTATAATTTTGCTCTAAAAAAAATTCTTATCGCTTTGTAATACAGGGTGTTAAAAAAAGAGTGTAAAATATTTCAGGAGGTAATAGTATGAACCAAAATAAGCAGAAAAGTCTTAATAAACATATGGGTCTGCAAGGTAACGGTTGCGGAGATATGGACCACTATTCGTTTCTCAAACATTTTATTTTATTAAGAATAAACCGACAAGCTTTTAACAAACAAAAAACAAAGTTGCAGAAGATGTTCAAAATGCCCTCCATCCAGCAGGCACAGCATTTCCAAGCAGGCACGACATCTTCATCTCAACGATATTCGAACTCTTTCGAAAACACCCTCCTTGGTTTGGATTTCTTGACACTTTTGATTAATCCGTAGCTGCAGCTCTTCCAGGCTATTTACAGGAGTACCATACACTAATGTCTTCAAATATCCCCAAACAAATCGGTTTGGTAAAACAACAGGACCTAGAAACCTCTCACCTACAATACCCATCCAAATGTTTAATAAAAAACGTGCCTGATGTCCAGATTCTAATAGAGCATGAGGATTTTCGTCGGCTCAAATATGCGTATTGTGACAATTAAACACTTCATTTCTTGTGAACCCGGCCTCATCAATAAAAAGAATATTTGTAAGAAAACGAGGGTCTTCAGCATCATGACGTAGAAACCAGCGGCAAAAAGCCAAACGTGCTTGATGATCGTTTATTGGATTTAAGACCTGTACTCGTTGCACATGGTATGGATAAAGCAGTTGCTCGTGAAAAATTCTCCAAACAAGAGGACCACTAATTCCTACTGCTGATATTCTCCGCACACTCGTACCTGGATTTTGCTCTACCAGTGCTAGAATTTCTTCTTCTGCTCTAGGAGTAGATACCGACCTTGGTCTTCCGGATAAATGGCACTGTTTGCTCAAGGAACCGGTATCACGCAATCTTTGGTGAATTCTTCCAAACATGCGTTGTGAAGGAATCTGGCGATTTGGATAAGCGTCAACATAAAGACGTCGCGCTTCGGTGGCGTTCCCATTAGCACGACCATACATGAAATGCATGTCTGTTAATTCTGCGTTAGAGTAACCAGCCATAGCGAAAGAAAACTTGTGCACTGAGAACAATTGTCAAATACGTACTGTTTATTTCACTAAACATCAACCAACTATTATAAGAAAATACACAACGTTTTTGCAAAATAAAAAAAGGGGCAAAAAAACATGAAACATTCCATATCTCCGCAACCGTTACTTTGCGGACCCACGTTTATTGAGACTTTTCTGCTTATTTTCCTTCATACTATTACCTCTTTAAATATTTTACACTCTTTTTTTAACACCCTGTATAGCAGTTCTAACTAAATTGTGTTATTTACAACATTTATAATAGCAAATGGCATTTCCGGTTCTTCTTAAGACATCTAAAACACTGTTTCGCATTATAGTCAGGCAAGTGTGCTGGTTGGGCAGTTTTTGTAATAATAAATACTCGTACATATTACTTTTAACTGCACTCACTTTATTTTTGCTCTAGCTGATATACCTAATTTTAAATAAAAAAAGCATCTCCCGTGTCGTGTGACTGTGAACTGGTAGCTTTATTATTCAGCTCCTTTGTACCTCCTTAATTTAAACGAAGCGTTCACTCATTAAATATTTTAATGAAATGATATGAAGTACCTAAAGAATTATTTAAATTAACGCAGCTTCAATATTAATACCGTTTTAATTAAGGTAATGTTTATGAGTTCGCGTCTGGCGTATAATGCGCCACAGTTTTCAGGTGAACAGGCCCATTTTCTACCCCGTTAATGTAAGAATCTTGCGAAAAGTATCTCTGACATGCGAAATAATAATGCACTCTAGAGATTAATTCAAACGGCGCGGAATAGCACCGCAGCACGACTACTCCTCTTTCTTCATATTGGCGTTGTCTTGTGAAAACAATTCCCACTTTTAGTTATTCCGCGTCTAAATTACCTCTGCGATATACATTTTCACGATAGAGTACACACCGGATGAAACTATCGCCGCACGAAGAAATTCTAAACGATATTTTATTTCCAACTGCAGTTTGATCACGATAGTAGCCTAATTTGGCTCAGGCATTCTTAGGGTACAGACAGAGTGGAAGCAGGTTGTTCGCTTATCGGCAACTCGCGCTTATCGGCGCTGTTTTCTCGCGCCGAGACCGCACACAGTAGAAGCTGTTAAAAACGGGAAGAGACAGAAATTTATTCGGTACGTCTTAGGCAAAATATGGCAATTTGACGATGAAGTGATCGTGAATTCTATAGTTACTAAGTCAAAGAGAAAACAATTTAGAGTATACCCTACTGATGGCAGTAGAAGAAATTATGAAGAATTCAGCATTTATTTCAACTTTAATAAATGTCAAGGAAAGTTCTTTTCAATATACAAGGATAACACAGGAAATCTTTTACGGCGTTTTAGATAAAGTGAAATGCTGTACAATGAAAAACCGGTGTAATCTACATAAGCAAGCTATTCTATCGGAAAAAAGACTTCTTATTACTTTGACGTAAGCAATTTTTTTACTTTAGTTTAAAGGTACCTATTTAAGAAAATTCAAATCAATTTTTTTTAAAACTTCTATTAATAAAGTCATATGTATAGTTGCAAGATTTCATACAACAAATGTCTAAGTTATAAATTAATTTAATTAAATTTTCTAACGAAAAAAAGACATAGTTGGCATAATCAAATTATTAAATGATTTTAAAAATTCACTTTTGAACAAAATTATATCAACATATAATTAGCCACCTTAATAAAACATGTTTTTGAAAACTACTACATTATTAATACACAGAATATCCGGAATATAATAGAGGTTTTCCAAGATACGCTTAAAACTGTAACCCATTGGAACTTACGACAACATTACATCCATTACCTGCTGCTGCTAACCTCAAATTATTTTAGGTAGTGATGGTAGCAGTGTGGCTAATGCCTTTCGCTTTTTTTTGTACCTAGCGCTTGTTTGATATTTGCGTACATAAACAAAAATAGAATAATTTATAGATCAGTTAATTTGTGGCGAATCTAGACAAAACTTTCTGGCTACCAGACGATAAACGCTTTTCATAAGCAACGACATAAATTTTAAACACTTGAAAACGTAAATTTTATTCATAAAAAAGTAACAATTCTGAGGTATGTAAAATAAAATACAATTGATTAAATTTTATACTTAAATTAAATGTTCGAATTGCCATCCACAAACTTTTTGACAATGCGCAAATCTGTGAAGAAATTCTTCTTGCACATTATGAATGATTTCTGGGGTAACTCTGCGTATTTCGTCCCGAATGCGATTTTGAAGTTCTTCTAAATTACGTTTACGGTTTATTAATGTACACTTTTGACTTCAAGTATCCCCATAAAAAATAGTCAAGAGATGTAAGATCTGGCGATCTTGCAGGCCATTCTATCGGTCCGCGTCTGCCGATCCACCTCCCAGGAAAACAGTTGTCCAAAAAATCTCGTACAGGGCGCGCATAGTGCGGACGTGCACCGTCTTGCTGAAACCATATGGTATCGTCAGGAATGTCAGGGTCATTATCGTTAGGAAAAATTACTGCAAAGGCTGAAACAAGGTCATTTTCTAGAAACTCTAAATATCTTTGTCCTGTAAGGGTTCCTTTAAAGAAGAAAGGCCCTACTATTCTGTCGTCAACTATTCCAGCCCACACATTTAATTTCTGAGAGTAAAATTTTAGTACTGTCTGATAGAGAATTAAACGATCTTTCAGAATGAAGGAAAAAAATATGGTGTTGCCATTTAAAAAAAAATCGATGACGTCATTACTCGAAAACAAATGATATTTAAAAATCGCATTTTACGCTAAAATATGTATTTTTTAAATTAAAAATCGACCTGTTCGAGGATTTTTCCCAAAAAATAATTGTTTCGTTTTTATTGAATTTATTCCATACTTTTGGCGCATACTTCATTCATTTGAATGAAGTTTAAAATTTTAAGTATATTAATATACTTCAATACAGATTAGATGTTTTCCGTGTAAGTTTGTTGTTCATCCACTAACGCGACTTTCAGATCATTGACAGTCAATTGTTTTATTATTCTGACACCCTTGTATTACGTAATATCGAAAGTGCAGGTAAATATAAATGGCAAAGGCTTCCAAATGGCGAAAACACAAAACTACATGAAATAAATATTTATTTAGAAGAATTTATGTAGAAGAATGTTTCAGCCTAGGTATATCCTAAAATGTTTTTTAGTTGACTGCATGCAACACTTAGAATGTCACAAAAAAATATTATACAGAATATTTTTGTTGTAAATACTAAATATTGAAAGTACAATATAATAAAAATTTTACTGACGTAGAAATTTTGAATATTCAAAATTTAAATTTCTATGCATTTCTATAAACATCTTTAATATGTCTCATCGCAAGATAGCTATATTTCTGTTTTATGAAAAGAGCTCTAAGAAAGCCATTTACACTAAGTATGTTTATTACATGTATTTATATCGGTTGCTGTTGATTTTGTCCTATACAGGGTGAATCTTAAATAAGTACAAATATTTTAACCAGCAGTATAGTTTTGTGTGTAGAACACATAATTAATAGTTTTTTTACAAAAAAATCTGAAATAAAAAAGTGAAATTTTAAATAAATTTCGTAATTTTTCAGTAGAAAACTTGTTGAGGACCGCTGGCCTAGACCGACCCTTCATACTTTTATGAGTCATAGTGCTGCAGACTGAACGTGTGGTTCACAGTGTTGCCAGTATTACACAAATGTCTTTTCTTCAAGGAAGAAAAAATCTCAACTTTTAGCGAATTTTGTCAAGTGTAACATTTTATATTATTTTTTATTATCAAACTGTCATTGACTGTCATGACAGATTATCGGAAGCCCAAGTCAAACTTGTTAACCCCACATAATGCATGAAAATAGCAATAAAATTTGCTAAAAGTTGACATTTTTTCCATTTTAAATAAAAAACGCGTGCATAGTTTTTCGTTATTCTTCATAAAATAACTTAAGGAAATTGTGTTTTGTGTCCCTTTCTAACAGTGTACAATGACATTTAACTTGTGAAATGTGGATTACTGATTAAATAGTTAATTTTTTAACAAACAGGTAAGCTTGTGTGCACGTTTATGTATAATTTTTGAACATTGGACATAGTAATATCACGTAATATCTTCCTAAATATTTTACGGTAGTATTGAACTTGCGGAAATTCATTTTTAATCGTTGAAGTATAGTAAGGTTAGTTCAGATGTTAAAATTTATGTTAATATTGCTGCGTATCATACTACATACCCAATTTTACTGTACTTATGCTTAAAACAAGTATTTTTAAAATAGAACTATTACGTTAAAGGAAACGTAATATTTATATTGGAGGAGATATGGCAACCTCGCAACAAATCATATGTTTCATTACGTTGTTGGATGAAAAATCAGCCAGCGGTCCTCAAAATGTGGGTATTTTTTAAAAAAATTAATATCTCCGTAAATATTAGAAATTTTTAAAAATGGCTTTCACTAGACTGATTTAAATGACGAACTACACCAGCAGTTAAAATATTTGTACTTATTTAAGATTCACCCTGTATACGAGTAAGTCATCAAAAAGCTGAAAATATTATTAGATTTCTGTCCGTTTTTCTACACGAGATCAGCGCGTACAAATAAATTTGAATTCTGATAAATGCAGCCTCGCAGGTACAATTTTCAAACCATATAAGCGCGGATTGGCGCAGGGTACCAGTAAGCAGAAAACCGCTTCCACTTAAGTTTTCAATGTACAAATTTGCTGGTGCCGACTGTGAAACTAATTTTCTTGAAAAGACTTTAAGTTATCAAAAACTGGGGTGTATCATTAGAAGCACTATAGTTTTTTTATATAAGTGGTGAAAAAATTATGAACATCGTCGTTGCTTTACAAATGCGATATATGTTACGAAAAATATAATTGTCAAATAACGTCCAAACCATCAAAAATCCGATTTTAAAAAGTTCATCCCTACTGATAAAAGTTGTACAAGTCCATTTCAAATGTCCAAATCGTCCCTCTACAAAATGATAAAGGTTCAATTTAGTTATACCATCTTTAAAGGAAACGGCATAATTGAAAGCCTATTTTACTCCCCTATTATAATACGGTTGATCTGCTTTATTTTACTTAATAGCAGCTTGTCGAGAAATGTAATTACCTTAATTTAAATATTATAATAAGCTGCTGGTTACGTTTCTTTCACGGAGTTTGTGTACCATGTCATGAATATGTTAATTTCATGTTTTATTTGGCATGTCGCATAGTAATCTAGGTAGACATATTAACTAATTCAACTTGAATGATCGTTTACGAATAGGATAAGGTAATAATATCTACGATATTATCTCATCGTGCTTATAATTCTGTTTTGAAAAGGTTTTGGAACAACGAAACGTTTAATTTGAATCAGGATTATGGGATATCGAATATTGATTTCAAATTTTGTTGACAGGATGCGCTGAAGAATTAAAATACAAGTGAATAGATCATTTGGAATGAAAATGGTTGTGTAATCACCCCTTAGTCGACTAGTCCATTGAATTCTTTCAATGGGCGACGTTAATCTATTGGAGTGTAGAATTTTATTCCATTGTGGACAGATGAACCTTCATTGTCAATTTTGCTAGTCGTATGTCGAGTTTTTTACGTAGGAGTAATTCGAATTTGCGCGGCATTGTGATATAGAATTTCTAAAACGTAATCATGTCCCTGTTTATATAGATTCCTACTACAAAAGTTTGAATTCCGAATTTTTATTGTAAAACGGAGGACAATGGAAAACGAGCAGTTTAGTTGAAATCTAAATAAAACTTATTTCATATGGTTTTTGCTAAAGGAATATAAAGCATAAAGAATTGTAAATAGATAATAATATATTCAGGAATTTTAAGGGGAATGAATTCCGACTCAAATTTATTTCACTGCATTCTAAACTTATGCTACTTCTATTTTATATGCTCAACGGATATTTAATGTTTCTAGAATTTGTAAAAATTTAACATACATACATACAATTTAATTATTCACGGACACCTTCAGTTATTGGTCATCTTGAAGCAATTGTAACAGCTTCAGGATATTCAATAAATAACTCAGTAAATAATATTTCTTATTTGCGACAGTTTATTTCCCAGTCATAAGGACTAAGAAAAAAATTCATACCGTTTTGCAGAACAATCCGGGATTTCTTGACTTTATGCCGTAGAGTAGATATTTTTTATGACAAAGTAGTACATTTTTCTGAAACCCTAAATGTGCCATCCATGTAAAATTATATATACTTGAAATATGCCTCATTGACCTTTGTGGACGTTGAACACACGTTTTCGAAACTGAAATGGACTATTAGTGACAAACGTCATAGCCTAACACCTGATAGCGTCCTAATTATGCCCTTGATAATGACGTCATCTGCGAACGAACTGCGGGCATTACTTATTAATATAGTCTGTTTAGAAATGAAAGAGAGTAATAAAAGCTTATTATGTATGCAAATCGTAAATAAATGTAGTACTGGTGCTACCAGTATTCAATATTTTTATATTATGTATTATCGGTATAGATGAGGTGTACTTTTAAAAAAACTTTGTGTGACCGGGTTGTACTAAATTGTAGCAGGTAGCTAAAATTTAATCCCCGACAATCCGTCTTTGTCTATACCGCTTCAATTTCTCGGTCCATTTCTCTTATAAGTAAACAATATAAAAACAGCATTTTAAAACTAGAGGCTACTTAAAGCATCATAACCAGGTTAAGAGGATTTTTAGTAATTCAAATAAAATTATTCAATATTACTATCAAAATATTTATTTAAATTTAATAAATAGACTTTTATTCCACGCAAAAATATATGTATTTTGAAAATTCAAATTATGGTGAGTAAATGTAGTGTTGTACAAATGTATAATAAAAAAAATAAAAAAGTAGATATATTAAAATTCTTCCTCTGAATATTCTGATGAATTATCTTCGTCTCGTCTCATCTTTGCCTGTTATCTGCAGTTACTCGTTCCAAGGAATTTTTTAAAAAAATTTTCACGTCACTTAATTTAAACGTCATATTATTTTGTGCTACATCTAATTTTACCTGCGCCCAGACTAATTCGATTGGGTTAAGTTCACAGTGATAAAGTGGTAACCGTAGTACCGTTATTTGGCGATTTGTTGCAAGTATACAAGTTCCTTTTTCACCATATTTGTTTCAAAAGAAATGTTTTTTCCGGATAACCATTGAATTATATCGGCTTTCCTCCAAGCAGACGTAGGCGTCCGCTCGGTCTGCCGTGAATGGTAACTGGCATTATCCATGACAATTACAGATCCCGGAGGAATAAGATCCAACATCTGTGTAAAATATTCTTCGAAAAACATCTGCGTTCATGTCTTCGTGATAGTCACCTGTTGTTTTAGATTCAAATAAAGGTAAACCGCCATCTACAAAACCACTGGGCACTACCTATATATGTCACTATTAATCTTCGCCCTTTACCTGAAGGTGCCTTGAACTCTGTTGAAAGTCCATCCAAAAATGTTTGTCGAAAACTTTTTATATTTTTATCTTGCCATACTTTTGTTACAGTATATCCCTCGTTGACCCAAGTTTCGTCTAGATAATAAATATTCCTCCCTTTGTCAGGAAATTTTCTAATTGGTCTTAAGTAGGATCTTCGCCAACAAATAATTTCATCTTTATCGATAAGAACTGACTTCCTGTTCTGCTTTTCCCAGCAAAAATTCAACTCTCGTAAGACGGCCCATAATTTGTTTCTACTGATTTTTGTCGTCTGAAAGTTTACTTAAAATTTTGTTTAGCGTTGGTATTTTTTTTTTAATAAAATGAGTGTACTTTTCTGCGAATGACATTTTTGAAGAAATCATCTATAACGACTTTTGACCTCCCTGTAGATGATTTTGGGGGATTTACAGTATCTTGTTCATTTTTTGTTTCTCGATTTTGCAATCCCTGTCATTTTGGAACACTTTTCCACGATGTCGTCAACACTATTGGTAGGATTTTGGAGTTTCAATGCATTAAATACGTTTAATATAATAATCTTCTCATTCTGAGACAGCACACATCTTTTCACGCGTTTAGCAAGTACGTAATCTGATAAGCTGGACATTTTACCCAAACAATATTATATCCACTGGCACAATAGTCACTAAACACAAGTCGAATTTTACTCTACTGCACTAGGACGTCTTCGTATATTCAGCTCTAAGACTGGATTGATCTGTCACAATACACTGGCTCCTGCCCTATGATGTATCCAGTAAAATATACTAATGTACACCCATTACCTGTTAGCATAAGTGTTACCCGATAATTACCTGAACTAAATATTACCACGCCTATGGCCGGTTCTTATCTCGGAGTTTTATTACACTCTTTCATTTCCAAACAGACTATAGTTCATTTAAGGTAAGTGGATTGTCTGGTATTATTATTTGCGATACTCTACAAGTCGTCGAGAAATTTAAAATAAACGATGATTAGCGTATTTAACAGCCATACGGGATACTCAAACTATCACTAATTATTATCGATTACCTGCAATTAGTAATAAATATAAACTTCCTTAATATTTTTCTTTTAAGCGCAAGCATGCCATTCTGTTCTTACAAATACAGGCAGCTGCGCCAATTAGATAATATAAGGAGAGATATTTTTAAACGATTTCTTCTCTGAATACTTCCAGGAATGGCCTGTTATATAAGTTTTTATTAGCTAATGATGATGATATTTAGTTCCTGAAGTAAAAATAGATTGCACTGTTCAATACATGCGCAAGAATTTCGTCGATACTATGAGTCTATGAATTTATAAAAAATGCATTTTTTAAAGGTAACACAGCATAATTTCGATTAAATACATTCCTCTAACATGTCTACGTATTCCTTAGAGGCGTCTGATATATGATTGTGATTCATACAGCACCAGGCTTATGATTTATTCATAAAAAAAAGAAACAAACGATAATAAAGCAGATAGTTGAAGATATTTTAGTGTCAATAAAGTGAATATAAAGTATATATTTAATATTAATAGCACTATATTGTCACAAACACATTTTTCATTTTAATAGGCGAAAGATAATAATGTTTATATTTATAAAGAGAATAAGAAATAGATTCAGATAAACAAATTTTTTATTAATCATAGCCAGTATGTCTCTGATGTTATAGACGATACAGGACAAGTCAACGTTATTGGTTATTGGTATTTAATAGTTATTTATTAATTATATAGGTGAAAAAGTGAAACGGCACACCAGAAGTGTAGGAAATTTAGGTAACGCACGCTGTTCAATGCATGTTCATAAAAATAAGGTTCAATTAAATGTCTACCGATGATGTCGCACCATACATTTACTCCAAAATGGCCTTGATTTTGGACTGGATTTACAATGTGGGAATAGACCACTAGTGTTTGTTGTGCCTGTTTGGCAAACCATTACTGACAAACCGACATCCATCCGTCCAAAGAACGTACCGAGAAGAGTTATTCTACATTTAATACCATTTGAGTTGTAAAATTAAGTCTGTTTTCAATGTGATGCAGAGGCAAATAATACAAATTGTGAATTTTGTAGTCATGATATCCATTGGTCTTTAAAATTCGTTGACTTTGGCTAGCCTGCCGTACTTATATAATTTCGTGGATTTTATTCGAAATACTGTAACAGTCTAGCTGTATTAACATTGTTTCTTACCTTTCGGTCAGTTATTTGATTCTTCCGAACAGAAAATGCATTTTCATTTAGTCGCAAGGTCATCTCCAATATTGTAAAGGTTCTATGATCAGGAATCAGGCACTCTGAATACCTTTCTCGATACCTATAGTTCTACAGCTATGCTTGATTTTTTTGTGACTCCCCGTAAATTACCAACATATCAACTTTTTCTAAATGAGAAGGCAATTTGTAAGCACAAAAGTCATACGTTTGACGTTCGTATTGAGTATTTTGTAACATTTATGCACCTTAAACAATGAACATTCAATTATTTTCCGACGACTACTTCATCCGTCCACTGCTAATGTGATTTTTAGGTGGTTTTTCTATTGAAACTCTTTAGGACGATATTGCTTATAACTTTTAAACAGGAAGCAATACAAGATATTCAGGGTCGTAACTTGGGCCCCGTATTCATTTTAATGTACAATTAAAAATAGTAAAAATCTTAAAAAATAGTAAATTTGTCCCCAACAAAGTCTATATTAGGGAAAAAAGGATTTAATCCTGTACAACTAGAAGCATTTACTATCAGCATTATTGAGAACTGTATTTTTTTGTGTTACTGGCTTTTGGGGGCTACTGTTTTGATTTATTTAATTTTCTTAAGAAATAACAAGGTATAAATAATATATCTATCAATGTTACCTAATGTCTACAGATTTATATTTGACTCTACTAGAATAAAAATGACGAAAATAAATGCGATATTTATACACCAAAAGCACCAGGAATCGGTATACTTTTAAAAGCATCAAAATTAGAATTAAAAAATAGTAAATTTGTTCTCAACAAAGTCTATAGGAAAGAAGAATTTAATTTTGTATAACAGAAGCATCTTACTACATCTACTGTCAGCATTGTTGAAAACTGGTTTTTTTTGGGTTGGAATAATGAATTATATTTTATTTTTTATAAAATTGCGGCTACTGTTTTATTTAATTTTCATATGAAATAACCAGGCATTCTGAACTGATACGTAATGTATGAAATAAATAATAAATCTATCAAAGTATGACTAATTTATACTAACTAATATCTGACTCTACTATAATAAAAATGACGAAAATAAATGCAATATCTATACACCAAAGACAACAGGAGTCGGTTTCCTTTTAAAAGTATTAAAATTAGAGGAAAATGTGACACAACATGCTCTCCGCTATCTTAAAAAATAGTAAATTTGTCTCCAACAAAGTCTATATAAGAGAAAAGAGGATTTAATTCTGTACAACTAGAAGTATTTGCTATCAGCATTGTTGAGAAACCTTTTTTTGTTGTTGGAATAATGAAATATATTTAAATTTTATTAAATTGCAGCTACTATTTTGCTTTAATTAATATTCTTAAGAAATAACGAGGCGTTTGAACTGAAACTTATATCTGACTGTTAGAATAAAAATGACGAATATAAATGCGATATTTATACACCAACGACGACAGAAATCGGCATATTTTTAAAAGCAACAAAATTATAGGGAATTATGACACAACATACTCTCCCCTATCTTAAAAAATAGTAGATTTATCCCCAACAAAGTTTATATAAGAGAAAGAACTGACTCTATTAGAAAAAAAAAGTGACGAAAATAAACGCGATACTTATACACCAAAGGCACCAGGAATCGGTATCCTTTTAAAAGTATCAAAATTAGAGGGAAATATGACACAACATACTCTCCCCTATCTTAAAAAATAGTAAATTTGTCCCTAACAAAGTCTACATAAGAGAAAAAAGGTTTTAATTCTGTACAATTAGAAGCATTTACTGTATCTACGATCAGCATTGTTGAAAACCGTTTTTTTTTGTTGGAGTAATGAACTATATTTTAATTTTATTAAATTGCAGCTAATATTTTGCTTTAATTAATTTTCTTAAGAAATAACGAGGTATTTTGAACTGAAACTTATATCTGGCTCTATTAGAAAAAAAAGTGACGAAAATAAACGCGATATTTATACACCAAAGGCACCAGGAATCGGTATCCTTTTAAAAGTATCAAAATTAGAGGGAAATATGACACAACATACTCTCCCCTATCTTAAAAAATAGTAAATTTGTCCCTAACAAAGTCTATATAAGAGAAAAAAGGTTTTAATTCTGTACAATTAGAAGCATTTACTGTATCTACGATCAGCATTGTTGAAAACCGTTTTTTTTTTTTTTGTTGGAGTAATGAACTATATTTTAATTTTATTAAATTGCAGCTAATATTTTGCTTTATTTAATTTTCTTAAGAAATAACGAGGTATTTTGAACTGAAACTTATATCTGGCTCTATTAGAAAAAAAAGTGACGAAAATAAACGCGATATTTATACACCAAAGGCACCAGGAATCGGTATCCTTTTAAAAGTATCAAAATTAGAGGGAAATATGACACAACATGCTCTCCGCTTGAAGTATATCTCGAACACCTGTTCGTAGGCATTAACCCGGATATTTCCCCCAGCGTGGCTTAGCAGCTAAGCCGAAAAATGCGTTTGAAGGGTAGACCCACTTGGAAGCCGGCCGTCACCGTCGACTCGGGGGCACTTATCTCCGAATACCGGGCGCTCTAAATTCAATAAAAACCTATTCAGATTTGGCCGTGTGGACGCACCATAAATTCTCGAATGTCTTCGACTCCACGGCGACGAGTTTCCTTATATAGGTGGATCGGAACGTGAAAAAGCGCGCTCTAATCTTGAACAATCGGTAGTTTCAGTTTTAAAGAATAGCCCCATAGCGGGTATTTGGTTCAAACTGAATTAAAAAAGAAACAGGAGCGCAACTAATACAGTTTACCTTATATAGTCGGCTGTTGGATCCAATTATTTGTGGATTGAAGGTTTTCTGGTTGCTTGTTGTGTTTTAAAAGTAAAACTTGAACTTGGATGTGCCATATAATAAATAAAGCCCGCACTTTGTTCGCAAATGACGTTATAACAGTGGCGGCTCGTGATGTTTTCAGTAGAGGAGACTTGAAGCGAAAAACCTCAAACTATCGTTTTATAATGACGTTGGCACATTTCTTCACCTACCCTTGAGGTAGTGCTATAGGCGCGTTACATTTTTTTAAGTGGGTTGTTCGCCAGTAGCCCTATTATCTCATGCAACTAACTTATAAATCTCTAAAAAAACATAAAATAAAATCCATTTTTTAAAATCAACAATGAATAGAGGAGCAAAAAGTTCAAGAAATTATTATCTAATATTTACAATGCATATAATAGGTATATATATATATATTTATTAAAAATAAAAATATCTTTGGCAAATAAATTAAGTATTACTTAAATATTTTTATATATCAATAGCAAACTGCGATTTTGTGATCCAGCAAAATAATCAATAAATTCGTCATAAAATGAATTGTTTTTTTTTTAATTCTGACAAATATCGTTTTTCTATAGAAATAAAAGACATATTTGACAGGCGATCTTGAGCTATCGTATTTCTAGCAAAAGTTTTTATACTCTTAAGTGCTGAAAATGACCGTTCTACAGAAGCTGATGTTACGGGAATTGTTGACACTAAAGATAAAAGTTTGTATGTTTGAGGTAGGCAATTTATTAATTTATTATTCTAAATAAAACTAAGCATTTCTTGAAGCGATGTTGAACTGCCTAAAAGTTGTTGATCGGAGTACAGTACACATAGTTCATTCCGCAGTAACACTCTATCAAACATCGGATATTGTTTTATTAAACTGTCCATTAAATCATTCGGGAATAATTTTGAAAATATTGAAAAATTATCAGGATTTACTAAATCGAAACATTGCAAACTATTTAAGTCACAAAATCTAATTTCAATTTGAACTATTATAGTATCTAATGTTTCACAAAAAATTTGTTTATAATGAATATCAGTTCTTTCAAAATTATATGATGTTTTCCTTTTCTTTGATGGCGCGCTATCGTTGATAGTTTCTACAATGTCTTCTAAGAAAGTACTATACAAAGTGTTGAAATGTATCTCATTATTGCGAAAGTCTTTCAATTTCGATAAAAGTGCATTAATTCTCTTTTTAGAATATGTTACGTCTGTTAATTTATTTTGCAAAATTTGGAATACAACATCGGTTTGTTCAAAAATCATTTTTAAGTTTTTGTCCAACAACAATTGTTTTAATCCATAAGCGGATCCCAAACTTTGCTGGTCATTTAAAAAATCGTCATTATCCGAGATGAAATCAAAAACTTCAATAAGTTTTTTTCTATAAGTTTCGACAGTAAAAACAGCCCTAGAAGAAAAATTCCAACGAGTGGGAGCATTACTTGGAATTCTGTGTTGCATTATTCTATTTAATACTTCAGATCTTGTAGTAGATTTGGAAAAAAATGACGAAAATCCGGAGAGATTTGAAAAAAAATTCTCACTTCTTTGATTCCGTTGCAAGCTTTACTTAACACTAAATTTAATTTATGTGCGTAGCAGTGATTAAAATAAGCTTGAGGAGCAACGTCTTTTATTTTTCTTTAAAGACCATTAACATGACCCGACATAACTGCGGCACCATCATAGGTTTGACCAATTAATTTATTTTTTAGTCAAATTTGCCAAATTCATTAATTAGTAATCTAAACAAACTGTCAGCGTCTCTTCCATTTGTTACGTCATAAAATCCAACAAATCTTTCAACAACTTCTCCATGTATTACATATCTAAAAATTACTGATAGCTGAGACTTACAGGTAATATCTGTGGTTTCATCTACTTGCCAGGAAAAAAAGTCACAATTGTTTAATTCTTCATAAATTTTACCTTTGACAATGGAACTAATACTCTCAATTAGATCATTTTGAATAGTTTTAGAGGTTCCCGAAAAAACAGTGGCGTTATCAAAGAAATTTTGCAAATTAGAATCGTATATTTTTAATAAATTCATTAATTCCTTAAAGTTTCCCTGATTAGAAGAATCCGCTTTTTCATCATGACCGCGAAAAGAAATTTCTTGAGACGAAAAAAATATTACTACATCGATTAATCTATGTAAAATATCTCTATTTTTACGGACCTTCTCATTATAATTTTGTATTTCTATTTTGTGAGCAGAATCTAAAGCATGTACAATATTACGTTTACCCAGCATTTCAAATTTAATACGTGATGAAATATGTTCCTGAGATTTTTCATGTCTTTCGAGACCTCGTGTTATATTTTGCAAATTATTAAAACCCACCCAAACGGATAAATTATCATTAGTAAATAACAAACATTGCTAGCAGTATAATTTATTTCTAATAGTGGATGCGGTTAACCAGTCGTTTTTGTTATAATTATTATTGTTAAATCCCCTATTTTGTTTCTCACCTATTACAACTAAAGACGGTAAAGAAGGTGTTGGTCTAGATTTTTGTTTAATTATCAGCTTTTCATCGTAACTGAGAGTATGAAATCCTTTTAATAGCAAATAATCTACAATGTCCGTGCAGCTAGAGAAGCTGTTATTGTCACTTTGAGCACTCATTTTTAAAATAAAGTTTTAAATAAATACGTACCAGTAAAATGTAAAAGATTGCTTGTCAAACACAAATTCTTAAAAAAACCCTTTTAAATTACACAAAAACACCCGTTATCACAGAATCCCGCGAAATTACAGATTATAGGTTACAATCCAAATGACAAATGTTTTTATTTGCCTTTTTACTGCCGACAGTGCCGAGGCTTCACAACGGGCGATCGCGTGGTGGTAGAAAAAGGATGGCTAGATTAAAGAACTTACATGTTAAAAAGAGATAGTTGATGGAGACTAGTGGCAAGTGTTGGGATTTATTTGCGGGTGTTTGAAATTAACCATAACGTTCAAGGTCACGCACTGTTAGATACATATATGAATTTGCTAGAGGCTTACCGAGCTTAGCTGCTAGCAGCTCCGTTAGCATGGGAACGTATTCGGAGAGCGCAAAATTTCAAGCTCGTTCAAAACTCACGTATTTATTTGCTCACTCGAGATCTCTATTAGTAATTAGTTGCATGTGAAAATAGATTTATAACAAAATAAATATAAAAATATTATATAGGTAGGTACTTATGTAACATAAAATAAAAATAAATAAAAGACATTTTCTTAGCAACTCTGCTACAAACACCGCAGAGGAGGCTTAGCCTCCCCTGCCTCCTCTAACAAGCCGCCACTGCGTCATAATCAGGGGCGTAACATTGTTATATTTTAGTTTCTTAGGTTACAAAACACTCTACATAACTATTAACTTGTAGTGCTGGAATAACATTGAATATCCAGCAACTGCTGTAAATGTTCAGCTCTAAGGCTATGGAGTTGGTCGCTAATAATTCATTTTTGTTTCGAAAATGTGTGTTCAACGTTCACAGAGATCACGGTATTTAAGGTCCGATATTTAAAGAATATATAATTTTTTATATCCCAACGTACGGTTCCATTGCAACTGTTTTGTTTTACGAGTAGTAACCTACTATAAGTCTAAACGTGTCAAATAAAATCAACACTCCTGGGCCGCGATTCTCGAATGCAGTGAAATAAATTCGAGTGCGAATTCATTCCACTTAAAAAAGTCCTGAGTATTACCACCAAAAATTCCAATTACCATTGTAATTTTAAATTATTTAATCAAATAAAATACATGAAGACAGAAAATCATACAAATAAGTAGATATATACAGTTAACTGAACAGTAACTGTATTCCGCTGTAGCACTTGTACATACTATCTGTTTGCGATAATTACTATACTTATTTTCATATTGCATTTTTTTATACAGCATGCGTCAAAAGTATGGAATAAATTCAATAAAAACGAAACAATTATTTTTTGGGAAAAATCCTCGAACAGGTCGATTTTTAATTTAAAAAACACTTGTTTTAGTGCAAAATGCGATTTTCAAATGTCATTTGTTTTCGTGTAATGACGTCATCGATTTTTTTTTAAATGGCAACACCATATTTTTTGCCTTGATTCTGAAAGATCGTTTAATTCTCTATCAGACAGTACTAAAATTTTGCCCTCTTACATAGGAAAGTTTTCGACTAAATGACGATTGAATGTTAGAAAACGTAAATCAATTAAAATAAAGCAAAAACGTTATCAAGTTTAGTTTTTCAAATTCCATAGTTCTTTTATGGATCACGTAGGTGAAAATCTTTGTAAAGTGTCATTGTCACAACGACTTTCTAATAAGTATTGTAAGCGAAATAGAAATTATTATTCAATTTAAAGTATTATGGCACTGTTACTCAAAGAATTGAAATTTTAATTCTTATCGGATGCGGGAATATGACTAGAACTCAGCAGGAAGTTTGCGATTTATTTAATGAAAAATATCCAGATCGCCCTATCAGCCCATCATAAGTCAGTAAGGTAGGGTCTAAATTTAGAGAAACTGGCAATGTTGGAAATATTCCAAAACCTGGACGTCCAAGCATTAATGAAAATCAGAAACAGAACATTTTGATAAGTATGGTGGATAATCCTCATAATTCTTCACGATTGGTTGCATTAAACAATGACACTAGTCAGAGCACAGTGCTACGTATCTTGAGGAAGGAAAAATATCATCCCTATAAAATTCAACTTGTGCAGGAACTCAATGAAGATGATCCCGATCGCCGCTTATACTTTTGCGAAATTCTAATGTATTTATGCCAAGGAAATAGAAATTTACACCGGCAAATACTTTTTTCAGATGAGGCCACATTTTGTCTGAATGGTACAGTAAACCGTCAAACTTGCAGATATTGGAGTCGGGAAAATCCTCATTGGATGGCAGAGGCACATACCCAACACCCTCAGAAATTAAATGTGTGGGCTGGAATAGTTGACGACAGAATAGTAGGGCCTTTCTTCTTTGAAGGAACCCTTACAGGACAAAGATATTTAGAGTTTCTACAAAATGACCTTGTTCCAGCCCTTGCAGTAATTTTTCCTAACGATAATGACCCTGACATTCCTGACGATACCATATGGTTTCAGCAAGACGGTGCACCTCCGCACTATGCTCGCCCTGTACGAGATTTTTTGGACAACTGTTTTCCTGGGAGGTGAATCGGCAGACGCGGACCTATAGAATGGCCTGCAAGATCGCCAGATCTTACACCTCTTGACTATTTTTTATGGGGATACTTGAAGTCAAAAGTGTATATTAATAAACCACGTAATTTAGAAGAACTTCAAAATCGCATTCGGGACGAAATACGCAGAGTTACCCCAGAAATCATTCATAATGTGCAAGAAGAATTTCTTCACAAACTTGCGCATTGTCAAGAAGTTGGTGGATGGCAATTCGAACATTTAATTTAAGTATACAATTTAATCAATTGTATTTTATTTTACATACCTCAGAATTTTATGGATAAAATTTACGTTTTCTAACATTCAATCGTCATTTACTCGAAAACTTTCCTATGTAAGAGGGCAAAATTTTATTACTGTCTGATAGAGAATTAAACGATCTTTCAGAATCAAGGAAAAAAATATGGTGTTGCCATTTAAAAAAAATCGATGACGTCATTACTCGAAAACAAAGACATTTGAAAATCGCATTTTACTCTAAAATATGTATTTTTAAATTAAAAATCGACCTGTTCGAGGATTTTTTCCAAAAAATAATTGTTTCGTTTTTATTGAATTTATTCCATACTTTTGACGCATACTGTATATTGCTAGCAAATAAATAAAGATTGTCAAGAAAATTGTGTTTGCTCCCAACTGAGACCAAAGTGCTAGAGAATTTCTTGGAAGGCTAGCATAATATCAATTTTAAAAATACTACTAAACAGAGCTAACAAATATAAAAATAAAAATAACCACTCACACTTTTGGAAAATTATTGTATTAAGTATAAATAATATACTGTATAGAAATTTGTATGTATTAAAAGTCATCAATTATTGTGTAATTACCAATTCTGCAGTTTTAAAAATGAGAAGACGGTAAAATAGTCTTAGTTATAGCATGATTTCTTGCACACTTAAAGCCTTTACCTTGTACCTGTAAAACATTACTGAAAAAGCTTCATTTTACAGAGAAAATTATACCCACGCAGGTATTTTATCTTTCTGCTGACCACTCATTGTTGTGTAGTTCATTATCTCTAACATTTATTTCTTCTATAGCGTATAAGACGTGCCTCAAAAGATTCTTTGTATTTATTGCATTGAATTAGTTTCTATAATATATTCTCCTTTATATTCATCGAAGTATTATACAGACGAGTTCCCATTCTTCCTTTGTCCACTCCTCTCGTGCCCATTTAAGTAAAACACGTTTGGAAAACGCCTTTGGGATTGCTCGAAATTATTTTTTAGCCGTGAGGGAAATTTTCCGGCTCTCAGAATACCACAGAATTGTAACGATAATGAAACATGTATGTGAGTTAAATACAAATGTCTTATTTTTGAGCATAAGTATAACGTAAATGCGAAGAAACGGCTTTTTTGGAAGTTGAAGGAAAAAGATTTTATTATGACAATTTAATTTGTAGGTATATAAATAAAGCCTACATAGCACATTGTAATTGTCACTTGGAGAAGGGCAAAAGTTACCTGCAACTTTTACAAACGACAAATGTACTAGTGGTTTTTTCACTTATTCATTTTTGAATCAATTATAGCGATGTCTGATGCCAAAATAAATAGTGACATGTTTGTTAACAACTTATTGAATCATTAACCACCAACAGTGAGTCAATTCGGTGAGTCTAACAACAAAATTAGTCAAATTGTTGATGACTGTGTGTCTGCTAATACAGTTGTGAGTCAATCATCAATCTGGCCACAATTTTCGACTTTTTGCGATGCGAAAGGAAATAAATTTGAGCCAGATACCTGCATCGAGAAATGTGACAAAAAAAACTACAAGAAAGCGGTAGTTCAAACAATTTGGAACACCACCGCTAAAATCCTATAAAGTAAATATTATAAGGAATTCAATATTGTATTTAATCCTTTCACCGAAGTACAGTTTAATTCATTACGAGCTGCACGTAATGCTAAACGTAAAATCCTACAAGCACAACCCGAAAAGAGAAAATCCAGTGCATCAGCTTTTAATAAATGTGAAATATTTGCTATTACTAGATTGTATCACGAAAATGAATCGGATTTCAAAAGAAATTATATCACATTTTAGAGTTTCAATTAGCTTGACATGGAGGAGAATCAATTTACTTCAAAACCACTTATTTCGTATCTGAAATTGAAAATAGTGGAAAAGAAACTGGACGTATCGAGTATAATCTTCTATTTCCGAAAACGAGACAAGGCGGTGATAATAAATTATGTGACAGCAAATGGATTACGTCTAATATTAGCCCAGTACGCTTATTTAATATGTTGATGGAAGAACGAGGCACTTCTATAACATTGGACAGAGTATTTCTTACACCAAATCCCTTTTGGAAGAAGAAAAATGCTAAAGATTGGTATAAAAATGTGCCGATTGGAATTAATGAAATTTCCAAATGGACTAAATGCTCAGCACAACGCATTGGTATAGATGTCAAACGTGTCAAAATTCGGCGTCGGCAGGAGTTAGCGAATTAAATAAAAGCGGGATTGAAGAACAGGCTTTAATCAAAATAAGAGGTACAGTAATTCATCATCAATAAAACCATACTTGCAAGTTGACAAAGAATATCATTCGAGCATTATTCAATCGATTCGTTTGGAAAAAGAACAAACTTCAACATCTACTACAGAAACGATTAACTGTGACATCCGTGGCGACATTAGTATTTCTCGTATGATTTTCAATAACTGCGTGTTTAATAACTGTATGCTCAAATAAAAATGTATTTATTTTTAGTGTTTCATAAATAAAGTTTGCATTGATAGTTTCTAAATTGATTATTCATTAAATTGTCCTGCCGAATTACACTCGATATTTTTATTGGTACCGGGTAAATTTGTGTTTAAATTATAAACTTTTTTTTAGCAATTTGACTCGAAAATCTGTAAACCTAAAAACACCTGCTAGGCAACAGTTTCTCATTAAATAACTCAAATTTACCCGGTAAAATACAAACCTCTTGTGTAATTATAAGTGAAAAAAATGCCCAGGCACCAATCTGTGATCACTTTGAACTGTATTTGAAAACTTGCTTATATAAACCTGTGCCGAACTTATGTCGACTTGAAGTAATGCAATTCTTCGCTTTATTTTTATTTCTTTAAAGCTTTAGCACAGTTCCGATCCTTTCGGCGTATTGTGAAACTCTAGAGGCGTTATAATCTCCTACAAACCAGTCGATTCAATTTAATCTTCTGAAGTGGGGAGCGTTATAAATCTCAACTTTTATAAAAATTATGTGCTCCTTTGACGTACAGCCTTGCATGGCTTGCAAAGGCGCCTGCCAGCGAGCCTACATCTTCCAGAACTAATTAATTCATAAATCAAGTCTCCTGGTTCTTGAATGCATTATTTTACTTGGTCGGTTGCGCTCACACTAATCATATTTGTTCTGGTTTAAATGCCTGTGCTGGGGACAGATTATGTAACAGATAGCCGACCAGCTGAACCTCTCAAAGTGTCCTCTGGAGAAACATTTACGATTCAATTTGAATGTTAGTTATCAAAGACCTACTGTCTGTTTCATGTATCTCCTACAAGACCGTAATTCTTTGCTTGCATCTGCTGCATCGTATTTTTCTATTGTACTGCCCCTATTTCATCAAATGCGTCTACAGTGTGTAAAACACACACATTTAAAAAAATTAAGTAGCAAAAATGTTACCACAGAAAATAAAATGTTAACTTTCACACCCTGTATCTTTTTATTATGCAGCTTGGGATCTAGATATGTTAGGTTAAATCGATTTATTTTCACCTAAGGAATCTGTGGTCTCATTTTTGCTACTTTATTTAAAAACACCCTGCATAGAAGTTGAAATCCATGATCTGATTCAAATTTTTGAGCATCTACGAAACTACTTTTTAAAATTTTTCCATTGTGAATGTTGATTGTACAAAATGTTGGATTACAACGAGTTCACTGCCAGCAACTTGACTATATGACATAGTTGCACACCTGTGAATGTAAATTATCCTTTTATAGAGACTAGCAATGTTCGCCGTAAATTATTTTATCTATACTACAGATTTATTCATTTAAATGGAGTTTAATCTCGACTTGAGAAATGTTCGAAGTGCAGTCATGATACTCCCTTAAAAGGCGTTTTATTATAATGTTTTATTTCACTATTTCTGCGAAATTTCTCTCGCCGAGAGAAATCGGCACATTATAAAGTTATTGAGCTGTTGTTGAGATGTTATCAGTAGTTCTCAGGAATCGCAGACGATATATTCAAATTCAGATATAAGTTGGTAATCCAATGTCCAATAAATTTGCGCAATTTTTAACAAAATAACCCAATTTTATTTATAAAAGCATATTTTATTATTAATATTAGACATATTGGATTCAGGACAGGAATAAAAGAAATTCTTATATATTTAACATCAGATTGGAGTTGAATTGAAGACTGGATCCAATGCTACTTGAATGTACGAGTATAGAACAGTTCGCATTGAGTGTTTCCTCTAAAGCAGTGTTTTATTACGTACAATTAAAACCCAATTACCATAAAGTACAGCTAGGGATAACACACGCCCAAATTTTTATGTTAATACGACAAGATGGATTTTGGTAATTAATTTTTGTTTTGGAATACACGAATAACAACAAAAAGAACATTTGGGTAATGAGGTTCATTAGTTTTTGTCACGCTTACTGTTTCGACACATATATTGATGGGACGATACCAAAAGAATAGTAAAAGTTCCTTTTTTGTCTGGAGCTCACACAGAGAGAATAAATACATATTTTCATTAAATCTGTAAGTAAATTTGTCTGACCGCGGATGAAAGTACTTTATAAAACCTCTAGACTAGTAAAAATTTCAGGTTCAATTTAGTGATGGAGAAAGCTATTTACCTTGGCAAGTCTTTGTATGATATGCTGATAGTAATCATCCTTTGGTAGAAGATAGGTAGGATATCAGATTTTCCCTTGTCTCGAAGTTGATATAAATTGGCTGCAGGTCTTCTGTAATATAGACGTTCGATCCAATGTGAGGCAGTTGAGAAGCTGCTTTATGCAACAGGTCAATTATTCTCCATGTAAAATAGTAACCCCAGGAAAGGACGTGCCAAAAAGTATGGCAAATCAGGGAATGGAATAGCAATGGTTGTAAAGAGGTTTTTTGGCGTATTTTCTTTCTATTTACGTTTTCGTCATTTACTTTAAGAAATATTAAGAATGAGACATTTTAATACAACATGTTAAAATTTCTTTTTTTATTTCTTGTTTTCTTCTTAATTCAAAACCCAATTAACCGATTTGAACAAAACTTGCTATTGTTTAGTTTCTCTTTATTAAGTATACAGCGATTATGTTCCTATTAGGTTAAAATCATACAGGGGGTTCTTTTTACTACAACACTTTGTGAATATTCCTCTGTAACTTTTTTGTACGTTTAAATTTTACACTGCGAATGAGAATTAATTGAACACAACAAAGATACGCAATCAAAATGGAATGATGTACGATCAGTCAGAAGTCAGAAGACATTAAATTATTGGTAGATATTATATTATTAAGACATACTTTGTGTGATACGTAAGAAGAACCTGAGTCTGTAAAACTATTAACACAGAATCATCCTGAATTGCACCCTGGAAATATAATTTACACAACTTTTGTTTTGCAAACAAGCAACACATGTCTTTTTACGTCCCAACAAACTTTGGCCCAAGAAAACAAATTGCCCGCCTAGCTCCAGCTTACAAATAAAACTCCTTGAATTGACAAGCGATAAGATGAACCCATAAAACTAGTTGTTGACTTTAAAAAGCAATAAAAATCAATCTCTTCAGACAGCCGCAACCCTATCTGAACTTACCACTTACCCGTGCGTCGACATTCTTCGCTTCTAACCATTTTGTAGTTAGAGCTCGAGCCACGGTAAGTGAGACTAAATCCTCAGCACATTCGTGTAAGTTGCCTGTTTACTTGTTTCGTTGACGGGAATTTCTGAAACAAACTTTGTTTAGATATTCTCGTTGATAAAACGGCACGAAACCAATTTCGAATCGCTTCTCGATGGAATAGAATTTTTAAGCAGGTGCTAGCTGACACACCTTTCTGTCTGGATTGAAAATTGTTTGTAGAGAGATTTATACAACGTCTCGAGACCAAATAGATTCTATTTTTTTAAATTTTTCATTAAAAAAATCTGAGTTACCCTTTACAACATATATCAAATACAATTAATTGAAAATAATGATTATGCTTTCTTAATTACTGTTCTTAAATCGTTTATAATAGTTATTTATGTATTAAAAACGAAAAGTGATATATTATTATTAATCACTCGAGAGCATTAATGCCACTTTATGACAAATAGAACAAAGTTAAGAAATTCATTTGTTAACATTTGTAATTTGGATGCTGAAAGAACAGATTTTACAATCTCTAATAATAATCCCTGATCCAGAAGGCATATTAGAGCTATATTCTGATATTGTAAAATTGTCATCACTGCGATTGCTACATTGATAGTCTAGTTCAAATTTTCTTGATTCAATTTTTTCATTGTTATTATCTTTGTATCATTCTCAACTGTAGAACTCTTTCATCCCCCGTGTCGCTTCAATTGTATAATATCACCTCCACCATAGACCAATAAAATAGGCGATGTTCGGCGAAAACAGTGCCCTGTGTATAAATGACACTCTGGTAAGTTAAGGTAATTAGTAATATCGTTTGGTATATATTAGCAATAACATTCATTTCTCCCACTTTGATTTCTTAGGCTTATATCCAACTCTTTGCTTTTTTAAAAATGCCATCAACTTTCTGAACTTGCTTAAGTAAATATCATTCTTGGTAGAGAATGTCGATGTAATGATGACGATTTTAGTGTATTTGCTTTCTCACAAAAATAGGCGAGTAGTATGTTTTCTGAATATTCATAAATTTCCTTCGATATCATGTCACCAATAGGTGGTATTGCTTCTCGTATAACTTCTTTGATTTTTCTGGCAACAAATCTAAAGTTACAATTTCTTCAGCATATCTAATCTCCCGAGGTGTATTCGGGATATCACTGTCAATATTTTGCTATTTTTTTCACTAAAATTATCTGAACTAAACTGCTCAAATTTTACAAAATTTGGTAATTGTTAAATTTACTACTCAAAAATGACGCTCAGCAAGTAATAAAGTGAAACTCATGTGACACACCTCAATAAACGTCAACTTTTCATTGTCACTGTCAAGCAAGAAACCCTATAATGGCCCATTTAAGTGCCGCACTTTATGTGTTTGCTGGGAGTTGTACAATTTCACGTCGCGTGCAATAAACAATTTTTGTAAGAGTTGCATACAATATTTTTTCTACGTTCATGCAAAAAGCCAAATGTTTTATTTAGATGACATTAAGTGTAGGAAAATATGACGTCGATTTGAATGTTATGGGTGCATTCCACTAAGCGATCGCAACGCCCAGAACGACCAATGAGTCGTTCCACAAAGCGACCACGGGCGTTACAATTGGGCTTGCAACGTCATGAGACGTCTTGAGTTGACGTCATCACAAACGACCGCTTCGAACTCACAACACCCATGGTCTTGAGGTGGGTCAACACATCATTTGTCACAAGTCAAATAAAATAATTAATGTCAAGTCTAAGATCTATGGTTGAGATGGAGAAAATAACTTTATATAACTGTGAAACAGGCACTGTTACTGACATCGAGGTCCCAGTTGCTCAGGCAATGCGTGCAAGAGATGGTATGTAATTCAGTCATGCTTTTATATTTATTCTTTTTTATCAATATTTATTTTTATTACATATATTGCCTTCGCAACAAAATTAATGAATGCTGCTTTACAACAAGAGTCAAATTCTTTTTCTGGTGAATCCGCTGAATCTATTGTTAAAGACGTTGCATCATCCGTAGTTGAAAGGGCATTCGAAGAGGAAATAAGTCACATATGCAGCTTAAAATTATATATTCATATATTACATTCTTAGTTACATTAGTAAAATCTATGAGTAAAACCAGTTTAACTTTTTTTACCTAGAATATATAAAAAATATATATAATTAACGTCAAACTAATAACTGACAAATATAAACAAACATGGATCTCAACTGCTCACTCTGTTCCACTAGGATTCAAATCACATCCGTGAACAATGCGCACAAGAGCAGTTTTAACCTAGTGAAAGGGGTAAAATTGCGATGAGGAGAATGAGCCTTGCGATCGCCTAATGGAACGCACTCCTCAGACGTTTGACTATAACCTCAACTTGATAAACTTTGCAGAAACTACATCGGTTTTTATTACGTACTTTTTAGGACTATTTTAGCAACTTTCTTAGATTCTCAAAAGCTCTTTACCTCCATAACTAAACTTGTTTTGCAACGGTACGATTTAAGCAACTGTTGCGCATAATGCCGCAGCTGGTTCTTCAACGTTTATGAGCAAATCATAAGAATCATAATATTTATTATACCTGCAGAAGCAACATAGTTGCAAATGGATTAAATCACTTTAAAATACTCGTAAATGCACTTTCTACTGTGGTTTTATTCCTTAAAATTATCGTTAAACTTGTTAAATAAGATTATTGCAAATATAAAGTTCTTTAAAACTGCGTGTTCGTTAAAATAAATAGATCCATATTCATGTATTCGCGAATCAGCTTGTAGGCCCTTTCTGAACCTGGCACTTCCCACAGTTAAACACACTAACAGTAGTTACACATTAACGTGAATATGACAAAATTAAATTTGCCATACATGTTTCCCCTAGGTACGACATAAGTTTCAGCGGCTTTGTTGAATGTTTTCCTTGCTTTCAGCAAGCAGGGAATGTCCTCTCCACTCAGGCAACCTACTAGTAATTGAGAAATTTGATTATTATCGTTACACGGCCAATATTTGACTTGTCAAAACGTACACGTGTTCGGTGTATTGGTTTTGTTTGTGTTTACAACTCAATTTAAAAATGAGTGCCCTGTCGGTTGTAGAACATAAATGATAAATACTTTGGCCAGTAATAAACATTCAAAGATTGGATATTTAGTGTATATCTTTTTCGTTTTTCTGTCGGATATAAACAGTAGGTACCAGTTTGAAAATTAAATGTAAAACCTTTATTTTGTATTATAGGTATTAGTAAATTTTATTTCAATTCTTTTTAAAATAAAAAGAATATACGCATACACTGAGGAAAAAATTCTCTAGTGGTTCAATTATATCAGCTGAATCAAGTCTTATGAAAACCAGTGGCTAGTTACAAGTTAAATTTCTTGTTAGAGTACCTGAACTGTACTTGCTATAGTTATTAAAACTTTTAAATAGATACAGTATGCGCCAAAAGTATGGAATAAATTCAATAAAAACGAAACAATTATTTTTTGAGAAAAATTCTCGAACAGGTCGATTTTTAATTTAAAAATACATATTTTAGCGTAAAATTCGATTTTCAAATGTCATTTGTTTTCGAGTAATGACGTCATCGACCATTTTTTAAATGGCAACATCATATTTTTTTTTCCTTGATTCTGAAAGATCGTTTAATTCTCTATCAGACAGTACTAAAATTTTGCCCTCTTACATAGGAAAGTTTTCGAGTAAATGACGATTGAATGTTAGAAGACGTAAATCAAAATAAAGCAAAAACGTTATCAAGTATAGTTTTTCGAATTCCATAGTTCTTTTATGGATCACGTAGGTGAAAATCTTTGCAAAGTGTCATTGTCACAGCGACTTTCTAATAAGTATTGTAAGCGACATAGAAATTATTATTCAATTTAAAGTATTATGGCACATTTAACTGTTACTCAAAGAATTGAAATTTTAATTCTTATCGGATGCGGGAATATGACTAGAACTCAGCAGGAAGTTTGCGATTTATTTAATGAAAAATATCCAGATCGCCCTATCAGCCAATCAACAGTCAGTAAGGTAGAGTCTAAATTTAGAGAAACTGGAAATGTTGTAAATATTCCAAAACCTGGACGTCCAAGCATTAATGAAAATCAGAAACAGAACATTTTGATAAGTATGGTGGATAATCCTCACAATTCTTCACGATTGGTTGCATTAAACAATGACACTAGTCGGAGTACAGTGCTACGTATCTTGAGGAAGGAAAAATATCATCCCTACAAGATTCAACTTGTGCAGGAACTCAATGAAGATGATCCCGATCGCCGCTTACACTTTTGTGAAATTCTAATGGATTTATGTCAAGGAAATAGAAATTTACAGGCAAATACTTTTTTCAGATGAGGCCACATTTTGTCTGAATGGTACAGTAAACCGTCAAACTTGCAGATATTGGAGTCGGGAAAATCCTCATTGGATGGCAGAGGCAGAGGCTGGGAATGGCCTGCAAGATCGCCAGATCTTACACCTCTTGACTATTTTTTATGGGGATACTTGAAGTCAAAAGTGTACATTAATGAACCACGTAATTTAGAAGAACTTAAAAATCGCATTCGGGACGAAATACGCCCCAGTTACCCCAGAAATCATTCATAATGTGCAAGAAGAATTTCTTCACAGACTTGCGCATTGTCAAGAAGTTGGTGGATGGCAATTCGAACATTTAATTTAAGTATAAAATTTAATCAATTATATTTTATTTTACATACCTCAGAATTGTTACTTTTTTTATGGATAAAATTTATGTTTTCTAACATTCAATCGTCATTTACTCGAAAACTTTCCTATGTAAGAGGGCAAAATTTTAGTACTGTCTGATAGAGAATTAAACGATCTTTCAGAATCAAGGAAAAAAATATGGTGTTGCCATTTAAAAAAAATCGATGACGTCATTACTCGAAAACATATTACATTTGAAAATCGCATTTTACGCTAAAATATGTATTTTTTAAATTAAAAATCGACCTGTTCGAGGATTTTTCCCAAAAAATAATTATTTCGTTTTTATTGAATTTATTCCATACTTTTGGCGCATACTGTATATTCGTTAAGGACAAGTAATTGATATTCTATATTATTACAGCAGTACTCTTTAAGTTGTAAGTTAACTGTATTTTAGACGATATAAGTATAAATTTTGTACTTATCTTAAAGTGCATACACAGTCCAAAAAGTAGATAGATAATAGATAGATAGATAGATAGATAGATTCTTTATTACCCATTTAGCCATAACAGCTTGAAGGTTCGTCATTAAATCTACTATGATACATAGTACCAACTACAATACAACTATCCATTAAAATGAATCATTTTCATCAAAGTTTTAAAAAATATATGACGTATACATAACATGCCATTTAAACAATAAAAACATAACTATCCTATAACACACAGACAATAACTACAATTAAAGACAAACTAAAATTTTCGGGTTAAAATATCTTCAAACTGAGTTATATTGTAAACAACAGAGTCCAGAATATTTTTTTTAAGTATTTCTTCAATTTGCCTAGAGATAAGGCCTTTATATGGAGTGGAAGCATATTGTACAGGCGAAACCCTGCACAATCCGGGGATATTTTGTAGAACATGTGTTGAAATTTGCTCAAATACAAGTTTGACTGACTACGTGTGCTATGATTATGTACTTCTGAAACCACTTTATATCTGCTTTTATTTTTGTGAATATATAGTAAGAGTTTAAATATATATTCCTGCTACAGTTAAAATACGTTACTTTTTAAAGAATTCTCTGCATGATTCTTGCGGTTTTAAATCGAATATCAACCTAACAATTCTTTCCTGAATCACAAATACGTACATGTATATAATGCAATATAGAAGAAAGATATTATTGAAACATATTTTTATATACACATGTCACTCTTTACTAATTATATTTTCTTTGAAAACTAACGAACATGCATTTTTCTCTGGCAAAATGAATCTATAGTTCAGAATTCAAAGATGACTTTCAATATTTTTTTGGATATTTATTTGTACAAATTTCAAGATATAGGTCATATCTACAATAATCACATAACGAAAATATAAAATCATAACACTTTACATGTAGCTATGATTAGTGAAACTAACAAATTTAAAATATGTTTTATAATAACAGCATGTATATTTTTTAGCAATATAGCTTCTTTCCAGGATTTTTCTCAGTGTGGCTGCTTTTTTAATAAATTGAAGGAGAATGACAAAAATTTATCAGTGGAATGCAACATGGAAGAAAATATATCAAAAATGACACTTGGATTTCACAAAATTAATCTTCGGCTTTAGGTAATGACAAATTATATAATCTCTTTTCAAAATGGAATTCATAAAGAGAAAGCTGCCAAACAGCCATTGCTAGAAGTAAATTAAAAGAAAACAGATTATAGGCATAGCTTGAGCCTGAATTTAATGAAATTAAAATTGATGAATGAGTCGTACCGAAAATAAACGTTACGAAACCATAGTTATAAATGATTCGCTATTGCCACACAGTCTTCTTGAAGTAATTATGTCAGAAATACGCTTTACATACTTTATAAATATGAATTCTTCTTGTAATACAACAACTCTTCTATGATTTTAGGCAGTCAGTTCCCTATTCATAAAAATAATCCACACGAAGTTGAAATAAAAAGTCGTGGCATCACGCACGTCAAATTATAACGTAATTTTGAATCGACTCCCCTTGCAAGCCTCGCAAACTTTTTAGGTACAACAATGAAAGGAAAAGCTATTAAAGCCCTTTCCACTTTCGGATGCTCCATACAATTTGATGTTTACACTAAATTTAATACAGATCAGAAATTAAAATGCGGGGAACAAAATAGACGTCAGGCTGCTGTTATTTATGTGTATTTACTCCAAAATATTTGGTGGCGTACAACAAAGGGCCGCCTTATCTCTGCTTAGACAGAATCCGCTACGTATTTCTTTGTGTAAATGAAACTAAGTTATTCGATGCGAATTATGTAGCAGAATGCCATTTATAAAGTGAAACCTAAGGAGATGATTTATATTGTCAGTCGGCGTTTACATTGTCAACGCAACACTACATTATCCAGTCTGTGGTGTTAACGCTGTTTGATATACTAAATTTAACTCGCTCTGTTTGTCATTTACACAGTTTTATGTTTTTCTAGTCATAAGTTGGCTCAACTACCTTAATGCATTATTGTTTTTACAGGGTGGTTTGTAAGTCATGGCCCATGGAGATATACTACATTTTTCACTTCAAAATATTACGATTCAAGCCAATTTGACTTAAGGTGGTTATATTTGTGGTCCAAAATAGTCGAGGGGGAAACCACTGGGGTATTTTACTGTACAAGCTGTAGGTAATTAAAGGTACTTTTCTACTAACTACTACTAATTTTTTGGGTATTTGTGTGTATTTATAGGTATTTTTCCAGTATTTTTAGGTACTCTATGTATTTTTGGGTACTATCAAGGCAATAATGGGTATTTACTGGGTGTTTAATGGGTATTACGAAGGTAATTAATGGGTATTTTCGGAGAAAATTAGCATTTTCCAGCTAATTTTTAAATACAATGGCGATCGCGCATGCGTTACGACGATGGCACAGTTTGAATATAACTGACCAATGGCAAATATAAAAATTATTAAAAATATATACAGAAATATTTTATAGATATTAAATAGTCTGTAAATTTTTTCTGAGGCACTGTTAAACCACTATGTGGCCCTTTACTGTCTTCGTAAGCCTTTACTTTAGAAAATAATATAGGGTGATTCGAATTAGATACAATCTATTGCAAAAGTAATGCCACTTCCTCAAATCAGTTTTTTGACTACTGGATGTTCTGTACAGAAATTTCAATAGATTTTTGTGGGTGAGTGGAACAACTAAGAACTAAGGTTTAAAATTGAAAGTAGATTTAAATACGAATTCAGTTCGAAATAAATCGCCAATTCTCAATTAAACAGTGCAATTATTATTGCAATAGATTGTACAGTACAGTACCCTATATAAGCAAGTATCATATGAAGGCATTTCGCAAAAAATATCCACACAAACTTGCACATTCCTCTCTTCTGTCAACAAATTTTAATGTGGTATAATTTGTTAAACTTTATCTTTAAATTAATATATTACATATTATAGGAACGATACGACGTGTTAACGATACGTTTGGTCAAACTTCACCGACATATTTATTGATGAAAAATATGTGATAAAAACTGAATGAAAGTCTATAATAAAAATTAAAATATTGCTAAATTAGGTTTTCCTATCATATTGTCACGGAATTTGCTCCACTCACACCCAAACCGACGACTGTGGTATCGCGGAATGCTAAGATTGCCCCGATCGCCCCTACACGATTCTGTTAAACAAACAAAAAGCCGTGGATCGACACGGGACTTGAAAATTGGGGAATCGACGAGAAGCATTCGAGTCGTTCGGGAAGATGAATCTAGAGATACTAAAATATACCTGGAATATTCGTTGGGTCTATAAAAGAAAAATAAACGGCCGATTAAGTTAGTCTTGTATAAGTCTTGTATTAGTCTGAATTGAAGTGTTTAGTTGGAAATATCAAAGTGATTTAGATAGCGATTAATTAAATAAGTGTTTAGTTGAGTTTTAATTAGTGTTCAGTAGTGTACTGAGTATAGTTAATAAAGAAGTAATTAATTAACGGGTTGTTTTTCTGGCAGTAAGTAAAAGTCGGATTGGGAAATCCGTGACAATATTCATATTATATTTAATAAAAAAGAAGCATTTTTATGTAAACAACAATAATTATCTAATTCTAGTGATAGATGACGAAAAAAAAGCTAAACAATTTAATTCTCCTTCTATACCATCCATTTATACTTGTCCATAAAAGAATTTTGTTGTACCCGATGAGTATTTGGGATCCGGACAATAATTTCAGGGAAACCTGTTTAAACCGAATATTATGATTTCATAAGTGAGGATGAAGTTTGTTTTTAGTTAGCTTGAAGTAGGCATAGGGTAGGTATTGGCATCCTTCTTGGGTGCGCCAATGGGTTTATGATACAGTTTATGTAATCCAAAACGTTATTTTCAGATGTATTCAGATCGAGTTGAGGGATCGATCTAAGTATCAATTCCACGATCAGTCGCAATATGATAATCCACAATATCTTACCAAATTGGACACGAGTTTAGATATGTTTACTTATACTGAATAAGGATTAAAAACTAAGTTTCCCTTAATTATTATTTACGTAGATCTGTAGATGGAATAATTTCTAAAGAAATATGAGACAGTTTTGGAAAATTAAAGGTATATTAAGTTAACTCGTGGGTCATTTAATGTATTTTTCGTTTCTTAGATAGGTATTTAAGGGTATTTTTGGGTACTACTCGGTATTTCTGAGTATTTAATGATATGTTTAGGTACTTAAGGATATTATTGGGCAATAGTCATAGGTATTATTTGGGCATTTGGAGGTAATTCGTGATTTTTGGGTATTTTTGAGGTATTTACTTATTTGATGAGGTATTTTTTTTGGGTATTTACGGGTAATATTTTAAAAAAATGGTATTTCATTGTACAAATTTCAAACAGTGGTTTACCCCTCGAAAATAGTGGAATATCGATGTAATTTTAAACTTAGGAATTTTAAACCCTGTTAAAGTTACCAAAAAAATGTATAAATTATTGGATACTAGAAAGTTCAACTTAGGTAGTGTTAGTATTTATATTGCCAAAATGTAGCGATTTTATACTTAAAATACTTATCGAAATTGGCACATTTTGTGGAATTTTTACATAAATTTCAACAATAATTAATTTTTTACATTTAAACGTCAAAGTAAGAAAAATGGACACAAACGTTTCTTAAGCTCATCTTTTATGTGTATTTTGTTAACGTTTTTGTAGAAAAGAAAGGTAAACTTAAATTGTCTATGTCGAGATGCACGTTATTTTGATTATCGCCATATTTAACCATAGTAAGATGACGTAATATACAGTTATAGGTATTTTTAGAGCCATAAATAGTTATTACTAGATAGCAGTACCTGTCAAGAGTTTAAAATCTTACTGTTTTGTAGACTACTCTGCTAATACACGGTCAATCTTTTTCTTATTGTACGCATGAGAGTCTTACTTTTGTTATACATATAAGGTTAGATGTAATTTAATTTTCAAGACAAGGGTCGTATCGTTTCCAACAAATTTAAGACTGAGGTAATTTTGGCTACAACGCATTTTTTGTCATCAGGAATCTATTCTTGCTCTGTATCCATTAATTTTAAGGACACCCGGTATAAATAAAGTGGAAATACCATACACTGTAATAAAATCAATTATAGAGGTCGATCATCAATATGTCTGATCTCTCTTTTGAACAAATTCACTGTACTCGCATTATTTTAAGCCTGTTAGAAATGAAATTTATTACTGAAATTATTCCGTACCAGTCATATAGTACAATTTGAATGGAAAATGTTATAACTCACGGTATTTAAACACACTCGGAGCTATAATTTCGTTCTCGCAAACGAAATGAAGCGCTCATTAAGTTTCCCAGTTTGTTGCGAGAGTAAATATCTGTATTTTAGTGATAAAAACTACCCATTCGCTCTAATATAATTATAATTTACAGGCAGTTTCGCGATGCCGTTGAAGTTTTATTATTGTTATCGCACACTCTAAACCACACATAAAGTGCTGCACCGAACTCTATCTCTGTTGCTATTGCCGCCAGGTCGCTGCTAAATGCATAGCGTTAATGTCTTTGGCATTCCGCGAGTTTAGTTTTAACTGCTCTTCTGTGATAAAGCTTAGTTTTGCTATTCAGTGTTTTCTACTGTAATAAAATTGCAACATATTAGCCTAAAAATATTGTTAATGTATGACGTACAACTATCCCCTGTAGATATAATGATTCGATTAAACCTAGTGGTTTTATTTAACGGTAAAAAAGTACATGTCCTTACGGAACAAAAAAGACAATAAAAAATTGCAGACCATGAACCATGAAACCTGATCAGTTTGGCAGTGTATTCAGCCAAGTGTTCTTTTGAATTTTTGTACATTATAATGCCGGGACGTGAAATGTCTGCGTTTACCCGAGCATTTTAATCCTTTACATGATGCAGGACATTCTAATCATGAGATATCGAACATGTTGGGCATTCCTAGATCATCTGTTGTACGAATAGTACATGAAGAATTTGATACAGTGGAAAACAGACCACGTAGTGGACGTCCTCGAGTATCTAATGAAAGGAAGGGTCGGTATTTGGTGCATTATGCCCGTAGACAGCGCATGTTCAGCTTCAACTCTCAGGGCCCACTTTCAAGGTATGTACGTTTCGCCGTGTTATATCGACACCTACTATTCGAAGACGACTCCACAACGCAAATTTACGGGCTAGAAGTGTTAGGTGAAAATTTTGTGTTTATGGACGACAACGCTCGACCACATCGCGCAAGAAGGGTTCAAGAGACACTAGAAGCAGAAGATATCAATAGATTGGATTGGCCAACCAACTCTCCTGACATGAATCCGATTGAAAACATGTGGGATTTCGTTGCTAGAGCCATTCATAACCATATTCCTTCACCTCAGGCTGCAGATGAGTTAGTTGTAGAGCAGAAGAGGAATGGAACAATATTCCACATGAGATCGTTAACCGCTTGATTATCTCAATGCACAGACGTGTCAATAAGCTATTGGAACGTGGTGGAGGTCATACCGACTATTAGTCAAGTAGAGAACTTGCTTTGCTACTTCTTTTTGATTTAATAAATTTTGTCAAAAATATCACACATTTGCTGGTTTTTAACTTTCTAAGTACTCAGTTTATTGAATATATTCTTTTCACAAAAAAAGATTTAGAAAACCATATACTTTTATTAATGTATTTGGTTTTTCTGACAAAAGGATTTGACAAGGATGGCAAGAATGAGGGGGGGGGTCCAAGACTTTTGGCGTTGTGTCTATTTTAGACTTATTTTAAGTACCCATAGGATAATAACGATGATTTTATAAAAATGGAGTTGTTTCTAAGATCAGTACTTGCCGCAGATTTCAAATGCTTGAATGTCGGTATTCTACGTGAAGAAAAGGTACAGAAAGAAATTTTAGTACATTCAACCATCTTAAGTCAGTAAAACAACATCTATCGAAATTTTTAAATTAGAGTGAATACATTACCATATTCCTAATACATTACGTACCTTCATTAACCTTTTATGCACGTGAGCTTTTATTAGTCTAGATGATGTGCTTGAATATACTGCTAAAGCAAATATGAGCATTTACAAGTGTGTAACTGGTCTGAAATCTTGAAATTTGAACAGGACAGTAAAATATCTCTTAAATTATTATAATTATTTAAAATTAATTCATGCATTAAATACCGCCAGAGTTATATTCTTCACATTTTAAATCCCACCCCTTTTAAACCGGTATAAAATTATTTTACCTATGAAAGAAGGCTGTGCGTGTCGAATATCTGTCACACACATCGTTTGGTTATTAATTCATACTAATTTTTTAGTTTGGCCTAGGCAGGCAGAGAATGTGATTGATTCATTTTTGTCATGGTCTGCGTTCCAACTTAGGTATATATTTTAAAATATCTTTTTCTTCCGTGCAACTTGAAGGGGGATTATAATTTTTGTGAGTAGTCTGTGTGTAAATAAAGTACGCCTGATTTTTATGTAATTGCGTTTATATACAGAGTGTTGTGAAATAATCAAATTTGTTGAGGTCTGGCGATCGTGGTGGTGAATTTTGAGGAGAATTGTTATTTCTTCGTCCTGATGATTTATTTGGAAACTCAAACAGTTTCTAACAGTAGCATTAAAATGAGGCGATGCCTCAGCATGCATAAACCAAAACTCTAGTCTAAGTTCCAATGGTAAATCTTCAATTAAATCAAGCAGAGTATTTAACAGAAATTCCAAATAACTTTGGCCATTTAATGGATTTGGCAAAATAACTGGTCCAATAAAATCATAATCATTAATACCGGTCCAAACATTTATTTTAAACTTGCGTTGAAAATGTTTATGAGTTACTGCATAGGTGTTTTACATCGGAATATTCATGGAAGTTGTAATTCCATTACGAGTGAAATAAGCCTTATCAGTGAAAAGAATTTTCTTGTGAAAATTAATATCCTGATGCAAAATAAACTCTTCGATCCAAGTCTTGAGGCAATAGCTTTTGCATATTTTGAATGTGATATGGATGTGGTAGATTACGTTTAAGAATTCGGTGTATAATCCATTTTCTCGAGATAAACGTTTACGTCTTATTTATGGTTCATATTTAACTGTATGCAAAATAATTTCTTCACCTTGTACCCTTATTATACTAGGATGTTCTCAGATTATTAAAAAACTTTCCAGTCTCTCAAGCCCATTTTTCAACATTAGAAAATGTTTCTCTATTGGAAATCACTCGATTTAGAAATCTCCAACGATATTCTTCCACAACTCTTCTACAATTTCCTTTACAGAAACCTACCACAAGTAACATGTTATCTTGTTCGCTGAATGTAAATTGTCCGGCCATTTTGATCAACAAACAGTAGCAGAAATAAAATAGTTATATTATTAGATATATTTATTTTTTAGGTACCTATGTATGTATGTATAGGTATGTTTGGTTAAATTCCAATATTTTGGGACACCCCACATGCACTTGCTCTGTGCTAGACAGTTTAAACTTTATTATTTTGGATGTATCCTTAGAAGATCCTGGAAGTGAGTAGAATAATATTCAATGATATACTAACTGAAACATAAAAAAACATTGTAAAATAATCCGATTTTACCGTGGTTATTTCACATACGCCTTTTACAAGAAATATAAGGGCAACTCTTAAAATTTTTGCGTTTATCGTGGCAGGTTTTTTGACCCTAGAACAAATAAAAGCTGGTATTACATACAGCTGATGTCGTTTGAAGTTATATTGAATTCTTTGGCAAAAACTACATGTGACGCTTGGGTTAACTGTGAACGCAACCCTTTGAGTACGCATATGTGGGAGTAGAATGTGTATCCATTATATCCCTAATGGCAATGCCGTAGTGGCATTTTCTGATCCTCATTCGGGGGTGCTTCATTCCCTAGCAGAAAATGTGAGTCACTCACATGACATTTATTTCATACAAATGATTTTCTTTCATAATACGCTGTATTTATTTAACGATTCATATTACCTAATTTTCCTCATTACTAGTCAACGTTTTGACGACATTTAATGCGCAATACAGTATGCGCCAAAAGTATGGAATAAATTCAATAAAAACGAAACGATTATTTTTTGGGAAAAATCCTCGAACAGGTCGATTTTTAATTTAAAAAATACATATTTTAGCGTAAAATGCGATTTTCAAATGTCATTTGTTTTCGAGTAATGACGTCATCGATTTTTTTTAAATGGCAACACCATATTGATTTCCTTGATTCTGAGAGATCGTTTAATTCTCTATCAGATAGTACTAAAATTTTGCCCTCTTACATAGGAAAGTTTTCGAGTAAATGACAATTGAATGTTAGAAAACGTAAATTTTATCCATAAAAAAGTAACAATTCAGAGATATGTAAAATAAAATAAAATTGATTAAATTTTATACTTAAATTAAATGTTCGAATTGCCATCCACCAACTTCTTGACAATGCGCAAATCTGTGAAAAAATTCTTCTTGCATATGAATGATTTCTGGGGTAACTGTGCGTATTTCGTCCCGAATACGATTTTGAAGTTCTTCTAAATTACGTGGTTTATTAATGTACACTTTTGACTTCAAGTATCCCCATAAAAAATAGTCAAGAGGTGTAAGATCTGGCGATCTTGCAGGCCATTCTATCGGTCCGCGTCTGCCGATCCACCTCCCAGGAAAGCAGTTGCCCAAAAATCTCGTACAGGACGTGCATAGTGCGGAGGTGCACCGTCTTGCTGAAACCATATGGTATCGTCAGGAATGTCAAGGTCATTATCGTTAGGAAAAATTATTGCAAGAGCTGGAACAAGGTCATTTTCTAGAAACTCTAAATATCTTTGTCCTGTAAGGGTTCCTTCAAAGAAGAAAGGCCCTACTATTCTGTCGTTAACTATTCCAGCCCACACATTTAATTTCTGAGGGTGTTGGGTACGTGCCTCTGCCATCCGATGAGGATTTTCCCGACTCCAATATCTGTAAGTTTGACGGTTTTCTGTATCTTTCAGACAAAATGTGGCCTCATCTGAAAAAAGTATTTGCCGGTGTAAATTTCTATTTCCTTGACATAAATTCATTAGAATTTCGCAAAAGTGTAAGCGGCGATCGGGATTATCTTCATTGAGTTCCTGCACAAGTTGAATTTTGTAGGGATGATATTTTTCCTTCCTCAAGATACGTAGCATTGTGCTTTGACTAGTGTCATTGTTTAATGCAACCAATCATGACAAATTATGAGGATTATCCACCATACTTATCAAAATGTTCTGTTTCTGATTTTCATTAATGCTTGGACGCCCAGGTTTTGGAATATTTACAACATTGCCAGTTTCTCTAAATTTAGACTCTACCTTTCTGACTAATATGACTGATTGGCTAATATTCTGGATATTTTTCATTAAATAAATCGCAAACTTCCTGCTGAGTTCTAGTCATATTCCCGCATCCGATAAGAATTAAAATTTCAATTCTTGGAGTAACAGTTAAATGTGCCATAATACTTTAACTTGAATAATAATTTCTATGTCGCTTACAATACTTATTAGAAAGTCGGTGTGACAATGACACTTTGCAAAGATTTTCACCTACGCGATCTATAAAAGAACTATGGAATTCGAAAAACTAAACTTGATAACGTTTTTGCTTTATTTTAATTGATTTACGTTTTCTAACATTCAATCGTCATTTACTCGAAAACTTTCCTATGTAAGAGGGCAAAATTTTAGTACTGTCTGATAGAGAATTAAACGATCTTTCAGAATCAAGGAAAAAATATAGTGGCAACACTATATTTTTTCCTTGAAAAAAAAATCGATGACGTCATTACTCGAAAACAAATGACATTTGAAAATCGCATTTTACGCTAAAAGATGTATTTATTAAATTAAAAATCGACCTTTTCGAGGATTTTTCCCAAAAAATAATTGTTTCGTTTTTATTGAATTTATTCCATACTTTTGGCGCATACTGTATGTTCCGTTAATACCTACATTTCAACCACAAATTTAATAATGGAATAGCCACTGGTATCAATTCCTTCCAACGCGTAAGCCACGTGTCTTAAATATTTAAGAAGGCCGTAAAACGAATTCCACGGCCCGGTTGATTTAATCAACCCCGTACAGCGCGGGACAAATCCACAGCCACCCTGGATGGGAGGCATTCATTAGAGACACGTCTAAGTCTAATGCTATATCGCAATTCAAACAAGAGACCATAAATTTTGTCACTGGTCAAACTGACTCACCCCCTCACTAGGCTGATGTAACCTCGCTTGGGGTAGCAGCGTCGCGACAAATTGGGATGCAAATGCTAAGAGGATAATCTGCCCTAAAGGGCGCAAAAACGAAGCCACTATGTTTAGAAAAAGGAACTGCGATGGGGCGGATAATATCAAGGCGGTAAATTATATTTAGATGGTTGGAATGGTTACAGCAAATTATTTACGCTTCTTAAACAGGGTTAAAAGTAACTAAGTATAAAAATTTTAACTACGTGCTCGAGGAGGCCTAAAAGACAATAAAAAAAATTATTTCCGATTTTAGCTCTGTTTAAAAAATCGGCGCCTATGCCAATCCGAGATGGTTTAGAAATGTCAACTACCTACTTGTCCTTTTTTACAGCGTTGTCGAATGTAGAAAAAAACAAAAATAAACATTTTTATTAATAATGATTTGTGTTAATAATAGCATCTGATCCTTTTTCATCATATTTGTTTCAAAAGAAATTTCAAAAGTTTCAAAAAGTCGGAGGCGTCCGCTCGGTCTGCCGTGAATGGTAACTGGCATTATTCATGACAATTACAGACCCCACAGGAATAAGATCCAACATCTGTGTAAAATACTCTTCGAAAACATCTGCGTTCGTGTGTTCGTGATAGTCACCTGTATTTTTAGATTTAAATAAAAGTAAACCGCCATCTACAAAATCACTGGCACTACCTATATGTGTCACTATTAATCTTCGCCCTTTACCTGAAGGTGCCTTGAACCCTGTTGAAAGTCCATCCAAAAATGCTTGTCGAAAACTTTTTACATTTTTTTCTTGCCATTCTTTTGTTACAGTATATTCCTCGTTGACCCAAGTTTCGTCTAGATAATAAATATTCCTCCATTCGTCACGAAATTTCCTAATTGATTTTAAGTAGGATCTTCGCCAACAAATAATTTCATCTTTATCGATAAGAACTGATTTCCTGTTCTGCTTTTCCCAGCAAAAATTTAACTCTCGTAAGACGGCCCATAATTTGCTTCTACTCATTTTTGGCAAATCGTTGTCCTCTGAAAGTTCACTTAAAATTTTGTTTAAAATGAGTGTACTTTTCTGCGAATGACATTTTTGAAGATATCATCTATAACGACTTGTGACCTCCCTGTAGATGATTTTGGAGGATTTACAGTATCTTGTTCATTTTTTCTTTCCTGTAAAAGTCTGTAGATAGTCGATTTTCCAATCCCTGTCATTTGGGAACACTATTCCACGATGTTGTCAACACTGTTGGTAGAATTTTGGTGTTTCAATGCATTAAATACATTTAATATAATAATCTTCTCATTCTGAGACAGTGCACATCTTTTCACGAGTTTAGCAGGTACGTAATCTGATAAGCTCGACATTTTACCCAAACAATATTATATTCACTGCCACAATAGTCACTAAACACAAGTCGAATTTTACTCTACTGCACTAGCACGTCTTCGTATATTCAGCTATAAGACTGGATTGATCTGTCACAATACACTGGCTCCTGTCCTATGATGTTTTCAGTAAAATATACTAATGTACACCCATTACCTGTTGGCATTAGTGTTACCCGATAATTACCTGAAACGAAATATTACCACGCCCATGGTCGGTTCTTATGTCGCGGTTTTATTACTCTCTTTCATTTCCAAACATACTATAGATGCAGTATTTTGGATTCGTTCTTCGTTCCTTCGTTGCACACTGCCAGAACTACATTTTCACTCATTGCAGGTCCGTCACAATTATCCACTGACAGAATACACAGACCGCGTTAAATCAAATGCCCTTTTATCGAAGACAATTTAAATTTAAAGTAAGAAATACATATTACTCGGAATGTTACCGCGGCAATCCAGTACTTGTGTAAAATCTGAAATTGTGTACGATTACTATGATTGCCATAACTTCGCTGGATTTGCTTTTGACACTAGAAAAACAAACAGTACACACATAGGACCAAATCTGTTATAAGGAAATATCTGTACCCGACATATGTACATTTCTTTATTTAATTAGTGTAAAACGTTTAAAACTAAAAATTAGTCATCAAGGTTTCGATTATGACAACTGCCATTTTGCATTACTAATAGTTACTTTCCAAACATCAAAAAGCATTGATCAAAGCTTAGAATGAAAATTTACAGAACAGTATAGACATCTCAGGATGTTATAGTTTAAAATTGTAATAATTATTTTATGCAAACATCGTCTATTATTAATATTATTGTTGTAATTAGTATTTAATTTCCTAACACAAGAAGTTTAAATATTTATCGGTACATTTTACACTGTGGCCTACAGATGGTAACTGTAGACTGCATCAGCACAAAAAAGGAAACTTGCATCAATTGTGTCAAAAATAAGATATCGTATACGGTAATTAGTTTGGCAGCGTAATAGCAAAGAGATTTTCCGAGTAGCCAAAATATTATGCCAAATCATCTTTGAACCACAATGAATGACTGCTGTAATGCTTTGGCGGCAAATGTGTGTCAGTGTTTTTATGTATTTGTGTACATAAGGTCGAGGGAAGAAAAGGTCCTCAAAAAACGAGATATAGCGAGTAAAAAATCTTTTCGACGACAAATTTTAATGTAAACGTAAGAAAACGGAAAATAATTCAAAATTCTTGAAATCTCTCCAAATATCAATCCTGGAAATAAATATCAGTAAAGTACGTGCTACCTTCTTGTGCTACCATATAGTCTTTCTCATTAAATCATTAAATAATTATCTACATTTTGCAACAAAATTTTTTACTCTTAAATAAATATGGACATTTTTTGATGGTCGATTCCGTTAATTTTTATTTTTCTCTATCCTCCCTTAAACTATTTGTACTTAGTCATAGTCAATCCTGTATATGCGTTAAATGTATCGCTATATTTAAAAATGTAACAAAATAATAATTATGAATTGAAAATTGTTTATTAATTCAACATTTCTTTATTATTAGCAATAATTTAGTAGTAGGTAATAAAAGTTTAGGTAACACAAATTGTATCCATTGACCTGCCGTAGTTTCTATAAGATTTATAAGAGTTTTTAAGAGTTACCCAACTTTCTGATATATCTACTTCCAATAAAATTGATGGATTATGCCAGTATCAAAGTAATTCATATCCTAGAACACAACAAGCTAATGAAACTTCATTCGTCTTCTTTTTCTGAACAATCTGAGCTTACTCGAGTAGAAAATTATTCCATGTGTGCATGAATATGAAAGAAAGGAATACCATTAATATATACTTGCTGTGTAGTTTTATTCTTAAAAGTAAATATATCTAAGCATAACGAGACGCACAAATCTTCTATTGCCCAATTTTAATGCACGATGAAATATTCAATCAAATACTTAAAATCGTTTGTTTTTAAAAACAAGCAATTCCGAAACAAATAATTCGATTTCCTCATTCCACAGTTTGATTCAGTCTTCCTAGAACGCATACAAATGACGGCGGAGCTAACCAGATTTAAAGAATATACGTTTATTTGTACAAGCTAGACTGACAGTCGTACCATTTATTTGTTTTCCGCGAGTTCATAATTCTTTCCTGCACGGTTGGACGCGCCACCGAACTTTCTGGGTAACTCCATTCTTCTGGTTTATGTTTTGTTAACGGCCCCTTCTTGTACATACAGGGTGGTCAATGCAAGCGTTACACAATCTTTAACTCAGTACCTACATTACCAAATTTAATTTATAAGTACTTACTACTCTCAAACCACCTAATATATGTCATACCTACAGCAAAGTTAGTTGTCTATTTGCAACAGAGTGAAAATTCATAAATTTTCCTGTGCACAGGAAGAGCCTGAATATATAAATTAAGGATACTGAAATTTAATTGATAAAAAGTATTTTCTTTGATATCTGAATTGATTCCAATAATTCACAATACTTCTTTTTTGAGTTGATACGTTTAAACGTATGTATTTCTTTTCTCTACGAACAAATACGTTTTATGTACCAAAATTCACAGTTGCAGCTAATATTTAAAAGATTTTCTTTTTAGCTTTGTTTTACTGGATTTGGATTATGTACAGAAACAAAATTAACGACGTTTCGACGTTTTATTTAAACATCTTTAAGACTTTTAAATATTAAATTTCAAGAGTTCTAGAGAAGCCATTGCATGTATAAAAAATATATCTAGCAGCATCACAGTTATTATTATTATAAAATAAATTAAAAGTTGTACATTTCATATTGTTTTTAACCTTCTCTGTGGATTAAAAATTATTCATTATTATTACACCTGACATACACATAATTGCCTTATTGAAGTATTCTAGAAACTAGAATCTTAAAAAAAAATCAGATACCGTATTGAAGCGAAGAAAACTAATTTTACAGGTGTGTGTTTCATTGTATAATTCTTTGCCTTAATTTTTTTATAATTTTTTGTCCTGAAGATGTCTCAATACAGAGACGAAACGTCGATGACTATGCAGTTGTATGTATTTACTCTTGTTTATGATAATTCCTATATCTCCCGCATAGTAGAACCACTGGATAATATTCGATGATGGAATATGACGTGAACCATCCTGTACAATGCGCTTATTGCTGAAAGTTAAACCTGCGGTGAGTTACACTCCTTAATTGCTTTCAACTCTCGTGAAAGATAAATGAAGACTGGATGATGAACAGCGATAATACTATTTATTAAAATTATTCTCCGGTGTACCGAGTGTTATTTTTAGACTGCAGTTAACTTCAGCTCCTTCAAAAGAATGTTTATTTTATCTTTGATGAGTTTTATTTGTATGTGAACGTGCATTTGGTAGACGTAGGCTACTTTAAGAAAAATAAATAACTTCGGCATAAGCGTTTCAGTCACTGAGAATATTTCTCATAAATTCGAAGAAGCACGAAATGTTTTTATGGTTTATTACCAGTGCATTATTCCTTATATTAAATGATATACTTACAGGGTGTACTTATTTCTCTCTCACTTATTTTTAAGTTCTATCATCCCCAGTAATATTGCCATATACTTTTGGAACACCCTGTAAAATGCAAATGTAATTTGAAAAAGATACCGTTTATCTAATTAATTGTCTCAATAAAGTTAACTAATTTTAATCAGACGAATTTGAATCAAACTTCCCTTGAAGACTTCAAGCTCCAACCCACGCCATTATCGGGATTATGTTAAATAAGCATTGTACTATAAATAGAGAAGTTCTCGGGAACTATTTGCTTTAAATTTAGGCACGATTACTAAAATATACACCACCTTACTGTTTCATTTTGTAGAAGACAAACAAAACTACCCCTAGTAGATATTTTTTCACGCTCTAAGAAGCAATACAACGCCCTGGTCCCTGACCCTAGCTCGTTCCTTTGTGCAAACTACCGCCAGAAGGATACCCTCTTTTCCTAAAATAATTTCTAGTATAGTTGAGTACACACTTACATAGATTCAGTTACGTAACTAAGTCCTTATGTTACTACAACTATTATTTATATTTGCATCCCCGAGACAATTTTATGATGGTAAAATATAAGCAGTTGCGTTGCAGGACCATTATACAGTGTATTCCAAAATTCATACGCTTTTCTATACAGATGAGATAAAATTACTGACAGATCGATCAGTATACAGTATGCGCCAAAAGTATGGAATAAATTCAATAAAAACGAAACAATTATTTTTTGGGAAAAATCCTCGAACAGGTCGATTTTTAATTTAAAAATACATATTTTAGCGTAAAATTCGATTTTTAAATGTCATTTGTTTTCGAGTAATGACGTCATCGATTTTTTTTAAATGGCAACACCATATTTTTTTCCTTGATTCTGAAAGATCGTTTAATTCTCTATCAGACAGTACTAAAATTTTGCCCTCTTACATAGGAAAGTTTTCGAGTAAATGACGATTGAATGTTAGAAAACATAAATCAATTAAAATAAAGCAAAAACGTTATCAAGTTTACTTTTTCGAATGCCATAGTTCTTTTATGGATCACGTAGGTGAAAATCATTGCAAAGTGTCATTGTTACACCGACTTTCTAATAAGTATTGTAAGCGACATAGAAATTATTATTCAATTTAAAGTATTATGGCACATTTAACTGTTACTCAAAGAATTGAAATTTTAATTCTTATCGGATGCGGGAATATGACTAGAACTCAGCAGGAAGTTTGCGATTTATTTAATGAAAAATATCCAGATCGCCCTATCAGCCAATCAACAGTCAGTAAGGTAGAGTCTAAATTTAGAGAAACTAGCAAGGTTGTAAATATTCCAAAACCTGGACGTCCAAGCATTAATGAAAATCAGAAACAGAACATTTTGATAAGTATGATGGATAATCCTCATAATTCTTCACGATTGGTTGCATTAAACAATGACACTAGTCAGAGCACAGTACTACGTATCTTGAGGAAGGAAAAATATCATCCCTACAAAATTCAACTTGTGCAGGAACTTAATGAAGATGATCCCGATCACCGCTTACACTTTTGCGAAATTCTAATGGATTTATGTCAAGGAAATAGAAATTTACACCGGCAAATATTTTTTTCAGATGAGGCCACATTTTGTCTGAATGGTACAGTAAACCGTCAAACTTTCAGATATTGGAGTCGGGAAAATCCTCATTGGATGGCAGAGGCACATACCCAACACCCTCAGAAATTAAATGTGTGGGCTGGAATAGTTGACGACAGAATAGTAGGACCTTTCTTCTTTGGAGGAACCCTTACAGGACAAAGATATTTAGAGTTTCTAGAAAATGACCTTGTTCCAGCCCTTGCAGTAATTTTTCCTAACGATAATGACCCTGACATTCCTGACGATACCATATGGTTTCAGCAAGACGGCACCTCCGCACTATGCGCGCCCTGTACGAGATTTTTTGGACAACTGTTTTCCTGGGAGGTGGATCGGCAGACGCGGACCGATAGAGTGGCCTGCAAGATCGCCAGATGTTACACCTCTTGACTATTTTTTATGGGAATACTTGAAATCAAAAGTATACATTAATAAACCACGTAATTTAGAAGAACTTCAAAATCGCATTCGGGACGAAATACGCAGAGTTACCCCAGAAATCATTCATAATGTGCAAGAAGAATTTCTTCACAGACTTGCGCATTGTCAAGAAGTTGGTGGATGCCAATTCGACCATTTAATTTAAGTATAAAATTTAATCAATTGTATTTTATTTTACATACCTCAGAATTGTTACTTTTTTATGGATAAAATTTACGTTTTCTAACATTCAATCGTCATTTACTCGAAAACTTTCCTATGTAAGAGGACAAAATTTTAGTACTATCTGATAGCGAATTAAACGATCTTTCAGAAGGAAAAAATATGGTGTTGCCATTTAAAAAAATATTGATGACGTCATTACTCGAAAACAAATGACATTTCAAAATCGCATTTTACGCTAAAATATGTATTTTTTAAATTAAAAATCGACCTATTCGAGGACTTTTCCCAAAAAATAATTGTTTCGTTTTTATTGAATTTATTCCATACTTTTGGCGCATACTGTATACAAATTGCACTTCTGGAAGATTTTCTGTAGAAATAGTATATTAAGATTAAAAGTGTCGAGCAATGCAAAAATTGCCAGATAAAAAAGACTTCAATCCTAATAAAACATGCTATTTTTCCTCCAACTGAAATTCTCCATTTAATTATTAATTTGTGCTTTAAAATTATTCAAAACCAATTTGGATAATAAAGCAAAGTAGCTAAGTAGAATATATCGATTTAGTAACGCATACTTTGTCATCGCCATATTGTTAATTGAGTTAATTTCTGATTGTTTGTGATTCAATTTGCAAATTCTTTAAAAATGGAATCTAATGAAGATTTAGTTGTACCTGAGGAGATACTGAAGTGTTCGAAAGAGGTTTCTTTGAATCTCCTCCCAAAGAAATCTCGAGAAATTTATGAACCAACCTCTTATGAATTGGTGCAAAAAAAAAACGTTAAATTGTATTCAGAAGATGTATTGATGGTGCATTTCTCAAACTTAGCAAATAAAATGAAGCCATCAACGTTTTGGTTACAATATTCAATATTGTGGTCAACGTTGGATATAAAGAAGGGGATTGATATATATATATATATAAGCAAATATTCAAAGTTACGTGTTTTTTCAAGAGACAAAATGAGGGATATGCACCAAAAAAATCGCGAGTATTTACGAAGAAGCAAGTGTACCTGATAATTTATATTTGATGATCAAGCTAAACGGTTTAAAAATAAAAAAACAAAATTTTCAAAAAGCTTCTTCATAGGTCGTCCTAATGTTGGGGGTTGCAGACGCAAGTAGTTCTGATGAATTAGTCAACTTAACAATTGATAATGTAGAAATCCACCTTAATTATAAAAATTTCCAAAACCAAGACACCACGTTCATTTACTGTGTTGGGAGACAATTATTTAAGTTTTTATCGAAAATATGTTGCTCTACGTCCACCCGGATTGGTAGAACGATTTTTCTCAGATATGTTAGTGGAAAATGTAATCGAATAGTGGTCGGTATTCATAAAATCAATGTCGTCTCGCAAAAAGACTTTTTTATAAATCAAAACTTCATTAACACTTTTAATCTAAGGATTTAGCTGCTAGGATTAAAAGTGAATACTTTTGTTGCTAAGATACCATATTTTTTCTCCTCTTAACAGTAAAAATGTTATGACGTGTTTTGTGATGGTTGGAGAAAAAGAATTTTGTTTCATGATTTTGGAAACACTGTATATGTAATATATTAAATAAGTTGTGCCTTTATTTGATGTATCATGGTCTTACGAGCTACATATGTATTTTCAGATGAATCTGGACTTATCAAAGAACACCAACCATCCTGGAAGGAGAAGAGGGACACCAATTCCAGTGGCTCCTCCAAGGATACCCACTCCCATGCCCTCAAATAACAACAATGTACCCAGGTAACTTTATAATTCTTTTATATGTATAACTTCTAATGCATCTTACGCCGGGTACATTAGATGCAACACAACATGCAACACAATATGCAATATCAATATAAATTTTTTTTTTAATTTTGAGAACTAAAAGCAGACATGAAGTACGAAGTTCCGAAACTAGTTACAGATAATGAAAATAATCAAATTAATGTAACTTATTATTTTAGTACATATCAACAAAGTTCTATAGAATTGGCTTCAACAGATTTGGGATTATCTTATTTGTCTATTTAGTCAGCATTGCAGCTGTGTGTAGTTCGTCTGTACCGAAAATGAAGACGATCTGTTTATCCGTTTCTCCAAAAAATCGAATAAAGTTCGGGGGCGGCAGTATTATTATTAATCTGCCCCTAGGAACGCAAACACGGACTAATTTTTTCGATTCCGCGTCTCAAAGAGAACGTGTCTTTAAAATTTCGATTCGATCGGTTGGGGGGCGGCAGCCCGTTTTTTTTAATTTTTCGGTACATTACCGGATGTGTCCCAACCTTATCGCGAAGTATACATACATAAAATTTGAGGTCGATCGGATTCGATTTGTGGCCGTGAGATGTGCGGAAATTTTTTTTTACTCCTAACGACGAACATGAGGCTAGGTAAACGGAGGCTGTGGGACGGGATCGGAGGTTTCCCGAATTCATAACTGAGGGGTGGAGCCTCGAAGTCACGAGTTCGAGAAATCGACCTTTTCTATTTCATTTCGAATATATATTCGAATGTTTTTTATGAGAATATGAAAAACGCGTCTCTAGACTTTTTTGTGCAAACAACGGTTTACGAGTCGGACGGCAAAATACCACCGCCCCCAGACTTTATTAGATTTTTTGGAGAAACGGATAAACGGATTGTCTTCATTTTCGGTAGAGACTATTATTTCCTGGTAGCGACTTGAAATTATATTAAGACGTTCCTGCCGCCCCTCCGGGGGCGGCCCTTGAAAACACGAAATTTGTCTAAAATCATTGAAATTTGTTTGTGGCTTCTTCTCCACCTTACCTATCGAAAAGTCTAATAAAATTTTTTGATTATATGTATCGTTTCCTTAAAAAAAAAATTAAACATAATTCGGGGCGGCATTCGCATGGAATGGTTCGCTGGGGAATATTTCACTGTTTAAAACTCGACAACCGGAATTCAGGACTGATTTTTCGCAGACAACCCTATACCACCGTGTTGGTAATGAAATAATCTTTATTTTAATTTAACTTTAATTTATTAACCACACCGGTGCAAGTTACTAATATCGATTTACCTGTTTATACCTGCCAATCCAAGAGTTGTGACGGGAAAAAAATAGTCAACCTAACGTTTGCATATTCTATGGGCTTCATACTTTCGATTGGTATGGAATTTGTCTATTAACCAAACCAATGAAATTTTTTAGACAACCCATTTGCAATGTATTTATTGACATATTTAATTGGATATAAAATACTTTTCATCCATTAACCAGCTCGGTGAAGGTCGTCTTATAGTGGGATCCTATACTAATTCAATCTGCTTAAAAATATAACACAAAATGCATGATATTTGGTTTATTAAATTGCAAGCATTTCACTCTGGACATGATTTTTTAATAATAAATTTTTGTGAAATCGTTAATACAGGTTCAGAATTTCCGTATCTGCTTTTATTTTTCCAAATTTAGAAAATTTGACAATAACCGTTCTTTCGTTTATTCTGGTAATTGTAAACATCATCGTTTGAATAATCATTTTCATTGCTTGCCGTTATAATTGTACATATATGATTGGACAGCCAAAAATTGAACAAAAATATATAATTGCATTTAAAATAACGAAGTTGGTGACTACTTTCGTTCCGGAAGTGACAGCTTCTTGAAAATATTTCATTGAAAGAGCCATACTTGATTATACGGGGAGTCAAATTTTCAGAAAACAATAATCACTACAATCATGAAGAATTTTGACGGTCCATCAGCCTATGTTATTTACATTTTCCAGTTATTTAGAAAATTATGTTCCTCTACCTCTTACCTCTAAAGTAAACTATGAATTTTATTTTTACAAGAATATGCAAATTTTCCCACCGCTTTGCCAATTTTTATCCATGCATCTTGCATCAATTTTTACTAAACATAGTTTGCATCAGATGAAGGGTTCCACATTCCACATTGACCAGTCATGTTGCATGGCATGTTGTGTTGCACATAATCTGTACCCCGCTTTAAGCCCGAACAGTTTGTGGTGGTGGGATTCAAGATAAAAACATTTTATGGGGTTCGTAGACAGGCATCTGAGTGATCATAAATTTAGATCTGACGTAGCTGTCTCCCGCCCGATTTAATTAGTTCGCTAATTTCTTGTTAATCAGGTTCAAACTGCGACTCCTCTAATCCCCATTGAGTCCATTTCCAGATCCCTCTTTGGCCCAAGGATTAATTGTTCCAAATTGACATAATTAATGATTCACTTAACGGAAGCCGAGGTTAATTTGGATGATGATGCGGATAAGGTCTATTATCCGAATCGATGCGTTGCCGTCTTATAATACCTGTATGTATTTCAAGACCCTAAATAGAATTTATTTTTAAATACCGGCATAACTAGAGCAACTGTTTACCCCTTTTGTTCGTTAAATAAAACGTCTCTTGATATGTTCCGTATAAATGAATGATCTTGATATACATTTCTTTAAAAATATTTTTTGCGTCACTTTTTTTACATTGTTAAGGTAAATCAAAGCCAGAAAATCTCTTTACATTCGTATGTATGAATGTTGTTCTAAAAACCCTTTTATTTATTTTAATGAAAGGAATGTTTTATGTGAAACTGATGTACATACAGAGGAAAAGGTTCTCATTTTTTATTTAATTACAGGTATATAAAAGCACGTCCATTTTCATTTCAAAGTCGGCAACGTTTTGAAAATATACTGTAAAAAAATTAGAATAAATGATGATTGTGTACAAAATTTGTAAGATAATGTTCAATCAGTTATTTGCTAGTTAAATAAAACTTGTATAGGCAATTTTGAATACATTTTGAATTAGATTCCAAAACTATATTACAAACAGAAATTACAAATTTGAGGTTCAGTGGTCAGTGGTCGCGCGGTTTAAGACATCAGTACTTGAATCGTTGTGCCTAGACCACTGTGGGTTCGATCCCCGCGGCCGGTAAACCGTATATGCGGGTATGGTAAGGTGGAAGAATGTTAGCTTGGGTCAATGTGAGAGATTGATACCGGTTGACGTTAGACTACCCCCTAATTAATAAGGTTTCTCAGGTTTCCCTCATTCCTGCACTGAATGGTGGTTAGAGCCTACCAAGTTTTAAATTAACTGTAACAAACTTGAAAATGCATTCTTAAGTTTAATTTTTTACGGATTATAATCATAACATAACAATTATTTACTAGGCAACGTATGCAACGCATAAGGTAGCAGAAAAACGTCGCTACTCGCCACTAATACTTTTTGTATGAGTTTCTATTTTACTCCATATTTTTTTGCATATTAACTAATTTCAAAATTATTTACAATTCATGTTATGTTGGCAAAAGTAGAGCACTTTTAGTCAAAAAGTCCCAACTTCACGGCGTTAATTGTTCGTACCCGATTGTTTGTAGTCTTCCATTTTACTTTAAAACTGTGTAAAATGTACAACGAATAGTTGTTTACAAAAAATTATCTCTCTCTCTCACACACACACACACACATATATACTTTAAAATGTGTAATATGTACAACAAACAGTTATTTTTACAAAAAATGACCTCTCTCACATATACTTTGATATCTTTTACCAAAAATTATGTTGATAACCTTGTTAAAATGTTAAAACTCCCTCAAAATTCAATACGAAAATAATTCCACTCCTAAATCAGTTTGAATTAACATTATATTATTTTTCTTATTGTGTAGCAGCGAGCTTTATTTTTGACTGGTATAAGGATATGGCACTAAATAATGCAAGAACACATATCGATACCTTCAAAGACAAGTCGTAATCAGATCGTTGAAGTATGAGAGGGAATAAAACACTGCATATTTCGTCCCAATGTTTGCAACACCGTATTTCCTGTAACATCTTTAACGGAGATGGAAAAACTGCTGGTAGAAACTACATAGCAGGCTGCGTCTGAGAATGGGCAATAAAACGAGCTTGGTGCACCTACCTCAAAAGAATCTCAAGTAACTATAACCTACAAAAGCACTGAAACTAAACTCGATGTATGTAGGCATGCGGCTCGCCGAAAAATACATGCATCTGAAATTATCGTTAATTAGAAACACAGCATATTTTCAATCAGTACGACAACAAGATTGTTCAAGTTTGACAGCTTCATATTTCAAATAAATTTCAAAATGTCTCGTTTTGGCAATGTAAATTTTCAATCTATTAACGCGCTAATTAAAGAACACAATTCAAAATACCACAAACAGACACAAATATACGTGGGGAATATTTATGTAGTTTTGCTGTGAACGAAAATAATTCAAACAAGCAATAGTAAAGACTATGTGGAACGTTTCCTTAAAACCTGCCCAAGATGCCAGCGACGCAACCAAGAAAAAACTTCAAACAGATCTATGTAAACGTAAAACCAGTTCAGTTTCGTTAAATTTGTCAGAAGTAAACCGAATAATATTGTTCTGACATGAAAATACCCCTGAAGGTCTTATGCGTAAATTCTATCATATTACTGCTGTAGAATTAGAGTGGAGTGGAGGCGAGGCAGTTGTCTGTCTCTTGAAGTTGTTGCATATCGAGAAAAAACGATGCTTCTTCAACAAATCGCATTGAATATAATCCGATATTCAGTACAACTTGCCAAGGCGGTTCAAAAAGCTGCACAAGCAGTTAATGATTGATTGCCAATAGTGCAACTCAAAAGCTGCCATGTACACCTTTTTATAAGCTGATATCAAACCGAAGCGAATATATTACTTTACCTTCACATTGGTAAACGGAAACCGATAATTGGTAGGACAATGTACCAGTTGAAAAAAATACTATTAATGAATGGACTAAATCGTCTGCTGAGGCTGTTGCTCTGAATGTAAAAGACAAACAGTCAACAAATCATTCAACAAGGTCAACTGCTGTTAGCGAGTGCAAGAGCAACAATTGCTGAAAATTACTGGTCCAATTCAATCACAATCCAAATTTTACAAAACCATACTTAAACGTCGACCAAGAACACCACAATAAGATCATAAATGCTGGTAATAGATCTTCTATAGTAGTAGAAGAAAATAGCCAATCTAATGTTGCGTAAAATTTTAATAACTATACCTTTACCAACTATACTATAGCTGTAAATAATTTGTTGTGTTAGGAATTATTTGATTGATTTGTCAACAAATTTTCTGACCGAATATCATAAACAAGGGAACTATTATAGACCGGAATCTCTAAGGAGTGGAGGAAGCTATGCTTAATCAAGCTACTGCAGCGCCAAAACTTTGGGAAAGTTTGACGATAGGTTTTAAATCTGTTTGATAACAGTTCGAAACGGTTTGATAGTATCAGGTATACTCGCGACAAGAATTCAGACGACTTATGGCATACGAACAAATTAATAATTCATTATATTTAAATCAAAATATTTAATAAATTGCAACTGAGTGTAATAAAACTATATACTACACTAAAAGTTTGCGCGACTAAATATCGAAAAATAAGTTGACAATAAAAACAAATGCATAACGTCAACCATGACGTAATACGTCTGAATTCTTGCCGCGAGGATAGTAGGTACTTTATTTGTGTGTGTACCTCCAAATCTTGATTGTTTTTACAATTGGACACAACAATAAATCATTTTATCACAGAAACATGAAATGCGACATACTTTAAATAACCAATATTAAATACAAACAAAAGCGGCAATTTTGGCATTACATATACTAAACGTCAAAATTGAAACAATATGTAGTGATCTATACAATACTTAAGTAGTTCATCCTAAAAATGTTGCCACAATCGCTCTAGCGCTTCCCCGCCTATCGAGAGAATAGTCTATAATGGTTTCCTTGTTAGTGCTTTTGGTTGCCATAAAATATGAAAATTAACAGTTTTTCTTCAATTACCTAGTAGTATTCTGAAATAATCATAGCATGAATGGCAACTTAAATTCATATTAACGCGGTGCAGCTGGGTGGATTCTGAATAACTGCTGGTATTCCATCAAGAACGGGTTTAAAATTGGAAAGCTGCACCCATAATCTGGACGGAAATTGAACGGTGACGCGCAAAAAACGCCAACTGCATTTTGTAACAGCGCTGCAGCCCATTATCAAGCACCATAATAAATCAACGTGATTACGTTTTTTTTTATTGGGCCGTAATTATTTCTGCAGCCCGAAAAGGGCAAATCAGTTTACAACGCTGGAAGTGTCAAAATTTGTTTTACAGCTCTGTTTTTATCGCCTTCGAAGCGTTTGGCTTGCGTAATATCATATTTATTTTGGGGCTTATATGGAAAGGTACAAATGGCTGGGCAGCCGAGATATATTGCACGACATTTGCGGGTTTTGGGTGAGGAAATATTTGTTCAACACGCTATTTTTATTTATTTCATATCATATTTCAGGCCGATCTTTTTTCGTATGTGGTCATATGTTCCTGATAAAACAAGTTACTTTTTCGCCATTGTTTATTTCGCTTAACCTTTGGTTTATTTTCCTCGCAGATTTACGAAATTCGCTACGCAAAAAATTGAAAAGAAAACATTAAAAGATATTCTTTGGTCAACAAAAATGTGAAAATGTAAAGTTGGTATACATATTTAATAATTTTTTTAGTTTACATTATTTAAAATAAAAGTTTCGAGAACTGAACATTATCCACGAAATGCATTTTCTGGACTAAGTTAAGTGTTTATCCATTATTGCGTGCTTATCCAATAATTTCAGTAATAATAAACAGCATTACAAAAAAGGCCTTTTTGAGTAAAGTCCAGTGGCGTGCCTAATTTTTTTGTAACTTTATTAATTTGTAGGTTATAATCCATAGTTGTATTTTTTTTAATACAAGCCATAGATGGCCATGGGTCAGATGAAATTGTTATTTTTTCTCTTTCCATTAATATATAATATATGGGGTTAAATATGATTATTCATCATTTTACTGAGGAAACAGTTTATTTCAGAGTATCAATTTAATTCTCTAAATATGTTTGGCAAGACATTTAGAAGACATCATGACATAATGAGTTACTAAACAAATAATAGATAGTATTATGAAAACGATATATTTGCAATAATCATTCTGAGAGTGTATCTAAGACATAATTAATTAACAAAATTAATATACGGAAAAAGTTAAATAACTGCTGATATATAATAATCGAAACGAAAATATCTAAGATTGCTAACAGGCAATTATTTCAAATGATACACGCCTACTTCAAGAAAATGAAAGAAAGAAAATATGCTATAACAAAATATTCTCTCAATAGAATGGCAAATAACCATATTCAACCCTATATAATATACAGGGTTAACTATGACTAAGTACAAATATTTTAAGAGAGGATAGAAAAAAATAAGAATTAACAGAATTTTCTTTCAAAAAATTTCCAAACTTATTTATAAAGAGAAAAAATTTTTTTTCGATATTATATTAAATCCTTATTTAGCGCCGCCAATGCGAGAATCAGAATATGCAACCAACAAGCAACCGTCATGCAACAATCGGCCACAGTCGGTCCAGTCGAGTCGGTTCACTGTCATGTTATAATTTAATTCCTGTGTTTACGTTGTAGTTTTGTGTTCTTCTTCAGTTTTTAGTGCCTTATTTTAATTTTAAACGTTTTACAATTAATAAATAGAGGAATATGAGTCGGGTACAGATATTTTCTCACAATATAGGTCGCCGGTTTGTTTTTCTAGATTATGGGACAAGACTGCCGCGGGTGTTAAACGTTTTATCTATTAGAACCTACCTACTCATCCCTTTCTTCGATTTTGTTATAATACATAGGCACTGTATCTAAATAACTGTACTTACGGGAAGTAATGTTTATCGGTAGTGAGTGAAAATGTAGTTTTACCATTTTGTAACCAAATAATGAAAAACGAATGCAAAATACTGGAGCTAACTGGATTAACTGTTATCTACCTATCAGGTATTATTACTAATAAGAATATGATAATAATTTTTGTCGTTTCTGCATTTAGAAACACTGCAAACGACCGCATGGTAGTTGTTGACAGATTTAATGTCAACTATGGATCTAAGCCATAAGCATAGAAAGGGTTTTGCCCCATTTTTTAAATATCGAAGTAAAATTCTGGAATAACTTTTTTATTGTATTTTTAGGCTCCCTGAGCACGTGGTTAAAATTTTTGTACTTAGTCATAGTTAACCCTATATATTAATGGAAAGAGAAAAAAAATAACGATTTCAACTGGTCCATGGCCACCTATCATTTGTATTTAAAAAAACACATGTTTAGATTATAACTCGAAAATTAATAAAGTTACAAAAAATTATGCATGCCACTGGACTCTACTCAAAAAAGTGTCTGGAGAACGTATTAATTATTTTTTTCTAACTTTACAGGCAACCAGGTTACAGACACGTATTGAAAAGTGGAAAATTTGAAATTTTGTTTATTACTCGAAAACAAAAGACGATAGGTCATTTTGGTATTGACCAATAATTTTCCCTTGAAAAAGAGATCGATATCGTGGAGGGGGGCATTTTTTTCTATGGCCTATAGTTAACGAGAGCCTATAAAAACATCGAAATTTGCCCACCCTGTATATGCACATGTAGTTTTTCAACTGTCATAAATACAACAATTTAAAACTGCTATACAATAATTTAGGTTTTAGCTATTTGAAAAGTTGTTGCTAACTATTTTGTATGCAAAAAAACGTCTGCCCATAGTGTTTTGATATTTTCGTCATTGTCATCTAAAATTATTTACTTAGTAATAACACCTGTTATTTTTATTTATTTATTTTTGTATCTAGATTTCGACTGTTTACTCTTTTATACGATTGTTTTAGTATAATATAATCTCTACCATTTTTGCTAAATAGTCTTTTGTCATACTAGGGGAATCAATTCCTTGTGGACTTAATTTTATTTTTTTTTGTACTTAGAGCATGTGTATGTAACATACGAAGGTGTAACACTCTGTATGTCCACAAAGAATGCACCAACCTGTTCAAAAGCTTGGAAGATAATATGGTTATTTTCTTCACACCTCCACCAAACACCTGTTTCGCATTGTCGTCATATGTCCTGCGAGCGGTATTTACAACAAAAAGCACATAATAGCATTCAGGCTCATTAACATAACCCGGTACCGGTTACATAATGCAGCGGGCTCGAATATTAATAATGTCAGGCTTCCCGAAAAGTGAATTTAATATTTTAATATTACTATTTTCATGGTAATGAGCCTCATCTAACGGAAATTTAATTCGACGAATGTAACATTTAAATGACAAAGTACGGCGACCTGAAAACAGATATGAAGTTGAAAAACCTTTATATACCTTTCCGCGATTTAATTGGAATTCAGTCATCGCCATGGCTGGTAATTAGAGTTTCTCTTAATTCTCTGTTTATTCCATCAGCCCTGCCCCAAATAAACATGTGCTATCTACCTCCCAAAGACAAATAATAACTGGATTCGAGCTAAGTTTACCTTTGAATGTTTAGGCTGTGTGTTGTATATCAGCCGGAAGTGCTGCCACAAGAGCAGTAAAGTTCTTGGAACTTGGACTACAAAATGCCTGTTTCAGTTTATTACAACTGCCAGATCAGTTAGTATAGTGCAACGAAAGAAATAATGATTCGGGAGAATCCAAATACGTACAAATAAACTTTGAGAAATCGTCACTATTTCTATTAACATTATTAGCTACCTATGTTCAACCGCTAAAAATCTAGAGAGCGACTCACCTGCTCACAATTGAGGAGCGTTCATTCAAACAGGAACATGTCCACAATTTGTCAAAATAAATGTTTTTGAAGTCTTCGACTAAATTCTATCATTTCTACCGATATATCAATTTAAATGTTCTCAAAAGACGACACATCCCGTTAAAATTTATATATAAAAGTAAGTTGTTCATGCAAAACAAGACATGTCCAAATATAGAAAATGCACATTGTCTCATATTGGCTCCAAAATGAATCCCCAAATGGCGTTAAGGAGGTGGTAATGCATTTTCCAGTGAGAGGGCATTCGTACTTGCTGGCTGATAGAGTGTTTGGCCGTGTCGAAAAGAAACTCAAAGTGGAGAGTGTTATTCCCAATCCTGAAGAATATAACTCCATATATTCAGAAGTAGGTGAAGTTAAAAGGCTTGGAGTCGATTGGCGCTTATACGATATAAAAAAACTTCAACAGACATACATCAAAGTAACAGGGATACAGAAATTCAAAAAAATTTGGATTAAGAAATTTGAATCAAAAAATAACTTAACAGTTAAATTTAAAAGATCAGCATTTTTCCGCTTTGAAGAGATATCAAACACTTACACATTCTTAATAAAAAAGGGATAGATGGGCAAACGTTTCCAACTTGAGGAAACATTAATGAAAAATCCCATTTCTAATGAGAAAAAACAAAATGTGAGGACCCTGTTGGAGAAACAATACAACAAGGAAGAAATCATGTGGCAGAATCTTCCAGAATTGGAGTTTTATAAAAACATTTTGGAAGATAATGTAATAGAAGATGTCAATGGGACGGAAAAAAGCACAGAACAGGAAATAAAATGCGACTGCTTGGAAAATGATTAGCAAATTCATATTTAAAAGTGTTCATATTTTTTTATTTGTTTTTATGTTCTGCCTGACTACAATAAAAACTTGTCCTAATAAAAGTGTTTACAATTTTACCTAAGCGTAACTAGCTTAAACAAAATAGGACATGTTCAGACAAAACAAGACATATTCTTTCAGTTCAGGCAAAACCAGACATGTCCTTAACGTTTTTTCCAAATTTTCCCAAAATATAAACTATTTCAAAAAACTAATTTTGGCGATGTATTTGTAAGTGTAAAACAGATATGATATTACAATTTTAAAAATATACTTAGGTTGGTCTTGACGCCAAACGTTTTTTACGTTTTTCTCAAATCCATTTTTAGTGGACATGTCCCTTTTTGAATTAACGCTCCTCAATTTATAGCAGTCGACACAAAAAAACATACATGCATCCCTTATATTTTTCCTATGCCGCATATCTTTGAAAGCATACCCGATTGCACAGCTCCTGCTGCAGCAAATGCATGCGTCAGATCGAAGAATTTAGCCTTCTACTGGTTGTGACGAATTGACGGATCCATCTGTTCCATTTCCAGCACTATCATGGGCGGCTATATCTTTCGGGCGGGCAAAATTTCGGGTATATCTTTCCGCTAATTTAATTATGAATGTACTTAATTTATTAGCGATTTTGTGTTCTTAAGAATGGAGAATAATTAAAGGTCTACAGCGTATTCTCTAAATCGTTCTAATTCAACAAGTGAGGAATATCGGCTGATGACATGTATGAAGGGTTTGCGGCGCGAGATCAAAATATGAGTGTAAGTGATGTTAAAATATGTCAATCATTAACAAGAATGTACGTGAGTAGCAAAAAAGAGTGGTAAAGAATTACAACATGGTGGAAACTCGTGGAAGGGAGATGGTATTTTAAAAACGAGTTTTCGACAACAAAATGGGTTGCTTATCTTACAAGATAAATCTTTGTCTAAATATACAGGGTGAGTCAGTTTTTTGTAAACAAACTTTAACAGAAGATAGAACACATATTTTTCAAAAGAAAAGTTTCGGAAACATTTAAAGTAAACTACTAATGTGCTAGGTTCAGTCGACGTCAACTTATTTTTGATAATTTTTTGTGGTTTGAACCCTTCCCAAGTGGCACGCCTAGGTAATCATTATCATTTTAATTGGTAGAATGGCATTAGTTTTCGAACGCTATGAATATATTCTGTTGATTTTGTCTTATATTTACTATGAAGGTTTGAAGTTGCAGCTCGTCTAACGACGTGCGATGAAAACATACTGTAATAACGACTTATCCTCCTATATATAAACTTGAAAAATTAAGTTTGATTATAAAATTACATAGCCGGTTTCCTAACAACACGCAAGTCGATGTAATGCATTTGAAGAGGCTATTAATAACACCGTGAAACACGGACAGCTCTTAGCCAGAGGGTGGAGGCTATTTTATAGCTCGACAGGCACTGATTCTTGACCTTTTTAGCAACATTAAATGATTCCTTAGACTTTGCAGTTCATCTTAGGTCCACGGGTTTAAATTTCTTAACGCAATACCTATGTTTACCTTAAATTTCCATACAAGAATTCTTGAAATATTCACAAGCGCCCTTCTGAAATATCTCATTAGCGTCTACAAATACCTACGTATCAACTTAAAAGTTGACTAACTCATAACTTATACTACCTGACAGAAAGGAAAGCACCCTTTGCATATCATTTTATTTTGATAATTTTTTGTATGTTTGCTCTTCTCGGTGAAAGTAAAAAATGCTTAAATTTTCACGTTAATCAGCTAATTTTTTTGTAGATTGCATAATTTGACAACGTAGCATTGTTTTAAAAATGTCTACAAACATTTGTGTGGCAATTATTGTGAAGCTTGTGGCAAACGACATTTTCTTACCTAGAGTGCCGTAGAGTGCTTAGAGTAGTTAGGTGATACTCGCTCACTTACAAATGTGAGTAAAAATTATTAAAACAGAATGCTACGATATCAAAGTACGACGTATTTCAGTAACTATCATGAAAACACAATAATATACATCCATCTAAAATGCATGCTATTCTGTTAAAACGCTGTTTTACAATCACACGCCGGGGTATTTGAGGAAGCAGCATTATCGAACGAAACATTGGCAAAATAATTTCATCCACTAATTATTTTTCTTTTTTAGGTATGGTGTGCTTCCAATTAGTAAATATACTCCGCTAGCTTTCCACCTCGTAAAATTTTATACCTGTTTCGTTCGAAACTCATTTATTACGTAATAAAAACAAACGCGTAAATTAGTGACTTCTAATGTGTGGTTTTTTTAATTCGAACATACAATCAAAGGTGAACGTTAATTGGAATTGCGATACGAAAAATTCTTGAACACAATACCTAACACTTTACGGTAATTAGTAACATTTATTTTAATTAAACCGACTTGTTGTGGGGTCTAGTTGCGATGTGTGGCCTCATTAGGGAACGTCGTTTATTTTTCCTATTGGTAATATTAGTCAAATGGTGGATAACGCACTTTATTAATTTATTTTCTTAACTTGGTGACCAACGATTCACTTAATTGTTACGGCCATGGTGTAAAATATTGCAATTTCTAACATGTTCCGTAGATGATGATATACGGGTGGTCCCTTTTTTATGGCTCACCATTGGATCGGTCACTGGTCGCGCTGTTTAAAGCCCGCTTTACATTAACAATTTCTTTGTCAATTAATTGATCAAGTGGCTTCGTCAAGTTAATTGACAAATGTAATATGAAAACTTCTACGTCAAATTAATTGATGAAGAACTTCGTCAAGTTATTGACGACTTAAAACTTGCTCTAATTTTTCGTCAATTTTTACTTCAATTCAAGAATACCAACCTAAAATAAATACAAAAAGTGAGATTCGAGGATATGATGATTTATATTTAACCAGTAACCGAGCAGCAGCAATAATAAACACAATGGAAGCTTTTTTAGCAATTTCTCACTTTTAGGTTGGTACGGGTGCATCTGATAGCAAAATTGTTAAGAAACTTGACAAAGCCCTGAACAAGTGTAAAAGCGAAGTGCGACCTTGAAGAAATTGATAAATTAATGCATCAATTTTTCCGTCAATAAATTGTAAAGCCCGCTTAAGGCGTCAGTACTTGAATCGAGGTGACTAGATCACTGTGGTTCGACCCCCGCAGCTGGTAGACCGCATATAAGCTACATTCGCGGAGAGGATTGGCACCCTCTCTGCGGGTATGGTAGGGTGGAAGAATGTTGGCTTGGGTCAATGTGAGAGATTGATACCGGTTGACGTTTGACTACCCCCCTAATTAATGAAGTTTTCCAGGTTTTCCTCATTCCTGCGCTGAATGGTGGTTAGAGCCTACCAACATAAGTTCTTCCAGGGCACAAATGCGATCTTCTTAATAATAATATGCCGCCCCCTCTCCCGCACAAGTCTTCGACTTCTGGGCTAATCCTCGTGACTAGAATGAAGGGTAGAGATATTATTATTATTATTAATATTGATTTCTCGGAAACCGTAAAATATACAGGTGGCTCATATTAAAAAAGTGGCACCTTTTCACGGTCATTAAGATAAATCAAACAAGTCTGCGATGTCTACTACCGTTGCTGGAAAATTAAGAAATTACTGAGAATAGCGATTTTAAAAATGCGGCAGAAATCTTGAGTCTGCTTGGTTTGTCTTAATGGCCACGTATTTCTTATTTGAGGTATCCCGTATATTTTCTGTTTCTGAGATAACAATGGTGACCCATGAAAAAACGGACCACCCTGTATTTCTATGAAGGTATTTCACATAAATAAATATACATATATGTATATAAATATTTGACGAAACATGTATTTGCTAATTAATGAAATAACTTTGGTAATGCCTCTTTCGTTATATGTTATTTAATGAAACATTATTTGATTATGGATGCAAACTGGTGTAATATTTATTATTGCCGAGCACGGTTGAATTGCAAATAAAATGCTTTAATAAAATATAATTGTTATATTACTTTTACATTAATTAAAAAAGGTAATTAATGCAAATTTAAAATTAAAAATTAATTTAATGATATTCTAATTATTTCGAAATTATGTTTTGTAACATTTTGTGTTATAGGTCGATCCCTTCTATTTCTGGAACAATCCAGCTGCTATCCAGGTCCGCTTTTAGGACTTGGGAACATCAAACACGTTACCTGTAACAAAATTTATGACAATATAACACAAAGGGCATACTAATCAAATTATTTCATCTACGATGGTGTAACAAGCAGGTATCCCTTTGCTGCTAAATTCTCTTTCTGAATACGCAATATCGAAAGGATAATTATTCCATTAGATAATAATAATTTTAGTATTACAAAGAAGAAATTACAAAAATACATATAGTAATTTTCAGTAGCAAATTTGTAAATGCACCGTTTTCAGTTGGCACTATACAGCGCCATCTGTGATAAGTCTGTGGAACTAGAGAAAACTCAGCGTCGAGACGCCTGGACAACTGAAGGCTTCGATCAGAATCGTCCTTTTAGTTCCACTAGTAGTATCCAGATGGCGCGTACAGTGAAACGAATGGAAGTAGAAAGCTTTACTTCTCTAAAAGTTGTCTGAAATTGCCACTTATATATAGTTGTCTGAATACAAACTTTTGTATAGTATAAGAATTATTCGCAAGGAAAAATTGATAGATATAAGAAATAGGTACTAAGAACATGTATAAATTAGTTGGGAATTAATGTATTTACGAAGGGCACAGGTGCAAAAATATTTTTTATTTTGTAAAACTAAATTATTTGGATCTGCAATTTTCCAGAGCATGATTTTCTAAACAAAATCAAATTACTGAGCTAATTTGTAAACATGTCCAAGTTGTTCCGTACGTCCCCCTGTTTTCTAATGGTATATGCACTCCTCATACGTAAAGTACCATCAATCAAAAGGGAAATATCTCAAGATCAAATTATCTTCTCCCTAAATATAACGAAAAGAAAAAGCAATAAAGCGATTTAAAATTTAAGTCACGTAAAAATACTTTCCTCGACTATAAATCATGAAGATCTTTAGCCTCCCTATAGTTTAACATAAGCCGTACAGAGGCGTCGTTTCTAGAGAAAATTGACCGAGAAAAATCAATAGAAACATTTTCCTTAATATTGGGAAGTGAATTATTATATTATTATTATTATAGTACTTTCTTGGTTACACTTAATACTTAAAAGTAGTACGATATCAGAGTCGCACATTTTTATTCCACTCCCAAGAATTTAATAATAATAATATTGCCTTTATCGCACAACAGAATAGACATTCCAATTACAGGACAAGACATATATCATAGTAATGAATTAACAGTGTACTTAATTTTAATTATAAAACCTGAAAGCTACAGCATAGTACAAATGAGGCCAGTTCAATTTTTCTAAAAAAATTGGGAACCAACTGATAATAATTGTTTGAGAGTGTCTAAATTTAGACATGATAAATGAGCTAGAAATTTGATCAAAATTAGCTGACATGGTGTATACAGGGGACATTTGTTCTAGCATTACCACAGTAAAATATGCATATCATCATGAGATTGTGGTCTAGGTACACGTAAGTAGAACATTTTTAAAATTTCTGGTGAGTTAGTGAGGTTTTGAAATATTTTAAATAAAACTGATAGACTTGTGAGAAATCTTCTCAACTGCAATGATTTGATATTAAATCCCTGTAACAGGAGGCTATTATCCTCTGGGGGAATAAATATTATCAACATGATACGCCATGAATTTTGAACTCCTTGAAGATGATTAGTTGATAACACGGGTACCATATAAAACTAGCATATTATAATATGGAACGGATTAAGGAAAAGTATAAACATTTCAGAGCACTGATATATATTGTTAAATGATGTAGAATTACGGAGAATAAAGCTTACTAAAGTTTTAAAGGCGGTACTGGAAATTCTATTAATATGTTCGGAAAATCAGAATTTAGTATCAAATATTACCCCTAAGTTAATATTACTACTACGTGTCAATGGCTTTGAATTTAGATTATAATCAAATAAAATTATACGTTTTTTTTAACTTAAATACCATACTTTACAATTATCAATATTTATAGAAACCATGTTTACTTTGCACCACCCCTGTATTATATTCAAAAGTGCCTGCAATGCTTGATAATCATCATAACAGTTAATGTTACGAAAGAGCTTTAAATCATCTGTGAAAAAATGTGATTATATTGCAAAGTTGACGATAAATCATTTATATAAAGAATAAACAAGAATGGTCCCAAGCTAGACCCTTGTGGTACCCCTGAAGGAGCTATAAAAATAGTAGATGACACATACAACTCACGACGCTCAAGATAAGATTTTGTAAGAAGGAGAAAAGAATCATCAAATGATTTCAATTTGTGTAACAGTATAGACTGATTTACCTTGTCAAAAGCCTTCTGAAACTCTGTATATATTACATGTACTTGACCTTTACTATGAATATGATTTGAGACAAACTGAGTAAATTCAACTAAGTTAGTTACAGTAGAACGACGTGCAACGAACCCATGTTGGTTAGAAGAAATACAGGTACTGACATTGTTATAGATATATGCATACAATGACATTTCAAACAGCAAAGTTTGACAAAATGGCCATAGGGCGATAATTCTTGATGCTTGAAGAGTTACTACTTCTCAAAACAAAGCAAACTCTTCTAAGCTTGCACATAGCAGGGAAAGTAGCTGTTGACAACATGAGATTAAATAAGATAAAACGTGGAGTACAAAATACGCCAGAACAGTTTTTAATTAAGGAACTAAGAATTAGATCATTGCCACAAATCATTTTATTTTTCAATCTTTTGATACAATTGTGAATATCCATCTCGGTAAATTTTTCCACATTAAAAACTTGAATGCTATTATATGGAATTTAATGGAACTACCAAATAGACCTTTGTGAACCTCTGAAAATGTTTTTCTATTTTTGTCAAGACTTTCCAACTTGCGCACGCCTGTGTACCACCCTCGCGAGTGCCACCCCCACGTTTTACACTCATAATCGATTAACCCCGGCTATGAATGGAATTCGGCGTGTCTCTTGTAAATAAGAAAACGGCATCTAGAGGGCTGTGAGCATCGTCTTTGACGTAATGACCCATGAAGCGAAGGGGTTAATTGGAAAAATAACGCCCGTTGAGAATTTTGATGAATTAAAAGTCGGAATTAGGGTGCCTAATTGATGGCACTCAATTTTACGCCTTGATTTATGAGATTTTTTTCTGCGATGTCAGATAACATCCTCCAGATTATTTAGAAATCTAAGTAATTGTATTGTTATTCGAAAACTATACATTTTATACATAATTTCCTTATATAAACAAATCTAAACTAAATTTAAATGCGCTGAAAATTGTCATACTGAAGTTATAGTTATTTATAATACAAAAAACTCGTACAAGAACTGTTACAAACTCCAGAATTTAAATAAACTCTTATAATATATGGGATGTCAATTACAAATGCTTCCGGAAAGAGAACATAGCTAAATGTATGACAGTTGTATAAGACAGAAAACACATAAATTGCAGTTTGATTTAATAAAAATGTATTTCACTATTCTGACCATAAATTATGCATCGCTGAAACTCCTTCCCGCTAACTGAATCCCGTTGTGAGGTCCGTACCCGCTAATTTGCCATTCTACTTGAGTAAAAGTGTCTTATTGTTCAGCGTTCCCGTAAAGAGACGTATTTAGAATTAATTCTTGCCTTGATCGATAGTATCTAATGAATGGCACCGCGCTAATTCCTTCCATTTTTAAATTACTTTTAATATATGTATAGTATTCAAAATGAGTCATATGATTAATAAAAACAGAAATGATAATTAATTAAATTTAACTACATTTATTTAAATTAATATCAATTAATTGTAATTATATAACAATTACATAATTTCTTATGACTTTAATATTTCTCTACCTTTATTTTGTTGTCAAAATTTTTTAGTTTCCTCCTAGCAATGGCGTAATTGTTATTTAAATGAGATGAAAAGTACGTACCACAATACCACTCAGTTTTATCACTTTCCAGATCTACATCAAAAGATTCGGAGCCTACCAAAAATCATCCCTCGTCAGTTGGGTCCGACATACCGAAGCTTATCACAAAAGCGTCCTACAAGGTGCTGGATAACGACGTCAAAACGGCATGGATAAATCCAAGACTGCTCTCCAAGGTAATTAATTGTCTTTTATATGTGTGCATTGCAACATCTGATAGTGGTTTTCAATTTACTTGATTCGTTTTTCCGCTTGATAAAACGTTTTGTTTAAAATATTATCATATTAAATATAATTAATTAATCATACATTTGTGACTTTTTGAAGTTGACTGTTTACTGTCAAGAATCTTACAATTTTTGTTGTAATATAAATGCTGTTCATTTTAGTGTAGCTACTATTGTTATTATTATTTAGCACTAACTTGCTAAAAATTTTAAAATGAGTGATATACAAAATTTGTTTGTGAATAGAGCATTTCATTATGAAGAGCTACAAACTGAATCCCAAATTATTTAACACGGAAGGGAACAATTTTCGAAGCATTTTTTTTATTGCAGGGTTTGAAAATGAATTAGATTAGATAGAATTGTAAACTATATTACTGTTTCAACAACAAACAAAATATTTCTGATGACGTGGCACTTCTATTCATACCGAAAGGTGACGTCAATTCCTTTACTTTAAATACATGATAACTTTTATTTCATTTTCAGTTTTTACGTCTAATAATACGTCAATTTTGTTAAATATGTCATATGTCAAAACTTAATATTTTTCACAAAGAAAAAAACGCTTATTCGAGAATCTTGCAACATAAAAAGAAACAGTATTTTGATAATCGTATTGAAAATGCACCAAATCAGATGCGTGCAGTTTGGAATATCATAAACTCTTACATAAAAAGCAATGTTCTTAATCAAAACTATAATTGTGCTCCAAAAATAAAGAATGATAGTGGGGAATTGATTAACATCTCTTCTGATGTAGCAACTATGTTTAATAAGTTCTTTGTTTCTAATAACAATGATGTTTCGGGTTATAATGCTGAATACAGGGTGTTAAAAAGAGAGTATAAAATATTTCAGGAGGTAATAATATGAACCAAAATAAGCAGAAAAGTCTTAATAAACATGGGTCCGCAAAGTAACGGTTGCGAAGATATGGTCCACTATTCATTTTTCAAACATTTTATTTTATTAGGAATAAACCGACAAAGGAAGCTTTTAACAAACATAAAACAAAGTTACAGAATATGTTCAAAGTGCTCTCGTCCTTTTCCAAGCAGGCACGACATCTTCGTCTCAACGATATTCGAACTCTTTCGAAAACACCCTCCTTGATTTGGATTTCTTGACAGTTTTGATTAATCCGGCAGCTCTTCCAGGCTATTTACAGGAGTACCATACATTAATGTCTTCAAATATCCCCAATATGTATAATGGTCGATATATTAGAAATAGTATTTTTTTCCGAGAAATTACACTAGTTGAGTTATCTAGTATTGTTTTGTCATTGAAAGCTGATAAATCACAGCATGGCATGATTTATAAAAATTCCTCATACATTGTGGTTTTTATTCTGTTGATGAATATTTTAATAGATAGTGTGTAACGTGCATTGTTCTATGAGTACATAATGTTATTTACTACTATATCTTTTACTTTTAGGTAATTAATTCTATTATTTTATCATTATTGTTCTATACATGACATGTCCTATATCAAGAATTGTATAGCTTATATAGTTTTGTGATCTCTGGAATAAAGTATAAAGTAAAGTTATATCCATATTGGATGTTATGTAAACCAATCGGTAGTTTCCCTTTACTTGCATACATTTTTAATCTTCAAATAATAGATAACAGATCCCTTGGGCTTTGCCGTAACCGCGCAATATATCGCAGTAGTGCCAACACTAAAATTTAATTACTAATAAAGCCCGCCTATTAGCAAGGAAATAACCATTTTAATTAAGGCGTAACACCCGAAGTCTGGTCGGACTGTCACTGTCGCCAATAACTCCATACGCACTTTTACGATAATTGCAATTTGGGCCTCATTACTTGATTATTTGTATTGAGGGGGGAATCCATTATCGAGCCCGTCTTGATTAAGATATAAATCATCACCTAACAGCTCGGCATTCCGGCAGTAACTTGATCGCACGGAGAAAATTAAAAGCCGTATTAAAATGCGACTTCGGGAGCCGGCGGCATACGCAATTTAAAATTATTTATCGTCCGTCGCGGAAAAAATACTACTCCGTTAAATTAAATAGAGGATTTCACTTCGTAACGTATCTATTTGTTTTTGTTCGAACATATGGGATTACTTAGTAGATGAGTTAGTGGGTATGCGAGGTGGAAAAAATATGTGAACAGCGCTGCTGACAATAAAAACCTCAACATCAGAAAGCTTCGTAACTCATAAAATATAAAAACAGAACGTAAATAAACTGGTAGCTATGTGACGGTTTTTCGTGGTATTTTTTTCTTGTAGCACACATGTATCCGAGTAGGAATTGTCACCTACTGATCCAATTCTTTCAGTTTCCTTATTGATTTTAGGGAAATAGTAAAGCTAGTAGATCTCGTCAAGTATCTACTTACTTTCCAAAACAACCATATAGAACCATTTATAATGGAAAAACAAAATTATTAATTTCTGTGAAACTTACACACATCTCCAAAAATCTAAGGTCCACTTGTTAATGTTTAACTTATGAAATGTAAGGTGAACATGAGTCGTGTATAAACTCTTTAAAATTTTATCATGAAAATAAAAACTGTATCTAGCAAAAAATTCTTTTTCTTAGGCCGAAACTGTGCAGATATGCAATCGATGACGATAATGGCAGACCACATCATACGCAAAGGATAAAATATGCTGCAGGCAGGAAATATCCAAAGAATGAATTGGCTAGCAAATTCACCAGACATGAATCTTATTGGACATGTTTGGAATTACCTTAGCCATTGAACCCATTAGAATTTGACTGTAAAGTGGGATAATATGCATGTTCATTTTATTGATAATCTGATTCACGAGGTGCCGAGACGCGTTGTCCAATTGATTGAAAGAAGAAGCGACAATACAAACTTATAATTATTTTTTTATTACCATATAAAAAGTTGCCCTCAAAAATAAAAACTAATTATCTTTAAATTTGTTCAAATTTTTTGTTGTTTGCTTTATTTTGTATTATTGTTGCGGTTATTGAGATTATTTACACGGAATTACAAATCATTCAAAGACATGAATGCTCATTAGGTCTTTTGTCACAATATTTTATAAAGTTCATTGTCCATTTTAACTTTAACTAATAATATAAGCTATTTGACACAAAGTGACAATATCAAATACTTTTAATACAATTTTTAAGGTACGACCCTAGCACCCATTTTCTTCGATATGCATCTTGAACTCTTTTGCAAAGAAAGCGATACCTGCTGCTTCGTCTATTGATCTTATTCATTACTTTGTAGATTCAATCACTTAAATATTTACGTACACCATCGGACTTGTCACATAATTCACGAACCTATCCCAATTTCACTAATGAACTTCGTTGGCGACCAGCTGCTTTTATTTGACTTCTGTTCATATATCTTCGAAACTGCATTGATATGCAATCAATTTGTGCATGGCAAGCTTTTCACACCGCCAGCGGGGGTGTACGAAATGTATCAATCAGCATGACCACTTGGTCGGGGGTGGCCGTGCGGTCCTGCAGGGGTGGGTACATAACACCTTATTTGATTACGGTCCCCTACGTCGAATCATTTGAATATTTATTCGATTATTCTGGGCCATATGGTCTCCGTTTAAGGTATTTACCTTCAGTTAACGAGATTCGCTACCAAGTACGATTCTTTGGAATCTGTGCGTCAGTATAACTGGTATCAGTGTTACAAGAATAACCATAGGACGAAGTTAGGGTTATAGCTGATATTAGATCAGAACTGTATAGGAATTTAATAAAAGCAAGTTGTGTACTATGTACACGATATAAATCATTAAACATCTTTTTCAAAATATAATTGTTCGTATTCCTTGGTATAAGTTTTTGGGAATTAATCGAAAATACATTGCATTATTAATTTTTGATTGTTCTGCAATAAGCCTTTGACGTGATAAAGTTTTGTTATGGTCTCATGTATATAATAACAAAGAAGTTGAAAGAAAACAAAATGGTGCATTAGAATATGGTGTTTAGGGAAAGCGTACTCTCAGGTATCTGAATGCTGCTGAGTTTCATTACTATCAGGTCGAGAAACAAGATATTTCCTACATATTATGGAGAATGGAACATTTATAGGCATGGAAGAAGCACTACATCATATATGGTGAATTATAAATATTGGTTATGAAATTATTTTTACTGAAGATTGTTCTGCCAATTCTAAGAAATAAACCTGACAACCGTATGACTGGTATTGTGACCATTAATGACAGAACTGTAAGTTTTAACACAAAAACAGCTAGTAGTGCTTTAAACCTAAGCAACTGCAGCGTGCAAAATTCTACATTCAATATTGACGTTAACAAATGATATTGTTTCTAATTTTGAACTTAATATGATAATATAAATTATAATAATTTAGAAATGTTAATTAATTGTATTAATGTTTAATTCATAGATCTCTAATGTTTACATTGGTAATAAAACGGTTAGTGATATTATCCATATTTTGTTTTTTTTTATCTTGGCGCTTGAAGAAAAAATAGATATGTCACTCGGAGCAGAAAGGGCTTTATGTGTTTCGCCTAGATTGCTTAGAGCAAACTTGTACTCTCAACACATAATATGCTATTATTAAATCCCTCTTAACAATTATTACTCTTGCCAAAATACCAAGTTCTTGGGAAGTCATTTTGTAAATAATAATTTTACATTGAATGAATAAAAATGAGAAAACTCTCATATTACACTGTGTACAAAATGTCAACATACATTGTTTTTTTAATATACAGCCAAATAATAATGTACGGCTTTCCTGTGTCTCAAAGGAAGTGATTGTCCTACTTTTGTTGGTTCCAGTACTAACCTCTTTGAGATTTTTTCAAACATAATTAAAATCACTTTTCACTTCGATCACTATAAAATCTTGATAATCAATTCCTGAAGGAAGGAAGAAGAATGTAACATTTACGTAACTCTATTATATTGTCAATACTGTCCTGCATTTTTCATCAAACTCGCTTTCTGTTTCGCCAAATGCCGTATATTGCTGGTGTCCATTATGCGTTTGTATCTGAGCCGCCTCCCCGTCGATTATTTCTCGCGGAGGCGGCAGCGGCACCGATAGAAATTAATTTTTGCGAAACAGACAGTCCCTTTGATGTTTTCATTACTCGCTCTGCATTCCACGCTTTACACTATTTTTAATATTACTTATCTAAGACGGGACCGATAAGAGGGGGGACAGGAAGTGCAATAATTTGCGTTCGGCGTGCCAACAGGGCGAATCCGTAGATTGCGGGAGATACGCCAAAGGGGTGGGCGAGGGTGGTACTTGACTCAGTTAACGCACATCCTGCAAATGAGGGCTGCTACCCTCCGATTCTTATGGTCTGCTCCCAAATCCTTTAATCACGTTAGAGGGAATCGTTGCACACGGAAAACTAACATTGCAGATGCGTCCGCGTCGATGCGTAATATTCGAAACGTCGATGAATGTTTTCAATTGCATCTGCGATCTATTACTCAAAATTCCAGTCACAACAGTATAAAAGTTTATCTGAGTGAAAATCAAAAGGTTTATATGGAAATATGTGAATCTAGTAGCACGTCAACTTATACAATAACATAAGAAAACTGAAGATTTCAATTTTATAATGATAATAATAAGACAGATCACAAATGTCAAGAACTATTCGATTATTTTCATAATCCTAAATGTTATAAAAGTGTACTTTAACTTGCTCTAATGTCAAGAAAACAGCCAATAACATAAACATTTGAGAATTGTAATCATTCAGCAAACGCTTTGAGTCATAGTACTGTCACACTGATTGTAACTACGAGAAAATGAAAATTTATCACTGAAAAGGTCTCATTAAAGAAAATTCTTGAATTTAAACTACACCAATTTAAAAAAATGTGGGCTATAGTGAATGTAGAATGTAGAATATATCCATAGTATTATAAACAAACTGGATTAAAATAATTTCCCCATCTTTTATTTGAGAACTAAAAGTGTTTGCGAATAGGTTTGACCTTACAGCACCTCAAGAATTATAGCTGTAATGACTTCCTCTTAGTCAATTATTGTTGGTGATGAAACTTGTTATGCTTATTTGGAACCATCTAAGTTGTCATCGATACAATGAAAATATATATAAATTCGCCACTACCAAAGAAGCTTAAAACAGGACAAGATTATGTTAGATTTCAATTCAACATATATTATAATATTTTTAAATAGTATTTTGTATTGCAAAACGTTTCAGCTTGACATAAACACGGTAATTACTGATGCTCTTTTACAAGCTCTATGTCTCACCCTTAGTTATTCGCCGTATTATAAAGTCACTGATAGATTTATGGCAATTTTTCGGACTACAATATAAAATATTCATACGGCATTTCATTCGCTCCCCCTAACAGCGCGGCGTTGCGTACTTTCTGGCTTCGGCAGAAAAGTCAATGCGTCGTAATCCGTTTTGGCAGGGTGTATATAAAATCATATTTTACACCGCACAGTGAAGAAATTGATGTTTCGGAATGAAAGTAATATTAGGGGAGAGTTATTGAGGAAGTAGGCGGGGGGTGTGTGATTACAGTTGTTGTATAGATTGGAAATCACGCACTATACTTTGGGTTGGGGAAGTTTCAAGTGAGATTTGGTAAAATGCAACACTAGCAATATAAGGAAAGCTAGCACCAAAAGTATATGATAACATATTTTAAAAATACATGTCTTAACCCGGCAAAACAGTATATTTGGTAGATTTTAACAAATTACATTTTGTTAAAGTCTGTAGTCTCAATTCAGCAGAATTTTTCTACATCTGGGGTCCCTTAGGGTTCCTATCTTGGACCTCTCCTGTTCTTCATCATAATAAATGATATTGTCAATCTTATCGACAATAACTGAAGAATATATCTGCCATAGCTTGTTTATTTATTTGCAACATAAAATAATGTTATTAGGAACAACATAAAATGTGAAATTATTTACGAAAACTTTTGCTGCTGATTTAAAATTATAATTTTAAAATTATCTAAAGATGAAAAAAGAAAGAAGTCTCAGATAACTGCACTAAATTTAAGGAAAGAGTATATTTTTCAATACTTATTCTAATGTAAGCCACTTTCATATAGACGAAATAAACATAAAAATAATAAGGACAATCCTTCATCAAAATTTGTGTCAACTTTTATATATTCATTTTAAAGAACAAAATGTTATTTACTTAAGAACAGTATATTTTTACTATTTTTATTTATGGATCACTGACTTTCTTGATTTGTTGCGTTTTAAATACAGTATGCGCCAAAAGTATGGAATAAATTCAATAAAAACGAAACAATTATTTTTTGGGAAAAATCCTTGAATAAGTCGATTTTTAATTTAAAAAATACATATTTTAGCGTAAAATGCGATTTTCAAATGTCATTTGTTTTTGAGTAATGATGTCATCGATTTTTTTTAAATGGCAACACCATATTTTTTTCTTTAATTCTGAAAAATCATTTAATTCTCTATCAGACAGTACTAAAATTTTGCCCTCTTACATAGGAAAGTTTTCGAGTAAATGACGATTGAATGTTAGAAAACATAAATTTTATCCATAAAAAAAGTAACAATTCTGAGGTATGTAAAATAAAATACAATTGATTAAATTTTATACTTAAATTAAATGTTCGAATTGCCATCCACCAACTTCTTGACAATGCGCAAGTCTGTGAAGAAATTCTTCTTGCACATTATGAATGATTTCTGGGGTAACTGGGGCGTATTTCGTCCCGAATGCGATTTTTAAGTTCTTCTAAATTACGTGGTTTATTAATGTACACTTTTGACTTCAAGTATCCCCATAAAAAATAGTCAAGAGGTGTAAGATCTGGCGATCTTGCAGGCCATTCCCAGCCTCTGCCTCTGCCATCCAATGAGGATTTTCCCGACTCCAATATCTGCAAGTTTGACGGTTTACTGTACCATTCAGACAAAATGTGGCCTCATCTGAAAAAAGTATTTGCCTGTAAATTTCTATTTCCTTGACATAAATCCATTAGAATTTCACAAAAGTGTAAGCGGCGATCGGGATCATCTTCATTGAGTTCCTGCACAAGTTGAATCTTGTAGGGATGATATTTTTCCTTCCTCAAGATACGTAGCACTGTACTCCGACTAGTGTCATTGTTTAATGCAACCAATCGTGAAGAATTGTGAGGATTATCCACCATACTTATCAAAATGTTCTGTTTCTGATTTTCATTAATGCTTGGACGTCCAGGTTTTGGAATATTTACAACATTTCCAGTTTCTCTAAATTTAGACTCTACCTTACTGACTGTTGATTGGCTGATAGGGCGATCTGGATATTTTTCATTAAATAAATCGCAAACTTCCTGCTGAGTTCTAGTCATATTCCTGCATCCGATAAGAATTAAAATTTCTTTGAGTAACAGTTAAATGTGCCATAATACTTTAAATTGAATAATAATTTCTATGCCGCTTCTAATACTTATTAGAAAGTTGGTGTGACAATGACACTTTGCAAAGATTTTCACCTACGTGATCCATAAAAGAACAATGGAATTCGAAAAACTAAACTTGATAACGTTTTTGCTTTATTTTAATTGATTTACGTTTTCTAACATTCAATCGTCATTTACTCAAAAACTTTCCTATGTAAGAGGGTAAAATTTTAGTACTGTCTGATAGAGAATTAAACGATCTTTCAGAATCAAGGAAAAAAATATGGTGTTGCCATTTAAAAAAAATCGATGACGTCATTACTCGAAAACAAATGACATTTAAAAATCGCATTTTACGCTAAAATATGTATTTTTTAAATTAAAAACCGACCTTTTCGAGGATTTTTCCCCAAAAAATAATTGTTTCGTTTTTATTGAATTTATTCCATACTTTTGGCGCATACTGTATATTATAATCAGTACCTACAGATCACAAATGTCAAGAACTATTCGATTATTTTCATAATCCTAAATGTTATAAAAGTGTACTTTAACTTGCTCTAATGTCAAGAAAACAGCCAATAACATAAACATTTGAGAATTGTAATCATTCAGCAAACGCTTTGAGGCACACTGATTGTAACTACGAGAAAATGAAAATTTAGAACTGAAAACGTCTCATTAAAGAAAATTCTTGAATTTAAACCACACCAATTTCAAAAAATGCGGGCTATAGTGAATGTAGAATATATCCATAGTATTATTAAACAACAACAAAGTTGTCATCGATAAAATGAAAATACATATAAATTCACCACTACCAAAGAAGTTTAAAACAGGACCAGATTAAGGTAAATTTCAATTCAACATATACTGTAATATTTTTAAATAGTCTTTTGCATTGCAAAACGTTTCAGCTTGACATAAACACGGTAATTACTGATGCTCTTTTACAAGCTCTATGTCTCACCCTTAGTTATTCGCCGTATTATAAAGTCACTGATAGATTTATGACAATTTTCCGGACTACAATATAAACTAAATCAATAATTTAGTCAAAATTGTTAGTTTCCAAATACTTCGACTTTTATGGGTACAGTGAACTGTTACTGTCAAATCTAAAAACAACCCAAGGACAAATTCAAACCCCTTTCAATCAATTTACAATGAGTGATATCTCAAAGAAAGGTAATTATTTAACTGCACTATGTAGATCTGAAGTAGCCAGTAGCTCTCACGCACACACCCTCGCTCAAAATTAACACCGAAGGAACAAGCCGTAATGATCTTTCTTTTCAAAGTTTTTCCAAGGTCCCTTAATCTAATATTCATGTACGACTTTATGGCATTTTTTCTGACCCTCCTTCTGGGGTGACATGTTTTTTATACCGTTACCACATCTGATGGCTTCGGTACTTAACATTACCCCAGCCTCTATCGCTTCGAGCGATACTTGAATGAGCTCGCGAGGCGACGCGGTTAAACTTCAATAAAAATTAACGTTGACGAGGGAAATTGATTGTGGGGAATGCTATTAGAGGCTGAACTCGAGCCGTTGTTTCGTCAGTGGAGAAGACTAGATGAAAAAGAAATAAAATTACGAATTAATAATTCAATACCCATGTTCACTGTCTCAAACTTGATAGTATGTCACTATGGTGAGGATAAAAAAATATTTAATACCCAAATTTGTTTCCTAAGAAACTCTCTTTTTTCTAATAAACTTTTATTAGAGTTTTTTTTCTCTATTACTTAAAAGTTAAAAGTAATATAGTCCTAAAGAAGAAGTTCTTCTTGTAGGAAATGTAGGTAACTCGCGCTGTTCATGTATGTTCATCAAAATGGCTACCGATGATGCCGCACCATTCATTTTCTCCAAAATGACCTTGGTTTTGGACTGGATTTACAATGTGGGGATTTTCAATGAACCAGCAGTGTTCGTTGCGTCTGTTTGGTAAACCATTACTGTCCCTTCAAAGAACGTGCCGAAAAAGGTTCTGATCAACAGTTTTTGATTCTTTCCAACAGAAAATGCATCTTCATTTCGTCACCTCCAATCCTGTAACGTTGCGCTGTGGATAAATTTTTTGATAGAACTCTACAGCTGTTCTTGATTTTTTTTGTGACATTGTAAGTTAGCAATATATCAACATTTTGAATCAGAAAACATTTTGTAAAAAAAGTTATACGTTTGATGTTCGTATTGAGTAATGACAAGTATTTTGTGACATTTATGCACTTTAAACAAGGAACTTTCAATTATTTTCCAAACAGTACTTGATCCTTCCACCACTAATGTGATTTTAAGTGATATTTCTTTTGGGAATGTTTAGGACGATATTGCTTACAACTTTTAAATGGGAAGTCATACAGAACAAAGTCTCTAACAAAAGTTTATTACAAAAAGAGAGCTTTTTAAAAGGCAAAAAAATTGTTTCTGAAAAAATATAATTGATGACGTCATTAGTCGTTTTTTTCAAATACTTTTGATTGAAAATGGAGCTTAACCTTACCCCATTTAACATCAACTGTCCCAAATTTTATTTAAATTTTTTATATCCTCACAATAAGCCCATACTATCGAGATTGAGACATCCTGTACCATGTACGAACGAATATGTTTCTCGATGGTTAATCATCTCAAAATATTTTTATAAATTTAATAAAAATATTTCTAAATACCATTCCTTACTAAAACTAAAATTAGTTTCTACAATACAATATCTTCATTTATATCAAAAATATCCAGAATTTACTTTTCCTAATTGAGGACAGCTTCGTATATAATCATTTAGTGTAAATAAACAAGAAAACGCTTGTGCAAATTAGCAACCGTTATACCTCTATTAAAAAAAGGTGATCCATGCGAATTAGAAAACTACCGTCAAATTTCTTTGCTGAGTGTTCTGTCTAAAATACCTGAAAAACTAGTGTATAACAGAATAACTTCTTTTGTTGAAATTAATAATCTATTGACTACATCTCAGCATGGTTTTAGATCTAATAAATCGGTTGAGACGGCTTCCTGCTGGTAAGTATGTAGTTTCACTTCTGTTTGATCTCTCCAGAGCATTTGACACTGTCGATAAAGAGATTTTAAGTCAGAAATTATATACCCTGGGTATAAGAGGTAGCATTCTTGCTTGGCTGACTTCATACATGGATAATAGGTCTCTTGTAGTTAGTGTAAATGAGAAAAAATCTAATTTACATAGTGTTGCTCTTGGGGTACCTCAGGGCTCTGTACTGGGCCCACTACTGTTTATGCTCTACTTCAATGATCTGCCAACATACATTGAGCACGGTCATGTAACAATGTTTGCTGATGACACAACGATTACTGTGTCGGCGAATACACCAGATGAGCTCAGAAAAATTATAAGTAACGTGGTGGAATCATTGAGTATATGGTGCCAGAGGAATAAACTGATTCTAAACAACAAAAAGACTATTTACATTAATTTTCATCTTCAAAGACCTCTACCCACAAACTTTATGTCTTATAAAGGTATCATGTCAGATTCAGTGAAACTTCTTGGCACCATCCTTGATCCTAAACTCTCCTGGTGTAAGCATGTTGACCATGTGTGTAGTCAGTTAAATAAAGCATTCTTTGCTCTTTTGCAACTAAAGCATACTCTTGATCAAGCGGGCTTAATTAATGTTTATTATTCCATGGTGTACAGTCACATAGCGTTTAACATTCTTGCTTGGGGTAGAGGTAGTGAATGTGAAAGGGTATTTATATGCCAAAAGAAAATTATAAGATTAATTTTCAACTTAAAAGTTAATGTGAGTTGTAGGGAGTTGTTTAAGGATAAACGAATTCTCACAACACCGTCAATCTATATTTTAAAATGTTTACTTTTTACAAAGAATAACATAAGTCACTTTAAAAAACGGACAAATTTTCACAACTATACTACAAGACACGGGGAACTGCTCAGTATTCCTACTCACCATACAAGCGCTTTTAAAAAGTCGCCATATTATAATTGCATAATTTTGTATAATGCTCTTCCTAAGGAAATCCGATGTATATCTGATTACCAGAAATTTAAAAGTAAGACCAAGCACTTTTTATCAGTTAGAGGGTTTTATAGCGTGGATGATTTTGTAAGTGGTAAGTAACTGTGGCTTTTACTGTTGCTATCGATTTTCACCTCATTTTCGTGCGTGCAGATGTTTATATATGCATGTATGATTGTATTTGTAAATTATAAGTTGTTGTTTGTTCTACCGTATCATCTGTTCTTTTTTTTATATTTATGTTATTTTGTACTATATTTTATTTATGTTATTTATAAGTTGTTGTTAGTGTTTTTACCTTATTACCGTTTGTTCTTTTTTTTATACTTGACTTGCCATATGTACAAATTTTGTATCTTTTCTTGGCCAATAAAGTATTATTATTATTATTATTATGTATAAATCTGAAGACCTCTTGCCATTGCAGCGTCGCTAAAAGGGAGATAATTCCATTTTCGTCCCAAATCAAGTTGCCGTAGCTACTAGTTAGACGGAGCTACTTTATAAATCACCCAAAAGGCGCAAAAACTGCCCACGCTTCCGGAGTCGGGACAGAAATATTGAATTAGCCGTTAGCGGCAACAAAAGCCGAGGAAGCAAAGAAAACAACAAGGGAAACCAAACCACTAAAGAACAAATAGCCAGCGCAACTTTTATAGCCACGTCTAAATGGCGGGTACCGTTTCGTAGCATTTTCCTGGGACGACAAATGTGTCTGCGCGCTGATTTCCAGTAAAAAGTAAGTGCTTAATGAAGCTAAGCAAACAACAGGTTTATATTTACCTAGAACCACATTGGAGGCACCACTAAAAATATATTTTTGAGTGCAACAAAAATTTATTTTCTACGTAAGAATCCATGTACCTTTATCAGTTCTTTATCTAGATAGCACAACTCAACAAGACACGTTGAACCTTTAACAGGTATTTACTAATTTATTCTACTCAACGCTATCGATTCCTGAATCAGTTTTAAGTGTTTTACATGGCAGGTTTCTTTAACTTTGTTTTGAGAAGGGTAAATGTAAATTGAAAAAACATGCAGAGATTGTCGTATCTGCTCTATACCCCGAAAAATACAAATGTAGGTATTTAATACAAACTAAAAGCTTATTAAACCTAAATATGATGTAAATATAATTTTAAATTTTGTAGAGAAACATCCAAAACTGATTGAAACATGCTTCCAATTTTGGATAAATATCCAAAATTTTCTTACAAAAAAATAATTATGTACATTCGAGTATATTTTCACAAATAAAATTTTACTTATAGAATACATGATTAATAAACTATGTTTAGAAATAAAAGGAGAATCTAAAAACTGAAAAAGATACAAGTTGTTTCACTTTTACAAAAAAAAAGTTCTGCAACGTACTGTGTTTTTGAGGCAACTTATTTTTTCAAATGTAAAATGTTAAACACAAATTTTTGAATACAATAATTTTTCTACGCAGTTTAATTGATTAGTGATATCCCTAATATACCTCCTGAGGTTACAAATGCTGCAGCAACTGTAACTTTAGGTTTGTTACCAGAAAAATCAAAGAAGTAATATAACCTATTTGTGAGATGGTAAGTCCAACAATATTTATAAATATTCAGAAAACGTACTCCTCACCTATTTTTGTGAGAAAGCTAATTTCGACATTATCTACCAAGAATGATACCTACTTAACGAAGTTCAAAAAGTTGAGGACAGTTTTAAATAAGCAAGGAGTTGGATATAAACCTAAGAAATCACAAACTGTTTTCGCATGCGGAAACATACAAATGTTTGCGCAAAATATCTTATTATAGGTAGTTCTAATTGTTGGAATTTCGGGTGCTTGCAGACGTGACGAATTAGTAAAAATGAATGTTAAAGTTGTTGAGTACAAATAATCCATTTTGATAGTTACTATGCCTGATTCAAAGATAAGAAGAAGTCCAACTTTTACTGTCGTAAATAGCATTTAATTTAATTCTATCAACTTTTTGACATCCTATAAGTAGTATGATGCGTTAAGACCTAGAAACGAAAACACACCAGTACGATTATTCTTAATATTTAATAAAGGCAAGTGTTTTAATGAAGTGGTAGAAATGAATGTTATTGCTAAAATACCTACCAGAGTGTCATTTACACATAGGGCATTCCCTATTTTATTGGTCCATGGTCGAGATGATATTAAACAATTGAAGCGACACGGAGCATGGAAGAGTTATACAGTTGCAGAAGAATACAGATAATAGCATCAATGAAAAAATTGAAATAAAAAAAATTAAGTAGACCATCAAATAATGTATAATTGAATGCAGCTATCGCATCGATGAAAATTTTCCCATATCAGAAAATATTATTAAAGAGTGTAAAGACTATTCTTTCAGTATCCAAATTACGAATGCTAACAAATGAATTTCTTACCTTCGTTACAATTAAAGTTTTGGTTCTAATAAAGTTAATAATTGAAAAGTTTTATTTTGTTAATTGATTGTAGATGAAACCTTGTATGCATGACGATCAAAGAGTGACATTACTGCTCTCAAGTGATTACTGTCACTCTCGACCAATAATGTATCACTTTTCGCTTGTGATACATTAGTAACTATTGCCATCTAGTACAATTTCGCTATTGAAAACTGGACCAAGGTGGTATTTTATATATTGAAGTTCAATTTATAGATTTAACAATACGACGAATATTTATTTGGGGCAGCCATAAAAGTAAAAGAAAATGTGTCGGATAGTTAAAGAAATTGCCTTCCCCCATTATGATATGTGGCCGGAACGGCCGCGACACCGAGACATTTTAAAGTAATTGCCCAAACTATCACTCTATCCTTAGACATTTAGCGGAGCGAAAGAAATGGCCCATTGAGCACTTACCAGAGGAAAGCAGGCGATAGAAATATATCATGCTCCGGAGGAGAAAATCAGGGTGGTCGCCCCTCACGGTCACCTAATGACGCTTATAGTCGCCGTTAAGATGGGCTATTCTTATTATTACTCTGACTCAGAGCGATACAACGGCCGGCTTTTAGCCTCTGCGGTTCTAAAATTGACTTTCAGTTCGCTCAACTTAAGATAAGTGATTCTTTAGATGATAAAAGTATAAAAACCGCTTCTAAAATAACTGATTCTATTTCCTAATAATAGTAATAGTATAATAATATCCCCCTTCCAACACGGGTTTATGGAAAATATATCAACTACCACTAATTTAACATGTATCACTCAGTATATATCTAACATTCTTGGCAAACAGAGGCAGGTTGATGTCCTATATACTAGTATACAAGAAGCATTTGATCATGTTGATCATTTCCTGTAACTAAATTAGATCATTTGGAGTTTTCGTGTAATATGTTACTGATATACAAAAAGCATTTGATCCTGTTATTATCTAAATTAGATCATTTGAGGTTTTCATCTAATAACTTATCTTGTATGACATTTTATTTAATGTGTAGGCGGCAATTTGTGGAATACGATTCAGATCTGATGAAAATTTGGCTACATCTGGTGTCCCGCAAGGCTCAAATCTTGAACCCCTCTTGTTTTTGATATTTATCAATGATTTATCTCCATTCTTAAACTTGCTCCATTTACTTCTTGCTCACGATCTGAAAATTTATATGGAAATTCATAGCAAATCAAAAACGACTACAGCTGCCTAAGTTCTAAGTTCTGAGTGAGTGGGCCAAAAACTAGCTCTCCACTGCTACACCTAGTCCATTGTCGCTCACTAAAATTGCCTACAGAATGTTTTAAACACTATTAATCAGTGGCACAGTGAACATTTGTTAAATCTTAATATACAGTGCTTTCGAAAAGTAACGAATAAATTCATAATTTTTGAAATTGAGAAGTTTTCGAAAAAATCCTCTGACACGTCGATTTTGTGACGTCATTCTTGTTCGAGATATGACGTCATCGACAATGTTTTTTAAATAGCAACCCCCAATTTTGACCATGCCATTTGAAAAAGCGTGTCATTCTACATACATACATCATGAAAAATTATGGTGTTACATAACAAAAATGTCAAGAAAATAATATTTGAGGATTTTAAAATTTAATTTTCACAATATTGAAAATGATAATGATTACGGAAAAAATTAACTAAATAAAAAAATAAGGGTTGTTGTTAAGTTAAATTCCAAACATAATTTTTCATAATACAAAATCATTTATATGCACCAATCCAAGTCGCCTGAAAGATCATATTTCATGAGATGATAGACCTAACAGTAAATCTTTATATCTCTTCCACGATTTTAGGTAGCTAGCCACTGACATCTAAGACAAATTATTGCTTATTATACAAAGTTTAGGCCAGCTATAAAAATTACCTTAAATCAAGTTTTAAACCAAGGTTTCTAACGTGCAGCATGGAAACCAACGGCTCAATATAGAATAGATCTACAATCAACCATTTAAACATCGTACTTAATCAGATACTAAAAAGAGTTAAATTCTGTTTTATGTGAATTGATTACTATATTACGCTATTAAACTGACCATAAATTCAATAAAATAGAATTTATGGATGGTAAAAGTTAATGAAACATCGAGAAAAATCTTGTACTGTTACCATTAATTATAATTATAGTTTTATTTGTGACCTTTACTTTCTAAGTTGTATTTTGACTGTCATTTACATATTATATAAATAACGACGTTTACATTTCTTTATGAAAGATGCCCAAGAAATATATGTAATTTTAGCAGTTTCTGTAATTTCAGAAAACCAAAATCATTCCTTCAACGATTTCAATTTGCCATCTCTTATAATTGCGGCTAATGAATAATTTATCAGCAATATTTTTCACCAGTGTACAGTGTAACAATAGCCGGAGGTGAAGTACACATCCACGTCCATTCATATCCATAAAATACAATGATTTCCGTCTCTTCTAAGATATACCTTTATTAGAAGCATAAAGCTCAATACAAGATTCTTCATATCCTTTTATATTTCCTGCGGTAGAGTTCTAATCTGTTTTATGTATCGCAAGTCAAAGCTATAACCCAAGGACATTATCATTTACTTTTGTATTTGATAGGTAGTCAACAAAAATCATGTATAAAATTCTTCGTTCGTTCTATAAACATCTCTAAAAGTATTGGCGTCCCTAGGTATAGGTTTAGAGAATTAAAGTTTCAAAGAGAGGTAGTTCTCATTATTTTTTTTAATACCAAACTACATGATATACAAATTTATTACTTGCCGAATAATGCTGAATAAACCAAATAACGAAAAATGTGAACAAATTTAAAAATAATTAATTTTTATTTTTGAGGACAATTATATGGTGATAAAACACAACTATAAGTCTGTATAATCATCGCTTCTTCTTGAACTGTTGCAGTCAGATCTTGAAGGGTTACAAGATGATTTTATGTTGCTCTGTTAAACTAATTTCAGACATATTCAATGGGGTTCATGTTTGGTGAGTTTGCTGGCCAATTCATTCAGATATTTCCTGCCTGCAGCATGTTTCGTACTTTGCGTGAGATGTGGTCTGGCATTATCGTCTTAAAATATGAACATTTTCCCAAATTTGTTGGGAAACGGTTGAATTATTGCTTTAATAATGTGTTCAGCGTATGTGATACTTGGAATTTCACATAAAATTTAATTGGTACTTTAATACTTGATGTCAGTTTAAAATTTATTCATTTTAAAAATATCTATATAATTTCGGAAGAAAAGAATACTTTGCTGTGGTACAGTTCTTATTATCATGGTAAGATAATAAAGAATTTATACACATGGTCACCTTAGAAGAATTTAAATAGTACCATTTAGCTTTGATGTATTGGAGTAGTTACAAAATGAATAACTTATCACAGCAATTGATATCAGAGAAAGTATCTATGACTTTACTAGGTGTATTTAAAAATATGTATTCTAATTTTAACACTGCCATTGATAAGCAGTTTCTAGCTTAGAGTGTCGAACATCTGTTATTCCAAATGAAATTAACGGCCAGTCTTAAGTTATTTTCATGTAGACGGCTGTAAATCAGGGAAAGCGGTTGTTTGAAAATAAAGAGTACAAACAGATTGAGGCATGTTTTCCTCTGCCCACAATGTTAACGTTGAAGCAGAAAAACAAATTTGTCAAAATGTCAAAGCGGGTAAAACGCCGCCACGTTTTTATTGTGTGTTTCGCCAATTTGTTAGGGATTCTTATAATTTTCAGCGGTAATTCAGTTACAGTGATTTATTCGCCCGGTTTAATGGCTCGCTTTCATTTCATTCATTGATGTTGGGCTCCGCTGCTACAACTCGTCGCTTTTCGTGAATCGGGGGGAAAAACGATGATATCCTTGTTTTTGTGGTCCTCGCGAATAGCCGTCGCTATCAATATTAATGCGTTTTCAACTCCTGTTTTCGACCTAATCTTTCACACTGACAACTGCAATGATTAGTGTAATACATGTTTCAAACTCTTAATAATTATAAAAGGTATCTCAATGTGCCCCAAATTTTATTTAATGTTATTGTATCCTTACAGCAGGCCCATACTATCGACTTGAAGACATTTTGTACTTCTCCTTGAGTGGCTTCTGCGAAAAACGATACCCACTAAAATCGTCCTTCATTGTTCTGTGCTCCGAAAATCCTAAAAGTGAGTTTAAATTGTCCCTGTGGGGTCCTTGCGGATGACATATCTGCAAATGATAAAAGTTTTAAGGAACATTCGGGAATAATAATCCCGCGCTTTTATTTTCTATTCATGTATTCCGCGTCGATTCTAAAACACCGATATTCCAAGAGGAAATACGCGAGAAAATTCTCGAGGAAGCCGTCTTTGGAAAACTATTATGGAAAATCTGCAGTGTCATATCTGTGCGTGATGGCGGCCTCTTGCTGGCGAGGTTTTTGTCTGAGATTGTATAGATAATTGAAAACGAGAGTTAGATTGGGTATCGATTGCCGTGACTTGAGCTTCTGGTGTGATTGCTCTTTACGGATTAGCTGGTTTATTGTCTTAATATGAAAATTCGATCGCAATAATAATAACAATACTATTATTTGTGCAACAGTAAATTAACCAATTACAGGACAATCCGAAACAAATAAAACAATGAAGAAGAAAAACTTGATTAAACAAACTGATGCCTGTCACATAAAAACGATACAAATATCACTCTACTAGCTATCATTACACATAACAATTAAGTAAACCTCCTCTTAGTAACACCAAAAAGCTCATTAAGAGAACAGTCGAAAATGTTGCACCTGTCGTAAATTGAATTATAATTATTAAATATCCTAACTAGAAGTGACAACAAAGGATTAGTTCTGGCTATAGGGATATGAGTAGACCAAGAACAGTTTGAAGTTCTAGGAACGAGAAAGCTAAGTTGGTCTGGACAGTCTATCTTATTCTGGAAGAGAGAATGCAGAAATTGTAGCGTCTTCTAAAATCTAATTAAGACCGGATGGACTATAAGTAAGTAGTTATGGTTACAACTACGTTCAGGATTACATTATAAATATCACATACAACCACATTGTTTAATTTTTTTTTGCTGTTTTAGAAAGGTATTTTAAGCTAATATAAATCAAATCTCCTACAATTCCTATCAATGAAGTCATATGTATGTTCTCTGATACCAAACCTCTAGGTATGCTAATGAACAATTCCACAGACAAAGCTCTATTCAATAATTATCTAAAGAAAATAATATAATTTACTAACCTTCTAATGAAACACTCTATAAATATCTAACTTCACTTTTTTGGCAGTGGGAATACGACAAATTCAACTACAATAGATGAGATTTGACCTATTTCTGCATTTTTAGGATTGCTTCTTCAGGTGGTCTCCTTTAAGTTGAATCAAATATCTAACTATAAAAATTATTATTAAAATTAAAACTATTTGAAGTTAAATATCGACAATGACAAAAAGTGACATCCTGTCAATGAATTAAATATGATAATACCTACTTGAAAAATGTTCTCATCTATTGTGGTTGAATTTGTCGTGTTCCCACTGCCAAAAAAGTGAAGTTAGATATTTATAGAGTGTTTCATTAGAAGGTTAGTAAATTATATTATTTTCTTTAGATAATTATTGAATAGAGCTTTGTCTGTGGAATTGTTCATTAGCATACCTAGATGTTTGGTATCAGAGAACATACATATGACTTCATTGATAGGAATTGTAGGAGATTTGATTTATATTAGCTTAAAATACCTTTCTAAAACAGTAAAAGAATGTTACAAAAACTAATAATAAGGAATATATGGGTAGATATTGTGGGTGTAATTCAACGCAGGTTGGGGCTTTTGTCCACTGAGTAGTTAGTTTCACACAATATTATTAATACCTAAAAATATATAAAAACACATTGTTTAACTGTAGTTGAGGCTTAACACAGCCATCGATCGATTTAATAGCATTGTACAGTTTCAGGTCATCTGCAAAGAACAATTTTCACAATTCATTATGCTACTGAAATCATTAACAAAGAAAGAAAAAGTAATAGCCCTAAATTTGACCATTGCGGAACGGTAGACGATGTTAAATAAGGAATGGAATTAACTCCGATATAAGTGACATATTGAAAACGGTTAAACAAGTAAGACCGAAACAAATTGACCAGATCACAAGGAATCAGGGAATACGCCTTATTTTAACGGCAAATTAAAAAATATAGACAATGGAACGGATTAGCAAAATCTTTACCAAAACAACTTGACAACTTATCCTGTCAGCAAGTCATTTTATTTTTAACAATAATTTCAATAACACGCATGCATTAGAAAATACAATTGAAATACCTTAGTTTATTTTCGAATATGCTGGAAATTTGAATTTATAGTAAATTAATTCTCAACAGCGAGAATTAGATTTTATCATGTATATATGTACATACGTATCCTATCAAATATCACCTCATCTTAGCGTGACAAGTTCTAAGCACAATTCGCGTTGGTAATTTGTGGCATATATCCTAAGCCATAAAGATGCTTGGAATGATATATTCCAGACTACTGTGTGACGGATGCCGACATTTGTAAATGATAACCCGACATGAATATGTTTTCTCGCTACTATAAACGCAATATCTACATTTGTATGTTAAAATTATCTAATGGCATTTTTTCTACAGAAATTAAAAACAAATTTTTCTGATTTCACCAAAAATTTTAATTACCAAAGAGGCAAGCAACAAAAAAGTCGAATATTTTTATAACTTGGTACTAGATAATAATTGTTTATTTTTATTTATGGGTATTTGAAAATAAAAATTGGCTTTAATGAAAACAAGTATTAATCAGGTTATGAATAAACAGAACATTAAGAATGTTATTGTATATTTTTTGCTGATTTTTCTACATGTTTTATTTTTTTACAATTTGTTACCCAAAGTATGCAGAAATGCGCCGACTTTAATATAATAATAATTGTTCTTATATCAACCATCATTTTTATTTTTAGTTAGTTTGGTTGAAATATGAAATTGTGTTTTTTAGAATGCAGCCAATGTCATTGATGATGGATTTCAAGCTGACGTGATTTACATTTACAAAGGCATTTGACAAAATTGCTTACACAATAACCTTAAATAAATTAGATAATTATCAAAACATAAGCTCTTTCCAATAGAGGTCTACATGTTATTTATCGCAGTTGCAAGTCGAGCCACCTCGGGAGTCCCTCAAGGGTCTAATGTGGGTGCCTTATTCTTTATACTATTCATTAATGATATCATTAATAATTTAACTGTACCTTGTCTGATGTATGCAGATGATTTGAAATTGTTTAGTTCGATTAAGAACTCTGATGCTGCTAAACTATAATCTAAATGTCATTCTTGAATGGCGCAGGGTAAACAATCAGTCACTAAATATTAGTAAGTGTACTGTCATGTACTGTCTTTTTCTATAAAGGAACAATTGATTTCTTTTGACTATTCTATTGAACGATATACGCTTTCTAGACCTGATACCTTCTGTGGCTTAGGTTTTATATTAGACAGAAAGTTGTTTTTTAATAGCCACCTCCATTATGTAACTACAAGGACTTATAGATTTATTGGTTTCATTATAAGGAATAGTAAACGGTTTCTAATACTTTGAAAATTTTATATTCTACTTTTGTCAGGTGCAATTGCATCAATATATGGTCTCAAAAATGTTCAGAGTAAATCCTAAAAATATATTAGTTTTAAAGCTGATGGAGAGTATTCTTCTTTGGGTTTCCTCAATTAGAAATACTTAATAGGTTTGGCCTTGAAACTTCTGTCTGATGTATGCAGATGATTTTAAATTGTTTAGTTCGATTAAGAACTCTGATGCTGCTAAACTATAATCTAAATGTCATTCTTGAATGGCGCAGGGTAAACAATCAGTCACTAAATATTAGTAAGTGTACTGTCATGTACTGTCATTTTCTATAAAGGAACAATTGATTTCTTTTGACTATTCCATTGAACGATATACGCTTTCTAGACCTGATACCTTCTGTGACTTAGGTTTTATATTAGACAGAAAGTTGTTTTTTAATAGCCACCTACATTATAACTACAAGGACTTATAGATTTATTGGTTTCATTATAAGGAATAGTAAACGGTTTCTAATACTTTGAAAATTTTATATTCTACTTTTGTCAGGTGCAATTGCATCAATATATGGTCTCAAAAATGTTCAGAGTAAATCCTTAAAATATATTAGTTTTAAAGCTGATGGAGAGTATTCTTCTTTGGGTTTCCTCAATTAGAAATACTTAATAGGTTTGGCCTTGAAACTTTGGAAAATCTACGTAAAAAGGTTTATTTAATTTGTTTACATAAATTAATGCATAATGTCGTTAACTGCAGAACTATCTTGAGACTGTTAGACTTTCATGTTTCCAAAATAGAAGCTAGACAATTTAGCATGTTTTATTTGCTACCTATTAGGACAAATATTTTAAAATATCATCCACTTCATAATATGGTTGCTATATTTAATGAAGTTATCTCAGCTCTGAGGAGACTTGTTTTGTAATTGTTGTTGTCTATATTTAGATTGATTATTTTTCATATTCGTTACATGTGCATCATATCTAAGTGTTGTGTAATTTGCTTTACGTATGTTTTTTTATTCATTGTTTGTTTTCCTAGTCTCTAATTGGGTCTTTGATTTGTTGAATAGTTAAATATAATAAATAAAATGTTTGCAACTTCTAAACTAAAACAAATCGGACCTATGTCAATTTAAAAAAAAATGTTTGAGATTAACCCAGCTACTCTCTGCTAAGTATGTCATAGAATTTGTGGAACGTCCTGTATAAACGAAATTATTATCTTATTAGCTACATATATAAGGGAAATAAATAATGTAAGCTGAAATTTCTCCACTTTAGACATTGTGCAATGTAGCTACAACAGTTTCAACTGGAGTAAAGTTGAATCATCTGCATTTTTTAAAGACTGCTCGTAGTTGGTTTTGCCAGCCGTAACGCGATGCGTTTACTACACTCTACGAACATCATCTAGTTCAGTTCGTGCTCGACTCGTCATATGTATACGCAGCTTTAGAAATGCCACGCACCCAGTGCATTATCTGATGCTGTAACATTCATCCTGCACTATCGTTATTATTCCGACTGTATCGCAAAACTTACACGTATCGCTTCCCACTGAGCGCGCTCTAAGTTCCTTAATTCCGTCATTATTGCAATTTTTCTTAGGCGAACCGTGTCCCATCAGAAGAATTCTATCAATCACTCTTAATGTCGGAGCCGGGGTCGGCCCTTTACTCCGGCAGGCTAGCTGTACGAGGATTATCCGGATTTAACGCGCGCCGTTGAAATATAAATCCATCAATCAGGACTTGAGTCGATTCCATTGTCGGGAACGGGATCGGGGACGGCGTATCATTATGTTATGTTATGGCAATTGTTTGCCCAGGTGCACGCCGATTGGCGCCCACTTTTAAATGTGTTAACGGCCTACCAGGAATCAATCTCGGTTTTGGCTTAAGAGGAAAAACAAATACGTCCTCTAAGTGCTTGCTGAACAAATAAATGTTCGATGCGTAAGTACTGCCACGCGATTGCACAATTTGCATTGTGTAATGAAATACTGTAAATATATAAATTAACGTCCTTCCGCGTTTCCTCAAGCAAAAGGAATTTTGCTGAAATGTTGCTAATGCTAATGCTCACATGATAGATGTGTTACCTACCTATTGTAATATATTTATTAAATTTACAGATATGTTACCTTGTTTTGGAGCTTGTATATACAGGGTGTCTTGCAAGTCGTTACAATAATTTTAGGAGGTGATAGAATACATGATTTTGAGTCGATTGAAACAAACATACCTATATACCCAACAAACATTTAAAGTTAAAATTACGTTAACTTGACCTCTGAATTGGTCAAAAACTTTTCATGACCAATTCCGCATAAGGAAAGTTTACCTATATTCGTTGGTCTTTTTCCTTATGTGGGGAAAAAAACTAAAGTAATATGGAAGTTAATAATTGGTCGGCAAGGATTTTTTTCCAATAAGACAATTGGACCTAAAAGAAATACAGACCAATTTTATGTTAAAATTTCAACACATTATTACCAAAATATACTCTAATTATGCCCTTTATATGACATACTTTTGCCAGAGAGAGACAATATTATATGTTTGATTTTATATATTCTAATAGCGAACAGGGATAGGAAGAGAAAGAAAGAATATAAGTCAGGCTACAAACCTACAAGTAGACTAGGAGTTAATATATGAGTATTTATAGATATTTAGATTTTAATATAATATAAAGTCTGTATTTTTGGTTTCTATTCAACAAATTGTACAACCCAGGAAATTTTTTCGTATAATGTGATGACCAAACTTTCATAAAAATAACGCGCCTTATAAATATACATTTTTACTATTGCTTCTTAATAATATTATTATCCTGAAAAATAACCTAAAATAAAAACTGGATGTATTTCGTGATAAAATGTGTTTAATAATTTTTTGTCATAAATGTATTAAATAATATTATCTGTATTAACGTAATTTTAATGAGTAATCAAATAGAAATAATAAACAAAACATCTAGCATTTGTTACAACATGGTCGCGCAAATAAAATCAACTTTGAAGTCAATTTGTCTGAAATTTAACCTATAGGGCAGATTGCCTATACCAATGTTGACGTCACAGCAAAATATTAACGTTGTGGTTGAAATTTCCTCCAAATAAAGACATTTTATGGTAATTTATTACCAACTAGATTATTACTAGGTACTAGGTACTCTTGGATTTATTTGTGATTGAAAATTCAAATTAAAGTCAATAATATTATGTGTGTGTAATAACAAAAACAAAATAAACATTTTCGAACGGAATTCAATTCAAATTTCAATTCATATGCACTACTGAATTCATATGTTTATCGATATAATATTATCATTAGCTTGATTTATATAATCTGCAATGTTGGCTTCGATTTTGGTAGTCGAAATATGAACCCAATAATTACTTTTTACAACTCTGAAAAATTGTGTGGTAAGCCGCCTGTTGGGCTTTATCTTTTGATTTACTCGTACGACAGAATTAGGTTTTTATTGCAGATCATCAAACCACAAAACAACTTCAACACCCTATTGCATGAAAATATCTATCTGAATACATATAACAAGAAGCTTGCTCCCTAAAAGATCCATTTAAGAAAAATTTACGTCGAAGTATTATTAGTAAGTAAATTTGTACCATAATATAGAACAATATTTCTATTAGGTTAATTGAAATGATCAAATATTTCTTAGAAGTTATCAACAAAGTTGAATATATTTTATATTGTAATAAAAATAGAACTTATTAAATTGAAGGATTTAATATGGCAAAAATAACTAGTTATTACCTTATTCTTAACCACTATAGTTGAAGATAAAATAAGTTTTACAATTTTGTAATAAATATGTAAATATTTGCCTATTATAATTATTTAAAAAATCCTTAGATATTGAAGACAGATTTCAAGGCGAAATTAAGTAAATTATAACTTCGTCTTACACGTTATTGGAATGTTAGCATTTGAAAACACAGAAAAGGTAAACAATATGTAATTTCAAATTGTATAAATTGACATATATTTCATTTTACTTGGAAGTCATTATATTACTCTTAGTTAACAAATTTCTGTCTAAAATTTTGTTATTATAAGATTTTGTAACATTGAAGACTATTTTTATGGCGAAATGTAGTAAATCTCGATCAATTTAGGTTCATTTTTCTTGTGCAGTAGTCTATTATGTTTAAATGTTAGTTGGGTATCAAGTATTACAATATTTGTGATAATATTTTTTTTATATTTTTTAATTTAACTGTGCTTTTCTACAATTATTGATGTGTAGACGAAAAAAAAACCTTTTTATAACAAATATTTCTCTACTTTTTTTATTAGGAATGAATGGATTATTTAAATTATTTAACCAATAAAATCCTTCGTAACTTACCTAGAACTTCATAAACATGGTTTTTCTACTTTGTAAAAGCGGGCGAGTCAAATTTAAACGTGTATTTTATTTAAACCTTTGTGTGTAGGTTTATTCAGATATTATTAAAAACTTACCTAAGCAATCCTCTTTCAGTTTTTAAGAAAAGTTTCTTGATAAACGTTCTAAAAATTACGGACAAGGAATAAAAATGGTTTAAGAAATGAAGACATTTGCTTACAAGAACGCAACCTTAATATTGAATTGAACCCAAATATTGTTTTCTTCTTCAGTTTTTAGTGCCGTGTTTTTAAAATACCGGAGTATTCAAAACGCTAAATATCTATTTCAATTGCTCAAATCTTAAAAACTAATTTAAAGTGACGGCATAAAAAGGAAAAGCAATGTTTCTATTAAATAGCTTGGTATGCCATGAGAAAACAATTGTCCTTAGTTTCCATAGCAACCGTAAATGTAGATCAACTGTCAAACTATACGTTAGAATCTCAGTTAAAGTGTACTATTCACCACAATTTTTATTAGATACTGAACGGCTGTCCTGTTTTGGTAAATGCGCTCCCTGCATATTTAAACGTATTAAGATTAATTTCCCTAATTTTTAGAATGTTTATCAATAAATATTTCCTAAGAACTGAAAGAGCATTGCATAGGTAAGTTTTTAATAAGTTCTAGGTAAGTAACGAAACCACTTTGGATTTTATCGGTTAAATCATTTAAATGATCCATTCATTACTAATAAAAAAGTATAGAAATATTTGTTATAAAAAGGTTTGTTTTTCTTCTATCCTTCAATAATTGTAGAAAAGCACGGTTAAATTTAAAAATATTAAAAAATTAATTATCACAACAGTTGGTATATAAGTATGTTTGTTTCAATCGACTCAAAATCAAGTATTTTATCACTTCTTAAAATTATTGTAACGCCATTAAAAACCGAAGCTAATTTTTCGTGTAATATTTCATATAAATTACAAATGAGCTTGTAATATGTGAAAATTAAATTTTGCTCTATTTTAAAGTGTAAGTACTAATCTTGTACAAAACTAGTCATGTGATTGAATGATTAAAAATAATATTTATTGCTTTTTATGCAAAAAATGTAAGTGGTAGAATGTATATAACTATAAATTACACCAGTTATCCAGTGACATGTAATACTATAGTAATTTTACAGTAATCTGTGTAAATAACAATTACATCAATAAGTAGATTGCAAAGACGCTGCATTTTTATTGTTGCAAATTAAAGATGTACCTATGGTCAATGAAAGATAACATTTTGAACATAATATCAAGTATATCATTAATGTCATAAAGAAGAAAATAGGTAGGAGTTTCATTTTTTCTTTTCACCCACGATTTTCATTTCCATTCAGGTTTATTAATTGCATTATTGTAATCGATGGATTCGTTGAATATTAATAGCAGCATTTTAATGCATGCGACCTTTCTATATGTATTATTAATAATATGCTGCTGGGATTTATTAAAATTTTAGCCAGGTTTGAAAAATAAATGATAATTAAATAGATCCATTATATTTAATAATTTTGCCAGGGCAATTGGCATTGATTCCTTTAATAAATATTTAATCGAAACGAACATTCGGAAAATTATTATGCATGGAAACTGTTTATTTTATATAAAGCTATGAATGAAATCAAATTATTTATAATGAAGCAGATTTTTCTACATCATGTATTTGACTTATCGGTATAGGTGTATTTCAATGTACTTTAAATTAATTATTAATACTTTAAATTTTACGAGTATACTTAAGTATATTTAAAATAAAAAATAATATAATACATGGAAATTAAAGAACTTTAAAGAAATAAATTTTTCAATATTTAGAGTTGGGTAGAACTAATACCATGTTACATAATATAAACCTGAATGTGGAATAAATAATATAGTATATTAGTCATTTCGATCACATCGATGTTTATTTAATATTCCTTGGGTAATCCTGCCGGCTCCTTTGTCAATTTAACCATCACGTCTAAACAAATTCAGAAACTCTGTAATAAAGCACATGTATAACTGTCATCTTTTTAAAATGTATCAGTAATACTGCAATTTAGTTTACTGCTTTCGAGGGCTCGATCAAACTCTTTCGCCCCTTTGGGCAAAAATTACTTTTACCCTTAATTATACAGGGTGTAAAATATAGTGCAGCGAAGTGACAGTACTGATCAGAATAAGAAAGTTTGATTAATATTTCCATCCAAATGTTTTCTTTCTTAAAATGACACTAAATATAAGATTTGCTTAAAAAATAATATTTTGTTAAAATACAGGGTTAACTATGACTAAGTACAAAAATTTTAACCACGTGCTCAGGGAGCCCTAAAAGACAATAAAAACGTTATTCCAGAATTTTAGCTCGATATTTAAAAAATGAGGCAAAACCCTTTTTTCCTACGGAAAGTCGGCGCATATGATGAGTATCGACTGAGATGGCTTATGGCTTAGATCCATAGTTGACATTACATCTGTCAACAACTACCATGCGGTCGTTTGCAGTGTTTCTAAATGCAGAAGCGACAACAACTATTATAACATTCTTATTAGTAATAATACCCGATAGGTAGATAATCCAGTTAGCTCCAGTATTTTGCATTCGTTTTTCATTATTTGGTTACAAACTGGTAAAACTACATTATCACTCACTACCGATAAACACACTTCCCGTAAGTACAGTTAGATACAATGCCTATGTATTATAACAAAATCGAAGAAAGGGATGAGTAGGTAGGTTCTAATAGATAACAGAAAACGTTTAACACCCGCGGCAGTCTTGTCCCATAACCTAGAAAAACAAACCGGTGAACTATATTGTGGGAAAATATCTGTACCCGACACATATTCCTTTATTTATTAACTATAAAACGTTTAAACTTAAAATAAGGCACTAAAAACTGAAGAAGAACACAAAACTACAACGTAAACACAGGAGGTAAATTATAACATGACAGCGAACCGACTCGACTGGACCGACTGCCGACTGTGGCCGACTGTTGCTTGCTAGTTGCATACTCTGATTCTCGCATTGGCGACGTTAAATTAGGATTTAATATAATATCGAAAAAAAAAATTTTTCGCTTTATAAATAAGTTTGGAAATTTTTTGAAAGGAAATTCTGTTAATTCTTATTTTTTTCTATCCCCTCTTAAAATATTTGTACTTAGTCATAGTTAACCCTGTATAATTAAAATATTTTTAATTATAAAATAGATTATTCTTCCTTAAAATATAAGTTCATTTTGTACGAATTAAAATTATTAATATTTTGTAATAAAAGTCCTACTAATAAATTTAAAATGCAGCTAAAGTGCAAAATATATATAAATATTTATAGATGATATTAATTATATTACAATTTACCGCCAGGTTCAGTATGTAGCCACAAGATGTAGTTACATGTTGCTACTTAGTTTCCCTTCTGTCGGATAAGTCGTCGGTTGCCTCGCCTCCTATGATATGCCGAGGAGAGCTAACAAGCTTAAAAGCGGCATATGTCTGGTGTGCTGCAAATCAATGACTTTAACAGATTGTTATAAGTTTTTTATTTATATAAGGTGGATAGAGAAGGAACCACTCTACAAAAGAATACAAAATAGCAAGAATATTGAAATACGAATTATGTACTTCAGTATTATTTTTTTCTTAAAGCAATTTATTATTCCACGTTATTTAAAATTATTTAATATTATTTCAAATATTTGCAGTAAATACTTCAATCATTTTTCATGACGCATCTATTCCCAAATATTTTTAGATACATTCTGAATAATCTTGTATAATTTTGTTACACAATAATAATAATCTTATAGTTTTACTACAGTTGTGGAATAGTGAAACTAACCTAGAATTGGATTGTATTAATTTTGATATATAGCTTTCTTTTGCGTATATTAAATTTATGATTAAAATATTCTGAATTCTAAAACATTTGCAATCTATAGTTCTTTCTTCGTTTTTTGTTGTATTAAGTACGAATGTGACTGTATGTTTGAATCAGATATTCGAAGATAAAGCGACATTTCTGTAGTTTTGCGATAGCTTTACTAGAAGACAAAAAACCATTACCGTAAAAAGTAGGAAATATATCACCGTAATCCTTCATATGTATTAACGAGCTGTCCTAGCAATAAAATAAATTCTAGGATCCCCTTTTCGGAATCTTAATTAAAACCATAAATACAGAATCCCTTCCTTCCCACGTCCCTTGTAGCAACACCACGACTCCACTCCGTCATAAATACACGTCTCATGTGCCGCATTTGTTACAGATTGATATGGAAATAATAAAAAAGACGGATTACGTTCCACCCTCGGAGAGAAACATGAATGGCCACTACCACCCGCAGCACTCTTACCAGAAGCAGCAGAGCTGTGGAAGAGTACACGACAGGGAGTGGGAGGCTCCAGTCAATGGTCGCGCGAAGCCGCGATCAGCAGTTGCAGTGCCTGCCCCAACATCGGCGGCAGCGGATGCCAGACGCAGACCCAAGCCGACCGCAGCCAAGCCGAAGGCTCCGATGGAGGCGCACGCTCATCCGAGCAACCGCAATGCCAAAACCAAAATCAAGACTCCTTCGCACCACCAGAGAGTGGTGCCCCAGAGGAACGGCCCGTCCTCTGCCTCCCAGTCCTTGGAGAGGGTCAAGGGGGTCGTGGGTTATCACCAGAGTGCGACCGCGTGTTACGTGGGGGGCTTACCGGGGGCGGTGCACGATAGTGGCGGTGTGTACGGTGTTTATGCAGAAACTAAGTACATTTATGCTGTGAATGGATTGCCGGGAAATCCTGCCCAGGCTTCGGCCGCAGCGGCTTTCTTTGCAAGGTAGGATTTCACTTTATCCAATTTTGTCCACCGCAGAAACTCGAGACGATATAGTTTGGGTGTCTCTACAAGAACTGTTGCAAAAAATACATGCAGAAACCTCCTAAACTGTGTTTCCAATAATACATAGTTTTATGGTTCTCATAGCAAATTTCAGTATTTTTAAAACAAGATTCGAAAGAAAAGTGCCAAAAAGATGCCCTTTCAAATGCTGTAACACACCAGAATTGGCGCTTTGGCATTTCTAAACGAAGGTTATTTTTGCTACCCTAAATACTAAACTATTCAAGGTTCCTACATTTATCCGCTAGAGGGCCTGTGAAAAATATATTTTTTTTAAATAAATTTAAATCAATTATGGCAATTTTCCAATAATACGTAGGTTTATGGTTCTTGTAGCAAAGTTAAAACAACATTCGAAAGAAGAGTGCCTTATTGGCACTTGCCCTTTCAAATCCTATAACACACCAGAATTACCGCCTTGGCCTATCAAAACAAAGTTTATTTTTGCTGCTCTATATACTAAACTATTCAAGGTTGCTTCATTCACCCGCTAGAGGGCGTGTGAAAAATATATTTTTTAAACAACTCTAAAACGGTGTACCAGATTTGAATGTCGTTAGGTCAACTTTCCTTGGCCTTAGAATAGTGTTTCTTAGAATAGAATAGTGTAGTTTAATATTTTTTTATAAATTTGGATAATACCCCTCTTGTTATATCACGTTAAAGTAAGCCCTATAGTAGACACTCATTTTCGAAATGAACAAAGCACTTTTTAGTTTTCTTAATTAATTTGGCATAAAAGTAGGTTTTATACAAAATTTCTTATGGCAGCTATTGACAAAGAATTAATTAAAAAACTAAATTCCTTTTGTCCAACTATCAAAAAGACGAAACACGCGATCGTCACTTTTGACATTGACACTAACTTCAGATAAAACGTATTGAAAAATGATAAACCTACAGTGGCAAATGCTTTAGACAGTTGGGCAAAAAATATTGTTTATATTTCGCGCTCGTTTTATGACGCTTTTCGGAAAAATGTTATAGTCCAGTATCTCATTAATTTGTTCATGCCGAATGACCAGCGGAATATTGACATATCATTTCCAGACACCCTGTACAATAACCGAAGTTTTTATTTTACCGCTCTTTAGTCATAACTTTATAGTCAGATTTCAATTTGATCAAATTTCATCAGAAGTAACTTAAAAACCATTATGTACATGATTTTGCAATAATTATGACAATCCCTCAAAACAGTTTTCGAAGTTCTGAGTAGAAATTTCATTAAATCTCTATTGTTGAGTGAAACAACTACTAATGTTAAAAGTTGAAAGTAGATTTCATTACAAATACGTCAGCAGTTTAAAAGGAATCGCAAAATTCATTTTAAAAAGTGTCATTATTACTGGAAACGATTGTACATAACAAAACATAAAAAGGTGGAAGCAATAGCTATCAACGAACAAATGTGAAACTTCTGTAAATCAATTGCTACTGTTTTTCTGAAAACTGTTGCTGTTCTATTATTGGTGTTATGGTGTTATTGACATTATTTTTTTGTTTTTATAATTTGCGGCTCTCCTAGATGAGATGGCGAAACAATCTATGTGTCTAGATAGTGAAATATCCTTTTGGGTTATATATCTATTTCACTTAAGGATGGAAAAATTTATTTCCCAGTTTTATGATACCAGGGAACTTGCAGTGCACCAGCACAATCTATTTTATCGACTTATTAAAGATTACCAGCGCTATTCAGCTGCCAGCTTTCGATTTAATGATTGATGCGCCGTTCTCCTTGAAATTATTAAACGCCATAAAATTTTAGGAAGCCATTTGTAACTGCACTGTTCCATTTAAGAGAAATACTCGGAGAAATATTAATGTTAAACTTACTCGAGGGTATCACTTGCATCTCTTGCCATCAGTTACTTTAGACGTCCTATAATTGTTTTAAGATTGGTTCTGGCAAAGAAAAGAACATGATTTGTTTTTAGAAGTCCGCATATCTCTTTTTTAATTTTGTATTGGTCCAGGTTACCCTTGTATATATTGTAGGACGGCATGGATTTTAAAAGAGTGTCGTCTTTACTCTTAATTTTGACTGTTTGACTAACTATATTACATATGAACAAGGCTTTATGGAAACAATTGGGTTTTATTGTATATAGTTACTTCCATGTACACATGTATAGTGTTTAAATTATTATTATATTGACTACTTAAAACGTAGTCCAAAAAGGCTGTCACCTCTGGTAGGTTGTATATCAAACATCTCTATGGCATGGCAGTTTAATATCGTTCTTTACAGTCGCTATAGTGTTCTTTAGAACGGCACTGAATATTTTACATCGGTGTCAAAAGACCTTAACCTTCCTACACCTGCTATAAACAATAATGCATTTTCTTTATGCCGCAATAAAATATGTCGATGCTTCTAGGGCTTCGTGCTCAATGGACCGGTCGAAATTTATTGCAAACTAGTTCCCTCATAATTGAATTTCACGTTCCAGACGAAGTACATAAAAATTCAGACGTACTACGGCGGCATCTGATTACCTCGTGAGAGTAGTTACATCGCCTATTTGATCCTTCTATTTGAATTTTAGATCCCTGCATCAGATGCTGTAATTCTTGCTTTAACAGTGGCTATGTCGTACTACTGATAAAAATGAAAGTAACATCAAAAAAATTAATATCTCTGAATTATTTTAACTTGGAAACATAAATTTACTCTTCTCTGAAAATTTAAACTTACTCTGTCTAATAAATGCATAAGCCAATCGATTTGGCAAAATAACTGGCCTAATCAAATAACGATCAATATTACCGGTCCAAACATTTATCTTAATCTAGCGTTGAAAATCTCTAGGAGTTATTGTACAGGGGTTTGCATCGGAATATTCACGACAGTGGTGGACAATTGTAGTTCCTCTACCAGTGAAACAAGCCTCATCAGTGAAAATAAATCTCCTGAAGCAAGATAAATTCGCAAAAGGTTACTCGTCCATCCAAAGCTTGACGCAATAGCTCTTGCACTTTTCTCAGGCGATCGATTTTTATTTCATCATAATAATCTTCATTTTGTATCTTCACTTTCCTTCTATTTTTGATTACCGCAAATGTAAAATTATGATTGAAATATATATAACTAAACTAATACGTATATGTTTAATATACTGTTTCAGTTTCCTATATCTAACTCAGGACTTTGATGTGGCACTTCAAATTCAGTCTTCTCCATTAGAGTTTTAATGCCAGAAAGTTTGGTATGCCTGCTAGTTAAACATAAATTGCAAACCTGACGTAGAAGGTACATAATTTAAAATGTAATTGTCTTATTCCATTTATATTATCTGCTCGTGACGTTCTTGTTCCGGTGACATCCATTTCACGAAATAATAACCTCCAGTCCAACCCGAATGGGATTTTTCTGTACTGCCACGCAATATTTAATTAACACCCTGCCACATAAAACCTAATGAATTTTCTTGGTTATTTGCATGGGAATGGGAGATTTGGCAGTAAAATTTACTGAAATATTGTCAGGAGTCCGCCAAACGACTAAGCAAAATGGACTGCGTATAAATATCACGAATTTTTATCGTCAATTAAGACCTCTTAAATTAAATGATTTGTATTCCAGTCGACCGAATATTAAAATACGAAATTTGATATCTAAACTCACATTATTTTCAGTATTGGTCCTTACATAATGTATTCCTTTTATGTGGAACTGTATTCCACAGTTTCATTACTGTCAATAGTCAAGACGAAGTATGTCATAAAAGAAATTCAACTAGTGAGATACACCAACCGCAATAGCAGTTCATAGGTACATTTATTTGTTTTATGTGGATATTCCTGGTAGAATTGCACCAGTGCGGTTTATGTTGCTGGATCTTATTGTCATAAATAATTCAAAAGTGATATCGAATCTACTGATTTCACTATTAATGACGTAGGCCTATTCAATATTATAAAAACACACAAAGTAGTAAATAAATATTTCCTATTATATTTCCGCTTTTTTCTAACTTAAATCTTTAAATTTATTGCAATTGAATATTAATGTACTGACTGATTAAAGGGGCTCAAAATTTTCAACGTGGCGTGAATTTTAAACTATTAAAAGCTTTTCTCGAGCATGTTCTCTATAAATATTCTATTATTTTCTTAGTCTGAGGGGTGCATATATAAATATGGAACTAATTAATACTAAATATAAGGGAATCAAGTATGCTAACAAAATATGTATATATAAAAATTAGCAGTATAGTAGTAGTTGTAATAAATGGCTAAAAATGTTCTACTAAATCATAAACAACGAAACAACAAACATTAAACAAATGTATTTAGGCACTACATAATAGGAGTTTACAAAAATTAACTGGCAGTGAGCAAAACATATCATTTTCTTTCTCTAAAGTTACATGAAAATCAGAATACAGCGTAATCTAAAAGGTTAGCTTTATTACAAATATGAACAATACATGTTATAGTTAGGTAAGTACTACTTTCTTTGATCAAAACTCATTTTAAATTTAAATGTTCTCCATTTGAACACAGCGAATGAGAGCTAATTGAATACAATAACGCTACACGATCAACGTGGCGTAGTGACATATGTTGAAACAGCTGATATACTGCAACTGCGTAGTTGTGCTCAACTAGTCAAGAGTAGGGATATAAAAGGCAAAGGTGTGTTAGGTTTACACAAAATGGTGTACTTTCAACACATCATTGGTAAATATTACATAAATTTTCTGTAATAACCCAATTTACAGCAAAAATATACGTTGTGCTACTTATACCAATTAATTTAATCCGTAAAACATATTTTTCTACAAAACTGTTAAAAGTGGGCTTTTTAATTGTCATTTTTGATGTTAAAAATGTCATTTTTTGACACGCGTGTTAAAAGTAAGTTACACTAGTGTTAAAAGTAAATCAAAGTTTATTTAAATTTTGTTTTGAAAATTAATAAAACGTTTTAACAAACACATGAACAACTTTTTATTTTAAATAAGTACAAACCAACATTTTAACTAGTTATTACTATTAACATTTATAGTAAAATTAGAATAATTTGAAATTGTAATTCCCTGCGGAGTCATCATACTTAAGTTGGTTTTACTGTCAACATGTGTGACACATCTATTTTCTGTAGAAATACTACTGGTAGTACTGGTGGTCTTGCTAGTAGTTGCAGCAGTATTTGACACGCAATTTCCTTCTTCTGTTCCAGTGAATTTTCAATGTAGCCTTCAGCTACCGTCGAATATTTACATCCTCCATGTCTCTTGATGGTAGTAAGATTTGCACCAGAATCTGCTAACAATGTCGCCGAGGAACGACGAAAACAGTGTCCGGTGTAAAGTTGAGGATTTGGTAGATTCAAGAACTCTGCAATGTCGGCAGGCATTTTACCAAACATGTTAATTCCGACTGGATTCTTCACACATTTATTCTTCATATATTTAAGAAAAAGTCGTCTATGTCAGCGTTGGGTGGCCGGAGTGCTATATACTTTCTAATAAAGTATAAATAGAATTCACCAACAACACTGAAAGTCCGAGGCACTTTCGTTTTAGTATCTGGTATGGTCACAACAACCGAAGTGCCCAAATATTCGATATTGTCGATGGTCATCTGACACAATTCCTCCCCGCGACACGCCCCGAAGACACCCACTATTGCTGCGACTTTCATCATCAGATACTTTTCGTCTTCTGCTTCTGTGAGAAATTTGTCGATATGCGTCTTCGTCAAAACTTTTGACTTTTTTGCTTGATATCCTTCACCCTTCCGTTTTAAAAAAGCAATAAGTTTATAATGTTTGCTTATATCTTGATCTTGCTTTATTTTTAACATAGTTTTGATCATGGAATAATTTGACCACAGCGTTGACGATTTCCATATCTTGGCTTTTTCCTCAAAATATGCCAGTAAAACACATTCGTTACATTTCCCAGGGACCTTTTTAATGTTGCACCATTCCGGAAAGCGTCTATAAGCGATTTCGTACTGTTCCTTTGATTTCGCCGGCAATAATTCCAATGTTGCTCGACTGGCGGCTTCTTCGATTTCAGCAGGGATGGATTCGTTACGCTCATTATCGAGATTATTCATTCTACTTATAATATTACTAGAAAATGCTGTCAATATTTTTGCGTTTTTTCCGTAACTAACAACAGCACTGGTTGCTACGAAAATTTTGGTTCATAAACATTGCGATCTGTGTGGTATTTTTTCCGATTGTTTTGTAGAAAAAATAGTGTATGATATACGTGTTAAAAGTGATTTTATTTTGTTCGTGAAGTTAAAAAACTCGCTACGCTCGTTTTTTAATCTTCTTCACTCACTTTTAACACGTATATCATAAATAGCTATTTTTATAAACTGAGTCATACTGATTGTATTATTTTTTATGTTAAACACTAACTTTCTTGTTGATAGCTCAGGCTAACATTTTTTTGAAGGGAATTACGGGCAATGGTGTATGTACTATATGATAAATTTGACGTAGTGTTCACGTTGAAAGTAAACCACGGGACACTAAATATTTATTATTGAACGTCAACGTCCCGCTGTTCCTAATTTTATTTATTATTATTTTTTTAATTCCACCTATCACCTTTAGGATCTGCCTCTTCCGCCAAGCGAGAAAGATGTGTCGGGTAAATATTTATATAGACAATGATCACATTGGCGCTCTTTTATTGCTTCATTTGCAATGGTTGATTATATATGTATATAAAACAAATGCAGAGTGCAAATAACAGAGGTCTATGCGGATATCAATAATCTGTTTATATTTCCGTATTTAATTAAATGAAGATTTATTCGATTATATGTTTCATTCAATATTTGCTATCAGAATAAATATAATTAAACTATGTCGTGAACTTTAATAAGGACGGAGATATGTATTCACTTTTTATCTGTGTGTCTTGAGCAAATATAGTTGATGTTTTTTTATTGTTTTAATTTCCTATTTCCAAACACGTTGTTAAAAAGTTGAATGAAAGGAAATTTTGCTGATGAAATCATACGTAGTGTATTTGTTTTTGAGTATAATTTCCAGTTGAATGTAATTTGATTGCTTATCTCGCCCTAATTCGTTCAAAACATAATCCAGTCATTCTCCTTTCCATTTGGTATTTCCTTCAATATTTATTTCAATCTGACAAGGAACATATTTTTTTGTTATTACAAGAGATAGGATTTCAATTAAATTGCAAAGTATATCAATTTATCTTTACGATTTTTGCAGTCTGAAAGAGACACGTGTCATTACAAATTTCGACATTCCTAACAAGATTCCGTATGTTTTATTCTGTTGCTGCTTTTAGGGATTTAGGCAAACCCAGAAATATAATCTGTACTTTAAGTTAAATTCTGTATATATTGCAAAAACAATTCATGTAATAATAAATGCTTAGGTACTTTTATCTTGTCAAAATGTCATACCTAACGTTTTTTTTTTCAATAATTCAGTTTTTGCTACACTGACAAAACTTTATCTATAATTTTACATTATCAATTTGTGACTAGCGTAAAGTTATGTAAAATTACAGAATAATGTAAATTCGAGTTCCCACAGTTTCAAAAGTGAACTTAGATATTTATAGAGTGTTTTCATTAAACCGGGTTAGTGAATTTGGCTAGATTGTCTTTTTAGATAATTATTGAATAGAGCTTCGCCTGTGGAATTGTTTATTAGCATACCTAGACTTTATTGATAGGATTTGTAGGAGATTTGATATATATTAGCTTAAAATACCTTTCTAATACAGTAAAAAATGTTACAAAAGCTAATATAAATAATAAAGAATATATGGGTAGATACTGTGGGTGTAATTCAACGCTGGTCGGGGCTTTAGTCCGGAGAGTAGTTAGTTTCACACAATATTGTTAACACCTAAAAATATATAAAAAATGATTAATATATGCTGTAAAAGATAAATATGTTGTTTGAAATGAGTGTTGTACGGTTTAAAAACACAATGATGATATTGCTACCGCAATGTTAAAAATTTGATGTTATTTGCTTACCTGACCAAATTTAGTTTGGATATCTCTAACATTCCAGAAAATAAAAAGCAAACAATTTTCTTTTCGAAAATTTCACACGCTTGATCTCAAAGTCGAAGTACTTTGGAATCTGTGCTTATTATGACCTTTTGTCATTATAATAAAATTGTCTATAAAGCTCTAAAATCCTAATCAATAAAACCGGACCATCCTGTAGATGAACAGCTAGTTAAAAAATGACATTTGCTATAGTTTTTGATGATTTGAAAACGTTTTGTTTTGTGAATTGGCGACACCAAACAATTGGTTAGAGAGGTAAATGTTCAACAAAAGCGAACAGTCATGATTCTGTGTATATATGTAAATATGTATCTGAAACGCATGTAAATGGGTGTAGATATTTGTTTTGTTTGTTTTCGTTTGGTTTTCATAAAATTTATCAAATTGGTTTAATTAAACCATTCAGGCAGAAAACGGGAGCTTAATGAACTGTCACCATTGTGAAGTTATTGATTCATTGCGATGCAAAAAAAAAATAAAACTCATTTCGTCGATTGAAACTCTTTTAGCATATATTTGTAGGAAAAGTGTTTGTGTTTTTTATTTAATTTCGAAAGTGTAGTGAAAAATTGGAGCAGAAATTAGATAATATTTTTAATAGTAATAAAACAATGTCCTAGCCTTTCTATATCTGTTTGTACGGTAAGTAATTAGATCCAGAGGAAAAAAATAAATCAACTGTCACATTTTCCGGCCAGTGCGATCCATTTCCAGCCGCATTGTTTTGATAATGGAAATAGGTAGTCATTTATAACCGTCATAGACTCTATTGTCATAGTCGATAAACTCTCTCCTACAGTCAAAACTTCCTCTCACGAAAGAAGTAAATATTTATGCTAATGTATCTATTTTAACGAAGCTGTTAGATTCATTAATATCACTTTATAACACGACGATAGAAATAAAGCGTCCCTCTCATTATATACCCATACAAAGTTTATAAATTACAGGTATTGCTTAATTATATACAATTAGAACACTAATAAAACCGTAAACTTGAATTCTATACGCGTTCTCACGTGCTCCGTCATCTTTAGGTCTCTATTCTAAGAGGCTATCGTTATAATATCCATCGTGAATCGTGAGAAGAACACCGCTGTCACGGTATATTATGTTAAGTGAGTGAGAACATGATGATAGTTTTTTTACTTCGTATTTGAAACAAGACTCTTAGGGCGTGTAAGGTGAAAAAAATAAACAGCCATTACGATTGTACGCTTAATTGTTTCTTGTTGTAAATTTGTTTTCTTCCTAATAAGCCGATCTTTTCAAATTGTAGGTACAGGCATTTTGTAATTTACTAACAATAGACTAATATGTTTTTATCTTTAGTAAGAAAGCATTTCATACCACTTTTTTAGTTGAAAAAAAAGATGAAGCAGCAGGTGAAGTAACGGCTTTAAAATTATGTTTAAGCCAGCCTCAAATTTTTATTGCCTAAAAAAGTGATTTTAATTAATTTTTATATTATACAGGATGTCCGGAATATGAGTTCTGCAATTTTAACGAAAGCAAACCGCTATACGGTAACCATGAATTCTACATCGAAAAATAACCATAGCTTGATATATAAACTATAGTTCAACAAGGCTTTGTTACGAATAGACATGATTTCAAAGTTTAATTGAAAAAAAAATACAAAAACTTAAATTTATACAAAATCGTTTGAGATATTATACTGAAATTTTGTAAGTATTTGGTGCATTGCATGTACTGTGAATAGTAATTTTGCTTTCATACAGAATTATTATTTTTTGTAACTGTCTAGTGCTTGTTTGATGTTGTGTGTGTAAACAAAAATGGAACATTCTAATAACAGATTTTGTAAAACCTGTTAGAAACATTTAAAAATAGCAGCAAATCAATAAAACAACAATTTTATAAAGGCTCTATTTTGGTATCTTTAGCAGCAAGAATACATTTTTGTAGCATAAAGTTCACCAATAAAAGTAAATTATTTATCAACAGTATCTTAAAGATAATAGAAGGTATAAAGCAACGAATCTTTCTGTTTAATCACAATGTCTGCAACTGGAATGTTATGTGATGTCACTCACTATTATTTTATGCATTTCACTATACTTTGTGACACAATTTTTATTGCGGTGAAAGTTTTATTGCGATTTGTATAGCCCATTTCTAGTTTATTTTACATGCAATATTATAATCAAACTAAAAAAAGGCTTTTTGAACTTTCATGGTTTTTAACGTTAAAACTAGCGCCAAAAGCATTAAAATAATCATAACTTTTCATAATTGATTTCGTTTTGACTATTAGGAAATCGGTTAAACTTGTGATATTCTTGTAGTAATACGCTACAATGATTTTCAGTCTTGTGTCAAAATAGCTGCCGCTTATAAAATAAATAGGTTGTAAAACCAGCGTTAAATGACAATAATAAGCCAATAAGAGATAATTATCGTATAATCTGAAAATTATAAAACTATTTTGCTAGTTGGGTATGTGATTATCTAACTGGTTATGTGTTGTATAAGCTGCAAGAGCAAACTATTTATGGAAAAAAAAGTTGAAACAACAAAATCGATGTCGATGAAAAGTTAAAAGTCGAAGAGAATATCTTTGTGAGAAGTAATATCAAGTAATACAGTCAGTTTGTTATATTTAACTGCTGAGTTTAGCGCCCAATTTGAGAGCCTAGTTGATTATATTGCCAATAAAAAATATTCCATAAAATTTTTAGTGTTCTACTTCTTCACCTCGAGGACACCAATAACTTGCAGCCTCATGGTACAGGCGCAGGTTTTTATTCTTTAGTCGTAAAAGGTTTTTTAAATTTAATTGCGACGAATTATAGCTTTGCTACCGTCTTCTGCGATTTAGCGTTTCCAATCCCAGATTTTATTGACCACATTCTGCACACCATTACGCGAATGATATCTCTTGTACTAAAATTTAGTTGTAATTTTATGCTACACGTAACAGCAATCGGGATCCGCGATAAACATATCATTATGTTCTCTGTAATTTGTGTTTATTGTGGTGCCAAATGATGCGAAATGCCTTTTCTGGAAAATAGTCAAATATATTATATGCGAAATATTTGCTGTTATACAAATTTGTCCAATATTTCCTTGTCACCTTGACAAAGTGAAATTCTCACAGATCTGTATTTTTCCAGCCCATCCCACAGGTAAAACGGTTGCTGTGAACATCACAGCATAGCAAGATAAAACTAATTACCTTATATAAACCTGTAAAGTGGTTATAATTCCTTAGGTAGCACTTTAATGAAGTTATCGTACTATCTCGAAACCTTCATATTTCATACACTAATGACAGATAATTATTATGCCGGTTACTCGATCAGCTTTATTATCATGCATTAGTAATTATCAACGAGGCAAAAGGCTGAGTTTTAATGATTGGGTAGAAAATTTCTTAAATTGGGCGATAAACTACAAGGAAAGAATTTATATAATTCTTATAGCACTTACAGCAGATCAAGGGACAATGTCACTTTTATATTAGATCAAAATACATTAGTATTTATTTTTTTAGCATTTTGATCGTTTACTAACTATACTAGATACTATACTATATATAGATACTGTCACTATTAATAAAAAAAAATTGTTTGATAAAAAATTATTTATTTAAATATTGGAAACGTTGTTATTAACATATTAAAAGTAAAATTATTCAAATGTGAAAAGTTATCAACACGAAATTTATTAAATTCTACTTATTTTTTCTGAAAACTCATGATTCTCTATCTGCATTCCTGAATGATCTTGAGGTGCCACTAGTTCTTGCTGATGAAATATTGTTTTTGAAATTGTCAACTTACTGACGATGTTTTTCTCGATATAACCTTCAGCCACACTAGATGACTGCCATCCTCCATGTCTTTCAAGTGTTTGAATATTCGCTCCACTATCAACGAGGAAGGTTGCCAGTGTAATTGGATGCATCTGAGAGTTTTAAGTATTCTGCAACTCTTTGGGGAATTCTTATCAAAACTGTTGATGCCAACTTACCGTGATTATGTAAAAGTGTCTACTTGTTTGAATCTCAATCATAAAAACTAAAATATGTATGTAAATTGGTTTACCTTCTGAAAAACCTAGGCTAGCATTACACTTTCATCAATTTTTAGTGCGTTTTTGTTATCCTCCACCTACAGAGTATTTCATATACCCCCTCGTATTTTTCCTTGGATCTTAAAGAACTAAGCTCGAAGATGCTTCTCGAGCGGCATTTAAGATGTGTTCAGAACAGTTTTCTAAATTGATAATTCAGTAGCAAGACACAATTTTGAACAGTCACTTTTTATATCAAAATCCGACTCTGGATCTATTTCGAAATAATTCAACAAAATGGAACGTTTTCCATTACTTGATATTTCATGCAATTGCACCAGTTAACTGAAAATTAGCATTCCGTGCAAGTGCAATTTAGTGACAGCAATATCTGATCGAATCTCTTGTAACTGGGTTAAGTAATTATTTCATTTCAAGAGGTATTAGAGGTATACTTCACTTAATCATGTCATAAGCTGCTTTAACGAAATGGAAACTGTAATTAGTGAAATAACCTGATAGTGTTAGTTAGAAAATAATTTTTTAAGTATCTGTTCACAAATTCAAAATTAAGGGAGAAAGGACCCTTTTAAGTTTAAAGTAAACTTGCTTTATCTAAAATATACTAAACCTCGCACTTCATTCACAGATCTCAGGTGATGACCTAAATAATTGAATATACTTTATTTATATTAAAACAAATTTAATGTTATGTATGCCAGCTAATCGACAGAAACATCCGATTTATTTATCTGCAGGGGCACATTCCCTCTGAAAGTCTGTATTCTTGACCATTCTCATTATTTCCCAAAAAAAATTGGGAAATTATTTCACATGATTTTTGCTAAAGGAATATAAAGCTTCAGGAATTGTAAATATACATATAGATAATAATACTCAGGAATTTTTTTAACTGGAATGAATTCTCAGTCGAACTTATTTCACTGCTATCGAGAATCGAGGCCTAGGAGTGTTGTTTTTATTTAGACATGTTTAGACCTACAGCAGGTTACTACTCGTAAAACAAAACAGTTGCAATGGAACCGTACGTTGGTATACATAGTTAGAAGCAATGTCATTTTACTAGGTTCATTTTGACGGGATAAAAAGTATTCTACAACGACTACACCCAAGTGATGCTGCTTCTATTTTATATGCTCAACGGATATTTAACGTTTCGCGAAGATTTAGCGTACATACATTTTAATTATTCACGGATACATTCTTTGTAAATTAATAATCTTAATATGAATAAGGTTAGATATTATAAATTACCAGTACAAGTTAAGATGTTGGTTTCTACAAACATTAACTTGTAACGTTTTCTGATTGAACAATTTCTGAACTAGTTGTGGTTTAGATTTCTTAATGTTTCGAAAGTCATGTTGCTGTCTCCTTCCGAAAGGTTGATTGTTGTGATTTTTTTGTGTCTAAACCACACACCACACTTATGATAATAATAAACTAGTGAATATTCTGTTAATTTATGAAAAATTTGGTCGAAATCTTATTCTTTCGATATTGGCAAAGGTAGTCCAAAACTCTAAGATTGCTGGTAATGCATTGTTGTGTGACATAAACAGCAATTTCTTATGGGATGGATGAAAAGTTTGCTAGCGAATTAATTACTTGAATTATTCATCTCAAACCATTCGAACAACGCAGTGGTCCAATAAATTACCTGTTGAAATAAACGTAAAAACTTTAAGATTATCCTGTGTATGTCTTTTTTGGTTACAGGTTTACTATACCAGTTTTATGATTTTCCTTGTCTGACATCTAATTCTATTTAGACTCGTTCTGGAACAGTTTGATGCAATCTAGACCTCATATTTCACATCAGTTTGAATTAGTTCAAAATTCGTGTTTCCATTATACAATAATTTAACGTTTTCATCGTTGGCGTCTACGATATCAACGGGATGGAGCCGCAGTTGAAAAGAAAACACATTAAAATGCACGCCGGTAATTAATAGATCCAGTTTCTTGAACCGAGACCAACAAAAGTGGCTCCCAAGAGTACCGGTCGACTATGAGCGGCATGAAACATGAGTAATTGCAGTTGTTGCGGAGATGGGTCATTATTAATAATCCATGAACAAACAGACAATAAAACGGCGAACGGATGAATTCGGACATCGTGTTTCTCGCTGCAAGGGTCATGGGTCGGCGACTCTCTCCCAAGTCATGTCATTTATATCACTCTGGACGTATGGCAGTTTATCCGAGGTAGCCAGCGAACGCACAAAGGACTTCGTGATTATAATATTTATTGCGGCGAGTTTATTTAATTCTTGTATTTATCATGGAGCGGGCACGAGAGACCGTAATCAGATAAAGAATGGCGTTCCGATGCTATGAATTTCGCAGCTTTCTATTCTGCGATGAAGCATGTAGAACGGACGAAATTCATACAAACGACAGCTACAAGTACTTATTGGAGCAAAAAAACAGTAGCTTTAGACAATGGTAGATATCTTACTTTCTCACTCTTCTCTATGCGATATAAATATTGGGTTATAACTAATCTTGACACCAATAGACATACTGGAACGTCCAATGTTTGATGTTTCTTAGCCGTCAAGAATAGCGAGATTCAGGAGGAATTGCAATCAACACCGTTAATTTTAAAGATCTATGCAAATATTTCTCAATGGAAGCAAAGCCTTACTTTTTTACACATCTTTTATAGCCATTCTGAATTCTACATTACACATGTAATATGGAACAATCAGAATAAATGGTAGATAACAGCTCTTTGATTCAACATTTTCTTAAATATAAGTATTCTCAAAATTTCACTCCAGAAAAACATGTACTTGATATATTCCGAACTAAAACTATGTCTGAGCTCAAATTGTCGAACAGGGATTGTTTAAACTAAATTAAATTATTCATTTCAATACACTTGAATATTTGTTTGCAGTATGACCACCTGAGTAAAAAATAATTGTTCTTTTAGAAATGTCCTCGCAGTATTCTCAATTTTCTGCCATAATTCTTCTACAGTTCTCCAGTATTCACTGCTACTTCAAGCACTACCTTCTTCATATTTTCCCATACGTAAAAAGCAAGTAGGTTAGAACCGGGGCTTCGAGGCTACCAAGAAATCTGAACGGTCAGGAAAATCAGTAGGTACATATTTATGATTATTCTGACAGATGTAAAGTAGCATTATTATTGAGTGTTGACATTATGTTCCCATATGTTGTAAGCTAATTAATAGTGTTTATACTAGTGTTTAAAAAGCGCAATTTGAAAATGATTTAAAAAAATATATTTAGGCAGGGCACTGGAAGCTGGCCCACTGTAAAATTTTGGACCCGTCTTACCCAGTTTCTACATTTTTCATGACGCATCTTTCTGCAAATGTTTTAAGATAACTTCTGAATCATTCTGTATTTCTAAACTGATTTTTCTTGTAAGCATTAGCACAAATTTATGTCAGTAAAATGATTACTATTACGTTACAAACAGTTATAAATTTTGATCTTAATCTGTAATAGCTGTTCATTTCTTTAATAAGAAATATACATTTTTTGTTTAATCTTAACGTATACTACCCCAAAGATTATTTAAAAATTGTTTTCAACAGTTCGTAATATTCCCAAACCATGCATATGGAGGAATGTCACGAAATAAAGGCATTTTGCTGAGCTCCTAGTTCCGATAAGCTTTATTTATGCTCCAGTTCCATTAATATAAAAAATCTGAACTTCGAAATGAGCTTTGGTTACTAGAGCATGAGGTTTAGTTATATATTTTTATTTATGCCTAATTACTTGAGTAGATGCAGTTTCGACTTTCTTAACCCTCGTCAGTGATATCTGATAATGCCAGAGAAATTTGAGTTGGTCCCCAACTAACATTTAAGCATAATTGACTACTGCACTAGAAAAATAAACCTACATTGATCCAGATCTAGTTTCCATCATAAAAATAGTCTTCAACGTTACAAAATCTTATAGTACCAAAATTTTAGTCAAAAATTTGTGTGCAGTATGCCCTGTAGGTTAAAACTTACCGACAAATTGACTTCAAAGTTGATTTTATTTGAGCGTCCATGTTGCAACAAACACTAGATGTTTTGTTTGTTATTTCTAATTGATTACTCATTAAAATTACGTTAATAATACAGATAACATTAGTTAATATATTTATGATGAAAGATTATTAAACACATTTTATCACCAAATACATTCAGTTCAGATAGTAATATTACTAGGAGGCAATAATAAACATTCTACGAAAAAATTTCCTGGGTTGTACAATTTGTTGAATGGAAATTCAAAAATACAGACTTTATATTATATTAAAATCAAAATATTTATAGATACTCCTACTCTACTTGTGGTTTTGTAGTCTGACTTACAGTCACTTCTCTCTTCATATCCCTGTTCATTATTAGAATGTATTTAATCAAACATATAATGTTGTCATATAAAAAGAATAATTAGGATATATTTTGGTAATAACGTCTTTTATATTTTGATATTTTAACATAAAATTGGTTTGTATTCCTTTTAGGTCCAATTATCTTATTTGAATAAAATTCTGCCATACTACTTTAATTTTTTCCCCACATAAGGAAAACGGCCAACAAATATAGGTAATGTGAGATATAAGTGGTCTGCTACTTCCTGCTCGACCAAAATGGCTCGACTTGCAGGAAGCCACCTACATTACAGCAGGTAATAGGAGACCACTTATATCTCACCTACACTTGGTTTGTAAGTGAACATACATATGAAGGAACAGCCAGTTCAATTGTCGGTCATCTCACCTATGTCATGGAGGGCTAACAAACCCGAAACCAGTCTATGTCTAGTGGTGTGGCCGACAAGGGTTCTTGACTGTTCACTGCAGGCGTAATTCAATGCCGGTCTGGGCATTGGTCCGCGGAGTAATTATTTAATGCAGTATCATTTATAGATTTAAGTTAGTTAAGACAATATTTGACAGATTCAAAGGTCGAATTAACATAATTTTAACTTTTAATGTTCGTTGGACCTATTCATGGTAGTAACCGCTAAAACTTATTATCGAGATTATCATCATATACCAATAATCATTACTCCGTGTTATTTGTTGCGATCTGGACATGATGTTTCTCACTGGGCAGGTCTTAGGGTCGGCGACGCTGAAATCGTGTTGTTCTGTGACCGCTCGGGGCAGTCAGGAGTACGAGTTAGCCTTTGCCCCTGATTACTCTTCGCGTCCATGCCAGCCTGAGCACTGCTATCTATTAACGCCGTAACACTCTATATTTGCCCTGGGTTCCTATCTGATTCGTATTTATAATCAAATTATTAAAGCAGGAAGTCGCGATCTGGTTCTGTGACAGCTGGCCGAGTTTTTCTAAGATCTTTCGTCGGTAAAGTGCAATTAGTAAATATATGTGTTGTTCATAGGTTGAATTTAAGAGTATATATCGATAAATACACATATACTCGCGACAAGAATTCAGACGACTTACATCATATGAACAAATGAATAATTCATTATAATTTCATCAAAATATTTAAGAAGCTGCAACTGATAGTTATAGAACTATATACTACACTAAAAGTTTACATTATATACTGCACTAAATTGCAAGAAATTATTGTTTTTAACGCGACCAAATATCGAAAATGACGTTGACAATAAAAACAAATGTGTAACGTCAGCCGTGACGTAAGACGTCTGAATTCTTGATTCGAGTATACGTAGATATAAATAGCCAAACACCACTTCAATTTGTAGATTTATAATGTCGAAGTTTTACTTTATGGGCCACTTTATACGTGTATTATTGTGTAGTATAGCAAATTGAATGTATAACTACCTATATTATAGTGTTAATGAACAATAAATAAAGAATACATTTTTTTATTTGAGATCCCATTTTACAAATACAAATTATTTTAAGTTGAAAAAAATTTTTTCAACGGACCTTTGAACCCACTACGATGTAATCTGGTACAAAGGGGTTTCTAAAGGTGCTGATTAAGAATATCTTACTAGTTTTCTTCTAAGAAAATTGCTAATATATATATTTTTTTGAAAAGTCGACCCCCTCTCTCCATCTTAGAATCGGACGCCTCTGACTATAATCAAATATGGCTACGTCTAAAGACTCACTTTATAGGTATATATTCACCACCAAAGTTTTAAAGTATTCGGATATCCGGTGAGCGAGATACCAGGGTGGCTCCATGAAAAGTGGGACACATTGTATATTGGTATTATTTGACATACTTGATGTTACAAAAACTTTTCACAATTTTGTCCATTGACGTGTAAACACATTTGGGCCCGTCTTACCCAATTTCTACGAACTAACACAAATGTTTCTGGTTCTTGTCCGTTTTTAATTCGTAAGTTATTGATAGCAGCTATGATCAACAATCTTTAAAATGTCAGTGATGTAAAAGTTGAAAATACTACAACTTTAATCAAGCACAAGCATGGAGTCAATATCGTTAAACAAAATTTTGTAAAATCATTGTCTCCGAAAAAAAAAAAATAACCTGAAGAAACAAATATTGAATTACAAAATTAAGTTTCTTTTCCATTGTGACTAAGAGACTGTGTACATGTCCAACAGTGATTCTGAATTTTGGATATCATTTATTAATTTCTTTATGCCACGTACGTTTTTTATTTGTAATGTTTCAAGAACATTGTTTAAAGTCAAACCTCACAGAATTTTGAAGAACCTTCAAAAGCAATTACGAAAATATAGAACGGGATATAAAATCAGTGCCCATTCAGCTATTCCAACAGCAGGACAAGAAACATAAAAATATTTTGCCAGTAGCATCGACAAGGCAGACTTCACCTGTAGCCTCGCGTGAAATAATTTATACTGTCCCACGTATTGTTCTACCGTTTGACAAGAAGAAAACGAACCAACTAGCAAGGACTTTACTACACACTTGCTGTGATGTATTTTATAGAGCTGTTTCGCACCCGTTCAACCTGTATGGTGTAATAATAATATAATCTCTGGCTACTGTCGCAGAACAGATAAAATTATATACAAATATTCCTCTGAGACAAGAAATAGCAATAACGTATGTACGTATAATGGAAGGCAAAAGTAACTTCACTTTGTTATTTTTACAAATTGTGTGAAATTGAAATTATTCACAGTTTGCATCAGTTGTAGTATTACGGAAATATAAAGTGGAACCTGAGTGAAGACAACTAGGATGACCTCATAAACGATTTTTCCTGGTACTTGACCTCTTTAACAAGTTTCGAGAATGGCGTTATATTGGTTATATCTTGTTGCTCACGATATGAATATTAAACATGGGAAAATACCTTATTGGAATTTAATCTTAAAAATAACTGAATTATCTCGATCTATAGATGCAGTCTACTTCCTTATAACGTAATTAGTATCCAAGCTAATTAAGAGGTTCGGAATCCAACGAGATTTGTATGCTTTCGATAAATCAGTAACATAATTCTTAATTTTTATAATAAATTTTGTCATATCACAGCGCCATACTAAACGATCTAAAATATTTCTTCTTAATTTAAATTAGTTTGATCACACAATAAAACACAAACACAAGTATTAATTGTAGTCAAATACATTTTTACGATACTTATTACATTACTTAAAATAATAAAATAATCCATTAATAATGGAATTACTTTGCCCTGATTTATTATAATAAATGTTGAAAATGCCCACCAGCAGTGATAATACTTTAAATTTTCTTGAAATTGTAACTCAAACACGTGCAAAAATTCCAGGAGAAGTATCTTTAGAAAAATTAGCTTCGTCGGTAAATCAACATTTTGTTCAATTGTTTGCAAAATTTTGTGGCAAAATTGTAGGTGAGCAGGATAGTTTTGCTGAAGTAAGGCTTGAAACACTTTGTATGTGATGCTTCAGAACGGACCAAACTAATTTATGATTCACGTTAAGATTTGCAGCGATCTTCCTAATACTAGCATTTGGGTCTTCTTGGATTTCGTGTAGAATAGCTTCTTTCAACTCAGGCGTTCTATCGCTTAAAGATCTTCGAGGAATTGGACCTTTCTGAAATGAGCTTGACTCCGAAATACCTCGAAAAACATTTCTGAATATTCTTGATTGATTTGGAAATCTTTCCATATAAATTCGTCTAGCATCAGTACCATTTCCATATGCAAGGTCATAAAAAATATAAACCATATTGGCCATTTCAGCATTTGAATATGCATAAGCCCTTATTAAAACTTAATATTTTTAAAAAATGAGCATGACCTCTTTAAGATATATTTAAGTAATTTTGTTGCTAATCGGTTTGGAATACAAACAAGTGTAAAGAAACAAAAAGTAAAGATAATAAAAAGGTGCATATAACTACCTATTTTATTTGTAATGTTATACAGGGTAATATACAGTATGCGCCAAAAGTATGGAATAAATTCAATAAAAACGAAACAATTATTTTTTGGGAAAAATCCTCGAACGGGTCGATTTTTAATTTAAAAAATACATATTTTAGCGTAAAATGCGATTTTCAAATGTCATTTGTTTTCGAGTAATGACGTCATCGATTTTTTTTTTAAATAATTCTCTATCAGACAGTACTAAAATTTTGCCCTCTTACATAGGAAAGTTTTCGAGTAAATGACGACTGAATGTAAGAAAACATAAATTTTATCCATAAAAAAGTAACAATTCTGAGGTATGTAAAATAAAATACAATTGATTAAATTTTATACTTAAATTAAATGTTCGAATTGCCATCCACCAACTTCTTGACAATGCGCAAGTCTGTGAAGAAATTCTTGTTGCACATTATGAATGATTTCTGGGGTAACTTTGCGTATTTCGTCCCGAATGCGATTTTGAAGTTCTTCTAAATTACGTGGTTTATTAATGTACACTTTTGACTTCAAGTATCCCCATAAAAAATAGTCAAGAGGTGTAAGATCTGGCAATCTTGCAGGCCATTCTATAGGTCCGCGTCTGCCGATCCACCTTCCAGGAAAACAGTTGTCCAAAAAATCTCATACAGGGCGCGCATAGTGCGGAGGTGCACCGTACCGTCTTGCTGAAACCATATGGTATCGTCAGGAATGTCAGGGTTATTATCGTTAGGAAAAATTACTGCAAGGACTGGAACAAGGTCATTTTCTAGAAACTCTAAATATCTTTGTCCTGTAAGGGTTCCTTCAAAGAAGAAAGGCCCTACTATTCTGTCGTCAACTATTCCAGCCCACACATTTAATTTCTGAGGGTGTTGGGTATGTGCCTCTGTCATCCAATGAGGATTTTCCCGACTCTAACATCTGCAAGTTTGACGGTTTACTGTACCATTCAGACAAAATGTGGCCTCATCTGAAAAAAGTATTTGCCGGTGTAAATTTCTATTTCCTTGACATAAATCCATTAGAATTTCGCAAAAGTGTAACCGGCGATCGGGATCATCTTCATTGAGTTCCTGCACAAGTTGAATTTTGTAGGGATGATATTTTTCCTTCCTCAAGATACGTAGCACTGTGCTCTGACTAGTGTAATTGTTTAATGCAACCAATCGTGAAGAATTATGAGGATTATCCACCATACTTATCAAAATGTTCTGTTTCTGATTTTCATTAATGCTTGGACGTCCAGGTTTTGGAATATTTACAACATTGTCAGTTTCTCTAAATTTAGACTCTACCTTCCTGACTGTTGATTGGCTGATAGGGCTGATAGGGATCTGGATATTTTTCATTAAATAAACCGCAAACTTCCTGCTGAGTTCTAGTCATATTCCCGCATCCGATAAGAATTAAAATTTCAATTCTTTGAGAATTGACAGTTAAATGTGTCATAATACTTTAAATTGAATAATAATTTCTATGTCACTTACAATACTTATTAGAAAGTCGGTGTGACAATGACACTTTGCAAAGATTTTCACCTACGTGATCCATAAAAGAACTATGGAATTCGAAAAACTAAACTTGATAACGTTTTTGCTTTATTTCAATTGATTTACGTTTTCTAACATTCAATCGTCATTTACTCGAAAACTTTCCTATGTAAGAGGGCAAAATTTTAGTACTGTCTGATAGATAATTAAACGATCTTTCAGAATCAAGGAAAAAAATATGGTGTTGCCATTTAAAAAAAATCGATGACGTCATTACTCGAAAACAAATGACATTTTAAAATCGTATTTTACACTAAAATATGTATTTTTTAAATTAAAAATCAACCTGTTCGAGGATTTTTCCCAAAAAATAATTGTTTCGTTTTTATTGAATTTATTCCATACTTTTGGCGCATACTGAATATTTTTTGGCAAATAATGATCCATGATACCTACCTGGTAAGTGTCTACATTTCCGAATTTGATTAAACTATCTGAAGCTGTTTATAAATTAAAAGTAGTTTTTTTTTAATTTTTGACATGCTGTAGCTGCAAAATGGCTGTCCTAAGACCCTCCATTTATATAATAAAAAAACTCTTATTTTTGGCTTAAGAAACCTTTAGATCATGACATATCTCGTTAACGAAAAAATCGTCAAAGGTATGTCAAATATTCGAGAATAAATGGCCAGTCTAGTATTTAAATAGTTTGATCCTCGAAACAATTTATAAAAAATGAGTCCCTTACGATACTAGCTCTGTCTGCGTTATATATTACACCATTCATCTGTTTCAGAAGGCATAGAAAACATCTGAACACGGCTGGGTACCCAAACGCTAATGGCGGCATTACAGTATTGTCCTGATCGGTTTATATCCATGGTATACAGCCTCGCCCATTAAGGTTCTTGTTTTATATATAGCAATAACGCGAAGTAATTTTGAAAATGTCAGAGGAATTTCTTAGGCACGAACTGCACATAAAATTACAATAAATGTTCCCGCAACCGACGAATACATTATGATAATATAACCGTTATTCACGGTGTCCATTATCAATTTTTTAACAGGGTTTCACTATTTATTGCACATCGAGAGAGTGTTGGGACATATTTATTTCCTAATATAGCTTACTAGATTCTCGTACGCTGCTTCGGATCTGAAATTAATATCACATCAAGGCAACGATATCTGGTTAAATTCAACTAGTAAAAATGAAAATTTTTGCTTCTCACAAACAGTGAATGTGAACATTAATCATATATTTGTACACCGTAAAAATTTTTGAGTAAAATTTGATTCAAAATCAACACAATTGATTGTTAAAACGAGTCCACGCCCAATTGCGTTAAATTAATAACATAATTAATTGAATAATGTCCACTCAGTTATGTGTTAACTAAATAAATCTTTAATGAGTAACTTTGAATAACTTTTGAGTTAACTTACTGAACTATATGTTACTACAAACTAAAATTGTACCAAAATTATATTATAAATATATTTTCTTTCTGATGAAGAGTTGTGTCGATAAACTCATTTCTGTATTAAAATGTTTAATTACTCAAAATTCAACTCCAAAATAATTTCACTCATAAATGAGTTTGAGGTTACTCAATGATATTTTTTACTGTATAATGGTTTCCCCTATAATATGAAACATTTAGTACATCTATTGTTCTCAATACTGTTCATTAAACATTTTGTTTATAGTATAGGAAAAAATAGCAATAAATAAGAATTGCACATGGATGGACAATATCATAAATAAATAATAAAAGCAAAAGCCGACCAAGCTGTGAACTCTGTGGCAGCTCGATGGTAAGAGCTATAGAGAAGAAAGACATTTAACACTCTCTGATCTGTTAAGCATATACCTACGATATGGTATATTTCAATAGATACTATGTATACACATTTAACAAACAACAAATAATATTTATTTTATCACACTAGTTATAAATTTGAACCTGCAGGACAGAAAAATTGTAATAAAATTTAGAAAAAAGGGACAAAGGAACTTAGGGATAAAGATGTTTCTTTTTGGAAATATTTTCATATTCTGTCAGTCTGTATCAGACATGAAGCTTTTTTAAACTATTTCGCAGCACCTATAACATATTTGGGACAGTATTTTCTCTGTTCTCAGCTACTCTTGCAGCATGAACTTAAAATTTTAATTACCCATCACCTTCGTATTAATCAAAAGCGACTTTGGCAAATTGCGCTCCAAATCCGACAGGAAAATCACTATAATCTCGACTATTACATATAACCGGTTGTCAGATGGCTGCACCCCACGTTTACACATCTCCCTAATTGATGCGGACGAGACTTGGAGAGCACCGGTGCGCCAGTGTATTGACGGCGAACTTGACTTATTAGAGCCGAGTTTGACACATGGGGTGTCGAAGGGAGCAGACGTAAAAAATGAGTTTACAAACATGGTATATTACTGCGCGTATTGCCGCCCCCTTTGCTTGGATACACTTAAAAAAGTCTGCGAAACTACTCACTTCTAGGAAAAGCTTGTAAAGAACATGATTTTTCGCATATAGAGTACCTCAGGGTATCAATTTAGGTTCTTTGTTTGTTAATGCTTATTCATTAATAGAAAAATAGGACAGGGTTTCCATGTTATTATTATGAACATACAATAAGGGTAGAGACATAGTCTAGTATGCGCAATGGGTAAACAAAAAATAACTTAGTTGCTAATGCGAAAATAAAATAAATAAAGTCATACAAAAAGTATATACTCTTAAATGGATTAAAAATACACTAAATAATTAAATTAATACTAGCATGATGACGGTCATAACCATTTTGAATGAATCGATTAATGGTGCAGCAACAACAGAGTCAGGTATATGGTGTACAAAGAAAGATGTATCCACAATAACGGAAGACGTATTATCGGCATTTTTCTTAGAATGTATTATGATCAGAGCACTCAATGCTGAAATTGACTATTTCATAAAATAAGAACCAGGATATTCGAAAGGACAATGTTAAAAATAGCCGATTTTTGGCTTATCCGGGGGAACGCATAAATCATAAAAAAATCAATTGATTATTGTTAATTAACATTAGAAATGGACCATAAATACGTCAGATAGCTGGGGAAATGTCGCTACTACCCCTAAACCTATATAAACTACCCTTAAATAGCTTTAAATGGATAATCATGAATTATTGTTATAAAATTCGTGTAAAATGAAAAAAATGCTTGAAAATGATTTGAACAGACAGTATGTCAATAAAAAGTGATAAATGACTGTAAAAGTGCCCATTCAATGGCGAAATAGCGCCAATTGTTCTCACTTTGCGAGCGCGTACTGAAAAAATGGCAATTTATCCTTGCGCCCATTTTTCAGGTCGCAATAGTATAAATGAACCTTAAAAGTGATTTAAGCATTTTTTTTCCTTCTAAATTAATTAATGATTATCCATTTAAAGCTATTTAAGGGTAGTTTATATAGGTTTAGGGGTAGTAGCGACATTTCCCCAGCTATCTGACGTATTTCTGGGCCATTTGTAATGTTAATTAACAATAATCAATTGATTTTTTTATGATTTATGCGTTCCCCCGGATAAGCCAGAAATCGGCTATTTTTAACATGATCCTTTGACCGTTTGAAGGCAAAAGGAAAAATCTCAGGTATTTACAAAGGATAGTATATCAAAGTTTTTGTTAGAAGCTCCTGATGAAATATATTTAATGAAAAAAGCGGTATTAGCGATTTTTTGAGTAGCTGGAGCATTTCGAACTGACAAGCTATATAATCTAAAAATGAAGTACGTAGAGTATGTGTCATATTAATGCAGATTCTTACTACAAAAAATAATGTGCAAGGAAGAATTCTAAATAAGCATTTGACATTAATAATTTGACATTTTTATTTTTTCATCGACAGGGCACGAAAGTTTTTCATACTTAGCAACTGGTAACCTAGTTTTACTTTCGCTCGCCTCTTTAAAATAAAAAATTATACTTTCGTAGGGAGAAGAATGAAAAGGGTTTAATATAGTTTCGAAAACAAATAATTTCGTTTTATAAATAAGTTGGAATTTTTTTGGTGGACGATTCTGTTAATTTTAATTTTTTCCTATCCCCTCTTAAAGTATTTGTACTTAGTTATAGTTAACCATGTACACAAGTTGACTTCTTGCAATAAATATCAGTTGTTCCCCGCACATCGGCACGTCAACTAATATTCGTGAACCTCGACAGTTTAGCGAATTCAACCCCCCTGTGGTCCCATAAACGTGATGTTTCCATAACAAATTACCCCAATAAACATTTCGAACTCCGCCAGCGAGTCGCATTTCCCGCGTGGCTATTTTTGTTTAAAATTTCGTGGCCGTACATCAGGTTTTATCATCATAAACAAAGTTAATTATTAGGAAGGCGAATAAAATTGCTATTATTCAAAGCGGACCGCGCGCATAATAAGCGCGTTAAAGAATTTGACAAATTGCGTGGGGTCGGTCGCGTGTCGCGACCTACTACGTGTGTGGTCTGGAAAGGGTCGAAGGGCCAGCTCTGTTACAGATATCATATCTGCCGTGGAATTTAAAGCACCCAACGGAGGCATTCTTACGATGTTCACGAAAAACGGTAACGTGTCGCAGTACTTAGCTGGACATGTAGGGAAATAAATGCCCCTTTAGTGAGCCCGATTGAATTGATAAAAATGGGGATTTATTTTTATGGTGCAAAGCAAAGAATTTTATCGATGTTATGTTCCAAAATGAGGTTATCTGGTTAACATGTTGGGCTTTTAAAATTCACGTCCTGTAACTTTGTGGAGTTGAAGATTTACATTAAATTCCACGAAGGGAATATACAGGCTGTATCACATAAGAGGGCCACTCCCATATATCTCGCTTAATATGCGAGACACGTCAAAAATCTTTAATTGTTTTTTGTTGCATTTTTGGAGGCCTTTATGCTCGTAAAAACAAATTTGAGATCCATTGCCAACTTTATGAGTAATGACAAAAAAACCTGTAAAGTGCCCAAACTTTAAGGCTGTCTAACTTTTTAAGAGATAGAGAAAACTTATTGATAATAAATTATTATTGCAAAATTGATACCTTCCACCTGATATAAACAGATTTTTGAAATATCGTATGTGGTTCGCTGCGCCCTCTAGACGGATAAAAAAAATTTTTATTGACGCAGACTATGGATTTTGTCTTTCATGCAATATACTACATGTTGCCCTTATCTTTTATTGGTCTTCACATTAGAAGGGTCTTTAAAATTATTTTGACACAGACAATGTAATAAAATAATATTATAAGAAAATCTGTATTTTGTATAAAAAAGTACCTTCTGTTTATTATTTTTTTGCAATTGGCGCCTTTAAAACAGGTTCTACATTATCTTGAGCAACGCGAAAATATTTAGGTACCTACATTTTTTTTAGCTAAAATTTAAAAAAATGTGATAAATACGAAAGATAAGGGCAACATGTAGTATATTGCATGAAAGACAAAAAAATAGGCAATTTTTTGTGGTCATAGCCTGCTCAATAAAAAAAAAAAAATTATCCGCCTAGAGGGCACAGCGAACCACATACGATATTTCAAAAATCTGGTTATATCAGGTGGAAGGTATCAATTTTGCAATAAAAATTTATTACCAATAAGTTTTCTCTATCTCCTAAAATAAAAAAGTTAGACAGCCTTAAATTTTGGGCACTTTACAGTTTTTTTTGTTATTACTCATAAAGTTGGCCATGGATCTCAAATTTGTTTTTACGAGCATAAAGGCCTCTAAAAATGCAACAAAAAACAATTAAAGATTTTTGACGTGTCTCGCATATTAAGCGAGATACATGGGAGTGGCCCTCTTATGTGATACAGCCTGTATATTTTTTTATATATACAGGTGCCTCAAGTTTAAATTTAGAAATAGATTTCTTAGTAAAAAAATGGAAATCCAAACTTATCTCGTTCTCCAACAGATCTACAGGGTGTTCCAAATAAGAAACATACCGATATACAAAATTACACACAGGCGGAGTGGGGCCAAATATTTCGAAAAAAAAAAATAATATCTCTAAATTACTTTAACTTGAAAAAACCGAATTTGGTACATGATTTAGGTTTACTATTAGTCTTCTTTGACTATGAATTCAAGTAAATTGAAACACTACAAGGTGTTCATTGAGGGCCATCCCTAAAGTTATACCAAACTTTTTTCCATTGATTGAATTTAAAAAGAATGGTAGTATCCTGCGCAGAATTTAACACATTTTTTTACTTTTGTTGAATTTTAAAAAACGTTAAGGTTTTCAATAAAAACTGCATTAATTAAAACAAGATTTTAATAATGTTTATTAGAATAAATCAAAAAGTCAATAGTAGGCTTTGCCTTTTAAATTTGGCAGTTAGTAATAAAACTATTTTATTTCACTGTTTATTGTTGAATATTACTGGAAAATTTACTTTCAGCAAATAAGTTGACATGTAACTTGTGCTAAGTTTCTATGAAGGAAAAATATCGTAGATTTCCAAATCGATTGGTTCCCTATAGATAAACATTTTCTAATGTTGAAAGACTTCGAGAGACAGGGAAGTTTTTCAATAATATCTGAGAGCATCCTAGTATAATAAGTTTACAAGATGAAGAAAATATTTTGCAAACAGTTGAAGATGAACCGAAAATAAGTACGTTTATATCGATAAACTGGATTATCAACTTCTGTACACCGAATTCTTCAACGTAATCTACTATATCCATATCACATTCAAAAAGTGCAATATGTATTGCCTTGAGATTTGGGTCGACGAGTGACCTTTTGCAATATTTTGGGACCTCCTACATGCACCTGCTCTGCGTCCGTTCTTATGCGGAAATAAAATTATTAATATTTATTTATGAAATTTGGCATAAGACAGTTTTAGGGAATCCAGTGCCGCAGTTATATTTGAAGAAATAAAATCACAGTTTTTGTGAAATTTGATAGTGAAAAAAATTAAAGTAGGCTTTGAAAATATAAAACAAATATTAATATTTTGTGCCAGAATATAGTTTATACTGCTCCATCTTTCAGAAAAGGCACGAAATAAATCGGATAATAAATAGCGTTTTTACAGGCATTTTAAATGGGTCACACTGTATGTGGTAGTGTCTCTAGTAACATTCACAGCACGTGGTACCTTCTAACTGCTTTATTTTATTACTTAGGTAACTTGATGTGATATTTTTTTAATTATTATTCATCAAAATTGACTTTATGGTATATTGTTATATTTTAATTATCAATTTTAATAAACCATTGTTCTAAGGAGAATTTAAACGAACGAACACTTCTCGGTTTAGTTTATCTTGAGACGCTGCGGAATCGAATAGAAATTTAATTAAAATGAAACTCACAGGGCTAATATTTGTTGCATTTTTCATGTTTTCCGTCATCAGTGTGGCCCATTCTGCCATTTTTGACAACGTTTTGAGTACTCTCAAAGAAGTAGTCAACGGTGCTCAGAGATTAGGCGACGACGTAGTGGGCGCCTTTATATTGCCTACAGCCAAATGTAAGAACGGACCGTGCTCAGGTGCGGACAAAATGAAGATTTTGGAGGAACACAACGTAAGCCCTCAGCAGATACAACCAAGTTATGTAGGTAAGTGCAAGTTAACAATATATCTGCATTATTTTCAACGTTGAAATATGTTATTCAAGAACTACAGCTTCATAAGCCTTCTTTAAAGCTATTCCGTTTAGAAAAATAGACTAACTTTCTGGTTAAATAATTATTAGCTGGTAATAATGAAGGCTTTTGGCTGTACAGGGCCTGACAAACTTGATAGTTTGGATCTGCTATGAGGATACAAAAAAATTAAATAAAATTTGGGACACATCGTGTTCAATGGAATGAGAGAAGCTCCGTTTTCAATCGAAAGAGGATTTGACTAAATTTTTCCTAGAAACATATCCAAAATTTTTTCCTGTTAAAAAGCTCCTTTTTTCTAATAAACTTTTATTAAATACGTTTTCCTGTATTACTTCCCGTTTAAGCAATATCGTCCTAAAGAATCTCAAAAAATACCACCTAAAAATTACATTAGCTGTTGAAGGATCAATCAGTCACTGGACAATAATTTATTCAGGAAGAGTTGATACGTTGCTAATTTACGGCGAATGACAAAAATTCAAGAAGAGCTGTAGAGTTATACCTAGAAAGGTACCCAGATCGGAGGCGACATTGCAACGAAATGAAAATACCATTTCTGTTTGGAAGAATCAAGTAATTGACTGAAGAGGTAAGAAACAACCAACACCAAATTCTATACGGCAGGCTAGCCGGAAATTGAAGTTGGATAAATCAACCGTTCAACGAATTTTAGAAACTAATGGGTATCATGACCACCAAATTTACGATTTGGAGTATTTGCCTGAGCGTCACATTGAAAATACACTTTATTTTATAGTCACATTGAAATGATACAATTTTATAGCTCAAATTTTATTTAATTTTTTTTTATCTTCACAGTTGGCCCATACTATCAAGTTTGTGTTTAATAAATATAATATTTAATTTTTAGTGCACTCTGGTGCAGCTTATCCTGCTCCGTATCTGCCATAATTACATTATGAGGTGAAGCTCCTCGACATACTACCATATAAATAAAATTTCTTGTACCGGAAATAAAATGTGTTTTATTGAATCACCTCAAAATGAACGCTTAAAATCCATGGCCTGGTAATTTAACTTTGCGGTTTTGAAGATTCACATGAAATTCTCAGAGAATCTTTTTCGTTTACATATAACCTGTTGTAGCGAGTAAATCAATTTGTGAAGTTCAAGAACACAGAGGAAACGATAAAATAACATTCGTTTACTTTTCAAAGTTCCAACTTCTTCAGCACAAATTGAAAATTTGTACCTGTACACAACAAAGCCATTTATGTGCTAGTGTCCCTAGTAACAGCCATGGAGCACCATTTTCTTATGTGGTAGCTTCGAATTGCTTTATTATTACTAAGACAATTTATCGTATAATATTTTAATTACTATGATCAAATTTAACTTTATAGTACATTGTTATGTTTTTCGTATCAGTTTTAACGTAGATGTGGTGAATTTATGTGAAGTACTAAAGACTTTTAGATTCCGTATAAGTTAAGCCGCTACGGAATCAAATAGAAATTTAAGTAGCGTTACTGCTGCAACCTTACGTCTCATATATAGTGACAAAAGATTCAATTTGTTTAGTATATCTACCTATTCCCTTAAAAGATATGTTTCAGCCTCTTTGAATGGTAAATACTTCAAGTACCGTCTCTGAACAGATTCAAGTGAATCTACATAACTGATACAATGGATACCAAACCAGGATATATTATTCTTACTTCGATCGTGCTAATGAAAAAAATAATATTTTCAAAACTGAGGCATGAAACTAAGCAATTTTGAAGCTGAAGGAACGGTGTTATTTAAAAGTAAGAGAACTATCAAACCTTTAATTCCATCGCGCCTATTCTTATTAACAGACCGTAACTGATAACCACAGTGAATGCCAGATTTTCTTGTACTTCTTGGTAGATGTATTAGTACGATTGCGACACTTTATACACCATTCTCAAATCGAGTCAATAACTAACTGAAAATAACAGTCATCTATTGTATGCACTATTGCATAAAATTTTAAATCATTAGTAAAAACGTCCTCATTCTAATCACGAGGATAAGCTCAGAAGTCGAAGACTTGTGCGGAAGAGGGGGCGGCATATTATTATTAAGCAAGTCGCATTTGCGTCCACAAACGACTTACGTTGGGAAGGCCCTAACCATCATTCAGTGCAGGAATGAAGGAAACCTGAAAAACCTCATTAATTAGGGGGGTAGTCAAATGTCAACCGGTGTCAATCTCTCACATTGATCCAAGCCAACATTCTTCCACCCTACCATACCCGCAGAGAGGGTGCCAATTTTCTTCACGAATATAGCTGATATACGGTCTAGCGACCGCGGGGATCGAACCCACAGCGGTGTAGCCACATCGATTCAAGTATTGACGCCTTAAACCGTGCAACTACTGACCGACCTAAACACTTGTTTGGAACATTACATTTGATAAATCGTTGATGAAAATTAGAAACAACAATGGACCCAAATTAGATCTTTGAGGAACTTCTGTGTCGACAGGGTACGTATGAGACTTAGTTCCCTTATATTCAGCAAACTGATATCTGCCTAATAAGTAAGATTTCAAAAATAATAAATTTTCAGAAAATTCTTATTTCAAGAAGTTTAGCAATGGCTCTATAATTATTAATTCATTTACTTATTTATTTATTAACATTTAGTGGAACTTCCAGCTCTCTATATACCATAAATACATAATGTCCAGGTGAAGCTCCTAAACATACCACCATGTAAATACTTTTTTTGTTTTATTTTCTAATACCGGAAATAAAGTAAAAGCATTGAAAATGTATTTTATTGATCACCACAAAATAAATATTTATAATGCATGCCCTCTAGATACATACTTTCATTATCCTGTTTGTAAATATGTATATATCGAGCAACCATTACCTAAAATAGGTTTTTAAAAAATACTTCAATAACGTAACAAAACTTTGCTAACATTTATATACTCAAAACAGTTTATATTCAGTGAATTTACAATAGGTGGATATTATAAATATACTTTTTGTTTTTAAGTTTTCAACCGAAAAAAATGTGGGATGTTCGAGAATAATTGAAAAATCCATTTTTAAGATTGCTGATTGGACCAGCATTGCTCTGTAAAATTCAAGATCCAGGATAATTTATTATTTTTACTAATGTTAAAATAAAGGAAGAGAACTATAGGAGATAATCATGTATCTTAATTATTACTTCACAGAGGACAGTGTGCAATAATTTATCACTTGATTCTATTATTAAAAAATAGAAATATTGTTTCTACTATTATTCTAATTCGCAAAATTCACGAACCACTAGATGGCGCTGTAAAATTCAAGATGTTGGATGTAGTAAAATAATGAACAATTTGTTTACAATTGCCGTTAAGATTATAAAGGTTTTAGTTGCCAGGAATGTTGTGTTTTATGGTGCAATTCTTTGTATTTGTGTTATAAAAAAATTAATAGGCCGTAGTATGTAATTTTTTAGGTAAAAGTGAATTTTAGGACACAAAACGATTTAATAAAAGACACATTCCTAATGCAAGTATATTCTGAATTCTTAGTATGCTCATAACCTTTTATATTTTGATATAATGGTTTAGTTCGAGATATTTTGAACTACTTAGGAGATCGTGTGCGACCTGTAAAAAAGGTTAGGTACATTATTTTGTCTGGGGTAGAATGCGACAAGCCTCATGCTGTCAAAAGCCTAATGTTTATAGCGGTTGCTTTAGTTCAGCCAGTCTATGAAATACATAACTTCATATTAAATGGAGAAAATTGGCAGTATAATGTGTAATGCAGATTTAAAAACATCCTTAAATAATTCACAACATAACCTTCCCAACAAACAAAATGGAACTTTAAAAGAAGCCAATTATTTTATAACTATCGAAAAGCGTCGTTTAATTAACAATTTGATTTTATAGAGCAAATAATTGTGATAATTTTATTCCTGACGAAAGTAATTGTATAAAATTGTTTTATAATAGTTTTTACAGTGTTTTATAGAACAAATAAGTTTCAGTTCTTTAAAATTTTTATAAAAGTATTAAAAGTATTATAATGCGTTATACACATCAAATATATATATATATATATATATATATATATATATATATATATATATATATATATATATATATATCAAATGTAGGTATAGCAAGAGGAGGCCATTCGCTGCTTCATGCTGGACTGAAAAACGAAAGACACGAAGCGTTCTACATGCAGTAGACACCATTGAAGCAATCGACCCTTATCGCTCTCGGCGGGAAAAATATTTTGCAAACCACAATTATACCATACTCATGGTCCCTTCTGTCGGATTGAACAGACTAAGACAGCTAGGATTATTCGTCATATACCTCACCTATGGCATACTGATGGGAGCTAATAAGTTTGAAACCGTAATATGTCTAGTGGGCTACTGACGAATGACTTAAGCTGTTTTCCAGGTGTAATCCAATGCTGGTCGGGGCATTAGCCCGTAGAGTAGCCGTTTCCTGGAATTCTGTGTTTGCAAAAGATTGTTGGATTGTGGTTCACCCCCACACAAGATTTATTACAAATTGTCTTATGCAGATTCTGTACTTTTCTTCATTCAATATAAAATTATACCATTTTCAGTCAGTTCGTGACTTTAAATAATTTGTAATTGCAGCGCCATCTATGTGCTAGTGTCTCTAGTAACAGTGAACAAATTTTATAGCGTATTGTGATATTTTTATGACCAGTTTTAATAAATAGTTGTTCTAAGAAGAATATAAGTGCAGTACTAGACACTTTTAGATTCAGTTTAACTTGAGACTTCGCAAGATTAAATAGAAATTTAAGTATAATGAAATTCACGGGGCTAATATTTGTTGCATTTTTCATGTTTTTCGTTGGCAGTATGGCAAATCCTTCCTTTTTAGATAATGGTTTGGATATTGTCAAAGGAATAGCCACCGGAGCTAAGAAAATAGGGGATGACATAATTGACGCCTTTTTGTTACCCACAGCCAAATGCAAGCATGGACCTTGCTCAGAATCGGAAAAATTGAAAATTTTAGAGGAGCACAACGTACGTCCTGAGCAGATGCAACCAAATTTTGATTGTAAGTGCAAGTTACAATGTATTTGGCATATTATCAAACTTGAAATGTGTTATTCAACAACTACAGCCTCAAAAGTCTTTAAAACCAATACTTACAAAATATTATATATATATATATATATATACTATTTGTCATTATTTGTCCTCAGCTATAATTTCATGGGTATCATGTACAATCTTTTTGATCAATATGACATTTTCCTTTTTAATATAATGTCTATTTTTTAGTGCCCTTGAGTGGGGATTATCCAGCTCCCTACTAAGTATACAATGTCCAGGTGGAGATCCCAAACATACCATATAAATGAAATTTGTTTTATTTTCTCATACTGCAAATAAAGTAAACTCGTGGAAAATGTGTTTTATTAACATCACTTCAAAAGCAATACTTCAGCAGCCTTTCGATTCCTTAATAATTATACCGTTGGCAAATATGTTTATGCCAAGCAAACATTATAAAATATATATATATATTTAAAAAAAATACTTTAAAAATGTAACAAGGCCACTCAAATTTTTAGATCGATGTTCTAAACCAATTTATATTCAGTGAGATTTCAGTAGATGGATATATACTTTTTAGTCTTGAGTCTTTCAACTGAAACAATTTTTTTTAGATTGATGAATCAGCACTGACCTTGTAAAATTCAATATACATAACATTCTATCATTTTTTCGCTGGATTATCTTATCTACATCAGAAGAGAGAAAAAAGAAGTGTGAATCTAATAGTTATAGATATTATTTTTTGAAAATATTTCCGAAAAATCACCTGAACATTGCTTAAATTGTTTTATAATTCTATATTTTTCTAAACGAGGTTAACAAATTGAGACAATTTTTTATCAGCGATTTTATTTAACGACTAATAACTGAGATAGCAGAACAATTCAAACTGTTATAGATGATCTTATGCCTATTATTAATAATATTTGCAATATAAAATAGCATACATTATTATTATTAACAATCGGTTATAAAAGTTTATATATGTTGTCAAATAAAATCAATTATAAATTACTTTAAGGCATATTTAAGTACTTATTGTATTCAGTTCCGCAAAAATTACAGAAATATTTAATGATAAATATCACTATATTTATTCGTAATAGTTTCGAAGAGTTTTGGAAAACTATTGTTTAGATTATATTCTCCAGAAGACATTTTGCCTCGTTTTCTTAAGTTAACAAAAACAAATCACTCTCACTTTGTTACCGAGAAAAAAAAATAGAAATCATGTGTCCCTTTTTATTGAAAATAAAACATGAATTCGTTTATTATTATTTTTCTCGTAAACAGCTCATTTTATCGAGAATAAACAAAAGTACCTTTTTTAGTCTGATGTTGAAGTTACTCAGATTTATTATTTTAAGGTCTTTATTATACAGGGTGTAAAACTTAGCCCGCTCCTGGGAAACTAATAAAGCTAAATATGTTTCAAGGACACTATTTTAAGAGGTAGTAATTAGTATCTATCACATGAAATTTTTATTAAATTATATTGAGTACTTTAAAAGTTATTCAAGAAAAACCGATTTCCAGCGGTGTCCTTCAGGGACACATCTCCGTAGGGAAGGTCTGTAGGAAAAAAAATTATAGGAACTTATCATCTTATTTTTTCATGTTCTATCTGCACCCAAGAGATTGCCCACGTTTTCCCGGACACCCTGTATACTTTTACAGTATGTCTCTGTTATTTATTAAAGCGCAATCTGTTCATCCCCTAATAGAGGCTAAATAAACAATGTCTGAACGGTTAGTTGGGCAAGTGGTCGGTCCTTAAAGCCAATTTAAATGTATAGAATTACTGGCATCACTCCCTTGATTGTATTCCGTTGTCAACCCTTATGCGTCGTACTTAACGAACCAGTAAAATATACGTCCCTTGGCAGATACTTAATATTGAATTTACAATTTTATGTCAGAGATGTATCAGATAGTAGCATCCCCTGATTCATATGCAAATATATCCCGCCCGGCTAGGATTTAGCTAAGACCAGACTGGCTAGTAATATGTAGAGAGTGCTAGTTTAGCTGATATTGATGAACTTCATCTTGTTTCGGTATATAAAGTTTTGCGGGTGTTATAGAACCAATAATAAAATTAAATATGTATTAAGTAGTTTATAATAAGTAGTTTATTTTGAAGAAACAGCCAGCCGGAATGATTGCCTTTTCTAAGTTCCAAATCGAAAGTGAAGTGATGTCAAGACATATATATTCGAATATATTTTACAACAAAATTTAGAGTCCTGTATAGAATGCCTCGAAGCAATAAAAGTATATTAGAATTTTTACTTTAAAATATTAGAATTCGAGCCAACATGCCTTAATAAAATATTAATAAAAAATATAGAAAGTTGTCAAAGTATTTATGAATTTTTAGTTAAAATTTTTTATTAAAAAAAAAAAATCGAATTTTACCAAGACATAATTTCTTAAATTTGGAAATGAGAGAGATATAATTGTTGTTTATTGTTAACAGAATGTCAATGGACGTTCTGCGAAACATGAATATTGTCGTAACCGACCATTTCAAAATCTAGGAACTTAGGCAAAAGTGGTTCATTCCATCCTAAACTTGATAATATAGGTTAGTGTTCTCAATTTAGGAAATAACCATTGTTGGAAAGTTGACAATCCTTATTTAACCCGAAAACAACACTTCCAACATGAGTTCAAAAAAATTTTTTGGTCTGGGATCATTGGCGACTATTTTCTAGGCCCATATGAATTCCCAGGAAATTTAAATGATTTCAGTTATTTAAATTGTCTAGAAAATGACATTATTGGTCTATTGGATGCGTTACCACTGAATTTGAAGCAAAATATTAAACCTACACTTTCCTCAAGATTTGGATTGGCTGTGGTAGTATGTTTTCTTGGCCGCCACGTAGTCCAGACTTCCACCCTTTAGATTTTGGTGTATGGGGCACAGTAAAAGGAATTATTTATAGAAACACTATAAATACTTGAGAACAACTTTGGCATGAAATTAGTGATTCGGTTTTCTTGATCCAATGATATTTGATGAATCATATGACTGAGGTGATATGGAGGTGAATGGTGAACACTTTAAAAATTTGCTTTGAAGCATTTCCTTTTTTACCTTACGCATTCAGTTTTTTACTTGCTAAACCATTGATCAAATCGTAGGTAGTTTTGTTTAATTAGATTTCTCCTTCAACTGGTTTTGTAAATAAAATTTACAGTTTTCAGTAGCACATACTACTATAAAATTTCCTGTAATGAAATACGCAGCAGATTATTTATTGAAATGCGATTTTCACAAAAATAGTTTATTTCTAGGGATAAACAAGTATAACTTTTTTTCACGAAATATCTGTTTTATTATCAACATTTTATTATAAGGTATGTTGGTTCTAATGGCAATATTTTGAAGTAAAAATCTAGGCTATACTTATGGGCCATTACTTACAAGTTAAACGCACCTATTGACACAAAAACAAATTCACAGCTGTAGCCATGGAACTGCCAAAGGAACTTTCAAAATACAATCGTAGTAACTAATGACTTGCGCAGACTATGTGTACGTCCGCAAAGATTAAAGATCCGTTCAAGTGTTAAGCACCTAATGGGCCTATCTGATCCACCTTCAATTGCAGCCGTTCTAGTTAAATAATTATTGGATTTAGATACATACTAAAACCACATTCGCGCGCTCTATCATTGGCTCATTACCCATTGTCACCATTAATCAAAATCCGCATGAGATGCACTGTATCACAACCATAACAACAATGCGTGACAAGTACAAATATCATTAGTTAGTGCCAGTGGACAGCGGTTGATTAGCTAAGCAGCTCGTCGATAGTTGTATTATACACACATTTCCAAAAGTCTTGGCCTCTCTAGATATTTTACCGAATAATTAAATTAAAGTTTAAGATGGAGTAGATCTTATTCTTTGTTTTAATACCAAACTACGTAATACAGAAATGTTTTAATTTTCTCCACGAATAATGCAGAATTTGAGAAATAAGAAAATATGTGAACAAATTTGAGGGTAATACATTTTTCACTCATTTTCAACTGCTACAATCAAATCCTGAAGGATTACAGGTAATCCTAAACATGTGAAGTACGACCCTGTCGTGACCTGCAATAGGCCGTAATCTAGTCTACCTTGTTCGTGTGACTTTTTTTTAATCAAGGACTGTTTGGAAGGATATAACAGGTTCTCAAGGCATTAAATTTCACTTTGAATGCAAACCATTAGCCAAAGTACTACATGATACTTTAATGTTTGAAATCAGCTTGTGGCCTATTGTAGAACTTACCGTAGGTCTATAAGACAGTAGCATTGGACAGTGGTGGTTTACAGAGGACAATCCATCACTAACAGCGCCCGCGGCGCGTCCTCGTAGTCCTGAAGGCACACACGTGCATCTTATCAGTTTCGATAATACCGTCGAATAGTACTTGGACTAATTTTAATGCCTCTACGCACACAACCACTCGGATAATTGATGGGGGCAGTGTGGGCAGCAGGTGACATCCCTCATGGGCCACGCACGAATGGCGACATGCATAAGGATGCCGCGTGATAGCACAGGGACGGACTGGAAAGGTAATTTGTTGATAGAACAATATGTGTTCTTCTAATATAATATTATCTAATTTAAAGGAAGATACAGTACAAAAAAGTTGTTGCGTAAGATTTTCTAGTATGTAATTAATAACACTCTGTAAACATACCTGGATACACTGAAAAAAAAAATCAGTAAACAGTTCAGTTTATTTAAACATAATTTATTCTTGAGAAACTAACTTGTTTTTTGAAAAAAAATTATTTGCTATCAAGAAATAAATATTTGTTTGGCCCTATACAAACAAATAGTTTATTTCCATGAAACTCAATTTGTTTACAGTAAGAAAATGTTTTTCAATGCAGGATCATCAAAACGTACAATCAAACAGTATTGAAAATATACAGGGTTAACTATGACTAAGTACAAAAAATTTAACCACGTGCTCAGGGAGGTCTAAAAGACAATAAAAAAAATATTCCAGAATCGTAGCTCGATATTTAAAAAATGGTTTAAAACCCTTTTTTCCTACGGAGTCAGTGCCTATGATAAGAACCGACTGAGATAGCTTAGATCCATTGATAAAACTTACATCTGTCAACAATATCTACCACCATTGTCGTTTTTTGCAGTATTTCTAAATGCAGAAACGAAAATTAACATTCTTATTAGTAACAATACCTGATAGATAGGTAACAGTTAATCCACTTAGCTCCAGTATTTTGCATTCGTTTTCCATTATTTCGTTATAAACTGGTAGAACTACATATTCGCTCATTATAGCCACTCACTACCGATAAAAGACAGTTCCCGTAGTTACAATTAGATAGATTAGATGTTATTTATTATAACAAAATCGAACGAAAGGAATAGATAATAGACGTTTTAATGTAACCGCGGCAGTCTTGTCCCATAACCTAGAAAACCAAACCAGCGAACTATATTGTGGGAAAGTATCTGCACCCAATACAAATGTCTTTATTTAATAACTATACAACGTTTAAAAATTAAAAAATGCACTAAAAACTGAAGAAGAACACAAAATTACAACGTAAACACAGGAAATCAATTATGACATGACAGCGATACCGACTGTTGCATGCTTGTAGAGTATGCAACCAACAAGCAAGTTAACATTGGCGGCGTTAAATAAGGATTTAAAATACTATCAAAAAAAATTTTTTTGGCTTTGGAATTTTTTTGAAGAGTGATTCCGTTAATTCTTATTTTTCCTATCTCCTCTTAAAATATTTGTATTAAGTCATAGTTAACCCTGTACATATTTTTTAAGTGAAATGAAATCCCAGTCGAATAAATCTATAGCTTTTATTGAAATCTGGTTGTCTTGGTTTTGTGTAATTCTGATTTTGCTGTTTAAGATAATCGTTTAACGATTTCTTATTTCAGTCATACAACGGTCATGCACAACTTGACGTCATTTAGGAAATTTAAAGCCATATAAAGCACTACAATTACCAACACGTCCCGATAGCGCTTAACGATATATAAAAGCTGAAATGTATAGTAATATTTTCTTTCACGAATTTTTAATGTAACCTTATCGCGAAATTATGCGACCTGTCGGAATATTGAATTAAATAAAATGAAAAATTTGAATACAAATTTCTTCCAATGAAAATTCCACGAACGGGGCGTCGCACGATATCATGTTCACTGTTCATGTCAAGGGGCACTAAAATATGGAAACGGCGGCGGGTAAATTTTTAATACCCCATCAACGAATATCTGTACAAACAATAAAACAGGTAATCACTTGTAATAGTTGCTGGGTTATTACCACACTATTAATTGGTGAAATGGTCACCCTGGCGGTACGCCGAGGTGGGGTGGAGCTCGTAAACTTGTAAATTAACATTTTCACGCACCTGAATTACCATCTCGAATGGGGCGAATTCAGTTGAATTCCTGAAATTAGCCTTATGTTGAACAAAATCAGCAAAATGTCAATATTCCGCATTTTGTTTGTCATTTTAGTATTTAAAAGTTTCATTGATAAAACATACAAGATGTTTTGAAAATACTTATTTACGCAGTAAACATAATTACCGTACGCATGTGAAGTTTATAATAATCACATGATAATGCGAGAATAATGCAGTACGCATCGAGGTTAATAATAATAACTTTATTGAACTATATTTAGTGGTTCTTTATTGCACTAGTGCAATACAAATTTCATATTAATATTTTTATTGCTAGGCGATCGCAAGGCTCATTCTCATCATCGCAATTTTACCCGTCCCACTAGGTTAAAACTGCTCTTGTGCGCATTGTTCACGGATGTGATTTGAATCCTAGTGGAACAGAGTTAGCAGTTGAGATCCATGTTTGTTTATATTTGTCAGTTATCAGTTTGACGGTTAGCTAGAAGAGGTAATTATATATATTTTTTATATATTCTAGGTAAAAAAAAGTTAAATTGGTTTTACTCATAGATTTTACTAATGTAACTAAGAATGTAATGTATGAATATATAATTTTAAGCTGCATATGTGACTTATTTCCTCTTCGAATGCCATTTCAACTACAGATGATGCAACGTCTTTAACAATAAATTCAACAGATTCATCAGAAAAAATTTGACTCTTCTTGTAAAGCAGCATTCATTAATTTTATTGCGAAGGTAATATCTGTAAGAAAAATAAATACTGATAAAAAAAATAAATATAAAAGCGTAACTGAATTACATACCATCCCTTGCACGTCTTGCCTGAGCAACTGGGACCTCGATGTCAATAACAGTGCCTGTTTCACAGTTATATAAAGTTATTTTCTTCATGTCAACCATAGATCTTAGACTTGACATTAATTATTTTATTTGACTTTTCCCGCCATTTATGACAAATGATGTGTTGACGCACCTCAAGACCGTGGGCGTTGTGAGCACGAAGCGGTCGTTTGCGATGACGTCAGCTCATGACGTCTCATGACGTTGCAAGCCCAATTGTAACGCCCTTGGTCGCTTTGTGGAACGACTCATTGGTCGTTCTGAGCGTTGCGATCGCTTAGTGGAATGCACTCATAAACGTTCAAATCGACGTCATATTTTCCTAAGCTTAATGTCATCTAAATAAAACATTTGGCTTTTTGCATGGACGTGGAAAAAATATTGTATGCAACTCGTACAAAATTTGTATATTGCACGCGACGTGAAATAATAATAATAATAATAATATCTCTACCCCTCATTCTAATCACAGGGATTAGCCCAGAAGTCGGAGACTTGTGCGAGAGAGGGGGCGGCATATTATTAATAAGCAGGCCGCATTTGCGCCCAGGAACGACTTACGTTGGTAGGCCCTAACCACTATTCAGTGCAGGAATGAGGGAAACCTGGAAAACCTCATTAATTAGGGGAAATAGTACAACACTTTTTGTACTTGTTGCATAAATGAATATTATTATACCTAATTTATATTAGTATGACATAATGAAAAAAATCGTGATCGTAAGCAGCAACGGGCATAAATATAGCTGTTTTTGAGTTATTTTTCGTAATTATTCTGAAACTGTAACTATGAGTTCAAGCGATGATTTTCCGTCAGATGAAGCTTTCTGTGCTGTTTTTAATTTCGTGTCAGAGAAGCCTTTGGTTGCTATAAAAAATTTCGAGAAATAAATAATTATGTTCGATACAAGTTGCCAAATAATGGTGTTTTAGACACGCGTCGTGAAGTTTAAGCACGTTAAGTGCCTAAAACACCTATTTTGTTACATGTCTCCAACAAGTTTCGTAAAATCGTATATTCAAAATAGTTTCGACATAATCTTCGATTGCATTTGCTACATAACCGCTAGACTAGTATATTTAAACAAATTTAACTAAGTTGCCTATAAGGTTCTTGCTATGGAATAGTTGCTATGGTACGATGTTTACAAACTATACAAATATTTTTAAAAAATTCTGAAATCTATGAACGTTTCTGAACATTAATCCCCAATAATTGTACTCGGTATAATTATTCATAAAACGTCAGTATGTGTGGCGCAGATTCTAGTTATATTGAAAATTCTGAAATGGAAAATGTGGCGGAACCTGCACTGTAAAAAATAATTACAGTTAAAATAGATGGCAATTTATTTACCGCTCATTACTGCTGTAATTTCCTTATCGATTGTGACTTTACAAATGAAATGTAAAGTTACGTTGCAAATTTATTTTGTGGTGTAATTTTAGGTTTTGCAATTGTAATATCACATTGTGATTTTACAATCCAAAAAGTATTTTTACAACGTAACTTGCACAATTACTTATAAAATTGCAGATTAACTTTACAGGCAGTTGTATAGTTACATTGTAATAATACATTTTATATTATTACTACAATGTATATTTTTTATCTTAGGTTTCTTCTATTTTCCGAAAAGACAGAAAAAAGTAGCCAATATATTTGGAGCCTAACACACTTAAAGTTATACAAAACATATACAATGTAAAAATATATTCATAGAACTAAAGTTAACATTTTATAATATTCACACTAGATCTATCATGGTCTTATACCAACTATTACAAAGTAATATTAATTATATAGATAAGTAGGTACCCAGAACTTAAATCATGCTAATCCTCCAGAAGGCCCTGTTCTTCAAATATGTATAAAATATAATTCTAATAGAAAATAATATATTTTTTATATAATATGTAATATGAACAAATCAACAGTGAGGTATTCAATTTTTGTAGATGCAAGGATACCAATGTTTCTTTGCTTCAATAATTATTATGTATAACTTACATACCTATTACTTCTTAATCTCATTTAGGTTATGTTAAAACCAGCACTAGACAAAACTATTTATAGTACTAAAAACACTCACTTGTCACTCTAGATATGATTATATTGCTAGTCACTACTCACTAAATTAATTATGTAAGTACCTAGGTTCAAGGTACACGCTGCATTCATCGAAATGGAGCAAGAAATAAGGAAGACGTCACCACCCAACGCTCTCAGCGGTTAGTGGTAGCGCGTTTTAAAATTAGTAGTACCTTCACACACACATTAGGCATATTTTTACATTCAATTATATAGTAAACTTCGTATGTTCAGTAATTTTACAATGTAAAAATGGATTTCACATTGCTAATTGTAAATGTATTACTATATATTCTATAAATGTACACATTATATTATAATTACATAGGAAGTTTACGGTTTTGTTGTATATTGGCAGTTTTCTTGTAAAATTGCAAGCGTTAGTCTAATATCATCATTATTTTTAGAATTATTTTATGACAATTATAAGGATATTCTTACAAAGAATATTTGTAAAGTTACTGGCCTTTTTTTCAGTGTGTCTTTTGTATATTGATTCATCAGAAATCGAGGAAATTCTACAAAATTTGATATTTGATGTTCCGAAAAAGGTACATAATATTTTGGAGAAAGCTATTCTAGCGTACTGTCCCAATTATCTTTAAAATGTGCATCCTCCACATTATGGAGTAGTACTTAATGCTGCGAACTACAGTTCATTAGAATAAAAATATGGATATTAGTAAATATACCAATGTTATTGCTTTCCTCAGAAGGAAATCAAGTGGTTATAGACCCAGAAAATCCAGAATATTTTCCAAGGAACAGGTTGAAAGGTTTATCAATGAGGCAGATGATGAAAAGTGCTTATTCCAAACAAGTTGTCTTGATTGTTGGTAAATTTGCAGCCTATAGGAGAGAAGAATTAACTTATTTACGTTAGAGAACATTGAAGATACTAAGTCATTCATTAAAGTGATTATTCTCAGTACTAAAACTAATGTTCCTAGATTAATTACAATACTAGAGAGATATATAGTAAAAAATGTCATTATTATGCAACGATTTTACGAAAATGAGTTTTCGTATGATCTTAGATATATTGTTTATTTAATAAATGTCCAATTAATATAATTTACAATGTCATTATCGCACTGAGTGCGCTAATACATATGAAAAAGCACATGTGGGAGAATGTAAGTCATTATGATATTCGAAACAGTGTCAAATATAGTCATTATGCGATAGTTTTAGATAAAAGCTAGTATGAATTTAGCTGGGCTGATAGAAAATAAAAAATAGCACGAATTTAACTCACATCAAATTTTGACAATACCTTTTTTCAGAAAATTATTATTTTGCATTGATATTTAGTACATTTCATCTTAGTTTTATGACCCTAACAGCTCCTGAATTTCTGTCACCTTTCCGCAAAACATCCTGTGTAGTTAAAACGTCAAATGTTTGTTTGATTTGAAAGAAAAAGGGCAGTTAAAAATAAATTAATTGAGTATAAAAGCGTTTAATTAGAGGGATAATGCAGCGCCGTGCATTTTCCCAAGATTATTATAAACCGACGGCCTTGTGTTACTTAACAAAGTGTTAATCAGAAAACACCGCTACCCAATTAACTCAAATTGATTTCGAGAGCTTAAATGGAAAGTGTGATAAACGAAATTAAATATTCTCGACACTCCAGTACCAATTAAGAGACATCTCGTATAAAGATACTCTGCTTACCAATAATATTTTTGAAACGCACTTAACGGTCGAGAATTTGTAAGGAAAGATCATAATTGTCATTATTAAACACGTTATGGGCTATTAAATTTAATTGGATTTAACTCTTCGGTCTGGAACTGAGAGAATAAATTTGTGGTTATGATAATTGCGCGTATAATTTCATTTGATTTTCGAACAGGAAAAGTTGGTAATCAATTTGACACAAAAAAAGGAAAATGCCCTGTTATTTGAATTTAATCTTTGATTTATTAGTTTCTTGTTTTGCAGTTCTGAATTTGAATATAGTAGGGATTATCATCGTTGATAATATCAAAAAAAAGTCGCTCCACTTGCGCCGTGGCCATACTTTATTCGACGATTTCCCTCATGCGGATTTTCCGTCATTTAACACATTAAATGTGTTTTATTATGATATAGCATGTGATTAGGCTAAACTTTATCTCGATAAGTTCTTATGGTTTCGGTTTTCAGGTAAATAAGTCGAATTTACATCCACGAAACTTTTAGCGGGGCTACAGTTCAGTTTTACCAAAACAATCCCTTTTTAATTCACCTTCATAACTCACTAGATACGATGCTGAGAAATATTCATGTTCAAAATATAAAGAAAGGAATTGCGAAAGTTGGAAAGGTTACCGTCCAAGTTTGCTCGAATTATCACATAAACAGGGTGATTAATTTTTTAGTTACGCATAAACTTGGGAGATTATAGCTGGGGACAACTAATGACGAATAGTGAAAGAAAAATGTTTTTTTCTACAAAACTGTTAAAAGTGGGCTTTTTAATTGTCATTTTTGATGTTAAAAATGTCATTTTTTGACACGCGTGTTAAAAGTAAGTTACTTTTAACACTAGTGTTAAAAGTAAATCAAAGTTTATTTAAATTTTGTTTTGAAAATTAATAAAACGTTTTAACAAACACATGAACAACTTTTTATTGTAAATAAGTACAAACCAACATTTTAACTAGTTATTACTATAGTAACATTTATAGTAAAATTAGAACAATTTGAAATTGCAATTCCCTGCGGAGTCTTCATACTTAAGTTGGTTTTACTGTCAACATGTGTGACACATCTATTTTCTGTAGAAATACTACTGGTAGTACTGGTGGTCTTGCTAGTAGTTGCAACAGTAGGAAGTATTTGGCACGAAATTTCCTTCTTCTGTTCCAGTGAATTTTCAATGTAGCCTTCAGCTACCGTCGAAGATTTCCATCCTCCATGTTTCTTGATGGTAGTAAGATTTGCACCAGAATCTGCTAACAATGTCGCCGATGAACGACGAAAACAGTGTCCGGTGTAGAGTTGAGGATTTGGTAGATTCAAGAACTCTTACCAAACATGTTAACTCCGACTGGATTCTTCACACATTTATTCTTCATATATTTAAGAAAAAGTCGTCTATGTCAGCGTTGGGTGGCCGGAGTGCTATATACTTTCTAATAAAGTTTAAATAGAATTCACCAACAACACTGAAAGTCCGAGGCACTTTCGTTTTAGTATCTGGTATGGTCACAACAACCGAAGTGCCCAAATATTCGATATTGTCCATGGTCATCTGACACAATTCCTCCCGGCGACACGCCCCGAAGACACCCACTATTGCTGCGACTTTCATCATCAGATACTTTTCGTCTTCTGCTTCTGTGAGAAATTTGTCGATATGCGTCTTCGTCAAAACTTTTGACTTTTTTGTTTGATATCCTTCACCATTCCGTTTTAAAAAAGCAGTAAGTTTATAATGTTTGCTTATATCTTGATCTCGCTTTATTTTTAACATAGTTTTGATCATGGAATAATTTGACCACAGCGTTGACGATTTCCATATCTTGGCTTTTTCCTCAAAATATGCCAGTAAAACACTTTCGTTACATTTCCCAGGGACCTTTTTAATGTTGCACCATTCTGAAAAGCGTCTATAAGCGATTTCGTACTGTTCCTTTGATTTCGCCGGCAATAATTCCAATGTTACTCGACTGGCGGCTTCTTCGATTTCAGCAGGGATGGATTCGTTACGCTCATTAACGAGATTATTCATTCATTATACTTATAATATTACTAGAAAATGCTGTCAATATTTTTGCGTTTTTTCCGTAACTAACAACAGCACTAGTTGCTACGAAAATTTAGGTTCATAAACATTGCGATCTGTGTGGTATTTTTTGATTCCTTATTTTTATTGAGTTTAAAGTTCTTCCGATTGTTTTGTAGAAAAATAAAAAGTAATGATATACGTGTTAAAAGTGATTTTATTTTGTTCGTGAAGTTGAAAACTCGCTACGCTCGTTTTTTATAATCATCTTCACTCACAAAATAAAATCATACTTTTAACACCTATATCATAAATTTATTTCAAATAAAAATAAAGAACAAAAATTTCATAAAATTGAAAATGCAAAGTAACTTTTTGAAGTTATATCCGTGGTTTTCAATAGAAAAAGTTTACTCGAAGCGGAAGATCCCTTGGGAGTAAGGCTTATATCCTCTGCACGTGAAGTGGGTAGAGTAAGTCGTGCCTTAACATTCACCAAACTGTGGATTGTGATATCCTAAATTGCGCTGCAATTGTCCTAGTGCTTATGTCAGGCTGCTCCTCGACGGCATTTAAAGTCTCTTCCTCGAGATTTACAATTTATCTAGGTCTAATGGCTCCTCATATTGCCCAGGCCTCGGCCGTAAAATTACCAGTTTCTCTACCCTGCTAAACCACACGCAAAAAGACTTCACGTCTACGATTATATCTAGTATTCGTCATTATTATTTGTGCTCAACTTTATATGTATAGATTCATAATCACCTTATATTTTGTTGACAGAGTATAACTAAATAGCTATCAATTTAAAATATGTTTTCTAAAATTATGTAAACTATAAGTACTAGTCTCTAAATATGATTTAAACATGACAATAAACAATAAAATTGTATCATACAACCTCATTTTTTAAAAACAATATTATACTATTGTATTTTATATACTATAAATGTTATAAAAAACGTTTCTATAAATTTAAATCTAGAATATTTCAGCTGTGCACTATGAACTACATGAAATCGATCTGAACGTCCAGTTTGTTTCCTCCTAAAAATCTACGTTAGAATCCTAGACTACATCAGATCTGTTCCATCTGATGTTCAGACAACGTCTGCTAGAGGGCGATGCGTGTTCCATCTCCATCTTTTAAAACATTTCCACATCAATACTGAATTTTATAAACTATTATGAACAAGTACTTATATAAAACTATATGAATAATGCAGTAAATATACAGGGTGGTTCGAAAATACTCGAGGAACATGAAACAGTGAATTCTTTAGCCGATTTTAGAGGAAATGTTTCATATAAAAAAAATAATTTTAGCATCCTCTAAGAAGCTACAATCTTCTAGATAAGTGGTGAAATAAAGTTTATATGGTTCGTCAGCTAAAGTTATCATAAGAATGATAAAAAAACAATTAAATAACTAGGAAAAGTGTCGGTCCGAGAATCAAAAGGTTGCGATGTTTGGCTTTTATTTTTATTTTATTCTTTTGTACGAAAACTAGAAGACATTTCGGAATTTGTGTTGGAATTTAGTTTTGAACAGGGCTTTTTTTCTTCATAATTTTTTAGTACATAAAAATTCGGATATTAAACGTACAAGATGTGTATTCATTCCCTTACTGTGAGATGACGAGTGGAATAGTTCAGGAAAGTGACATTTTAACACAAATGCATCCATCCAAAAATCAGAGTGTTTAATTAAAGATGGTTTTAAAATAGACCATGGAAACTTTTTTCCAATACCTACTTTTAAAGGACTATAACTTTAGGACGTGTTAATTTTTTTTGCATAAAACCTTTTCTGTTTTATTTTCATTAACTATTTTCGAAACATCCTGCATATAAAGTTTGGCAACAACCAGTTTTCAGAAAATATAATAGAAGCATTTGAGAATTTTGTAATATGAATAAACATTGCTTTGCATGTTTCTGCTTATAACAGCTTGTGTAGCTGATTATACTAAAAGAAAATTCGAATTTACCTTCAATTCAGTGAGTTTCATTGGAACTTTACGTATGTTTAAGATATATTTAAACTTTTTATTAAAGATGGCTTGTGCGAAATTCATTTAAACCATAAATAACTTATTACGAGCACGTCAGTAGAAAGGCAATTAGATGTGACGTGGAATGATTTACTGAACAGCAATTATAAAATATAGTAGCATTAAAATCTCTCTCTCGACCCAACTAATACTTTCCCGAGGAGGAATTGCATCACCCTGGGTGCCCCGTACTCAAATTAGAAGGATAAAAATCTGAAATCCACCAAATTGAATACAACGAATTCTCATCATTTCTGGGAATTTCATTATTTCCCAGGACGAGCAGGGAAAGAAAGGGTTCGGGAGCCATACCAGACCCAACAGAGATTCCTCGACAGCCCTGATTACGAAATTATTGAAGGAAATAGTCCGCAATTATATGACCCCGAGTTCAAGGCAGTGCGATCGTCTAGTCCAAAATGGGAATACAAATAGAATGTAAACAGAGGAAGTCCAAACTAAAAAAAGGATATTAACATACTCATTAACAATTATAAACTAATAATAATTTAAAAAAAATAGTATTCATTATTACTATTTATCTCATTATATCATAAATTAGGAAAAATGTCACGTACTTGTCAAAAATAGTTCTATTGAAACAGGAAACAAATTGGATGTATCTAAACAAAGAAAGTTCTTTTATTTTATAGAACAACGTTTGTTCTAAGACCATTTTCAAAACGTTCTTACAACACTACCATAAAAATGGGCACCGTCCTATAGAACTTTTTAGTTCTTTAAGCTGTTCTGTAAGGTCTGCAGGAAATACTTATAGAATTGTTGAATAAACGTTTCCACAGGTCTTAAATAATTTTTATAACACAGTTACAAAGCAATCTCATAAAAATTATATAGCACTACGTCATACAATTTTTGTGCTGCATGGTGTTCTATTTAGAGAACTTTAAAATCATTTAAAGTTCTCTAAAGTGAGAAATAATATGGATGGCCTAATAAGAACCAATAAGATGGACTTAGTCAGCCTGCATAGGAGTATTCACATCATTACGAAGTGCTTAGTTGGTTTGTCCATCAGGGAGCAGTACATTTTAATGCGGAAAAATTTTATCGTGAAATATGTGGTACATAATGGTAATTTTTTTGACGCGCCTTCAGTTAACCTTATATTACCTATGATGCTGGAAATTTAATTAATTTTTTTTTTCTAAATTAATGAATTTAACAACCAGCTGTATATAAAATAGTCATAAAGTAAGTATATTAGATTAGGGCATCTATTTATATTTTATATATTTTTAATTAAGATTTTTTTTTCTTTCTTCGCAATATGACGAGAGAAAGAAAGGCTTTATCTTGTACATCCAATGGATTCTCACTAATATGGCATTTTTGTGTCGATTGCAATGATTATAGAGAGAATATTCTTCGTAAGCAACTACTTAATATTCACAGTGTTGTCATATTTTATTGCGTTTATTACGTAAACAATAGTATATAATAGGATGTAAACAAAAATTCAAGCTAAAAAAGAGTACCAATATACTTAATAACATTATTAATAAATTAATAATAATTAAGAAAAACATTGTTCATTGTTAATATTTGTTTCATAAAATTAGAAAAAAAGATCACGTCTGTGTCAATAATAATAAGCATTGAAAACAGAAATATAAAGAAGAAGAAGAATGTAAACAAAGGAAGTTGAAGCTAAAATGGATACTAACGTACTTAATAATATTATTAAACTAATAATAATTAAGAAAAACAATATTCATTATTAATACTTATTTCATAAAATTAGGAAAAAAGATTAAGTCCATGGCAAAAATAATGGCCATTAAGAACATGCCATATATATTTTTTAATGTTTTATCTTTTTGGAACCAACCATGGATTCAACGAACGTGTATTGAAAATAAGGAAATAACAGTTACTAAGATAAATTAAATGCATTTTGAATTCTATGAAATTCATGTGCTTTTATTTTTATTTGAAATAAATTGGTATCTCCATAACTGAATAACATTTTTTTCTTTATTGTCCTCAGCTATAATTTCCAAAGTTTATTTGTATAGATTAAGAATCACCCCGGTATTACATTTGTCAAATCATAAATACATTTCGTTTTTAAACATATTACTAGTTAAATAGCTGATATATAGATAATTCCAGTTTTATTATAAGAAAATTCATAAGCTTCATGATATTAATGGGGTCTAATGTTAAAGAAAACCAATTTGTTGGCAAGTCTAGGTTTCGGCTGTATTTACGCCTTCTTCAGGACAATCCAAGAAAAGCTTTCCGTGTAAAATACAACTATATGAAATGGGGAATAAAATAGGTAACATAAGGCAGTAGTACATAACAATGGTCAGAATAATAAATTAAATATTGTAGAAATGATATGGAAAACAGAGAAACAGCCACCATTTAATAGTTTTAGAAGATTCCGATTCTGCATTATTGCATTTTGATTTTGTTAAATATTAAATATATTTTCCAGAAATGTTGTTGTAACTTGAATCGCTGACATGCAGATAAGAATTTAGAGTTGCTGAGTACTGAGAGTTCTATGCGACAGCACTTAAATTTAAAATTGTCGAGACATGTAAATTAATTCCCTCGGCAAACTTTGCACAACCGAGTAGTTGTTAGATTAACAAAATTAAATCTTAGTCAGTCTACGCCAATTTTCCATGTGCATGCGCAAAATTAAACAAACGACGAGATTTATTTACGGAGAGACGGAATTCGCCGTTCACGAAACGTTAATTTATAAATTAATTTAAAAATTAACCTTCGCGGAGACGCTTTATTAGGACCGAGAGACGAATTTCTGAGGAGACCTCAGTCGGGAAGTTAAAATAATAGAAGAAAGACCAGATAAAATGCAGCGACGCTTAATGAAACAGCAAAGGCATTTCGGCTTAAATTAAAATGTAGATTTGGAGAAGGCATTCAAATGAATGAACCACCGGCGGTATCCTGGCCATAAAATCATTGTAAGAGAACTAACTCCTAGAATGAAGACGCCGCGTCGACCTGAGCGTGCGTTTCCATGCCGCCATTTTGTCTGTCTTCTTAAAAATTTTATCTGTTGCTTTTAGATATTTATTCTAACACCAAGGCCAATACGGCACTGTGCTATTTATATACAGGGAGTCTTGCAAGTCGTTACAATAATTTTAGGAGGTGATAGAATACTTGAATTTGAGTCAATTGAAACAAACATACCTATATACCAAGTGTTACAAGATTTCTGATAATTAGTAGTAATGTAGAAGAAAAACGAACCTTTTTATAACAAATATTTCTATACTTTTTTATTAGGAATGAATGGATTATTTAAATGATTTAACCAATAAAATTCAAAGTGGCTTCGTTACTTACATAAAACTTCATAAACATGGTTTTTCTACTTTGTAAAAGTGAAGAGTCAAATTTAAACGTGGATTTTGTTTAAACCTTTGTGTGTAGGTTAATTCAGATATTATTAAAAACTTACCTACGCAATGCTCTTTCAGTTCTTAGGAAAAGTTTCTTGATAAACATTCTAAAAATTAGGGAATTAACACGTTTAAATATGCAGGGAGTTTAAGAAATGAAGATATAATTTAATGTGATGGACACTAGTAAGGACCTCTTAACATAGTGTCCTTGAAATATATTTAGCTTTTTAGTTTACCTGCCTAAATTTTTACGCCCTGTATAATAAAGACTTAAAAAATATAAACTAGGTAGATTCAACTTTAGATTAAAAAGAGGTACTATTGTTTATTGTCGATAAAATGAACCGTTTACGAGATTTCTATTTATAACAACAAATTTAAGTAACGCAGTGGTGTCCCAGGAGGCACCTTAACGAAATTATTGAAAAACTTATAGTTTAGAGGATAGTTGATTATTTCCGTCAAAATTCAATAATGTTTCCCAATCCACGGTTTATTGAAATAATAAATCCCATCCTGGTGCATTCTACACATGTAGAGGAGTTCAAAGAGGAAGCGGAAAGTATATCAAAGCCAGAATTTGCATACTAAAGGAGTTGCCGGGGTCAAAGGTTTGTGGTCTGTTGTGACCCTTGTCTTTTGAACTGTACTCGTTGCCGTCTTATCGGTGTCTCTTATTGACCACGCTTATATTGCGAACTAAAGGCCAGTCTTGGAAATTTGCGGGAAATATGGAGGACGATTTGAGAGTTTGTTCAGTCAGACATCAGGTAGTTTGCTCTGCACAATTATAACGCAACAAATTTTTCTTTGTTACTTTTGAGTTTTGTAACAAGATTTGAAAGTACAGAGTGATTCAGTCCTAATGTCATTACTTTTAACCACGTCTTGGAAAGACGTAATAAAGACAAATCAAAAAAAAAAAATGTTTTTCTCGACCTTTCAAAAGACTTTCTGATGACGCGCACGAGTATTGAAGCTATATAGAAGTCCAGCAGCGTTGCCAGGGCTACATGATAGATTTATTTTCTACTGACAAACTTCTTGTTTGCAATATAAAATGTATGCATTTTGAGGTACCTTTAAAAATTGTTGCATTTTTAAGGTATTCAAATAATGCAAATCGCATTTTATTATGAATATGAATCAGAACCAAATCCATTACTCATGATCAGTAGGTACTGAATAACACAGATACACACGGAAAACACAGATGTCTATTTAAATGTTTCAACGGCTCTGTTCAGCAACGGCGACACAAATAAATGAAATTCACCAACCTCTACCCCGCGAAAATAATGACTAATGGATGAAGAATGGGAGAAGTCGGGCCGCGTGCAACTGTTCCATATTGAAGGCGGGCTCGCCTTAGAAAAGGACCCGAACGATGTTCGACTTATTCCGCTGAACTGCCAACTTTTCAGTTATGCCGAGTGTGCCGATTACAGGCCGATCTAATGTCGGCGTTGATTACTGCGGTTGGTATTTATTATAAAGTTCGCATAATTTCCTGTTGATTACACAGGGTGTTTATAAAAATGCAAATTTAATTATTGTGTGTTTCTGTTATTATTTAACGGTTCTTCAGCTCTGCAGCGCTTGCCATTGAGTAGACATTAAAAACAAGAGAGAGAGAAAGCCAAATTTTGTATGCAAGCCATGGACATTGTTATGTATACATGTGAAAATTTTGTTCTGAAAAACAGGACGAGAAAACTGATGTATTTATAGAAAAATCCTGTCGTTTTGTATTTGTAACCTAGACACGGAAAACCATAAATTTAATCGCCCTGAGAATGGTATAATAAAATATCGAAACGTTGGTTTAAAAAAACTTTTCTTTAAGTGGACCTACAACCCAAATTATTAACAACTGGTCAAAAATAACAAAAACTAAAAAACCAAGTTATTGATCTAAAAACGGTATTTCAAGAGTCGAATTGCAGGGTTGTTGATCACTAAATAGGTTTGTCTCGGAATGTTTTTTTATTGACAGCACAGAATTTTTTATTACTGTCTATATTTAAATACAAAAAAACGTTTCAGTTTCTCTTAATTTAACTTAGTGAGTATTGGATTTTATTTCACTATTCACCATGTTAATTGCATACTTCTAAAAAATAATTTATAGCATTAATTACAATAAGTGTAAGTAGAGTAGGGTGGGAATGTCACTTTTTTTTTCGAGGATCGAAAAAAATATTATTTTTCATATTCTGTTAGTAACAAGTATTTCAATGGAGTGGTTAGACTTCTGTCTTCATAATACTGATTAGAAATTTTGCAAAAAACATATCGATCGAAAATCCACATCTAACAAGTATAGAACAAGTTGCCCAATTTACCCCATTAACGGGGTAAGTTGGACCCCCCTGTGGGGCATATTAGTCATTCAGTTAACAACTGCCAAAGAAAACTATTTCTTTATTTTAATACGTAAAACTGGCAATACATTATTTTTTTTAAAAAACAAACATTTAAACTAAATTGTAAGTTTTATTTGAAAATTGTTAGAAAATCATTGGCAATTCATGTGTTTTTAAACGAAGTTGTCCTCCCAAAATTATTGGTAGCCTGGTATCTAATGGATAATTCAGCATTCTTTTTTAAGAAACCTGAGAGCCAGCCTTTACGTGTTATCTTGTTGTGATTCAGTAAATTTGAAAATTTCATATCATACTTAACAGCACAGTGTTAAACAAGTACATGGATATATTTTATCTTTAATTCATAATAATATACACCTGTAGCTTTCACCAAATAGGTAATCTTTGAAGATGTTTTCTTGATCATTATTTAAAAGCTTCATTGCCGCAACATATCCCATTGTAGACTGTTCTTGCTTATGCATTTTATTTATATACCTACCTTACAAGAGTCATTCTTGGAATTTCAAAAATGTATTCAATTTTTTTTAATCGTGTTCTCATATTATACTTATTTCTCCCTATCTTCTCTTAAAATTAATGACACTATGAGTGAATCACCCTGTATATTGTGTTTTCGGTTGCCTACAAAAGGGTCTGCTCCCTCTTTACGTGTCTATTTGTGAATTTACCGCTTTGAATGCTCATGAAATTTAGCAACGTCCAAACCCATTGGTGTTCTTTAATTTGGCTTGAATATGTAACTGATGCCGCTAGTTACAGTGAAATATAGTGTATTGTGGAAGACAAATGGCCGTGTTTTAAAACATGCCGGGTAAAAAGTATGCGTTGAAATGTTATTTAGCATGACTGTGATGACTTTTAACAAGCGTTCGGAGTCTTGCTTTGTGCTCGAATGTCAGATATTTTCACAGCAAACAAAGAACAGTTTTACATGAATGCACGTGTTTAACGTTTTAAGGTATTCGGCTTTTGTTGAATCCAAATAACGTAATTTGCATGTCCCCGCGAAAAATAACGTGCGAAGGGGTTATTGCAACATTTTATAAAAAATATTCTATACGCGTACATTTTTTTAATCGGGAATCTTTTTGTCAATACCCGTGTTTCAGTTTCATGTTCTGTAATGTTTAAAATAAACAAAGGCAATATCAAAGGTAAATAATATTGTGAAATTTACAATATTTATGTGTAACAAAATATGTGCTGTAGATCAAAAGGCCTTGTCCGACAACAAGATCAAAGAAAAACACTCGTATTTCATGATAAATATATAATTTCCAGTATATAACACACTAACCATTCCCTGTAATTACTCAAACTTTTTCATTTATTACATCTACTCTTTGTGAGGTTATTCCAGAATCATACTCCGGTACCTAAATTATAGAGATTGGCGTCATAAATAATAAATATATTTCCTATGATGCTAGAAATTTATTTAAAAAATGTGTTTTCTAAATTGATCAATTTAAAAATCAACTGTATATAAAATAGTCAGAAAATATAATAAGTATAATCCATATTATTTATATAATTTTACCTATTTATATTGTATATATTTTTAATTTAGATTTTTTTCTTTCTTCACAATATTGCGACAGAAAGAAAAGCTTCATCTTGTACTTCCAATGGATTCTCACTAATATGACATTTTTGTGTCGATTGTAATGATTATAGAGCAAATATGCTTGGTAAGCATCTACTATTACAGATCTATTTCATATCCATAATGTTGTCATATTTTATTGTGGCAATTTCAATTATTTTAATCTTGTTTAATAAAGCTTATAAAATACTTTAACTTCAACGTATAGATATAAATAAATAAGGCTTGGAATGATCTAAATTAAATATGTTACTAAATTTCTATATGGAAACCAGTTTCTATTAGTAATCAAATAAGTCTTGTCTATCGTAATGAAATTTTCCCTCTGCAGTACTATAACGTTTTTTATGGAAAGAAAAGGCTTGTGTTGCTTATTTGCTCTATAATGATTTTATAACAACTGTATTATTATTCTCTATAACTGCCTTAAAGAGCTTTTTCTCTTAAGTTCGATAGCAGCTTCCACATTTCTAATTTGTTGTCCGCAGCAGAATTGTAACTTAACAACCCCTTACACAATGGTTCTATAATTAAACTATAAGCGATATTACGGAATAATTTTATAAGTGTCACAGGAGATGGCATCGGTTTTACAGTAATTTGATTGTATAAGTATCGTTGCTGTAAAATTGTGTTATTGTATACACTTATAGGGCTGCATTAGCAGTTATAAATGCTCTATAAATTATACTCTCAGGACGTTTTTACAACAAATTTAAAAAACAAATTCAGTTTCTGAAGGCAAAATAGTCTCATGTGCCACATTAATGCACCAATTCAGTGTTCATCTAGATAACTATAAAACATTAACATAATATAAAACTCCTATTACTCTAAATTTATAGATTTACCTTTCTTAGCTGGGTTGCGCGACTCTACATATTGAAATGATGTCACTATCTACAATTTCAACACCGAAGCATTTGTACTTATTTTTATATTAACTATATACAACCTAAATATAATTTAGCATTATATTTCTAACAAAATTTATGTCCTAATCCCACCTACACCGTGTCTTATATTTATTTTCGTCATCCCCGGTTTTTAAATAAGTTAGCAGATACCGTGACACGCAATCTCATTTGTATTCTGGTGTTCGCTTTTAATCTGACACACGCCCCGCTCTTCCTGCAAGGTCTCATCTCAATATCTTGAAATTTTCTTAACGGGGTTTCTATGTAACGGTAATGGAGGGATTGGCAGGAAAAGTTTAAAACATATATTGTGATATATGGCTATGGCTTCTCTATTATAGTCTCTAACGCCACTGCTTTCAATAACACTCTCGTTGAGATTTTAATGTAACAAGACATAAAAAATCCCTAATTTTCAAATCACAAATGAGACTCAGGTGATATTATATATTGAATTGTATAAAGTTTTTTCTTAGATGTAAAGGAATATACAAAAATTCAAAAGACGACGACAAAAAGCTCGTGAAAAAATGTGGTGCAATATAATTTCAAGCAAGTGACATAAAAGTCATTAGAATATGTGGATACGTGCATAGTATATTATCATAATTCTATAGATGATGCCTATTTAAATCATCTAAATCGACATTATTCAAATCGGGCTGGTTATTAAGGGAATCTTTTATATCTGATCATCAGTCAGTATTACTTTTACTTCAATTAATCTCACTGCTCGAATATAAAAACTTATATCAGCACGGCGGCTACATGCCACTTTTTGCTATACAACGTTGTAACATCACAAAAACAAGGTAACCGCTTTCTGTACATCATTGAAATGAGTTCTTGTCTTTATAAAATTTAGTCCTTTGACGGATATCAAATATGTATATGATATTACGAATTATTAGTACTTCGCGATAACGTTTTTAAGAAGTCGTTTAATTTTATGATCGTAGGTAATAAACTTGGCAACTATACAGCGTCGTCTACTAACTGGCCGACATACGTTGGGCAGTTAACGATGCAACTGAGATTATTACTTGTTTACTTTGCGGACAGTGCAAGACAGTACTTTTCAGTGCTAATTGATTCGGAAGGCTCGAGCAATGTGCCGTAAACCCGTGAGCATTTTCTAATTTAAAAAAAGCCGCTATTTTTTGGGAAAACCTCCAATAGCATTGTGGCCACAAGGCTGATTTGTAATCTTGCCATTCCTTATTTATAAAAAACGATCGGAACCAATGGTCTTGTGAAGATCATAGTATTGTTTTATTATTTGTATTCATTCCGATTTAAAATTTCCAGATCACCCATTTTCATATTTAGGAGTTCATCGCATCTGCAGACGCCAGATATGCCAATAATTGAAGTAACTTTAAAGTAATATAATTGATATGAATTAAATAGTAGAAATATTACTTTTTGAACAAGATATTTCTCTGGAGCCTTATTTAAGAAGGTACTGATGTTTTCTTCTGAGAAAACATTGAATTTCTTAGGTTTATATCCAGCATTCTGCCTTTTCAAAAATACTCGCAATTTGGAATACTGGTTAATGTCGATATTTTGCTTGATATACAGCTTCTTTACTCATTTCAACAAAATATGCAAGCAGTATCGTTTCTGAAGTATGTTGCACACCCTTAATTGCGCACCATTTAATGTAAGACGAACAATTTTTCTCGTACCTTTCTTTGCTTTTCTCCGGAATTATTCCGTCAAGCGCAGTGTCCGCAGCTTCTCGGACTTCCGGAGGAGTACAGGTTAATTTAAAATCAGACAGTATGTACTTGTTTTCTGTGAGTTCTTTGTCGAAAAAAATGTTAAATTATGATAACAAATTTTCTTAAAATTAATGTTATTTATAAAAGCTTGTAACTAAAGCGATTGTGAATAAAATAGCATACATACCACGCGGGAAGGATCATTCCAGCCACGCTTTTAGCGGCCCTCGGCGCTAAGTCCTCCCTGAGAACGCTCGTACTTGCTCGTAATCCTTGCTAGGCGGTAATAATTTAAAATTACATAATAACATTGGACATTTAATCAAAATATGTATCTAGAATATATTTTTTTTTCTAAACAGTCACATTTACATTCATTATTATAACTTAATTTTATTTTAAATTATTATTGGTGAAATTCGTATGCCGTTTTTTATTCCCTTATATTGACGAGGCAAACTATACATAACATTGTACGGATGAAGGTGCGTGCACACCCATTTTCCACCGAATCGACGAAGAAATATCGGTTATTGGTGCCGTTGAACCGCGTCTCACCATGTAAGTCCCATACGAAACTTCAGCGGCGAGCTAGACAGATAGTTTCGGATTGCGAATTGTTACTGAATAGTTCCATAATAACAATAATGTAGCATAAGCGTACGGCATGAGTTTCCGTGATGTTCGCGTATCCGGAGCGGCAAGGGAACAGGGCGCGGTCGCAAGATGCATTCCTGCTCGGTTACGGAGCATTTAGCAGATTGCAGATTTTATTCCAGTGTAACGATTCCGTTTCGTAGTCATTCAGTGCGGCGGATAGCGCTTCAAAACAGATTAGAGTTGAAGCGTTTCATGAAGAAGTCGGTACAAACACTGGCACTGATTTGAAACATTACCTATCCGAAAGAGAAGGTAACATTGACAGAGTATGAGTGTAAGTGACGTTGAAATATGTAGTTCATTAACAAGAATGTACGTGAGTAGCATATACAGGGTGTTTTATACTTTAGTATGTTATTCTGCGTTTAATTTTTAGAAAAAAATTCCTATGAACTTAGGTCTGGAAACGTTTCGTTTAGGATATAAAGGATGTCAAATTTAAAAGAAATAATTACATTTTCTTTAATAACTCTCGACTACTTTGAGTTAAATTCATGAAATTTTGTATGCGGAGATTTCTTGGGACGGAAAATTCAAATTTTATGCACAATTGGATATATACCCAAGACGGCGCCACAAGCGGCCATTAGGATGTTTTTAAATAGTTACAACTTTTTTGTGCCACGGTATTTATCATTTCGGAATAGATAAATGTTTTTTCCTATCTTTTCTACTTAAGAAATGTACAATTGAAGCCTCTAGGAGCAGCCGTTTCCGTTAAAAACTAATCTAAAGATGATGATGCATGCAAATTATGTATTAGAGTGCTACCTTACTTTTATTTAAAAAACAAGGCATAACACTTTAAAGACTAAAAACTATTAGTTTTTAATCATGACAGCCTGATTTTTTTCTGAGAATTGCAAATAAAATCTCTAAACAAAATATACTAAATCTGACATTAACTTTCGATTCACTCTAATACATAATTTGCATGCATCAGCATCTTTAGATGAGTTTTTAACAGAAACGGCTGCTCCTATAGACTTCAATAAGGTGTACATTTCTTAAGTAGAAAAGGTAGGGGAAAACGTTTTTCTATTGCGAAATGACATACACCGTGGCACAAAAAATTTGAAGCGTTTTAAAAGTTACTCTCTAGATTTTTAGCAGGTGGGTATAGAATTAGTGTTAAAACGTAAAATAAATATGAAAAGCTTGTTCTTGTAGCGATATAGTCTGTATACTTTAATTTGTGTAAAATCCTTAAAAATTTATTCTTCGAGATAATCCAACAAATTTTTTTTAATTACATCAAAAATCGCTGCTTTTGATCCTACCACGGCTTTTAAGATGGCGATCCTCAGCCTGCTATGATTTTTTATACCCTTTATATAAATTTGATATAAATATTTAGAGATTTGTTTAGTATTTTCTTTTAAAAGGTTCAAAGTTGAACGGTACTAAATTAGATTTAATTTCCAATCCTATAGTTTCTTGTACCCAGAAAGTGTAGTTTTATTGACAGATAATGTTCACCAAGTTTGGTGCCTTTAACTTGATCTACATGGGAGATAAAACAGAAAAACATTTTTTTGTTCATTTTTGGAGGTGTGTAACTTCTCAGGGAAGGTTTTTTTTATAAAAAAAATGTTGTATCAGAGGCCCCTATTTTCATCAGAGAATCGCCCCATAAATTTTTTCGGTGTCATTTACATACACCCTGTATATATTTTTAAGGCACTAGAAAGTCTCGATAAGACGTCAGTAAACAAATCTAATGACCTGGAATGTTCTAGAAAATGTCAAAATCAAGATATTATGAAAATTATAAATTCTAACGCATAACATAATTAAAAAACTGAAAAGGTAGGTGGGCTTTCGTATCAATATTTTTTAGATTATCTTGAAGAATAAAGTTTTTACGGATTTGTACCTAAATAAAAGTAGGCTTACTGTATAATGTGAACATTATTTGCGGATTAAAACCAGTAATTTGATAACTGTAATTATTGCAGAAATCCTCAGGTGAAAATATCATATTCTATTGTAACATAAAGTTTCCACAGAAAGGTGATTCCTTATCCAAACTGACTTTTGAGTGGTATCCGCTCCTCTACGTCTCCATAATTGGTGTTCGAATAAGAATGTCACTGCGGCGGCCAGGCTCGTGCTCTTTAATTGGATCTTCTGGTTTCCAAGCACCTCATGTCCTTTCCGTACGCACACGGCAATAATTAGCTTTGGTTTTATATTTGACGAAATTTGACTTGCCATAATTGCACCTTATTAGTTCTGTTAGGGTTGTAGGTCTAGTAGCGTGAAGTTAAATGGGGCGAGGGTGTCTGTTTTTAGTTTTAAGGTTTTGATTTATGGGTAGGTATATTGAAACTCGTTAGCGATTTGTCGTGCTGCTTATTTGCCTACATTTTATTGGCCATATTTTCGTAATGGCGATATATCATAGCAACGTATTTAGTTCTGAGATCGTAAATCGTCGGATTGTAACTTTGTAAAGCAGAATTAGCGTAACGTTATCTGAAAAGAATACGAAAATAATGGTCTTGCCTGCCATAACTGTTTTTCATAAATTTAAAAGTATTTTTCCATATTTATGTGCGACGAGCTGAATATTTATTGATATAATAAATTCTTGTGTGTTTTCCGCATATCAAATTAATAACAGCTAAACTATAAAATGTGCGAGTTAAATTCGTGCGTGTGGAGATTATAACCATCGCTAGATTACCTGAAACATTAAAGCACGATAATTATAAATAGATTATCCATCATTCTTGACTGGTGTGGGGTAAAAATAAAAATTAATTTTATACAAAAACGCAACATGTTTCTATTAATATATTTTCGTACTATTTTGTCCCAATTGTAATGAAAAAATAGCCAGAGACAGACAGAAAGTGGTCTAACCAAGAAATTTGTAGGTATAAAAATCTTTCAAAACATAACTTAAACTTACATAGTTCTGCATATATATAACATTATTCAATTCACTCTTGTTTATAAGTATGTGAAAATAATTTTTAAAATGTGGGGTTAGAATTGTAAAAAAATGTGTCTTACGAATACTTTTTAAAAGTTATTATTTATTTAAGGAGAATTTAAATAGTAAAAATGGATTAACAAAACATCAATAGTTTTATTTTTGATATTATTTTTGTTGTACCTGTTTTATTTTTCGATTTAGTACCTAAAAAACACCACAAATTTGATCATTTTCCGGTGAGCAAATCGTAAGTTTACAAGGAAAATTTACAAGAAATCTTAGGTAACGGAAAGCTAATTTTCAACAGTGACATTCGATTTCTATAAATTTTATTGTTCTGTCGATTATTGTAAAACATAATGTCGGACATTTTGTTTGCCATAACACCAAAATTGTTAAAACATGTTTTTAAGGTTGTCGTAAAATAAAATAATTAAATTTGTGGTGTTTTTATTAACAAAAATAATATCAAAAATAAAATTCTTGATGTTTTGTTTATCCACTTTTACTATTTAAATTAACCTAAAATAAAATAATAAAATATACATTATTTAGTAAATCTATTTTTTTACTGTTTTAGAAAGATATTTTAAGCTAATATAAATCACACAATATTATTAATACCTAAAAATATATAAAAAATTTAGTAAATCTAACCCCACATTTTAATAATTATTTTACATACTTATAAACAAACTGAGCAATATTATATGCAGAACTATGTAACTTTATGTTATAATAATATTTACAGTTAAACTAAAAAAAGTTTTTTACTGTATTAGAAAGGTATTTTAAGCTAATATAAATCAAATCTCCTACAATTCCTATCAATGAAGTCATATGTATGTTCTCTGATACCAAACATCTAGGTATGCTAATGAACAATTCCACAGACAAAGCTCTATTCAATAATTATCTAAAAAAATCTAATTTACTAACCTGCTAATGAAACACTCTATAAATATCTAACTTCACTTTTTGGCAGTGGGAACACGACAACTATAAAAATTATTATAAAAATTAAAATTATTTGAAGTTAAATATTGACAATGACAATAGTGACAGCTTGTCAATGAATTAAATATGACATTACCTACTTGAATAATGTTTAGATACCCTTTATGTAAAAGTTTTTATATATTTTTAGGTATTAATAATATTGTGTGAAACTAACTACTCTGTGGACAAAAGCCCCAACCAGAGTTGAATTACACAATATCTACCCATATATTCCTTATTATTAGCTTTTGTGACATTTTTTACTGTATTAGAAAGGTATTTTAAGCTAATATAAATCAAATCTCCTACAAAAGCTAATAATAAGAAATATATGGGTAGATATTGTGGGTGTAATTCAACGCTGGTTGGGTACGATATTTGTGAATAACTTTTAAAAAATATAAAAATATTTGTATACATTTTGGAGATCTGGGGTTTTTAGGGGCAAAATTTTGTGTCTAATTATGACGTCACCAGTAGAGGGACTCAAAAATCCCAGATCTCCAAAACGTATGCAAATATTTGGATATTTTAAAAAGTTATTTCCAAATATCGAAAATAAAATTTTAACTTTGACACTCTGTACCGTTTTAACCAACAGCTTTTGAACTAAGATAAGTTTGGTTACATCGCATTATTACACTGATTTGGGGACACCCTGTATAACAGAAAATATTACATTATTTACTTGGCCTCCCCGAATATTAAGAAGCAATTTAGCTAGATCATTTCTTTAAATAAAATGGCATTACCACTTTAAATATTTATGGAATGTAAAAAAATATAGATATCATAAAATATATAGAACGCCAGAAGCCGAGGAGCTTAGAAAGCAGCCATCTAGGGAAAACTTAATGTAAGTTGTTGGTTATACAGCATTTTAGTTCCAGTATACAATTGAAACCAAAACGGAATGTATGTAATTGGACCATAGAAATCACATGTTTCTACGAATTGGACATGAAATTTTCATATTTTTAAATATGTCATATTCCACACTCGCGAACCATAGTCCTCATTTTCGGCTCAAACTACAAACTTTTTGCTCGTGTGGAATATATGCCATTCTACAACTTGTTGTAGAATATACTATTATGATTTCTATGATAAAAATGCAATTTTATAGAGTATTTTTGCATCGAAGAGGAAGCTTTGAACTAGTGAAACTTCTAATCTCTCGTTTTAAGTACATCGGAGATACATTACGGAAAATGGAGCAAGTCCACGTTTTGATGGCCACAAAAATGTAACCTCGGGCCAGCCGATAACCGTTAGCAGCCACCACACAACGGTCGGTAACGTACCAAATAATGCGTTTATGGACTTCATAAAAAGCCAACAATCCCAGCCAACGTCTGGATGATCCGGGCGAGCCTAGGAGTCGACTCCGGCTAATATGGACACGACAGCGACGTGACGGCTCCCCAGAGGCCCAGATGCAACCGGGAACGCAGGCTAACTCGATTTGCACACTCCTGACGGCTCATTGGACAACCTCTACTGCTCAGCTAATCATGTTGTGGCCAACTCGACCTATTCCCATTATTTATTTATCCGAAATTCTGGCCAGCCAAAGGGTTTAAGCTCCGTCGGGGAAGGGATAGACCATCGCGTACCAGCTACGTGTCTGTTATCGTTGTAGCACGCACAGGGTGATGCAAAAAGTTAGTTACTGATAAAATAATGTCAAATTTTAATTTAATAAAATCAATATTATTTTTGATTCTCATTTAAGATTGAATCTACGTATAAATTACGTTAAATATTTAAAGAAAATTTTGCATCAACAATAATTAAAAATGTTATATTCGCAATGGTTGAGTCACGTTAGATATGGCATTTCTATTTAAGCATCAGCACGAAAAAACCATATAAAACCACTTCAAATCCTACAAAAAAGATTTTTAAAATTGATTTTTGGTAAGAGCTTACAATATGCCTCAGATGTTTTATTTTCAGAAGGTAAAATACTTATACAACGGTGAAACAATATACAGTATGCGCCAAAAGTATGGAATAAATTCAATAAAAACGAAACAATTATTTTTTGGGAAAAATCCTCGAACAGGTCGATTTTTAATTTAAAAAATACATGTTTTAGCGTAAAATGCGATTTTCAAATGTCATTTGTTTTCGAGTAATGACGTCATCGATTTTTTTTAAATGGCAACACCATATTTTTTCCTTGATTCTGAAAGATCGAATTCTCTATCAGACAGTACTAAAATTTTGCCCTCTTACATAGGAAAGTTTTCGAGTAAATGACGATTGAATGTTAGAAAACGTAAATTTTATCCATAAAAAGTAACAATTCTGAGGTATGTAAAATAAAATACAATTGATTAAATTTTATACTTAAATTAAATGTTCGAATTGCCATCCTCCAACTTCTTGACAATACGCAAGTCTGTGAAGAAATTCTTCTTGCACATTATGAATGATTTCTGGGGTAACTCTGCGTATTTTGTCCCGAGTGCGATTTTGAACTTCTTCTAAATTACGTGGTTTATTAATGTACACTTTTGACTTCAAGTATCCCCATAAAAAATAGTCAAGAGGTGTAAGATCTGGCGATCTTGCAGGCCATTCTATCGGTCCGCGTCTGCCGATCCACCTCCCAGGAAAACAGTTGTCCAAAAAATCTCGTACAGGGCGCGTATAGTGCGGAGGTGCACCGTCTTGCTGAAACCATATGGTATCGTCAGGAATGTCAGGGTCATTATCGTTAGGAAAAATTACTGCAAGGGCTGGAACAAGGTCATTTTCTAGAAACTCTAAATATCTTTGTCCTGTAAGGGTTCCTTCAAAGAAGAAAGGCCCTACTATTCTGTCGTCAACTATTCCAGCCCATACATTTAATTTCTGAGGGTGTTGGGTATGTGCCTCTGCCATCCAATTTCCCGAATCCAATCTCTGAAAGTTTGACGGTTTACTGTACCATTCAGACAAAATGTGGCCTCATCTGAAAAAAATATTTGCCGGTGTAAATTTCTATTTCCTTGACATAAATCCATTAGAATTTCGCAAAAGTGTAAGCGGCGATCGGGATCATCTTCATTGAGTTCCTGCACAAGTTGAATTTTGTAGGGATGATATTTTTCCTTCCTCAAGATACGTAGCATTGTGCTTTGACTAGTGTCATTGTTTAATGCAATCAATCATGACGAATTATGAGGATTATCCACCATACTTATCAAAATGTTCTGTTTCTGATTTTCATTAATGCTTGGACGCCCAGGTTTTGGAATATTTACAACATTGCCAGTTTCTCTAAATTTAGACTCTACCTTTCTGACTAATATGACTGATTGGCTAATATTCTGGATATTTTTCATTAAATAAATCGCAAACTTCCTGCTGAGTTCTAGTCATATTCCCGCATCCGATAAGAATTAAAATTTCAATTCTTTGAGTAACAGTTAAATGTAATAATAATAATAATATAATAATAATATCTCTACCCCTCATTCTAATCACAGGGATTAGCCCAGAAGTCGGAGACTTGTGCGGGAGAGGGGGCGGCATATTATTATTAAGCAGGCCTTATTTGCGCCCAGGAACGACTTACGTTGGTAGGCCCTAACCACTATTGTGCAGTGCAGGAATGAGGGAAACCTGGAAAACCTCATTAATTAGGGAGGTAGTCAAATATCAACCGGTATCAATCTCTCATATTGACCCAAGCTAACATTATTCACCCTACCATACCCGCAGAGAGGGTGCCAATCCTCTCCACGAATATAGCTTATATACGGTCTACCGGCAGCTGAGCTCGAACCAACTCCGATCTATTCACCTCGATTCAAGTACTGACGCCTTAAACCGCGCGACCACTGACCGACCCGTTGTGCCACAATACTTTAAATTGAATAATAATTTCTATGTCGTGTGACAATGACACTTTGCAAAGATTTTCACCTACGTGATCCATAAAAGAACTATGGAATTCGAAAAACTAAACTTGATAACGTTTTTGCTTTATTTTAATTGATTTACGTTTTCTAACATTCAATCGTCATTTACTCAAAAACTTTCCTATGTAAGAGGACATAATTTTGGTACTGTCTGATAGAGAATTAAACGATCTTTCAGAATCAAGGAAAAAAATATGGTGTTGCCATTTAAAAAAAAATCGATGACGTCATTACTCGAAAACAAATGACATTTGAAAATTGCATTTTACGATAAAATATGTATTTTTTAAATTAAAAATCGACCTGTTTGAGGATTTTTCCCAAAAAATAATTGTTTCGTTTTTATTGAATTTATTCCATACTTTTGGCGCATACTGTATAATTAAGGATCGTACTTCAACTCATCCTACCCATAGTTATGATACCCGTGAAAAACCAAGTTCATTTACATTTCTAGAGGCAAGGTTATATAATACAGAACTAAATTATATACAATTTATTAACAGTATCTATCTGGATAAAAAATATCAATAAGATCAACATCTTATTGATATTATTGCCATGTTCAAATGTACCTACTTATGTAAAAATATTTTCTAGCATTGTTAAATTATGTATAGATTATTTTAATTTTTTTTTTTTTTGATATGGATATGTTAGGCATGTGTATAGTAAACGCTTTCTTTTTCTCTTTCAAAACAAGTGTTCACTCACTTATTGAAAATGTATATTTACATGTGTAATAATTTCATTAGCTGTGATGATTATTAACATACGTTGTGTACTTGATTAAATATAAGTTGTGTACTTACTTTTCACTGTTCTTTACTGTTTTTTGCGAATAAATTAATTATTATTATTAATGTATGGAAATACACTTAATTTGTACACCTCTGAACATAAGTTGTGACAAGTTGTAAGCATGAGTTATACAAAACTACTGTAATTTGCTGACACATGTTCCTTTAAGGCTCATTTCACAACATATGTTTTTCCGTACTTAATAAATATGGCTGAAACACAACCCACAGTTTTCTGTTCTGAAATACAAACATAATATTTATCAGTGTACCGAAATAAGGCATACCTGTTTCTCATTTTGGGGTAGAAGTTTGCTTTTGATCTTTACACCTTGTTTCTTATTTTAGAACTATCGTTGGGCTTTTTATGACAAATGTTTTTCTTGTTTTAATAATTTCAAATGTAAGTTAACCTTTGTTATTTTTTAACGTTATGCCAAACTTTCCATTTTATCCTATATGAGAGTAAAATGACTAATAAGCAAATAAGCTAATAAAGGAGAGAAAACGATAGCGCTAATAGTAAATAGCAAATGAAAATACGCTTTTTTTATTCTAAATGGTTTCTGAAGCCTGTAAACTGTTATATTATTTTTAACTTGCTTGGATTATTTTCTGACTGCCTCTAAACATACTGTATACTGGCAACTTAATATTAAAACTCTTCCTGATCAAGAGAAGGGATATTCAGGCTGGCCGGCAGTAATTACGAATTACATTTCATAATGCAGCTGCCGCAAACTTACCTCCAAATCCTCTTCTTAATAGTGTACTGTCGTTGCAAATCTTCTTAGTATGATTTAGGCCGAGAATAAGGCCTTATACGATCGAGGCGGAGACACGATGGGCCTTTATTACACGTTATTACACTAGTATTTTCAGCTTATGCGTCCGCGTCGAGAAAGGGACGAGTAAAAGATGATAATAGTCCTATATGAATTCTTACTCTACTGTTGCGGTGATATATTGCCGCCAGATTTACTGTTGCGGCTCTGGCTGAAATTTTTATGTAAAATCATACATATTTATTAGAAAACAGTTGGGATAAGTAAATTATGTGTTCATAAACATGATTTATATCTAAAAGAGGCTGTTCGAGTTCATAGCACGCTGTTTTTAGAGATCTGTGGTAAGATTTAAGCTAATTTAAATCGATTTTTCCACAAGGAAGTCATATGTAGGCATGCTACGTAACAATTCCATAGACAAAGGTTGAATTCTATTAATATCTAATATAAAAATTAATTATGCTAAATTTACCTACGAAACAAAACATACCGTGGCAAAATTAAATCATTAAATGATTTAAATTGAATTAAATGTCTAATTGTAACCTCTGCAGAGGTGGTCTCGTCAGTGTGCATTGGTGATGTCCAACTCCTGATTAATTTAAATAATAACATCCTGTATATTGCCCCGCTATTCATATCGTTACTTTGTGTATATTAGAAATTGGAAATATGTGTTTATATAAACACATTTTTTTAGATTTGACGACGACCAAGAGTCGGGCCCTTACCCTTGTAAAAATAAATAACGAGATAGTGTGTTTAAGTGTGAGACAACCACAAGTTTGTAAATTAGTCCCGAATATACTGTCGACTAATTAGCCTCGTGTATTATTTATTAAAAGCTCTTATACATTTATATTACTCATTATTACTTGACCACCAAATATTTACTAATCCGCATCTGTCCTGACAATATATTTCTAGTTGTGCCACTAGTAGTAGCACATTTTGACGTTTAGAGAATGTGAGGGTATGCTTGCTCCAACTAGCACACTGTCGTAACAATCTGCCTTTAAATATAAAAAAATATTATGTTATGACGTTAACGAGAAATATACATAGAATCAATTTTGATTATTATATTAATGGAGAAGTTTTAAATAATAATACACAAGTAACTGATCTTGGAATATCATACTACAGCAAATTGAACTATAATTCACATATTGATAAAATTGTTCAAGATGCATATAGGACATTAGGTTTTATTATTAGACAAAGCAAATATTTTAATAATAAAGAAACTCTACTTTACGTTAGTGAGACCTAAACTAGACTACGGCCCAATAATATGGTTTGCGCAACTAATTATGCATATTAAGAATATAGAAAAGGTACAAAATAAATTTTTGTATTATCTATATTTTCGTACTCACAATATTTATCCTGATTATTGTTATATAAGATCTATGCATCTACGGAAAGAATTTAAAATTCATAGTCTGTATGAAGAAATTTCACTGCTATGATTTGGGGTAACAAACTTATGAATTATTTGGTAGATTCTAAAAAACTTCTATCGAATTTATCTTTACCTGTTTTCAGTGTACCATTGGTACCTCATAGAACGCCATTGCTAGTTATTATAAAATTAATTAATGAATTAGGTATATCACCTACTTGACATTAAAAAAAATATATTCAATTATTTTTGGATTTAGTAAATTGTTTTTATTATTATTATGTGACTGAACCGAGTATTGTCTATAATGTAACGTATTTTGTTTAAATTTAAATTGGTAATTTACTTATACGCATTTGTTATTTTTATGTCTACTTCACTGTAAAAAATAATTACAGTTAAAATAGATGGCAATTTATTTACCACTCATTATTGCTGTAATTTTCTTATCGATTGTGACTTTACAAATAAAATGTAAAATTACGTTGTAAATTTATTGTGTGGTGTAATTTTAGGTTTTGCAAATGTAATATTACTTTGTGATTTTACAATACAAAAAGTATTTTTACAATGTAACTTCTACAATTACTTGTAAAATTGCAAAGTAACTTTACAGGCAGTTGTATAGTTACATTGTAATAATACATTTTATATTATTACTACAATGTAGTATGTTCTTTATTTATTGTACAGGATGGTTCAATTTGGACACTTAGGTGTAGAAATTTTCTTCTATTTTCCGAAAAGACAGAAAAAAGTAGCCAAGATATTTGGAGCTTCATTTTTGAGAAAAGTTGAATAGCGAGAATCACATTTCGATGTATTGATTTGTTTAAGAGATACATACATGATATTTTTAAATGTTGGTCGTTTTCTGTGGTAACTTTTCTACTTATTATATTAATATGTATACATTGTAAATACATTTTTTCTCTATGTGTAGTATCTAGTGGCTTAAGGAATATTTTTTTATAACTTCTAGTTTTCCGCTGCTATAACAAACATGTATATGTTTTAATGAAACATCATACGTACGTAATATGGGGCATCATAGAAAAGGTCTACAATTTAAAAAATTCTATATCAAAACTAATCAAGATATCGAAATGAAATTTCCGTTATTCAATTTTTCTCAAAAGTATTCCCGTGACATTTGGACTATCTTTTCGGAGAATAAAAGAAACCTCCTAAAAGTGTCGAAACTGACCTAACCCGTACACAGGACATCTTGCTTACAACATTCGAATTCACTAACAGTGCTTTGACATACCTAGATACCTAAAAAATATCTGAATAGCAATTCATTTATAACTAATAGATTAATATGCCTACATGAGAAAAATTGAAATATCGTAAGAAATTAACAATTGTTACTTACCTTAAGTAACATTTCAGGCTTTTCCGTGAGTTTCTCAATAGTATCACTGCATCAGAATGTACTTCAATGTATTTCAAAAGAAAAATGTACTCATATTAAGTAACCTAATTAATATGAATGTCAGTTGCTTCTAATGTTAACAACTTTTCAGATTTATATACAAAAAATTAAGTAATTTGGAATTTATGACTCACTTAGATTGAAAATAATATCTACTTATTTCTATTATAGCCTCCATGTATACTTTAAAATCAGTAGAATAATCCTTTTGCAAATTTATAATTAAAATTTTTGGACAAATTGTTACACAAAACTGTACTTTTCCTAACTGATTATATAAACAGCTATTTTGTACTGCGATTACGGCTCAGTTAGCTAATTAGTAGTTACAGCTTTATTATATCTTCAATATATTAACTACACTTTGCTTCTTTTTTTAGCTTAGAAATACATGTACATACAGGTACTGAAGTAATAAAATATTATGGTTCTACGGCAATTTTTTATTCAAATTTGGTACCTGCACATTTAGGTTATTTGTACAAAACAGAACACTTAACGTTATACAAAACATATAACAATGTAAAAATATATTCATAGAACTAAAGTTAACATTTTATAATATTCAAACGAAATCTATGATCTTATACTATTACAAAGTAATATTAATTATATAAATGTGCATAAATAAGTAGGTACCCAGAACTTAAATCATGCTAAACCTCCAGAAGCCCCTGTTCTTCAAATATGTATAAAATATAATTCCAATAGAAAATAATATATTTTTATATATTATGTAAGATGAACAAAACAACAGTGGCGATTTTTGTAGATGCAATGTTTCTTTGTTTCAATAATTATGTATAACTTACATACCTATTGCTTCTCAATCTCATTGAGGTTATGTTTAAACAAGCACTAGACAAAACTATTTATAGTACTAAAAACAGTCACTTGTCACTCTAGATATGTTTATATTGCTAGTCACTACTCACTAAATTAATTGTGTAAGTACCTAGGACCTAGGTACACGCTGCATTCATCGAAATGAAGCAAGAAATAATGAAGGCGTCACCACCCAACGCTCTCAACGGTTAGTGGTATAGTGCGTTTTAAAATTAGTAGTACCTTCACACACACATTAGGCATATTTTTACAGTCAATTATATAGTAAATTTGGTATGTTCAGTAATTTTACAATGTAAAAATGAATTTCACATTGTTAATTGTAAATGTATTACAATATATTCTATAGATGTACAAATTATATTATAATTACATAGGAAGTTTACGGTTTTATTGTATATTGACAGTTTTCTTGTAAAATTACAAGTGTCAGTGTAATATCATCATTATTCTTAGAATTATTTTCAGATAATTATAAGGATATTCTTACAGAGTAAATTTGTAAAGTTACTGGCCTTTTTTCAGTGTTGTTTATATGCTTGTATCTCTTGTAATTAGGCATACTGCCTGTTAGAGAATATTCAATAAATAAATAAATATACATAGAATCACCTCTATCAATTGCGTGTGTATATGTTCAAACGTTAATACAAGTTTTGAAAATAATTTAATGATTATGGCAGGTATGTCTTTTTGATAGTAAATTTAGATTCATTTTAATGTATGTTTCAGTATTACACACACTTAATCAATTTCCTTGAGAAACATTCAGGTTATTAATCGATCACCAGAAGCGCTTTCTCTGAATGTCAAAACGGTTTTTCGTGTGACTGTGAAATTCACAATATTAATATGATCAAAGCGAAAGCTAAGCCTGCTCCCAGATTCAGGCGTTTATAATTTAATAGCATAATGGAGATTCCTTGTCTGAGCCGGCAGCATGAATTACAAATTCAGCATTCTAAATATTTTATGTCATTTACATTTCCAAATGTAGCTACCTTCGACAGGTAGATTTAACGTGACAGCCACTGTAATAATTTAATATTTATTATAACGGCCTCTCTCTCTCCGTACACGGCTCGCTCCACCTTTCCAGAGCGGGAGACGGGATAATTTAATTTAGGTTAAATTTTGCCATGAAACGTCACGTATAAAATAAATTTCACAGATGCAGAAATATTGTAAATGTATTTATCCAAACATTTGTTACAATGGACTCTTAATGCACTGTTGCTGTTTTGTGGACATCGAACACAAATCGGAATAAATGGGTTGTTGTTAGCAATTATCGAATCTACTAAAAATTTTGAGGACAAATTATAAATTGTTCCCATAAACATGAAACATTTGGAATTATCCATTATCCAACTTAAAATTTTGAAATTTGGTATCCATCCTTTTAAACTGGAAATCATAATAAATAAAAACATAGAGAAGACGTGTGTTATTTTAATGTTTAATTGTTGTGGAGTCTTATTGGCAGTTCTGGTAGCTTAATAGAAAAGTTTAATTGATATCTTGACACATTATTATTATCATTATTGACGTTGTCATTTCAAAATTTAATAATATTAATTTATATAATATTTTTTATAGTTAAATATACCTGAAGAAGATCGTAGCTATTGTGATTGAATTTACGGTTCTTACACATGTTCAAAAGTGAATTTGAGTTTTGAATGTTATATAATTATTTCATTAAGATAGGTCTTCTTTAGTAAATTTAGTTGGATTAATTTTTGTTTCGGGTATTTATTGAATATAACTTTGTCTGTGGATTTGGTCATTAGCATACCTAGATATCTGGTATCAAAGAAAATTCATATAACTTAATAATAATTGTAGAAAAATTTTGTATTAGCTGAAATTTCTTTGCAATATAGTAACAAACCTACGCCCCTTAATAAGGTACGACTAACGTTACGGAGAAATTACCTGCACTAGAGAAGGATGGCTAATAAGACGTACTTTTTGTCAAACACAGACGATTATTTTGGAGCTTTTACTTTTACTTTATCATTGATTATGGGAAAATTTCCCAGCCAACCCTGGCAATTTACATCTAGAGATAATTGAGTGCCGACATACCTGCACCACTCTAATGTTTCCATCGCACATGCATTCCTATAGACGTCCTTTCCTGGATTGGCCCGCCAGCTACCACCCAGTTATACCTGTCAGAAGTATAAGTTGAAATTAAATTAATGTATACATTTCGTCTCACCAACGTTTTATTGCCAGCTTCGCCTTCCATAAACGATTGTACTGCACCTAATAAATAATGTATATAAACATTGTATTGAATAAATCTTATACGTATGTATATAATTTCTTAATTCTTGTTTATACTTCTTGAAGTTTACACACTGTGTACATTAAGGCTCTATCTATTAATAGAACTTCTGCCCATCCTGTTGGTCGCTAATTTACATATACCCTCTCGGCGGTTACTGTGCAGCTAATTCAGTTCTAACTAAGACGAAGAGCAGCCCTGGTGTGCTGTAATCCTGGCGAGCTCCTCTTTGTCTTTGGAACGCCTCCGTGATTAAGAGTATAGTAATTGTGTAAGATTTCAGAATGCATCCATTGTGTTGGTAATCTTCAGGTTTTACGTTTTCAATCTGCACGCGCCTTTTCTTCCCGCTGCTACAAGCTCTTTATATTTCGCGGCTCAGAAAGGGTGGTTGATTGTTCTCCCTCGCGACCTACATATTCATCAATAACAGTAAACTTCTCGGTAACTGGAGCGATGGACTGCATCAAAAGTTTTTCTCTAACAAGAATGTAATATTATCAAAATATAGTTTTCGTTTAGCACTGAATATGTACGATGATATTACAATATGCAAATTATAACGAATATTTATTTCACGTAATAATTATTTGTTTCACTAGGCATTAAATCTGCTTTTTTACCTAGTGAAACATATAATTTTTTCTCCAAATTTGTTTCAATTTCATGCAAAATCGTTTTTTTACATTTATTAATTACGTTTTATTATCAATATTCAAATCTGACTTTTCATTACTATGTTTACCGCTGATGACTTTGGTTGAATCGTCTGTGCACAGTATACATTAGTATACTGTGGTTGTAAGTCCGAAATATGATATTCCGGCCCCAATGGGCCATTTTCCCGGACCCAAATTAGAAATATCAGCTGTCCAAAGGCTATTTGAACATACTCTAAGGACCAGGATTGAAAAATACATGAAAATCCCACTTTTGCGACTGGTACGTCCGAAATATGATTTTCCGGCCCCAATGGGCCATTTTCCCGCACCCAAACTGGGAACTTCAGCTGACCAAAAACTTTTCACACCCAGTCTCAGGTCCCGAATTGAAAAACACACGAAAATACCACAGTCGCGACCGGGACGTCCAAAATATGATTTTTCCGTCCCAAGGGGTCATTTTCCGGACCCAAACCTGGAATTTCAGTTGGCCATAAACTTTTCGAGCACAAATCCGGCTTTAGCTCCAAAACTCAGCGTCGACTTCGCCTTATTCTGGGAACCGCATTTCAGGCCATTTTCGGCCTCTGGGGCCAATTCCAGACGTGTAGGCCCAATTCTGAGCTCACGAGCGTCGAAAAATACATGGGAATGCATATTTGTGAATGTTGTGTATGAACTTTTTTTTTTGTGGGGCTGTGTTATCAAGTAACTGTTCGAAATGGGTGTAATTGACAGTGAGGATGAATTATTATCATTAACACCACCTGCGATAAAAGACCTGGCGCGAGATGTGGAATTGAATCTATTATAGGATAAGTCCAGAACTGCATAATATGAACTCACAGCAAATTCATGGAATATAGACAGAAGAAAAATGTTAGATCTTTCTCTGAAAATGTGTTAATTGGCTATTTTTGCGATATTTCAAATAAAATTAAGCCTTAAACGTTATGCTGTACCTATTCGATGTTGAAAGCTACCCTGAATATAAGAAATAACATTGATTTGACAAAATATCTGAAGTTACGATATTTTTTGAAACGGCAGTTAGAAGAAATCGAAATTTTTTATCAGAATCCCCAGATGAACGGTATTTAAGCACGAAGGCAGGAATATACCGAAAATAATCTATTATGGATTAAATAACTATTTTTTATTTTATATTGTACTTATTCTTACAGTCGCTAGGGCTTGCAGATGTGATCAGCTTTTGCAAATGCAAACGGATGATATAAATAATATGGGCGACAAATTGCTAATTATGCTACCAAATACTAACACAAAAAAATCAGGATCTTTTGTAGTAACGGAATATTTAAGTATTTACAGAAAATATGCAGCCTCCAGGCCCTCGAATTTAAATAATGGACGTTTCTTCTATAAGTATGCGAACGGTAAAGCACATCGACAATTTATTCTTAATTAGGCAAACTTAGTTTCAAAAATAACCCTTAATTGATCCTTTTGGCGCAAGAGTTTATTTAATTAATCTTTACTTTTTCAATAGTGTGAGCAAAGTGCTCAATTAAACTAAAGGAAAACAATAATAGTTATAATTTATTTTAAATATTTAACATTAATCATGCATAAAGTCTTATATGCATTGCTAGCGTAACTGGTTTTATGATCCTACGGCGCCGTACTTATGGGTTTTAGTTACATTTTCTATATCTCAATTTAAAAGGACTTGCAAATTATAGACTTTATTTAATTGTTCTTGGAAGTTACGGCTAAACACACGCATCAGGGTAATTGTTTCAAATCCCCTTGATTTACATATAGATACCAAAAACAATGACAGGCCTGAAACTCGAGACTAAACATTCACAAGCTCGATCTGGCTTTTGTTATGCGGAGATTCACAATTCGATTACTCCAAATAAACTAATTCAGTAGTAAAATAAATCATTCTAGTAAATTAACAAACCCTAGAAGGAATGTTGCCATTGTGATCCAAGAATCAGGTTGCTTGGTGTTTAGCGATGTCTTCCATTTCTTAGGTCGTTACTTTAACATCCTGTCGTTTAGTGCTCCAATTTGCTGAGTACCCCGTCTCCCCAACCGATACTTTCCAGTGGCGTCCGTCTCAAGCAGATTCTTATGCATAATGGTTTATGTACAGTTATCAAAAAAGTTTGTTTGCAATAAACAAAGGGTGAATAAGTAACTTATTAATAAATATTTAGAATATATGCGTTTACATTTTCATTAAAGACTAGACTATATTAATCTTGATAAAATGAGAAAATTTGTATACAAGAAATAATATAGTGAAAAAATAGAACCTGCAGTTTTTTAATTATGTCAAATCGTACAAATCAGATAAAGCTGTTTCAGAATTTAAAAAAGATAATATGAAAGGAAAAGTAGTATTTGTGATGTATGGAAACAGGATAAGACATGTTTAAAATTAATTACATATAAGTCTTAATTAAAACTTGTTATTTTCTTTATGCTTCAAATTTTGAAAAATTTCTTCAGGCATTTGAATAGAGCTTATGATGGAATTATCGTTGCTATGTTTAAATCTTCCCGTTTGATTTTATGATTAATTTTATGGTAAATTTGAAATGGTTACAAACAAAAACAAAAATATATAAGATTATTAGCACTTACCTATTAATTTTTTTTTTGTTATTCTACTTATATAGAACAATACCTATTAACAAAATTTTGAGAGAATAGTAAGTATGAATAAATTAACAACAAAAAATAAAAATAGAATAAGAACAAAACTAAGCAAAAACCAAAATGATTTTACGAAATTTTACAAAAAATGCTCAAATGTTACCACTGTTACGTTATCAAAAATCTGTTTGTGCGTCTGTTAACAATTTCCTTATTATATAATAAGTTTTTTAATGCTCATTTGGTTTTACATTATAGTGTAGTTGAAAAATTACAGTCAAACATATGTTTAATAGACTTTTTAGGTATTAATAATATTATGTGAAACTAACTACTCTGTGGACAAAAGCCCCAACCAGCGTTGAATTACACCCACAATAACTGTATTAGAAAGGTATTTTAAGCTAATATAAATCAAATCTCCTACAATTCCTATCAATGAAGTCATATGTATGTTCTCTGATACCAAACATCTAGGTATGCTAATGAACAATTTCACAGACAAAGCTCTATTCAATAATTATCTAAAGAAATCTAAATCTAAAAATTTGATTCATATTAGTTTAATAGACTTCTTAAATGGACTATATTAATTTCGTCTTCTATTTTTAATTGGATTAACGACTCTTTTCTTGCGTTAACAAATTTATTGACATGAACATAGAATCTTTTATTGTGACACTTACATTTTCATAGACAACACGATACATTTTTCAACCACGAATGAAACAATTAATTAAATATTGCAATGCATAACATAGCCTTAACATTTTCTAAATTAGCACTAATCTGTACGAATGACCATGTTTAATGAATTTCTTAAGTGGACTGTATTAATTTCGTCTTATATTTCTAACTGGATTAACGACTTAAATAATTTATTGACATGAAATCTTTTTTTGACATTACATTTTCATAAACAACACGATACATTTTTCAACCACGAATAAAACAGATATTTAATTAAATATTACAACACATAATAAAACCTATATTGAGGCGTACGCCACTGCCTCAACTGTACTTACTCCTTAAACTTGCAACTGGAATCTGCCAGTTCTACCCCAGCGAATTCCTCATTTCAAAATGTCTTTTAACATTTACTTCAGCTGAATGCTTATTTATGGCACTTTTTCGGGGCATCTTTAAAATAATTTCTATAGGAGGGTGCACTTTTCGGGCAATTGGCCTAATCGCAAATACCGCCTTGTCGCTTGCGGCAATGGAACCCCGCAATTGTTCCATTCCCTCTTAATTGTAAAACTCAATTAAAAAATTGGATTAGAGACGAAGGATCGCGCTCCTAAAATTAAAAGGCGTACGCTAAAAGTTTTTATTTCTTAGGCGGTTTGAACGAAATTTAAGACGTCCTAAATTTGAAGCTCGCCTCCGAGTAACAAGGAAACCCGTTTAATTAAAGGATATATCAGAAAAAGCCCTCAGAGACAAATAATGAATAATTTGGAAAGCATATTTCCTTTCACGGTATAATTACTATAATAAAATCTCACACAATAAGAAATTGACGTTACACGCTACTATTTTTGAAGTAGTAAAATAATATGATGTATGTAAAATTTTACACGATTCGTTTGTAGAAATGTTGAAAGTGTAAAAATATTTACAAGAATATTTAAGGATAAAATATAGACTTTTAATTATTTGACTAAAGGTACACCAATATAAGTAATTTACCAAATCGAGTTTAAAACTTAAACAAGGACGGGTAAATCTGTTATGATCACGTGACTAGTGAACACTTTTTGCAGTTGTCTATTATGCTTCAAACGAGTCTTAATCGCAAAATTAATTTTAATGAGTGCCATTATTATTGCAAACGATTGTACATTTGTTTGAAAATTAACCTAGGTCCCCTATAACAGTGTAAAGGATATTATTTTATATTTTGACACTGAGGTAGAAGTAAGATTTATTACAAGAATTAGAAATTAAAAATAAAAAAGTTCATTTACCAAAAAGCATAGGAACATTCGCATTTGTTTGTTTTAAGATGAGTCCTAAAACTTCTGTATCATTTATTTCTTTTAATTGTAATAAATCTGTACGTCATAATATGAAAGAAATAACGCCCCGTGCATTTTGATTAAAATTTAACCCAAACGGTGCAGTTTTTAAAGCATATAGTTTGAAAATTTACACCACATTTAGTAACTGATTTACACTATTACAAGTAAATTCTACCAAATATTTCATAAAATGCATTACTCAAGCGTTTTTGAAAAATTTACCAAATCACTATGGGATAAAATTTCGTGTAAAATTTAACCCGTTTTCTTTTTTGCTGTACCGATTCCAGATGCATAAATGAGAAATATTCCTTGCTATAACAATGCGAAAAATGCAAATTCATTTCAGTGCAAGCCTAAATACACTTTCATAATCACCACTGTGCAGCAATTTTCAGCTGAAATTTAATATATCGGCCTTTGCAGTCATACGCTCGGTCGTATGAATTGTTAAACTTGGCAAAAAAACAGACATGGCTTGACAGTAATCCTATACTACCGTTGTGCCCATCAAACGCTTTGGAAACAAAAGGTCCTTCATGACAAACAAAAATAAAAACGACAAAGGATTTATTCTGTTTTTTTTCTTGCTCGAAATTTGCTTTACCCGTTATTACGAGGACTGAATTTCATTGAACTAAAATAAAATGTTTGTTCTGTCCAAACACGGTGGGGAAACAGTATTATCATTGAATTCAGAATGTAAAAATACCGAAAATAATTAGAACGTGTATATAACTTAGCAGTTAAAAGTAGGAGAAAAGTAAAAGAAACTAATTTTTAGTTTCTACAAAATTGTTGCAGTCCATTTTAAACCTGGAACCTTCACCATTTTCTCGACTTTTCGTTTATTATTAAATAAAAGTATGGAGTGTCCCAACTTCGTGCATTTCGGATACTACACTTTTATGCGAAATTGTGACCAATATGTTGTTATTAATAATGTGACCTCCAAGACAAAGAATGTTAATATTGGAGTGCCCCAGGGATCAATATTGGGTAATAAGAACAAAATGAATCGGCAATGTAATTAAAATAATTGTTGAAAATTGTTTAATATTGTAAAAATATTTAGAAACTGTTTCAGTTTTCCCCCTGGCGAATATTTTAAATAAAATGCAATTGATGGCATACAAATATACAGAGTGTTCCATTTAAGGAAACGTATATTTGACTCATATTTTAAAAGACATATCCTGTAGAGGAATTACAAGTACGCCATTGAATTCTACATAAAAAACTCTATCAGAAGAAATGTCCACCATTCCGATATCTTAGCTATTTTTTGAGATACAAAGGATCCCTTAAAAGTTGTTTTCTTTTCATTTCTCCCTGGATCTCAAAATAAAGAGGTCTGTGAAGGTTCTAATTACCGCATCTCGAAGTTTCTCCAGTGTTAAGAAAACTGCATATTTTTACGTCTTGTACGCGGCGTTGTAACAAAATTGGGACACACTGTACAGTCAAATAAGATTAAAGTAAATGAAAGCCATTTTAAGTATAATCAAGAAAAAGAAATGACCCATTTTTTTACAAACTCGAATTTTAGCCATAACTTTTGATTTAAAGCAAAGTGACGTGCAAAAGACGTAGATAGCAGCAGTAGATTACTGACTACTGTAAAACAGTAGTTAAACATGCCCCATAATTAAATACAACTCCTTTCAGCAGGATCTGCCAACGCTACAATTTGCGGTCTATTTCACAGTCCACATAACGTGAATGTCAACATCTCTATACAGGTCTAACAGAAGCCACACACTCATATTTATATAATTGCGGTGCCGAGAGGTCACTAAAGGACCCCCTTTACTCACCTTCATTAAAATTTAGCCTCTCCTGAATTTGTTCGCAGAGGTTTTTACTTACACTGCAAAAACGGTTTCCGTGAACTCGCAGAATATCGTTTTGATATTTTTTACATCAAATTTTTTATTTTTAATCTATTCGAATATTTTCGAACACATATTTTAATGGATGCATACTTATTTATATATGTGTATTTTTGTTATTATAATTTTTCGTTTTCTGTAAAAAAAAAAATGCCTGAAAACAAGGGATTAAAGGTTGCTGGAAACTGTTCCCTATTTATTTAATTTTTTTGTTTCGCTTAGTTCAATTGAATACTTCCTTCAGTGTACTAATATTATGCTATTCTTTCATTAAAATTTAGTGTTCCCTAGATTCGTTTACCCTCCATTCCTAATTATGTCTAGTATACGTCCTTAGTAATTAAGTTGCATCTAATTATATTCGTTTTCGTCGCCAAATACAGAAGGATGACGAATTTACTTCGTCTAAAACGAAATTTTATTATTCGCATGTCCCTGACTAACATATAAGCATAATAGACTACAACATAAGAGAAATAAAACTAAATTGATCCAAATTTACTACTTTCCACTATACAAATAGTCTTCGATGTTACAAAATCTTATAATACCAAAATTTTAGTCAAAGATTTATTATCCAAGAGTAATATAATGACTTCCAAGTAAAATGAAATATATTATGGAAAAAAAATTGTGTGCTTAAAGTCACCTTCACAATTTTTTTCCATATCCCTTTTAATTTTAATTCGCGCACTACACTGAACTTCTTATAGATGTTATCTATCAATGTGAAATATTCATTAATTATTTTTTTTTAGGTATAGCTGTTTTGTCCTTGCATATATATCTCTTTACTTTTGACAGGTGTCAATTAATAAATTAAATGTAAGAAAAATTATAAAATCTGACGTCTGGATTCTATGTATCTCATCGATTTCATTTTATATCCGACTCGTATGCTAACGATATGTACATTGATGGCATCCTTGTTTCATTAGCTATCGGCTGATATAACTAGCTCTGGGTTAATTTTTGACTTTTAATATGTAGGTACTTGTAGTTTTTAAATGTCCATGTACTGATATTTTAACAATTTTAATCTGGTATTAACTTTTTAAAATTTGAATTATTTAATTTTGACTAGGTGATTCTTATATGCTATAGTTTATCCATCTTTATACTCATATTTACAATTCTATCCTTTTTTCCTACCACCAATAATTATTTTAAATCTTATTTTACATGTTTTACAAGGTCTGAAAATTTCCATTATATTTTATATGTTTAATATATAATAAATCTATGTTTATACAGATAATATTAGTTAATTTCATTCATTTGTCATTTATGATAAAAGATTATTAAACACATTAGCTATAATAAAAGTGTATATTTATAACGCGCGTTATTTTTATGAAAGTTTGGTTATCACATTACACAAAAAAAAATCCTTGGTTGTACAATTTGGTGAATGAAAACCCAAAAATACAGACTTTATAATAGTATTATATTAAAATCTAAATATCTACCGTTTAGCTACTCCTACTCTACTTGTAACTTTGTTCCTAGCTTACAGTACCTATCTCTCTATCTCTCTTCATATCCCTGTTTGTTATTAGAATGTATTTAATCAAACATATAATGTTATCCATCTGGGGCGCAAGTACGTCATATAAAAGGCATAATTAGTGCATATTTTGGTAATAGAGTCTTTTATATTTTGATATTTTAACAGAACATTGATCTGTATTTCTTTTAAGACCAATTATTAATTTCCGGATTACTTTAGTTTTTTCTCACATAATATGGAAAAAGGCCAACGAATATAGGTAAACTTTCCCTATACAGAATAGGTCATGAACATTTTTTGACCAATTCGGAGATCAAATTAACGTAATTTTAACGTCAAATTGCTTTAATGCCTGGATTAATTATTTTATACGAATTTAATAATGTTGGAGATCATTTTGCGTCGTGAATTCTGATCCAAAGAGAGTTTACGAAATAACTATTTTCGTGTATACATCTGGATGAGATTTTTTACAAACGCAGTATATCGACTGTCTGATTCCATCCACAATTTCAGGCAAGTCAGATTTCCGGTTTTGTGTACAGCAACATTGTAAGCCGGGTTTAAAGGGCTTACAGTTCAACTGTGCCCGCTCCAACGTTTTAACGAACTTTTTAAACAAATAATAACCGTTTGATGGTTGGCAGGTACGCGTTTCCCTTTCGGCTTTGTTAAAAATAATGATTTTCCCCGGAAAACTCAGCTTTGCAGCACTTGAGCGATGAATAGGGCTTCAATTAAATATTGTTACCATCCGCATATGTTTGGTAACGATTGGCTTCGTCAATCCGGTATCTTTTCTTATGGATACAGTCAGAAGTAAGGCGATTATCTGTGCTTTAGCATTGGGAACGAAATCAGTAGGGTAACGCTAGATGTCTAGGCAAATGAAAATTTTCAAAATGGTGATTTTAGTGTAATTTTGTAGGTTGGACACGTTGATTAGGAGTGGTTACGGAGGTGGCAATGTGGAAAAAATGATCTTATATCGATGTTTAAGTGTACTTTAAGAGATCTGAAGCCCTCAAATAAATAGTGTTTCTCAAATAGAGGTCAAAACTCCAGGAGCATATTATGTGGCCAAAATATAGTATTTTTTGTTATATAAATGTGGGGGTCTTAACACAGCCATTGTTCAGCTACAGCGTCTCAAAATTTAAAAAATAATCAGTTTTTTATTACTAAGCTTGAGATAATTTAACCAAATTCGGTGAGCACAATACACAATAAAACATGGAAATTTCCATCCATTTTTATCATTGTACCAAGTTGACTACAAATTCATTTGTCAGTATTTCTGGAAATACATAGATAAATAAATGAATTCACATACTAGTGATGAGGAGTTTCTTTTTATTTATGATAACTACGCTAATTTCGAAATTATTAAAATTTTGTTGGTTGGGAATTCTGCCTTCTATGTTTGATATTAAGCGGAGGCTATTTCGATGGAATTGAAAGGGTTAGGGGAATATAATATTCACTTTTCCAATGCAGAAAAAGCAATCTAGTAATAGAACAGGTGACGTTTCCCTTTGCGCGGCTCATTTGGCCCCGGTTCCATTCTTGTATTGAGCTCCATCTTAAGGGCGATAATGATGCTATCGCTAGGATTCATTTCCGGAGCTTGTTTAAAATCCCGGTCCATTGTGCGCCGACTTAAGAGATTTTCGCGTAGACTTTATCTATCCGGCGAGGCCACCTAACAAAGTTTCGCTTTCTGTGCACAACTTTGCTGCAGCGTGATTTTTTTCTCGACGACTGTGATCGTTGGCTTCGGCGAAAGAAAGGACACGTGGACGGAATTACGGCTCAAATTCGGCAGAGATGGAATTTATTTGTTATATACCTTGAGATTTTCCTTTAGAAACTTCGGAAATAGCTGCGAGTAGGTTACAAGACATTCGTCATTGAGTTTGTATCAAAACTAATTTATTTATCAAAAAATGAGATGAGATATGAGTTAGAAAGAATGGAAATACTAGAGATCAAAATATTATGCTATGTTTAAAAGTTTCAATATATTTTATCGTGATATTGTTATTTCTTTTCTAAGTAGGCTTGTGTCAAATTTTTCTATCAATAAATATTAGCGTATTTAGCGTGCGTGTGATTTATTATTTGTGCAAAATTATTAGCTAGTTATCAAAAAATGTCAAAACAATAGTTTTTTCAATCGTGAGATGCGTGATATGAATTGTGTTTTTGTTCAGGCTAATTTTAAATGCCAATAACTCAGAAATCGATAAAGAGTACACTTTTAATGTAGAATTGAACGTTCTTTTACATTTTTAACTTTTGTTAAGCATGGCTCAACAGATAAAAAAATACGTTTTGTTTTACCGAAATAAAATGGTGAAACTAGCGCCCTCTATGAGCAACGTCAAAATAAGCTTCAAATTTGTAATTCTCACACCAAAAAACGCAACACTACCAATTTTCAGTCATACTATCAAAACTTTCTCAATTATCGAGAAATTTCAGAAAATTTAAACCTTAAAGACCCTGTATTTCTTAAACCAGCGACATTCATATAAGACATGATGAGCTCAAACATAATATTTTGGTGTCTAATTTAGTGTTGATGCAACCTATCGTTTAAATTTATATTATATTTATAACTTATATAACACTTAAATTGGCATAAGCTGCAAGTGCACATGTTACAAAATATAATCTTATAATATTTCCAAATATTCCATGAAAAGTATACTCATTAACGAACCGTACATGTTTGTCTACCACACCTTAATACAACTGAAACACATTTTCGGTTAGAGAGGGGTTAGATTGCGCATCTGCGTATGTAGATCAGTTCGAATAAAGGAAATCATATAAGAAATTCTGTAAAATTTTAAAATAAATTTAAGTAAATGTACACATTTACATTTCCATAGTAGTGTATTGTATTACCATATGTTTGGATTTTGCTAATTTTATTATGTAAAAACACATGCAATGTAAATTAAAAATTACTAGTAAATACTATGAAAGAGTATAACAAAACATCATTGCATTATCAGTTCAATAGGCCCGATATTGGCTACAACAATTATTCTTAACATCGGTAAATTCATAAAGTTAAAACAAACACCCACGTCTTTTTGTAGTTTTCGCTACTGTTCCGAAAGTTTGTATTGACAATCGAGGGCAGCCCAACACACTAGTTGAATTGCAAAGACTTAATCCATCCCACTACAGTTGCCTTAATCCAACTTGGAAGCAACAGACTAATTTACATATTAATTATTGAACGTACAAGAAGACGTAAATTATAAACGAAAACTGCTACCCCTTTATTTCAACTTTCCCGGTGCACCGCTTTTCCTCGAAATAATTACACTGCAGGCCGAAACATTAAAGCCCTTGGCGAAGTGTAACGACTAGTAAAGTCGGTTAGTTAGTTGATGTACCTGTAGTTAGAGCAAATTGTTACAAATCTGGATTAATTAAAAACCAAATTACAAACAAATAAAGGTTTTAAGAATACACAATTACAGTTAAAGGAAACAGTACAATTTAAAATACTGAAAATAGTCTAAAGAAGTCGTTGTATGGGTAGTAGCCTTAGTAGTTGAGAAAGAGTGCACAGCAGAAAAAGATAGGTAAAATATTACCTCGGACTAACCCTATGGAATTATGAAAGATGTTAATGTAAAATTGTATATGCTTTTTTATTTTTATTTAAGTAAATAAAAAATATATAATTCTAACAAAAAAAATTGAATAAAATATATATTCGTCTATTGATTGATTAACATATGTTTATAAGGCTCTTTATATTCTACAAATGTTATACCAATGATATTAAGATCAACGCTAAGTTTTAATTGGTAAAAGTGGTAATGTATATTATAAACTTATTTTGAAGTGTCATATTACTAGGTAGAATTTTGCGTATGCAATTAGTTATACTCTATATGTAGCTACTAAAACTGAATTTAGTTGCTTTTTCTTAAGTTTATATAAGCAGTCGATGACAGGTGGGCTGACTGATTTCTGAATAATTTTATATAGGTATTATAATTCCATATTGAGAATAAGTTACAAGAAAATTTCAAATATAACCTCAAAAATAAAATAAGTAAACACCGGATTTTTATTAGAAATGTTTTGACATCATCGTTGAAATTCAAACCAACTACGTTGGATTTTGTGTGTATTTTACTTTACACAATTTTGTAAAAGTTACTACATGTCATTGTAAAAAACAAGGCTCGTATTCCGTATTTAACCTAAAAAAACATAAAATTCAGAACATGTATCATATTGACTTGTACATTTAAGCATATATTTTGCTTTGTTATTTTCTATTATTATTAGCTTAATGATATCGGCTTCCTATGATATCATTCTCAGAGGGAAATACACCACACTCACAAACATCTTCTATTACGCAATAAATTATATAATTTGATTTAGTTTTTAACCATATGAACCCGAATTAAAACTCTTTCACGTATGAAGCTTAATAAACAACTGCAACAAGTGTTCACTAGTCACGTGATCATACGAGCCCCTTCCCATTTCAGTTGGCCCACCATAGGATTTGGCAGAAATTTTGTTTTTATGAAGCAAAAATAAAAGTACAACATTAACCTGTAAATTTATTTATCTCTTAAACAGTATTTTAAACATAATAAATAAATATGAAGCAACGAAAACCAATATCTAACAGAAAATAAAGACAAATAGAGAAAATAAGAACAAGTAGCGTAAAACTAACAAAACAATTTTAAAATTCACCACTGGGTAACATCGCCTTTATTTTTTATTACAGCCGCAATTCGTTGGGGCATAGTATTAACCAAGCCTTGACATAATTCCGGTGTAAAAGAATCCCATATTTCCTGAAGTCTTTGCTTCAGCTCAGGGATATTTCTAGCAGGATGTTTTCGTAGCACCTTTTTCATCTCATGCCACAAAGTTTCTATTGGTGATAGATCCGGACTGATAGAAACCCATTCTAAAAGTGCAATACCATTATCCTTTATCCACTTTAATGCTTTCTTTGAGGTGTGACATGCTGCACCATCTTGCTGAAACACAAATTCTTGGCGGGATGTCAAGCATTCTTCCATGATCGGTAAGAGCGATTCTTCCAAAATGGCTAAATATTTGTCCGTATTTACAATGCCGTCAATAAAATGAAGTTTTCCCACTCCTTTAGCTGACATGCTACCCCAGATCATGACTGATGCAGGAAATTTCACCTTTCGTTTGAGACAGTCCGGATGAAACGCCTCATTTTTTTTTCGAATAACTCGACTGCGACTGTCTCCAACACACACTTCAAATCTGGCCTCATCACTCCATTGTATTGCACGCCATTGCTGAGTTGTCCAATCCTTATGTTGTCTTGCCCACCTTACTCTATTTTTCTTCTGCTGCAGTGTTAAAAGCGGCTTTTCTTTGGCCTAAAGCAAAATATTGTCATTTCTTATTTTCCTACCGCAATTTTGCTTATTAAAAAATTTACCTTATAAGTGCCAAAACCCATTTTATGAGCCTCCCTGTGCGTTGTGGATCTCGAAATTCGTCTCCCAATAGCGTCACTCCATAGAGCACTTAGCTCTAAGTAATTAGCTCGCCTATTTTTCTGGATAATCCTCTTCAACGAACGTCTATCCACATTTGTAATTTTGCTTTTTTTAATATATTGGGGCCTTGCAGCAACTGAGCCGGTATTTTTATACAGTCTAACTATGTTTCTTACACTATACCGCGATAACTCTAATAAATTTGCAATTTCCGAATTTGATTTGCCGGAATTGAAAAATTTAATAATAAGTGAACGAATTTTCTCATCAATAACGTTTCCTCTACCCATTTTAAAAAAACACAACTACTTAATTACTTGAAGCTATACTAAATGCGTACTGACAGCTATATGAATATTAGCAACTGTCACGGTGTCAGTTTTCCACAGCAATCTTTGAATTATAGGCATCCTTTGTACCAGAACAAACATAGGTTGATTTGCTGTATTTACAAAATTTTTGCTTTTCCTTGCAAATTTAAATAGAGAGCAAGGACTTTGGTATTTTTTACTGGACATTATTTAATATACTCTGCTAATTACTTTGGGGCCTGAAAACAACCTGTAGTATTTGTTATGTTTTGGTGCTGGCCAAAAAACTAATATTTCAGTAGGTGGGCCAACTGAAATGGGAAGGGGCTCGTAACAAATTACCCGCTCTCGCTTCAAACTCTATTTGGTAAATTATTTATGTTGGTGTACATTTGACGAAATAATTAAAATTTTAGATTTTACCCTTTAAGATTCTTATAAATATTTTTACACATTCAACATTTCTACAAATAAATCGTATAAAATTTTACACCACATTATTTTACTACTTCCAAAATAGTAGCATGTAGAACCGATTTCTTGATGTGATGTCTTACAAGTCCGCGTGTCTACAACAAATACGAAACAAACCGTTGAAGTTATTTGTTCCAATCCAAATAGTCGTTTTTTGGCGTTCATATATTCATAGAGAACCGAGCGCAAAGCTGCAAAAGGATAGATATCGGGAAATGAGACAAAGAGAACAGCTGTACCTGCCAGGGCTAAGGACGTTGCAATGCATGCAACCAAAGGAGATGCTACAAGTAAACGAAGCCAATCGTTACGCAGACAAGAGAAAATCTCCCAGGATTTGCCAGGATGTTTTCAGGACCGTTCAAGGACTATTCAGAGTCCCACTCAAGCGTAGTGTTTAATAATTTAGGACCTTCCCGTCGTTATAATAATCACTTCATAGCGCTAGGAGTAAGGGTGTTATTTATTTAATTCCATTAATTGAAAATTAAATTTTGTCGCTGTCATGAATCGCAAAAAGTATTCAATTTACAGTTCTATTAAATGCTGTCCCATATACGGAGTGTAAGAAAGTATGAATGAACAAAAAAGTTAGATAGTACAAGGGCATAACTCAAGCCGTCCTTAAAATTAGTCGAGTTATTATATCGAGGAATTTTATCACAACATGGCAACAGTGTGAATACACGTTATGCCAGGCGAGTGGTTTGTGTGTTGCCTACATGCCAGTTTGTTCTTTAGCGATGATAAAAAATTCCAAATATAAAAAAGCATTACTGTGCAATTTTATTTTTAAACCATATAAGAAGGATCCATATCAAATAAAGCTTTTTTGTTCATTTTAATGTATCCTATTGCCTGTTAAATTTATAACAGTCAAACCTCCAACACCCTGTATACTCATACTATTAACAAAAATGTGAAAGCCAGATAGGTAGATCCTTTTGATTTTTAAGCATAGCTATAAATTTTCAATCGAATAATAAATCTGTCAGATATATTGGAATTGTTGTGAGTGAAGAAACATATGTACTAAGTGAATCTATTCTATATATTTTTCACCTAAATTCTTTTTACAGTGTAGTTTTTATACAGGCTGTGGCGCTAATAGTACAGAAAAGTTTAAGATCAGTTTGCTCAGTATACTAGAGTAAACATAATTCATGACAGAAAACCACAGATTTATAACACAAATTACATGTTATGACCGAAACGAGAAACGGCAACAACCGTTTCTTATACGCGCATTAATTGCGAAAGTGTTTTAGTAAACTAAATAAAACAAGTTCGGCGTCTTTTATAAAATAATCTTTATTATCCCAAACTTAACCTTTAAAATCCAGTCCATACAAATGTGTGATAGTTACTAAATTATATGTAACACATTGTATCTCACTCTTAATGTCTTATAGCTTCCGCTTTTTAAGTTAAATGAATTTTATAGAGGAAATTCGTCGAAGACACGTTAAAAAAATCACGTTTCCGTCTTCAGTGCAATTAATAAATCGTACCATAGATATAATAAATAAGAAACCCACCACAAAAAGCCAAGCAAAGTGATGCTTACAGCGACATCAATTCCAAATAATTTCCCTTCGTTTGGGTGGCCTGTGCCTCAAAAAAACGAAAAAGCTTAACGTTTTATAGGCTCCAGATGTTGTACGAGCTCATATTGAAGCAATTAGTCGTAGTTAATTCAATAATTTGTTCTTGATATACTTTATGCCCACAGATGTATATCATATCTAAAATTATACTGTTAAAAGGAAAAAACTGCATATACAGGTCACTTTGTATTTAATAATAACTAGTATTTCATTTAACTAATTATTGTAAAAGTTCTTACATATAGTAGGTATAGCATAGCTTCAATAAACTAAATATTGCATGCAACGAATTTGAAATTAGTAAGTAGTTCTATAAGTGGATATTTTTATTCGTTAATACTGCAACTGAGCTCAGTTCGGAAGTTCTAAGTCTGCCCCCAAAGTGTGCACAGTGAATCTTCTTGTAGCAGTGTAACATCAAAAGGAATTGTGCCCTCATTATGAAAATGTATAAAAGCTTTACATGTCGGAGGGGTTTACAACTTACTGGAAAAATGAGTAAGATGCAGAAATAACAAACAAGAATTTCAGGCATTGTTAGGGAGCTACGATTTTCCAGTGGATAAGTAAAATAAATGCTCTTATCCTAGAGAATAAAGGATTCCATATTAAATTATTTTTGTTAGTATTTACTCTTTCAATAAAAATGTAATTGGCTCGTATAAGCTCTAAAGCAATTGTTGTTGTAGTGTTTTTGATGTAGCAAAACTAATAATGGAACAGAGCTTAATGACATGTTGCTGACACAATAGGGCGATTACACCAAATATGCCTTATCCGAATGTGGCTCCTTTTCGATCTCCAGGGTGCCAAAATTTAAATTCTATTTTCAATATTTGTAAAATAACTTTTTAAAAAATCCAAATATTTGCATTTTGGAGATATTGGTTTCTTTGAGGGCGAGAAATTCAAATTTGTTTCCAATTTTGACTTCACTTAGGACACATCATGCTTCTTTTAAGGGGCAGAACACTTTTTGCGATTTAATCCATTTTACTATTGAAACAATATATTCTTATACTTTTTTTATACGAAATAGGTATACCTTGTTGAAGTCTTTAAGAGTAAACGATTTCAAATTAATCATCTTTAAAATATTCAGTGCACCGATTAAAAACTGCTTTGGTTTCAGGTAAGGTTCTTAATCAAAATGGGAAATCGCCTAGCATTGAAAAGTACTGTCCTGCACTGCCAGCAAAGTAAACAAGTATAAGTATATTATTTACAATTCATAAAATTAAACGACTTCTAAAAAACGTTATTGCGAGTGCTAATAATTCGAAATATATACATATTTGATACCTCTTAAAAGACAAGGACCCACTTCCGTGATGTATAGAAAGCTGTTACCTTGTTTTGTAAAATATTACAATGTTGCATTCAAATAACGGCTTGTAGTCGCCGTTTCAATATCAATTTTCGTAGTAAAACATTTTTTTTTTTAACAAAATATCTACGAGTATATAGAGACGTAACTATGACAGGAGAAAAAAACAAAAAACCCAGACGTACCAGTAAAATGATTATACAACAAAAATACACAATTGTACAACAAACATTTCTATAAAAAAAATCATTATGGTATTTGGTATAACGGTGACGAAATCATAGCGTTTGTGCGAGCTACAGGTAGTTTGAAAACAAGATTGTTTCTTGAATGTAGGTCCTCTAAGAAAAAATTGTGAACAAACTGTTCTATGCGATAAAAGGCTACACATATTAGTACACTGCAACAAAATCTCATTAGCTATTACTACCGAAGCGTATTCAAGTTTAGAGCGCACAAATGTTATATATAATAGTTTCAGCGTATCTATATTTGCAAAAGTTTTGAAATTCCGTCCAACAAAACCTAAACTCTTACAAGCAGACTTAGTGATGCTATTTATGTCTTTGACAAACTCAGGTCTATATAATGTAATTCTGTTAAGCTTATAATCAAATAATATCTTATATGATTTATTGGTATAGGACATAACATTACATTTGTTAGCATTTAATGGCATTTTATTTAACAGACACCATTCATTGATATTATTTAAACATTGCTGGAGGATGTAGTAGTTTTGAAAAGTTAACTTCTGTAAAAAAATTAGATTATTCACATATAAAAGGTATTTAACATTAAAATGTCTACTAATGTCGTTAATAGACATGATGAAAAATATGGCACCCATACCAGAACCCTGAGGTACTCCTGACATCTGCAAAACTTCATTAGATTTAAAGTTGTACGTACAATTGACGATTTTTAAAATTCAAGAGGATAGATTAGTGAATCTGAGAAACCATATGACTATAGTTTTAATAATAAAATATTATGATCGATTTTATCAAGTGCTTTAAAGAAGTCAGTATAGATTACATCTACACATCTGTCAATAGTTTCGGCAATAAATTACGTTTTACATACAAAGTTGGATACTGTTGAGCGACCAGCTATAAAACCGTGCTGAGATTCGGAAATTTGATTTTGCAAACGATGGGAGATATGGTCATGCAGTACAGCTTCAAATACTTTGCAAAAACTGTTTAAAATTGCTATAGGGATAATTTAGAATTTCATTTCATACAATTACGGCTCTTTTTGCAACAAAACTTGTGTATTGGTCAGGCTTGTTTTCGTTTTTATTCGATTCAAGAAGGACAGTAAAAATAAATCATGCACAATGCGCAGTGCTGCTTGCACGGCAAACACCGACGCTGCCGGTGCCAGTTGCGCGTCGACTGCCGTCGCGATGCCATCACGCTTTTCCTCATGAAAAATTCACGACGCCCTCGCAAGATCTGGTTAAACCGACTCGACTGAAATGTCTAAGTAAATTTTTTTTTCTTTAATAGATCGTTTACCATTCTACAAATTTAATTTAATCATGCTGGAAGTTGTTTATAATGAGTTTTGTTAAGGACTGTTACGTTTGTTGAAAGTTTAAAACTTAGTCTAAGTAGAAAGTTGAGGCAATTTTGGGTACTATTTAAGGCCGTATTAGCTGTTGTTAGTTAATTAATTGTTGGGGATTAGTTTGAGAAAATCGATGCGATGGCTTCAACAAGTGATTCTCCCGGTAGGGATGGAAGGTAATTCGAATTTATTATAATAAATAATTATTGATATTGTGACATGTTCTCTTCAAATTAATTGTTTCAAATTATAATTAATTATTAATTATTATATGATAAATGTATAATTATTAATTTACGTTTTGCATTATGAAATGTTATTATATTACTAATATATTACTACTTTGAAATTCCAAACACATGTTAGGAATGTAGTACAAAAGTAAAAAAAAATCTCTTATGTGTTATATGGAACTCTTAAATAGAGTTTGATGTACATGTAGGTAAATGTTTTTTTTTTGCATTCTGGCACTTTTCCACATTGAAATGTCACTTTACTAGACAGCAAACTACTGTTAATAAAAACAGTTTGACAGAAAATTGTTTATTTAAACATTGGAAACATTGTTATATATATTTTCTAAAGTTGTTTTCAATAGCAAGACTCATTATTACAATATATAACTTAGAATTCGACTCACAAAATTGAAATATAACTGTTTTCTCTCTTTTAATTTTTTTTATTGCATTATCCTATTAAAAGAGACCGCGATTATTTTGTTGAATGGAAATAAATGTGTGTCAAACATTGATCATTGCTAGCTATAGTTGTATCAAGAAGAAGTAACAATAAAATGAAAATCATTTAATACTCTGTGGAAGCAGATAAACAAATTTTAAACTGTCAAATTTGACTTACTTTTAATACATTTGAAATTTTCGAGAATGAATATAGAGAGTTTTTCGAAATGTCAAAAATTATGGAAGTGCGCGATAGTGATGTGATTTTTGTTATTTTTTATTTATTGCTTTTTCAGAGAAAGATTTTTTGGTTAGGCAAACTTAGGGTCAAAAATACCCCTTGACTGCCCTTTTGGTGCAAGGGTTTATTCAATTAATCTTTATTATCTCAGAACTGTGGCAAAATACCTAACAACTAAAAAAAAAACTAGAATTATGCCACAAATAAATAACTTCAGAGAACATATCAACTATTACTGATTGCAGATGTTTACAAAAGTATCATATTTATTGTCTAAATACAAGCTTATCTTGGTCGTGTGCTTTTTCCATTTAGCAAGATCAGTATGCGGTTTTAATATGCTCAATGAAATTTTTGTTGTAAAATGTCGATATATTCAATTTATGATGCAATGCACTGGTGCATTTTAAAGTTTTATTATTGTTTTTTAAACCGTTTTTCGAAATCTTTCTCCTTAATTGGAAATAATATGTTACATGACTGTGTTTAAATGATACATTCTGTCTGCTGTCCGACATCACGGTCGATTGTAATCTCGCTGGCAGTCCAAATTTAATTTCTAAATTTTAATGCGGGGGGATATTAAAATTTAATAAGATAAACCCTCCGAAATTATCGTGTGGCGTTTCACTGCAAGAAACAGATTATCTTGTCAGAGTCCCAAAACAAACAAGCTTCCCTCTAGGACGCGATTACAAAGAGAAGTTGATTCTGTCGCATATGGATACATACGTGCCAGAAATAAAAATATAACATGTACGCTGGAAGAATTATAACGCTATAATTTCGTTACCTCCATATTTTTCTATTCACTGTCACCATTCTCTGTAGACCCCAGATGATGAGAAGTTTATTTGATGTGAAATTTTTTTAAAAATTTATTAATTTATGCATGTACACTTGACACGACAATAACACTAGACCTTTCTTTAGCAATTAAAAGCCTAATGGCTTTTACAGTTTTATCAGAAAAAATGCTTGATTTCTTTTTTAAATATGCGTTCTCTTATTACAGAAGGAGATTATTATTGTGACTTTAAGAGTAGATACGCAATAATTAAGTACGATGACAAATGATAAACATGTCTTGACACAGCAAATTTTCAGTAAATTTCAGTTACTACGGTTGCCACCTTCTCATGTTCTCATCAATAGGTACAATTTACATTTAATTGGCGGTTTTATACAATACACATCCAGGGTAAGTTAGTTGAAAAATTTAAAAAAATCAAAACATCCAACGAACAAATATATAAAATTTTACTAACCCATTTGATTTGCCCGATGAGGAATATAAGAAAAATGTTTAGATTTAGTAAAGTAGCAGTAGTACGGCAATTTATTGAGAAACACAACTGCTTTCTGCGAGAATTTTTGTTGTACAGTTACTTTTACGATGTTTTTGTTATTATTTTTCGAGAACGTTTTTGTAGCTGTTATGAAATATCAATTTTTTAGTTGGGGAACCATTTTAATCCACCACCATCCACCCATTATAGGGTTGGTGGCAGTGACTAATTTATTTAGTAAAATATCTTTGAGCGACGATGCAAATGTGTGTTTATAGTAAAAGAAAAAATATTTTGTTTGTGATTTTCTTGTTGCAGAATGTCGTGACAGGTGCGATACGCATCTTTCGTTCCCGTTATCTTGTTAATCCACTTTCCACACAAAAAATATCGCACTCGCCTACAAATCATTTCCACAAAACCCCTTCGGGTTAATTTTTGTAAATGGATTAAATTAATAATTACCCTAATTTAAAAGGAACATTATGCAAAGTTAATATTTATTAATGTCTTGTGTGTCATTAAGCAGAATTATAAAAGGAATGCCTAATTTATGCCTTTTTGACATGCAGGTCAGTCTTTTAGGCTACAAAAGTGCGATTATTATTATTTATCGCCTTATTACAAACGTGTTAAGTTGCCACCGAACCGTTATTCATTTGCATTTGGGTTAGTTCAAGGCTGGCCCGATTCGCCTCCTTTATGCGTAATTTTTCGACAACAGTTCGCGGTTTCCTTTCAGATTTTTGTCTGAAATTATTTATGGCGCTATTGTATGGCACAGGAATTAGGAAAATAATAAAAGTAAGTCGATATATCAAATATAAAGATACAGGGTAGGTCTAAACAGTTGCTATTAATTTAGAGGCAGGCAAATAATGAAATTAAGATGAATATTTTAATTTTTTAAAAAAAGTAATTTGTTAACTTTGAACGTCAATTTTTTCTGGTTTTCACTTGTAGAAATCGTTAATTAGGTAGATCTTTTTTATGAATATTTTCAAAACATACATTTTTTAGAATTACTTTTTCTACATTGATCTTACCCAAAATAGGACACAAATCACAGAAAATATACCCTTTCCGATAATTTCTTACCTTTTGCCCCTAAATTTTACTTTTTATACAGGGTGTCTCGAAAATAGTTGAGGGAAATGGAACAGAGGATTCTTCAACCGATTTTTTTTTGGGAGGTGTTTTGTATAAAAATATGTATTCTAGCTTCCCTTAAGATGTTGCAGCCCTTTAAAAATTAATGTTACAAGCCTCCAAATATTTCGAAAAAAAATTAATATACTTTATATATGAGTATGACTATGAGTTGTATGATGTGTTTATTGAGAGTAAATCACCTCTATAATTATACCAAACTTTTTTCTATTGATCTAATTTAAAAAGAATGATAACATCTTGCGCAGAATTTAGTTTAAAACGCTTTTTTACTCTTGTTAAATTTAAAAAATGTTGTTTTAATGAATGCTTTTTTTCTTGAAACCCTTATGTTTTTTAAAATATAACAGGGGTATAAAAATGTTTTAAATTAAGTTCTGCGCGAGATATTGTCATTCATGCGGAACACCCAATACATATGTATAATGTTTGAGAAAAAAAAAACAAATAATAATTATTTATTCGGTCGGAATGATTCGGTCTCCCTTTGCTAAAGTCTCAAAGTAGTCTTATGAATCCAGGAAGGAGGAAAAAAGCTGTTAATCTTAGAAGTCGCTATTAAGAAAGTTATTGTCGAGACCGTCACAAATGATAATCTCCGATAATTTAGGATACCCAACAGGCATGACATAACGGATCGTCCCCGCGTCTGTTAAATTCGATAAAGTACCGAGGTAAAAAAGCAATAAAATGCACCAACGTGACCACGCCACGTTACAAAACGCAACTGGCGTCCATAAAGAAGCACTTAAGACGCCTTAAAATAACGCTCAGTCCGCGATAAATCATATTTAAGTCAGCTGTTTGGTCGAGCTTTCAGCGTTTAAGTGAAGCGAGGCGAAGACACGTCGATTTCGGGCCCAGATAGAGTCCCTTCATTAACTCTTCCGGGCCCGAAATATATTAGCGATATTCCTCAGTTATTTTCATTCGGCGGTCCCGAGATCCCTAAGAAAATACACCTCGTTTTGTGGTTAAAGGATAACGATTTGGATGTTACAAGCCAACAGAAATAATACTCTCGACGACACAAAGCCCGGGCGACTAGATAAATTGTTGGTGTTTATTTAATAAACTCTTCCAGGCTCAGATGAAGCCGTTTCGGTATTTATTTTCGGGCTTTGTGGGTTGATGAACAATCTGCTGATACCTAAAGGAAAGGAACATGATCCCAGACATACACTATGCTTTCATCAAAAATGTTCAGCTGATATTGAAGAAAAATTACTTATCTGATTCTTTTCAAAATTTATTTAAAAACAGATATCTCTTAATCAGCACAAAATGTTTTATATAGAAGCTGTAAGAACATTTTTAAAGCAAAGTTTATAAGGAATTACCCTTTATCATTTTTCCTCCACAATATTCTTACAACTTTCAGAAGTGTTCTATAAGTGTAAAATGGTATCAGATTGTAAAATAAAAGTGTATCGTTGCCATATAATAATATACTTATAACTCTATTATACATCACTTCAATAAATAATTGTTATATTGAAGACTATCACTGTAAAAAATAATTGCACATTTTAACACGAAAGAACACATAATAACACATTTTGTTGTTATTTGTATCATTTAAGGTTGTTGGATGTTAATATAGAAGCTCACCTACCATTTTAGTTTGTTAATTATGATCCTGTTTGCTTTGGAAATAATTTTTAATAAATATAATTTTTGTAATACCTCTACTTTGATGTTTTATATATATTTTCTCAGTCATCGAAAATGCATCTAATATACCCTGGAATGTTCTAGAAAACGTCAAAGGTAACGTATTACAAAAATTATAATTTCAAAAGTAAACAAGTATATAATTAACAAACTGAAAAGCAACTTTTTGTACAGTGTTAGTATTGAAAGCAGCCAAAAGATACTACTACAAAACTATGAAAAAAAAGAAAATCTGCAATAATGTTTTCTATTTTCCCCAATCACGCGAAACTAAATCTACCAAAACAGAATTGGCCATGGAAATAATAAAAAGTAGATATTTTTTATAATTAATCATTAATTACATCACAGACATGTTGACAATATACAAGATGGACGAACATGCAATACAGCCGAAATGCTTAGTAGTTATATGACAATTTTTCTGTTTATAGAGCATTTTTTAATTTGATGAGTATTTTATGTCAGGTTAGGTATTAATTAATTATCAGGTTACTATCAAGAGAATGTAATTGCAGTGATTACACTGAAATAGAACTATTAAAAAATATTCTAATATTGTATTCACTCCATATCATAGCAAAAAACTGCAATAATTATCCCATCTAGTATTAATTGAACAATCAACCGCAATAAAAACGGCAATGCTTTTATCTTTTTTAATTTGAATTGCAATAGCCACAGCCTAAAAGTAGCATTTCTAGATGTAATGAACCTATAATGGCATTGCCTCGTGTAATTACATTTTAAATTTCTTTATTAGCGGTACAATGCACTCCCACAAGCCATAAAAATAATTTAAGGAAATTTTAGTTCTCAAGGAACAAAAGCAAGCGGATAAAAACTACATTGTAGCGAAGAAGTTTCCGTCTCTAAATGCTCTCAACGGAAAATCTATGACAATTTTACTTTTTCATTAGATTTTATTACGAAGGCATAAACTGCTTGTACCAAGATATATGTTTGCTCCGAGTACAACTAGTATATAATTCCAGCTTTTGCACGTTACAAATGAACACGGTGCAAGGGTGAAAAATAATAAATGGGCCTCATTTACTTTTCATTAGACTTTTAAAGCAGTACGTTCCCCAGCACTTTTATTAGTTGTATGTGGCCTAAACACACTATTACGTGCCATTAAAAGAATGATTGTATCATCGACGCATACATTATTTCGCGGTCCTGCTACATGCACAAGGACATCGAGGAAAAGCTACAACATGCTCATTTTCAATTAAAAAGTTAAAAACAGTTTTTTTTCTATCTGTACAATATACAGGATGTCCCAAAGGTCGTGTCAAAAATGAATGATGAAAAAAATCAGCATAAAGTTACAAATATGTGTGCCAATTTTCAAATTTGTTTATTTACAATTAAGGTCATTAATTAAAATATTTATTATTTTTTATGAAGTATGAAAAATATACGTTTCTAGCTTGTCGACAGGGCACACATACAAAATTCATTTTCTTGGAAACCGTAACATCTAGCGAAGTAAACTTGTTTCAAAAAAAACTTTTTTATACTTTTGATTATATTTGCCTCGATATTATTTTCAATAATTAACGTAGCTCACTGCATTGTGAATTTTTTTAATGCATAAATTTGCGGGTGTCGAATTTAAAATCAATTTTCTGAAAAAGACTTTAACTTATCAAAAATTAGTGTGTACCATTAGAAGTTCTATAGTTTTTTTTATATAAGTGAACAAAATATGAACATATATGAAATCGTTGATTTACAAACGCGATATATGTTATAAAAATCATAATTTTAAAAAGTAATTCTCTACTAAAAAAAAATTGTAGAAGTCCATTTCAGATCCCTAAATTTCCTCTCTACAAGATGGTAAAGGTTTAATTCAGTTAAAAAAAACAGCATAATTGAGAGCCGATTTTACTCCGCTAGGCAGTAAAAACGTATTTAAATACTGCATTTCCCGATTGATGGATCGAGGTAGTCCTTTTCCATGGCCGCTTCGGTCTCCCGATCTTAACCTCCTCGATTTTTTCTTTGGCACCATCTTAAACCTCTAGTTTATCGAACTCCTGTCATCATACTTAACAGTTCTATGTTCTTTTTAATAATTTCTACAGAAACAATTTACTTTTAAAAATGTTCAGTATTTTTACGCTACAATGAATTTTAATTGTTATTAATAAAATGTGATTTTTCTGAAAAACGATACAAGATTATATTGCAACGTGGTATATAATTTTTTTTAGCAAAATAAAGGAGTAATAAAATTGTGAAAGAAAAATGCCAAATTTGGTAACGCTATCAAAGATGTATGACTTTAAAGGTATAATTTCGTTTGCTCCTTTGTGTCCTTTTAGCATATTGAATCAGTTTAAACTTGGAAAAGAGCATTGCTATGAGTTACTTCAATTGCCCAAATTTTGTTGTTGCCCTAATAACTCCTTAACGAAACCCAGTATCAAAATTTTTATACAAAGTACAACTATTTAGACATCCCCTCAAAAAATTCTTTAAATTTTCGTGACATTAAAATATCTTTTCTTCACTAGGGTAAAATTTTAGTTCAAAGTTCTTCAATTTGAAGAAAATATTCACATCTGACAACACTGTTGTAGTCTCCACTACATTCCACTCCTGTATTATGTTTTCCTCAAAACAAAAGTTGACAAATTTGAGCGTTTTTTTTAGTTTATACATCAAAACGAAGCAAATATGGGCGGCAATATTTCGGTGGTTCACTCCATGTATCTTTTCTATTCGTATCTAGGCGTTTCAAGTACCTTATTCCCTATCCAGCGTCGATTTGCGCTGATGAATTGCAGTGTCCGATATGACCCATTGCTTTTGGCGGGTACACGATGCGAATGTTGTAAATCGCGCCGTATACAGTTACATCTCGTTAATGTCTGGTTTGCAAGTATGGAATAAAAATAAAATTGGTTATAAATACGGCCATAAATTGTAATTATATACGTGATCTGACTGTGTGAACCAAACGTTTTATTTTACATATCCAGGAGAACTGTCATAAATAAAACCGATAGCAGTAGGTACAACGGTCGCTCGCCAGGCTGGAATTCGGGATTTTTAATGAGATTTAGCCGAGTAATGAAATATATATTGCTGCGACTGTAATCATACACTTTTACAGGCTTTGTGAGTGCACTCTAAAACATGTCTGTACAACTTCAAAAAAATATTTATATTTACATAATATTTACCATATAATATAAAAAAATAATTACACAAAATTGTAACACTTGGTATATAGGTTTTTGTATCAATCGACTCAAAACCATGTATTCTATCACCTCCTAAAATTATTAACGACTTGCAAGATACTCTGTATACTCTGGAATACGTTAGATGCAAATCATTTTTTGTTCTAGTATTTTTATTGTGAATATAAGAATTATTATCAAATAGTGATGCATTATAAAAACAAACAAATTTCAAAAATATGGAAACCGTAGAGAGTAAGAATATAGATTTTTTTTAAATATATTGTAACAATTTGAAATATACACAGAAAATCAAATGAAAATAACACCTGACCAAACCTAAAGTTAAATAAAAATTAATAATTATTAGTATCAATTTATAAAATATATAAAGAATTGTTAATATAGATATCCTTGGATATGAATTTTACATAGAATAAATAATATTACATAACATAAAATACTAATTTTAATAATTTTATTATCAAATTTAAAAATCAATTTCAAAAATTTGCATGACGACGACTATTATTATCATTCAGAACATAAAAAAAAGAAATTAAACTCAGAGCACCATATAGAAAATAAAAGGAGAAAGTCTACAGAAAAATCTGATATACATATGGTATGCAAACGAGTAACATAATGAAAGATATTCCAATTACAAATAAATTATGTCCTAAAATTTAAATTGAAATGTCAAATTAAAATAATCAATTCTAGAAATGTCAAAAGTAAAGGCGACTTTACAAGAATCTTTTGAACATGAACAAAAACACAAAATAAAGACTATTTTCCTAAATAAAATAATTAAAAATTGTATAATTAAGATAAAAGGACATTTTAAATTTGTATTAGTTATAAGTTGTGTTGTGAATTGTGCATAGAAAAAGACATACAAAGACTGCAAGAAAATCATGTGAATGGACTTTTATAACATGGCAATCTGCAGCAAGGAAAAAAACAATGAATTTGTTGTTAGTTACGGCTTGGGTTTAGAGAAGAGCAGCAGCATTGCAAGAGAGCTCCCGAAATTATAAAAAATTGATTAAAAATAACAAGAAAAATCAAAAAAATATCGTCCTACCAGTTAAAATTTACCATTTGTACATCATCCAGTATAGTTTTTATTGCCACAACTGAAGATATCATCCGTATCCAGGGAAATTGTGCAGTTCCATAGAATCCCACAGGATAGTTTCCAGTTTCCAGGCAGTTTGCAGTTTCCAGGAAGGAAAATAAAACATTCCAAACTTCAGGTACCTTAAAAAAAATAAAGTGCACTATAAAAATATCTATAGCTATAGTAAATTAAAATCGATTTTAATAATATCAATCTTTGCAAAGTATAAAAATAAACTACAGGACTTACCTGTATAAAACCAAGTCGAACTCAACAAATATAACATCCACATTCAATCATTTCACTGGAGCAAATAATATCTGTCATCCAAAGAGAAGCCATTTTACTTTAGAATATAATTATGTTTCTGTAGGAATGCAACCAACATTACAAAAATAAAGGATATTTGAGTATAATTTATAAACTTCAATTAAATTCAATATCCAAGTTTTAATCTACATTGGTGTGGCAAAATTCATTATCAGAAAGGTAATATTAAAAAGAAAATATTCTTTATTGTTTTACAATTGATTATAGCACAAAATTATTGGTAATCTTTCAAAAGTGTTACTAGTTATTACAATATAAAATAAAACCCTGTATATTTTGAACCGACTCCTGATTTAAGTTTCTTTTGTTTTCTTTTGATTTAAAAAACTGTGTCTAGCAAGGGATAAACAAAATTTGGTATAAATAAGGTAAGATAAAGATAAAAAAAAAAAAGTATTATATAAAAGGTTTGTATTGAACGAAATATAGTTGAAACACAACATACACTCACAAAACATAATACATAAAAGGATCATTGGCGCCCAACAAAAATTTAATATTTAACTTTAACATCAAATACACAATAAAATATTAAAAATTAAAATAAACAATAAATAATAAAATTCAAATAAAAAATAAAAAAACATACACAGATATAATAATAATATAACAATATTTACAGATGAATGTGTGCTAGAGACATTTGCAATACAGCATTGTAATATTCTCTTCTGAGCTACAACACACATTGTGAAAAAGTCCCAGAAAACAATACCGTATCTCAACCTACTCTCAATTTGAGTATAGTGTAATTTGAGAATTGAATTACATTTATGAATGTCTTCTGAGCCAGTTTTTATTAAGGATTACAAGTTAGTCTATGTCTTCTAAAGTAAGATTATGAAATTAAACAGATTGTGGGCACCTGTACATGGCACACGTGGCTCTATCGACGTTTTGCGAGCCACCGATAGGGCTGTCTTTGGGTCACGTTCTCCATCAGTCTTTACTCCTGCCTCTTACCTTATCTCCTCTTATCATTATACCTATCACCTGGCTCCTTTAGCCTCCTTTATATGGATTTAACATGGCTACGTTCCATAAAAATAGGGAACATTTTATATATTTAAATCGTTTCCTATAAAGGTTTCTTCTAGATGCAAAAATCATGATAGGGTTTAAAAAATGGGTCTCTGATATAAGTCTTTAGAGAACGTGTTTGAAATTTAAATACAGAATAGATGTTACTGATACACCGTAAAAAATTTTGTGTAGAATTTCATTCAAAATCAACACAAATGGTTGTCAAAACAAGTTTACGTCCGATTGTGTTGAAATAATAATACAATTCATTGAGTAATGCTATTTGTTAGCTAAATAAATCTTTCAAGGGTGACACTGAACAATTTTTGAGTTAGCTTTCTAAACTATGTGTTTTCCAAACACAGAATTGAGTTACATTATCAATCAATTACGTTAGTTTTTCACAATATGTATACAATTTAAATCAGTAATGAGTTACTTTATATAATTTTAGTGTTGTAACAAACTCAAAATAGTGATGATTTTTAATTATACTGTAGTATAATCAAAGTAGCTGAGGATGAAATGAAATGGTAATCATGTAATGACACACACAAGAAATAAATAAGAAGCAAATCGACTATTTTTTTTGCGTCGGATGAAGACGGCCATTGTTACTTACCTATTTCTATCACAACTTCATGACACAGATTCTCACTTTCCAGTTTACACCATACTTTTTTTATGCAAATTGTAATTTGAAAATGACTATGACTTATGACTATCGTCCACAGAGAGCAGACTTGTATCCCCCTTCCACTTACTAAACAATGTGTAATATCTACAATGGTTGGTGATATTTTTGCATAATATGTTTTTACTCACACTTATTTTGGTTTCTCTAACTAAATATTTTGTAGATAAGCTCATTTCTTTGTTAAAATGTTAAAATTCAGTACCAAATTTATTCACTCATAAATGAATTTGAGCTTACTCAATGTTATTTGTTACTGTATTGGGTTTAAAAATTGGATTTTTGATATAACTTCTCAGAGGACGTGATTGAAATTTAAATACAGATGTTATTGATAAAAACTTTTAATTTTCCATTAAAAAAATGGTTACTGCTTTTTAGGAGATATTTAGATTTTCTCCTTCGAAATGGTTAAAATCCCAGGAGAAACGAACGTTTATTTCGGTTATCTTACAGTAAATTGCTTGAACTTTTCTAGATTGCGATTAATATTTCTCGCAGGCAACTTTTTAGAGAAAGGCCGGGCATGCCAATAAAGGGATTTATTATTTCGCAGACAGACGATAACTCATCTGCTGCAATTTAAAAACTTTGCCTTCGACAGTTAAGCTTTCCTCCAGCTGATAAAACAAGTTAAACGGCATCTTCAAAGATGCTCCTCCGCAATCATTAAAGACGAACTTTATTTCGCATGGAACATCTAAGGCCCTCTAAATATAGCTTTATTCACTTTATTGGTTGACGTTGTTTACATACAAACATGCCAGCGTACAAATAAAAATACGGGCTACAGTAAAATCATTTTAATGTAGACGTCATGTTCGCGGATTTCAGAAAGAGCATGCATTTCCGAGACAAGTTTAAAAGCAAAGTAGACATCCTGTCAAGCAAGGCGAGCGGGCTTAATTGCTCAGATCCGCGCGCCAGTTTTATTGGATTTTCGAAATGAAGTGGTTTACTTACACTAGTACTAATAAAAGGAACTTAAACTTGAATCATTAATACTCCCCGTGCTCACATATAGCTTCTATAGCTTCTTCAATAACAGATGGTTACGGGAGAATGCTTTTAAATTGTTCACATTTATGAGTATATCATCCTTCAGCAATTTCACCAACCAAGGTATTTTTGTGGCTTTTAACAGATATATAGTAGGATTGAGGGTAGAGATTCACACTTACTTGGGGTTGACTATGTGCATAAGTTTTATTAAGTAAATCAACAATTATTTTTATATTGGTTTCATCCATTTAAATAGTTATTTATAATATATCAACAGTAGCAGCCATTGTCTGTTAATATCATTTATAAATAATGGCTTCGAGGAAAAAACGTATGCAAGTTCTCAATTCGTAGACTTAAGCAAAACTTTTGATTGTGTTTCATATGAGATCTCATTAAATAAATTACACTACTACGGATTCTCAGCTCCAAGTCTGTGATTAATCATATTGAAGATAGGGGCTCGGTTATGGTGATTGACATTCCGGAAAGTAAAACAGATATCCGTAAGAAATTTACAATTGTGGAAGAAAACTAGTTCTCTGCATTGGGTCTAGTGAGGAAGTATATACAAAATGCATGGGAAAAATGCCAAGCAAAATTGCTAGTTCTTTGAGTTCGCCAGATCCAGAAGCTTCCACGGGACATTGTCTGCAGAGGACTTCCGCCACTGCCTTGGTCAATGCAGGAGCAAATATGACGACATTGAATAGACGTGGTGGATGGCAGAGTTCAACGGTAGCAGAAGAGTATATGACCGATAACATAAAATTAAAAAATTAAACTGCAAGCATGTTGGATGGCATGTCACATGAAAAAAGTGGAACATTAACTTTATGTATGATTACAGTCGTAGGCAGTGACAACAGTTCAACGACAAATTCTTGCAAATTCGGAAAATAAATCAGCGGAAAATTCGACAATCGTCGGCTAATTTCTGTAAATACATTAGGAGTTAAGAATTAATAACTATTTAGTATAACTCCCAAAGGAGTTATGAACATGTTTATAGTTACGGTAACTAAGAGTTTACTTGTTTATAAGGTACGAGTATTAGTATAAATTAAAACGTTAAAATTGTTTTTTGTTATTCAATCGACAGAATAGTCACCTTTTTCCATGCACGCTCGGCTAATGTAATACGAATTAAGCTCGTCCTCATCAAGTGGCTCGTAAACCATCAGAGGCATTCGCTTTCCGGATCTGGCGGATCGCTGCGTGCTCACCCGCTAAGGCATATAATTATTCGGCAGACTCTTGGAGAAGCGGCCCGGCTAAATCACGAGTTAAATGGCCCAACAAAGAAGTAATATTGTCGTGCCGGCATTGTTCCACGTCTCATATAGCGTTCGGAGCGATTCCTCTGGAACTTTTGCACCTTCCGAGGTAATCCTTAAGGCCCTCGTAATCGCACCGTGTGTCACTTCGTACAGAAACTCATGATCTACGCCCCCACTTTATTAGATTATAAATACAAAAGTGGAAAGTTCGCTTATGAGAGAAGTCACGTAAAATATACTTGGCAACTTCTTTGGCAACACTTCGGGCGATTTATAACTTGCTCCATTACGGAGTAATAATATATGACACCATATATTAGCTGCAACAACTGATTTCCAGAAGTTTTCGAGCTCGCAACAAACAGCACAAACTTTGCCGGAGGGCTGCTTCATTTTACGCCACTTTCGAAAGTGAGGTGAAATTTCAAAACGTATTTAATCAACAGCCAAGAGTAATGCTTATATAAAAGATGTAACTGCAGTTAGTTTTAACATAATAAACAAAATGCTTGTGATATTTTGTTATTATAACGTCAAATACATTCGTTAAAGTTACCAGTGAACATTTTCCACTTCATCTTATCCAACGAGATGTCGCAGCTGTTCCTCGATAGCACACAACGATTTCAGTCAAGGAATATTTTGAAATGTAACGGATATAGGCAGGTAGACATCAAAGAAGTGTACTGCACTGGAAAGATTTAATTAAACAGATTTCTCTGTAGGAGCTGTCTTCCCCCACATTTTGAAGTTATGCTTGAAATATGACCTGAAAACCACAGACCGCGGACTCATATAAAATATTCCATAAAGTTTCACTAAAATCAACAAAACCCTTTTTCTACTTTTGACCTATAAAGTAACATTTTTTATCTACTCCTATTAATTTATATATTAATTATTCAACTGCTTTTGAGCAATTAATAGTATCAATAAACAAATAGCGTGAGTTTTTATAGTGAGTTATTATAAACCACGCTAGGCTTCTACAATGATAATTCGGTATGTAAATAGTGTACGCAGTAAATTCTTGGAAATTTCGTCTGCGGCTCGTGCTGCAAACTTCATCTGTGTTATGACCTGCATTACCGCTCGTTAAATAATATACTATTATCCTAGTGAATGGTAATAGTAACGATCAGCGTCACAGGATAGATCAGCGTCTATTAAATGTCAAGCCAAATGACAAGAAAATTTAAACTGACACTGATCTACTAAATAGCTATTCTATTTTTGAAATTAACAAATTATCTTAACCTCACTCATTGCAGAACATTTAGTGAAAAAGTAATTCTTTTCAAAACCAAGCAATAAAAGCCAATTTATAAACTAGTATTCCTGATAAAACGTAAAAGCAGACATTTTTTTCTTTTCTCAGCCGTCGTAATATTTATTTGATGTCCAATCCCAGTGACTGAAACGAAAATTGGTAAAGGGAAAAAAATTGGAGCATCCCCAGCGGATTTGCAGTGGGCCGCAAACTAAGCAAATGTCGAAAGAGACGAGCGAAACAAAATGGCGTAAAACAATTGAGGACTTCAAAGTGTATGGTTGTGCTTTCTTCTGTAAGGAGCCCTTTCATGTTAACTTGATTTATAACGCCAGCGGAAGATAAGGAGCTCTAGATAAAAATCGAATCATGCGGATAGCCAGAGAAATATTTACGGATAGTTACCTCTAATAGACATTACGTTCTCGATAATTTTAATGAAAAAAAATTAAAAGTTAATGATGTTAGACCATTATGTACTCTAAGATGCTGGAAATCCTAAGACAATATGTGGAAAATTAAGAAAAAGCCAGAAGTTCATGGACTATTTTTTCGTGAATAAAAAAAAATACAATACAGAGTGATCTGACAAAAATATTTTTAATATGAAAAGTATAGCGGCAGTTCTAAGATATATTACGTGGCAAAGACCATAATCAGTTTACAAAAAAAAATGTTTACAACAAGCTTCACAATACCTGTAACACAAATGTGAGCAGAAATGTTTAAATTATTAAAGTACGGCTATGCAAACTCCAAAAAATTTAACGGATAAACCGGCAAATTTAATAATTTTTTACTTCATCATACTTTCATAGAAGTAAACATGCAAAAAATTAACAAAATAGAAACATATTTAATGGGTGTTTACTTTTCTTTGTCACGTAGTATAAGAAACTTGGTATAAGATCGAAAGCACACAATTAAAAAAAATAATAATAATAAGTCTTCTGTTCTACACTTTTTAGCATGTACAATGGCGTTAAACGCACTTGAAAAGTAATTTTAAGTGAATAAACCGCTGAAAGAGAGAATTGCTGGCTGTTGCGTTTATCCCATCGTATCTGTGCGGTGCAGAGATCCGAGTTTTGTACAAAATTTAGTAATTCCACACACATTTTCGTGTTAAATTGTTAGTCGGCGACGGAATAATCAAATTACTGTTATTCAAACAGACAAAAGCTATATCTCTCGGCGAGACAGATCCGCATTTTCTGCAGACATGAGCATAGTTCTAAAACGCATTGTCTGTGGCGGGATCGCATTAGCAATTAGCGGATGTGCTACTTTATGATCCCATTTGTCGTGTTTTATATGAACCCCGCGTACATGTGTTGCGGCCGTTAACGCTTTGCTACGTCGAATACCTGGAACGATTCATGGCATGGCGGGTCATTATTGTTAGTCGCAGACCTGCAGAGTTCAATTTAATTTTCTTTTAAAGTGCAGTCAAAGGAATCCTCCCAGGTATATGTTCCCTGAAGTTCAGAAACTAATCTCTTAAGATTTTTCAAAGAGATATGAATTTGCAGTCTTCTTAGACGTTTTTCAAAGCTGTTTGGATGCATCTTAATATACAAGGTGTCCGGGAAAATGTGTGAAATCTGTAGGCTGCAGATAGAACATGAAAAAATAAGATGACAAGTTCCTATCATTTTTTTTCCTACAAGCCCTTCCTACGTCTCTAGAGGACGCCGCTGGAAATTGGTTTTTCTTGAATAACTTTTAAAGTACTCAATACAATTTAATCAAAATTTAAGGTGGTGGATGCTAGTAGGGACCTCTTAAAATAATGTCCTTGAAACATATTTAGCTTTTTTAGTTTACCAGAGGCGGACTAAGCTTTAAAACTTGATATCCAAATTTTTAACACCCTGTATGATAAAGACTTAAAATAATAAATCTGGGTAGCTTCAGCTTTAGACTAAAACAGGTACTCTTGTTTCTTGTCGATAAAATGAACCATTTATGAGAATAATAAACGAATTCATGTTTTATTTTTAATAAAAAGGGCCATGATTTCTATTTTTCTTTTCTCGTCAACAAAGTGCGATATGAAAGTCATTCAAACAGGAAAGTTTCATTTTAAGATGTTTAATCCGAAAAAATATAAAATTCAAAAAACGCAATGGTTCCCCAGGAACCTTTAACATACAGGGTGTTAATAATTTAGGCATTAAGTTGTAAAGCCTGCCCCTGGTAAACTAAAAAAGCTAAATATGTTTCAAGAACACTATTTTAAAAGGTCCTTACTAGTGTCTGTCACATTAAATTTTTATTAAATTATATAAAGTACTTTAAAAGTTATTCAAGAAAAACTGATTCCTTCATTGACACATATCTCCGTAGGGAGGGCCTGTAGAAAAAAAAATTATAGGAACTTTTCATCTCATTTTTTCATGTTCTATCTGCATCCCAGACTCACATTTTCCCGGGAACCCTGTATATCGTGCTCAAATATTTAAAAGTTTTACTTTAATCATATAAAAGTGTAAGAATTTGCAAATATTTTAATTGATATGAAATTTATATAAGTATGACTTGTAAAAACTTGTTGCAGTCTTGAATTCTTCAGATCAAATAAGCGTTTATAGTGGAAGAGAGATTACCGACATCGTGTAATATCCATTCCTGAACTCACACAGAAATACAATCCCCAAACTGATGAAGGATATTAAAGCAAACTTTGATTTAAACTTCCTCTGCCAAGTAAACTTTCTATACGGGTACTTCCTTTTGTATCAGGACGAGAAATACATCAGTTATTCCATTGTTACACTAAGTATTATAATTGTTTTATTAACTGCCTTTTCACAATGTCTAACGATGTTGTAAATTATACGGTATTATAATTTAAACGGTAATTGAATTGGATTCACTTTCAGTTGAGCTCCAAAGCAATTAAAATCAAATTAAATTTAAAAAATAACTTATTCCTGTAACTATACACTTATTTTTTTGTCTGTAAATAATTACTAGTGGCGCCTCAAAAATGTTGCTGTTAATTTTTTTATTAGAATGTGACAAAATAGTAGATTTTTTAAATATGCTTGAAGGATAAATTGCTTCGGTACTGGACGGTATTTTCGCCCCACATAGATAAGCTTGACATTGATTAAATCACTAATTTATTCGACATGAAACTCTTTTTAGTGCCTAACTAAATAAATGATATAAGTATGTGACACGCATTTCTATATTTATTAGCTCGGTCTAATTATAAACGACATTATATCAGGTATCTGTTTAATAAATAACGTTTGTACTACACATTTTCCCACTGCTATCAACTAAATGTGTACGATTTAGATATTTGATATTCCAATTAAAATACCGTTTTTTAAGCACTGGTATAATTTAGAACTTCGTAAAGCCCCTTTTCTTTAAATTCTCCAACTTAAACATTTAAATGGATAGCAAATTGGTGTGCTAATGCAACCTCACACTTGCAGCCCTAATACTGCCGTCACCCCGCCTTAAAATGGCGAGTAAACAGTCACCCAACCCCGTACAAGGAGCAGCTATTACGATGTTAGCAGTCAGCTTATTTCATATCCCATTTACCTCCTTAAAATCCGTGAAATAAAAAGCGCACTCTACTTTGGGGATCCAGATTTATCTGTCTGTAGGTTTCTGTCCCCTATCCCCATGCCAGCCACCCGTTAAATATCATTACGAACTGAAAAAGTACACCACGTAAAAGTCTAGTTTATCCCATTTCTTTAAGTGAAGACATAAAATGAGAAGTGGCGAAGATTTTGGCACTCTTCCTCGTCTATTTAGACGGAGAAGAAGTGAATTTATAACCTTGCATGTCTCGATGAATTATTAATCTTTTATTTTTGTATTAAAGTTTGTATCTATATTTGAAATATTTTCACTTACAATATCATAAGAGCTTAAAAAAATTCCAGGAATCATATCACACTCTAAATCAAACCTGACATTTTAAGTTAATTTGACTCGGCCAAGGAATTGTTTTTGTTGACACATGTTGATTTGTCATTTTTATTTAAACGGTTCTGGCACAGTAGGTGTCAGTTACTAGTTCGAAGCGTATGTACGTTGAATTTAATAAGTGTATAGTAAAATGTTGCGATTTGATAAAGAAAATCAACAAGTTATTAGAGAATAAAATCAAAACATAATACCAGATAACACTAGAAAATTAAAAGCAAGTATATGGAAATAATTTGTTGAATTTTGCAGGTATATCCACCATATTTCGTTAAATAAAAAAAATACCAACTTTAGTTACATCAAATGCTAAAACTCTGATGGGTAGAAGTTCAATCTATCGTTCTTTGACAATTTTAGGTCACTAAAGGCAGTAGAAATATATTTTTTACAAGTAACACCACGCAATTTCGAAGAAATTGATATGTAGGTATATCCACCATATTTCGTACATACAGGGTTTTAAAAAAAGAGTGTAAAATATTTAAGGAGGTAATAGTGTGGACCAAAATAAGCAGAAAAGTCTCAATAAACATGGGTCCGCAAAGTAACGGTTGCGGAGATATTAAATGTTTTATGTTGTTTAGCCAGTGCACAAGTTTTCTTTCGCTATGGCTGGTTACTCTAATGCAACAGACATGCATTTTATGTATGGTTGTGCTAATGGGCACGCCACCGATGCGCGACGTCTTTATGTTGACGCTTATCCAAATCGCCAGATTCCTTCACATAGGTGGGTAGAAAGGGCCGGACCTGTTTTATGGCCTCCAAGATCGCCTGATCTGAACCCTATAGATTTCTTTGTTTGGGGATATTTGAAGACATAAGTGTATGGTATTTCTGTGAATAGCCTGAAAGGGCTGCAGCTACGGATTACTCAAAAGTGTCAAGAAATCAAAACCAAGGAGGGTGTTTTCGAAAGAGTTCGAATATCGTTGAGACGAAGATGGCACTTTGAACATCTTCTGTAACTTTGTTTTTTGTTTGTTAAAAGCTTTCTTTATCGGTTTATTCCTAATAAAATAAAATGTTTGAAAAACGAATAGTGGTCCATATCTCCGCAACCGTTACTTTACGGACCCATGTTTATTAAGGCTTTTTTGCTTATTTTGGTCCATACTATTACCTCCTGAAATATTTTACACTCTTTTTTTAACACCTTGTAGATAAGATGCCAATATATAGATCATATATGGTTACTTTCTCAACTGTCAAAAAATTTCCACACAATTATCGCCCCGACATGAAAAAATTTCCGGAAATTTTTCTAGTTGCCATGGTAACCAGTCAAGATAAAGGCATCTTATTGCTTTTAAAGTAGAGGTGTGAAATTTTCAATATAAATACGGAGAGAGAATTAAATAATAAGAAAATTTAGCATAAAAATTTAAATCCATTGTAGGAAGGGCGAAATCAAATGCCCATGAAAGAGTCACTTAAATATTTTAAACTCGCATTCAGAAAACTCTATTATGTCTGTAACCATCGAAAACTTTCTTAGCTCGGTCCCCTCGCCCGGAAAAGAATATTAGGTGGCTGCGCGTATCCACACAAACATAAAAAGATTTCCATGTAAGAAAAAGTCGAAAGAAATGTTAAATGTTTAAATCCGAATTACAAATATAAAAGTTTGGAAGTGAAAATCGAAGTCCCGATATATAAAACACGAGAGGGAGAAATGTGAATCGGTGCTAAAGCGTTAGAAAAGGATTGTCGAGTGGGGTTATAAGTTAGTTCTCCAGGTTTCTTTTCAGGCAACTGTTTCGCAGTCCTAGGGGACATTTTTCAAATGTAACTTGAATTAGGATATGTGTGGCGCTATGACATGTTAGGGGAGCTGATGTATCTTCATTTTTTTTATTTAAATGAAGGGTCAGGGCCATTCTTTACGCTCTTTCTTTCGCGTGGCCCTCTTGTTAGAAATATATCTCATGTCAGGCCTAATAGTGTTAGCACAATCACAATCTAATATTGTCTCGATAGAATTTTAGGGATATATCCAAGGAAAATTTACGATTTTTAAATTTTAACAGAAATATGAGACGATTGAATTGAGTGGCGATTTACTAGGACTTTTCAAATTCAGGATCAAAACAAGTCTTTGCCGTGAATTCATAAATTTTATGACGGCGCAATAAAGAAGAAATCTTTTTGGTCCGCTCCTTCTGCAGAGGTAGCGAAAAATTTCCTTTATTTAGATTAAGTGCTAATACTAATATATTAGATATGTCAATTTTTTAAGAAATTTTCTATCTTAAGTTAATAACACAAATATTTAAATAAAATAAATATTGGTATAAATATTGGTTCTAATAGCCTTGGTTTTTTTTTCAGTTTTTGATGGTCAATGGTGGGAAATAAGGCCGAAATTTTTTTGTTGACGTTTCGTCGCTTTTATTGCGATATCTTCAGGACGCTACAATAATTTTGATAAAATTTAGTAAAAAAAAAACATCGATATTATTATCTATAATATTTAAAATTCCAAATATACCTACATATATTTATGAACATAACCATTAATTAAAAAATTTAACTATAAAACTTATTACGATCTACCTATATTACAATTGTGAGAAAAAATTAAAAAAAATAAAGGAAGGGGGGTTACTCACATGAAATTACTGACATTTTGAGTAGGTTTTCCTTTGTAATTTTGTGTACTGACTACAATTCATAATTGGTATATTTATCGTGGAATGCAAATACCTAAATAATACATATCTTTGTATTTATAGTGTTTTATTTTGTGGTCTAAATGACATTGCCAAAATCGACCAATAGTAGCTTTAATGGCTATATAAAAACAAAGACACCTTAAAATTACTAATTGCTTAGCAATATTTTTTTAAACCTCTTACAAATCCGTTATGTTGATATTAGGGCAAATATTCACGAAAATGACAGTATATTATGGACGGGAATGAGGACTGTCAATCCCGGGATTTTTCGGAATGCTGCCAGCTAGGTTCTCGGGATTTTCGGGTTTAACCTTGTATGAAATACGAGGCAACAGAATAATGAAATAATACACAGATATTATATTTAATAAAGTAACCAGGTCTAAAAAAATGAACATTGAATACATTTTTACAAAGTAATAACTGCTTTACAGTCTAATAGATATTTTTAATAGGGCTTTATTCAGTACATGAAGGCAAGTTCTGAAAGATGTGTATGTAGCCATTGCAGCCAGGTTCAAGTACAAATAAGAAAGTTTCGTCATTTTCTATTTTAGCCAATGATACTGGAATTATATAAAAATGGTGTTTCCTACAATTTTTTATTATCGATTTCCACCAAAATTCGTTCGAATTTGAATCCAAATATATTGGAAGAATTAGTTTTTCATATATATTTTTTGAAAAACATGAATAAAAATTAAATTTCATACATACGATCATTCGTTTTAATTGTAACGTTCTTTTTATATATTTACATTGTCGGCAGCAATCAATCCCGAGATCAATCCTAGGATTATAAATTTCTAACTGTATTAGAAAGGTATTTTAAGCTAATATACAGGCTGTATCACCTAAGAGGGCCACTCCCATGTATCTCGCTTAATATGCGAGGCACATCAAACATCTTTAATTGTTTTTTGTTGCATTTTTGGAGGCCTTTATGGTCGTAAACAAATTTGAGATCCATGGCCAACTTTATGAGTAATAACAAAAAAACCTGTTAAGTGCCCAAACTTTAAGGCTGTCTAACTTTTTTATTTTATTAGAGAAAACTTATTGGTAATAAATTTTTATATATTTATTTTGCAATAAAAATTTATTACCAATAAGTTTTCTCTATCTCTTAAAATAAAAAAGTTAGACAGCCTTAAACTTTGGGCACTTATAGGTTTTTTTGTTTTTTTGTTTTGTTTTTTGCAACAAAAAACAATTAAAGATTTTTGACGTATCTCGCATATTAAGCGAGATACATGGGAGTGGCCCTCTTATGTAATGCAGCCTGTATATCAAATCTCCTACAATTCCTATCAATGATGTATGTTTCCTGATACGAAACATCTAGGTATGCTAATGAACAATTCCACAGACAAAGCTCTCTTCAATAATTATCTAAAAAAACTAATCTAGCTAAATTTACTAACCTGGTTTAATGAAAACATTCTATAGATATCTAAGTTCACTTTTGAAAATATGGAATCTCGAAAATTCAACCACAATAGATGAGAACTGACCTATTTCTGCATTTTTAGGATTGCTTTAGTCCACAGAGTAGTTAATTTCACACAATATTGTTAATACCTAAAAATATATAAATATATAAATTTCTAATCCCAAAATCCCGGGATCGAAATTTTTTCCGGGATTGACAGCCCTATCGGGAATATTTTATAACGCATCTTTTCGACTGAACATTAAATTTATCTTGGACTACTGTAGCCGGTCCCAAATAAAAAATAACCTTTAAGAAACCCTTAGCCGCCACCTGGGTAATTTCAAGGGTAGAGCGCTGACTTATAGAAAGCCCTGCCCTTTGAAAACCCCGTCTATACCGGAAGGTCAGAGCGGAGAATTAGACGTCCGACTACCGGCTGAGCCCTGTCACGGACTGTGAAGACGCCGACGTCTCCGACGCCTCCTCAGCGATGATGAAACAATAAAGGAGACGTGTTATTGTTCTGCGAGATTATTTATTATTTGGCGTTTTTCTCACAAAAATCTCTCTCGTACACACGGACGTCCTGTTGTGATATTTATTTACTGTAGTTTAATTTTGAAGCCTTTGAAGTCGGCAGACATGCGACGGACAATTTACAGTTCAGATGACAGTGATGGGTATCATCTTTTTGTTCCCGCTTGACAACGTCCAACGAATATTGCATTTTAGGTTTTTGTTGTCTATTTTAGTGAAAAAAACTAAAATGAATGACGAAATGGCCCAGTTTTCATATTGTTGCACTATTAAAGGCTACTTTCGACATTAGGTGTGTTTCGTTATTAGTTTATTTGATCAACTGCATTACACACTTAAATTACATACTTAAACATATCTTAGGAAGGCCATGCGAAACAATAATAATAAGAAACCGTCATCTTATTTATTATTGTGTATTGTCAAATTAAGTTTATTTTTTACAAAGATTATGTTTTAATAATAGCTTATGCATATTCAAATGTTAAAATATGGTTTACATTTATGACCGTGCAGATGGAACTGGTACCCTTGAGTATTTACACCAAGAGAGTCAATCCTTAATAAAGACCTAAATAGTTATCATAATTCCTGTTAGATGTCGCTACTATTTTAATCTGCAAAAAACTGCGAAGGCGTTTCGAGGGCGTGGCCGCGTGACCCTTTTTCATATACTTGCCTAAATAATAAGATTGTGGCAATATATTTATATTCAAACCACAGATCATAAAGTTTGAAACATAAGCAGTTTATTTTATTGCGTTAGAGAAGTAAGAATATGAACTGTAAATTAATTTAAAAAAAAAAACAGAAAAATAAGATTGTTAAAAGAGTTTTCAGCGATATGCCAAAATTTACATTTTCTGTTTTATTTCCTTTAAACATATTAAGATAATTCAAATGAATTCGACATACCTACTTCTATAAAGAGATATATAGAATTGCAGATTATCGTGTGGGTTTCTCTTACTGCATAAGATGCATTATTATTTTGCGAGAAATTCATTAGTAAAAATTCTAAAACACCAAGTATCTTTTTTCAATGTTTGATATGAGTATAATTTTGTGATGGTGTGAAATAAATATTATTTTGTAGTCTTTTTGAAGAGTAATTTTTATATTAAAATTAAATTTAAATTAATTTAAAAATTCCAATAATTTAACATTTGCGCATGCAAATTTAAATAAATTTACATGCGCTAATGTTTTTAGTAAAAATAATTTGTGAACTTTACAGGCCTCATCAAAAAAGAATGTTTCAAAATTTATTATTTTAAGTATTATATAAGGTGAACCATTAATGATGTGCCAGAGTAGGAATGACAGTTTTGGAGCAAAATATGAAATTATAGTTAAATATGCCTTGCTGTGGAAAAAGATACAGGTTTACATATTTTTTTTTGTTTTTTTTAATAACTAGGATCGCTCAACCGATTGTCATCAAATTTGGTAGGGAAACATATTTTAAGATATGTGGTAGATACCTATTAAAACAGATAGACCATTGCCAGATGATGGCAATTTCTATCTTATTTTTTGTTAACGAAATTCCTACCGTTTTCCAGAAAACTGATCTAAAACAACCAAATGTATTTTTCGACGTGAGGAAATCTCTTAGGAGCATTAGAAAATTGCCATATTGAAAATTTTCTGTAATTAGCTGTAATAATTAGTTTAATTAATTAAGACATGTAGAAGTAGAGAGAGTTTGCTCAAGGGCTAAGTTGTTTTTACTGCTCTGTTGTTATTTTTGTCCATAAAAGTAAATATGTAGATAATTTTAAGTTTTTTTCCAAAGTTACTCTGGACATTTAAAAAAGTAAACGACTCATTGATACCTACTAATTTTTTTGAATTAAATTTCAATCAGTTGAGAGATACTTGCGTTAATACAAAAAAAGAAAACACAAATAAAAATATTTCAACTTTGACACCTTGTATCTTTTTCCACAGAAATATTTTACGAAGATATATTGAGCTATATCTTCATATTTCCTCCCAATGATGTTACTCCTCTTCTATGTCCCCTTATTAATGGCCCACCCTGTATATTTTTATAGACACGTATTGAATGACTTCTTCACTTGAATTTACCAAAGCTGGAGGAGTATGATAAAAGTGTTATCTGGCGGTTAATATATTTTAAGCTTTAACTTTCATTGATACGCGAAAGTGAATATGAACTGGATAACTGCACTTCTGTATTTTTTTTTATTAAAAATCGTGATGAAATTACTATAATTACTTATCAGAATTCAAAATCTATCATTATAGTCGATTTTCGCCTTGCGCGGAAAAGTTTTATTCCTGGAATGTTTCATCTAGTTTTATTACATTTATTTCCCGCCTGCTTCCTCATGACTAACACATTCACTTAATAATAAAATAAACAGTAATCCTATCGAATGTCATTAAAGTTATGAATTTTAAGTACATACAAGCTTTTGAAATAACAATGACACTCTCTCAAAACAGTTTTTGAACTTCTCGAAGTTCTGAGTAGAAACTCATTAAATTTATATTGGTAACTGAAACAACTAATTACTAATGTTAAAAGTTGAAAGTAGATTTCATTACAAATACGTCAGCAGTTCAAAAGAAATAGCAAAATTGAATTTAAAGAGTGTCAATATTATTGCAAACGATTGTACATAACATAATATGTATGAACCAATCATCTTCGATGGGAGGAGCTTTCAAAATTATATATCCAAATTCATGTCATTTTAGTACCTAATATTGCGCCATCTATTAGCAAATAGTCCAAGCGTAAACGTTCTTTTTGAGTTCGTTTCCCATTAGGCGAGAGTTGGTTTCCCATTCAGGCTAACAAGGTCTCCCATTAGATTGACTAGTCTTAGTGTATATAGTCAAGGCTGGTACTGAGGCTAGGTGAATTTATATGGAGAGATTTCCAAATCGTCCAACTCCAAATTCAGAAATGTTCAGAAATGATTTTCAACGTCTTTCGGAGTCGGACTCATATCAGAAAGGTCCATTTCTTGAAGACGTTTGAGTGTTAGAACGCCTGAGTTAGAAAGATCGCTGCAAATCTTAATGTGAATCATAAATTAGTTTGGTTCGTTCTGAAGCATCAAAGGGTTCAAGCTTTACTGCCACAAGACTATCCTGCTCGCCTACAATTTTGCCACTGGTTTTAGCAAAAAATTGAACAAAATATTGACTTTACCGCTGGCATATGTTGCATATATGCATATGATGATGTTATAATGAACTTTCACGATAAACCCGTTTGGTCGCTAATGCCATAATGGAATCTCGATTCCAATAACAGTTTTCTTTGAATGTATGAGTGGGTATTATTCGAAATTTTCTTGAAGGGTCTTGCTTTTTATCAAAAAATTTAAGCGGTGCCTCCTACGGATATTTTCTTGAAAAAATACCTGAACTGCTTAACGATGTTCTCTATGCGCTAAGACAAAGAATGCAGTTTATGCACGACGGGGTTCTCCCATATTTTAGTATGACTGCTCGTGAATTTTTAAATTAAAGATTTGGTAATAACGTGATTGGACGAGACATTCATGAACCAGGTCAATCTTGGTAACTCAGATCACCGGATATGAACTCTATTGATTTTTTTGTTTGGGGGACATCGCAAGACATTAGTTTACAAGGTTCACATTGGATATGAGGAGCACTTACGTCAACAAATTATAGCTGGTTGTTTTGTGATGGAATTTTTGCACGTGTTCGAGCTGCACTTTCAAGAAGATCTGAAGCATGTATTTTAGCTGAGGGTAGACATATCCAACATTTTTAAAAATGATAGCGTGGTTTGTAATTGCTTGTTCTTTCACGATTCGGTAGCAAATTTCCAATGTCACGCCTCCGTTTGCAGTACACTTGCCCTCATTGCACACCGTTGTAAAAGTAACTGCATTTGGCACATGTTTACCGGTAAATCGCTTTGCTAAAGCATTTTCATTTCACCATAAATTAATAATATATATCAAGTGTGAGTTGCTATATTTAAGCCATTTTTGATATTTGAAAAACTAATGTAAGTACTTGTATCACAAAAACGTTAATACGATAAATAATCAGATATTTGAAATCGCCTGGCTGGAGACTACAATAGCCCAGCGTTGTAAAAGTTGAAACTAATAGACCTTCAGTAATTTTTTCTCGGAAACTATAAGGATTTTATAAAAAGTATTTTTTTAGATAAGTTTGAATCGCCCTATATAAATAACTTAACTATCGCGAAACTTTCCTGCAGTCTCACATCGCAGTTTAGCGTATTCAAATGTTTGTACGGTTCAAGAAACAATTAAACGAACGCAAATACCTCGGTTCTCGAAGTAGGCGTCCAATATCAAGGCGAAATAAATCAACAGAAGAAGAAAGGGCGCTACTTGTCGCTATCTGGGAGCGATAATATATTCCCATATAACTATAAACAGGCATGAATATTTCCAAATGTAATCTCGTCCTGCACTTCCCACTCGCCGAACCATCTAGATAGCGCTAGCGCGGGGGATGTTTTAGGTGCGAGCAATGCATCAAAGGAGGCGCCCAACGTAGGGCGGGAAGGGCGGCAGTGGTAGAAACATCAGCGGAACTTTGCATAATGTCGGCGGAGACAGCAGCGACCTGCTGCCCATAAATCACCCCAGCTGCAGTGCCGAATCTCGAAGCCGATGGTGAAGGAGCCGCGAGGGTCGCGCAGTGGCGTACGGCGAGTATTACCGAAAAAAGATAAATAGCCCTAACAACACTCAATGTTTTAAAAATGTTATGACAAAAACTCCTAAATGTTTTTAAAACTTTATAAAAACGTCCTAAAAATGTTTTTATAAAATATCTTTAGAATATCATAAAAATGTTTAAAAAAATATTAATAATAAGCTATTAAGTATTCTTCTTACCTTTAAGTTTTCAGGTTTCTTACGGTGATTTGACCATATACAGGGGTAACTATGACTAAGTACAAAAATTTTAACCACATGCTCAGGAAGGCCTAAAAGACAATAAAACAAAATTTCCAGAATTTTAGCTCGATATTTAAAAAATGGGTCAAAACCCTCTTTTCCTACGAAAAGTCGGCGCCTATGATAAGCATCGATTGAGGTGGCTTAGATCCATAGATAAAACTTAACATCTGTCAACAATATCTACTACCATGCGGTCGTTTTTTGCAGCATTTCTAAATGCAGAAACGACAAAAATTAACATTCTTATTAATAATAATACTAACACTACCGATAAACCACTCTTCCCGTAGGTGCAGTTAGATAAAATGCTTTTTATTATAACGAAATCTAACGAAAGGAATAGATAATAGAAAACTTTTAACGTACCCGCGGCAGTCTTGTCCCATAACCTAGAAAACCAAATCGACGAACTATATTGTGGAAAAGTATCTGCACCCAACACAAATTTCTTTATTTAATAATTATAAAACGTTTAAAAAAAGTACTAAAAACTGAAGAAGAACACAAAACTACAACGTAAACACATAGTAAACACAGGAGTTAAATTATGACTTACCTACTGATTCTGTAAATATGTGGCGGACAAGTCACATAGGCGGCGTTAAATAACGATATAATTTCGAAAATAATTGTTTTCGCTTTATAAATAAGTTTTGAATTTTTTTGAAGGGTGAATTCCGCTAATTCTCAATTTTCTCTATCCCCTCTTAAAATATTTGTATTTAGTCGTAGTTAACCCTGTATGTATATGTTCTGCATTTTCTTTAAATTAAAGATAATTTGTTGTCAGAAGTCAAATTACTTAAATGTCTATTTCCTCATAAAAACTTACGTTTCTGCTTTTATTTTGTATGAACGAATCAATAAAGATTGAAATTACCATCAAAACAATATGACAGCTATCATTCAATTGTTTTCAAAGTACACTTTGCTTAATCGTAAAAGAAATGATATTCATCAATATTTCGAATTGACTTGACAAACAAGAGTATCAAATTTTTAGATAAACTTCTTCTTTCAAGGAATACCATCAAAATCTGATTTAATTTTTTTTTAAATTTTTAAAGGCAAAAAGAAAAGATTATCAGGAAAAAAATAAGTTCTTAAAAACATGTATTTGATGATGGTGATAAACATCTAATGTTGAAGGTATCTGTTTTAAGGGGCTGATTCTCACTGCTGAAAAAAGCTTACTAATTTTTCTACTGAAAATGTGAGTAATGAATTGTTTCTGCTCTAAAGTGACAAGTCAAATGTTACTTGAGAATATTTTATGCATATAAAAACTGAAAAAGTACGGAGCAGCCAGTAGAAAATACCTTTGGCAGTGTCAAAAAACATTGCAATTCTTCTAAGAACACCTAATTCTTAATTATAGACTAGCCACTATTTTAGAAGGACATTACATTTTAGCAGGAAATTACAATACTGTGGACAATTTATCTGAAAAAAAAATACGAAAACTTCATCAAACTTCAAATCATGTGAAGAAATTCTAAAGAATGACCAACGGTTATATCCAGCAATATATTGATATAATGAATAATTTAATAAATAGTCGCAGTTGTAAATAATATGCACACAGTGATAATAACGGCCTCAGTAAGTCATAAAGAACCTGTGCATGTGAAATTTCTAAGAATTTCACTGACCCCCAAAGATCCTCAAACGCCGCCGCTGTGCTGCGTTCACTCCTGAAACAACTTGCAGGGCACGAAGACAGAATCGGATTTTATTTCTGCAAATTCGGCTATAAATATCGAGGAACTTTCACTGGGGCGTTTTACCAGAAATTATGGAAAATGTTTTTCACATATATTAAAAAAATAATACACACTTATTTATGGTAAGGCCCCTCATATGTATTTTTTATCACTAGGGAGCCCCGAGCCGTATTTCTTTTTATGGTTGGTTGGTTTGCGTTTTACGATGCCCTTAACATCTAGATGACGTTTTGTGATTTTTGAAAAGAACCTATCGCATTCATTTTTCTTCAATACCTTCTATTTTTATGATGAACTTGGTCAAATAGGTATTTTTTAGCACGTGGAATGAAGTGTTTACAAATTATAAGAAATAAAATGAAGCTAAAATTGGATTGAGACTATTAGGGCTTGTTTTGGTTGGTTTGTTTGAAAAACAAATATAATTAAAATCCGAAAAAACTCTCCCAGGACATTTTAATGACCTCAAATAAATGAAATAAGTCCTCAGTTAATGAAGCTTTAATTAAAGCCTTCAACAATGAAATAAAGAAAATAACTTTAAATAAGGTCTATGATTAAACTTACTTAACCAGTAGGAATTTAAGAAAAAAGGAAGTTATGTAAAAACTAATTATCCAAGTTTTTTGCTCTTTGCTTTATATGTGCCATAGAGAGGTTTTCAGCGTTATACAAAGAGAACAATAGACGGCTTTCACGAAGCCAAAGCAGAAAAAGTTCTGCGTTTTTCGCTGTTTTATAAGTGACAAGTTATGGTAAAAACTCGATTTAATAATACTGAAAAATGTCATCATTTCTTACAACTTCTTTGAGCTATTTAATTAGGACAGGATCAGAAAAAAAAGAAGAAGTGTAATACCTTTAATAAAATTATGTATGTATCTGAAGAAAGTCCGTTCGGTGTTAATAAATTTCTGTTCTATAAATTCATCGCAGACACACTAATAGGTATGTTGCAACGTCGCAAAGAACAAATGTAGGTACACGTTATCGCAATTTTGCGCACACGCACAGATGGAAAAAGATGATTTAAGGCGGGGATTAAATGCAATTTCTTAATCATAACCCGTAATTTACGGCCTGTAGGTTTAAACTGGGTTTTTTTGTTGATCTTCATGTTTACACGCGTAACATGCTACGGCCACCATAAAGCATTCTTACTGTCAGCGAGCGTTAACGAATGGATTTCTTGCGCAAGGATTTGCGTTTTTTGTCGGCTTTGAAAAAATATGGCAAGTGGAGAAAATAAGTTTGACAGTTGCGTGTAAAGACTGTAGTATCACTGAGAAACTTATAAACTACACACAACGTCAAAAGTCTTCTATCTTCTAACTGAGTACTTAGAACATTTAAAACCAGCAATATGTTTTCGAGAAAATGTATTAAATCAAAAAGAAGTAACAAAGCAAGTTCTCTCTACTTGACTAATAGTCGGTATAACCTCCACCACGTTCCAATAACATATTGACACGTCTGTGCATTCAATCAATCATTCAATAATCAAGCGGTTAACGATCTCTTGCGGAATATTGTTCCATTCCTCTTCTGCCGTCACGACTAACTCATCTGCAGTCTGAGGTGAAGGAATATGATTATGAATGGCTCTAGTAACGAAATTCCACATGTCTTCAATAGGATTCACGTCAGGAGAGTTGGCTGGCTTTAATCTATTGGTATGTCCTGCTTCGAGTGTCTCTTGAATCCTTCTTGCGCGATGTGGTCGAGCGTTGTCGTCCATAAACACAAGGTTTTGACCTAATTCATTACATAGGGGGTAGATAATGGGTGTAATAACTTGTTCGATGTAAATTTGACTGGTCTTATTCTGTGGTATGCGAATTAATGGGGTGCGGTGGTTGAACATTATTCTACCCCAAAACATTACGGTATCCCTTTCATACGGAGAAACTTCACGGGGAAAATGAAGTCGCTGTTGACGACCTGATTCTTTACATACATACTCTTTGTTGATTGTCATCAGTAACCAGCCTAATTCTGGTTTCGTCTGTAAATAAAACCCACCGCCACTGACGTAATAGTCAGTCTATGCTGGAGACGGCAGCACGATGCCTTGGAAGTAGAGTGGGGACCCGTAATGGTTTTCTAGCACGGAAATTTGTGGAGTCATTTTCGAATAGTAGGTGTCGATATAACACGGCAAAACGTACCTTAAAAGTGGGCCCTGAGAGCTGAAGCTAAAGATGTGCGGTGTCTACGGGCATATTGCACCAAATACCGATCCTCCCTTTCATTAGATACTCTAACACATCTACTACGTGGTCTGTTTTCCACTGTATCAAATTCTTCATATCCTTATACTATTCGTACAACCGATGATCTAGGAATGCTCAACATGTTTGATATCTGATAATTAAAATTTCCTGCGTCATGTAAAGCAGTCATTCTTGCTCGGGTAAACGCAGAAATTTCGCGTCCTGGCATTATAATGTACAAAAATTCAAAGGAACACTTGTCTGAAGACACTGCCAAACTGACCAGATTTGTAAAACATTGGTAAAGTAAAGATTCGTGGTCTGCAATTTTTTATTGTATTTTTCCCTAAGAACATGTACTTTTTTACCACATTAACAAAAACCACTAGATTTAATCGAATCATTTTATATATAAGGGTTCCAAGACTTTTGGCGTTATGTGTATATCAAAGTACGAAATAGTTGATACGAGGATTGACTTGCCAATAAATCTAATAAAAAAAAATAAAAAGGCTTCTATAAGCATTGGTCTTCCGGAGATAAGGCCCTCCAAAGAGGTCTTATCATTTGGATATTTTTTAAAATAACTTTCTTTCTATTTAAGATAATCGATTGAAACTTAATATTATAATCATACCATAAGGGTCGTTAACTATCATAAGTTTCATCAAAATCAGTTATAAATATGGAGGTTAATAAGGTTTTCTAACTACCCCCAACAGATTTTTTGGAATTTTTCTTTATTCGTTTGAGTTATCAAGCAAATAATATTATTGATTAATAAATTAGACTTCTTTAAAGAAAAAATGTCTCTACTTTTGTTTCGGATTCCCGTAGCTTAGTCAGAAATAATTATATTTTAAATAATGTATGGTTCATAACTAACATTTTTTTAACATTTGCACATAGCTGTCATGCTGGCAGTTGTCATTGTAATGATAGCCACTTTCGCGTCATTTAAATTCTTACGTTCCTTTATTTTCTTAGTTGTGATCTTTGTGCTTGACTTTGCATTTCATTCGATTTTTTTACAACCATGAACCGTCATGCCTTTACTAACCGTGAATATGCCAATATGCATTTTATTTATGGCTTCAGTAATGGAAATAATCTGGCGAAGAATGTATCAGCAACGTTTCCCTGATAGAAGGCAACAGTTTGCAAGATTGTTTAGAGAAATCCATGCTAGAGCGGTGGAATCAGGAGCTCTAACTCCAAGATACCACGAATGTGATCATCCAAGAAGGCGTAGGCATGATTTAGACGAAATAATTTTAAGATTTTTTTAATTTAGTCCTACTGCAAATGTAAGAAGACCATCTGCTCACTTTAGAACAAACAATACTTATGTATGGCAGTTACTTATGGAAAATGGATTATATCCTTTTCATAGAGTTCATAGTATGCTTCAAGAAGATGCCACTCGCTTTTGTTTTTGCCGCACAATTCTTGGTCGCTAACAAGGATTCAATTTTCAGTGAATGTTTGGACCAGCATTGTTGGCAATCAGCTTCTGATGCCATTCTTTCTACGGAATTTATTGGGAGGTGTTGAATATCTAAGCTTCTAAGCTGGAAGATGATCTTCCGGACCTGCTAGACGATATTCCTCTTGAACTACGAGCGAACATATTTTTTTACAAGTTAGAGCACCTTCACATTATGCTCTGCAAGTGCGGGATTTTTTAAATCGATTATTTCCGGAAAATTGGATTGATTGTGGAAATGACGCGTTCATACCATGGCCATCTTGTTCGCCGGATTTAAATGGGGATGATTTTTATTTATGGGACGACGTAAAAAGTGGTATATGCTACGCCTGTGACTGCCATTGAAGAGTTGCAGCAACAAGACTCCTTTAGAGAGTCATATATCGGTAACGTTGCTCTGGAGGAGGGCTCTTCTTTTACCGTCTTAAGTTGTGTATCATTTTTTCCAAACACCCTGTATATTAAATTTTTATTTTTTTTTTATTGCATGGATTGTCATAGGTGAAAATTCGAAGCGAATAAAAATTTGAATTGCACTTTTCTACCAGTACAGTTTTCCCGGATAATTACATAATTAATACCGTTAGTTTAATCTGTAATTAGGGGCAGGTTAGCGGACTCGATGAATGCGGGCTTTGATAATGTGGAGTTACGATTCGGCTCATGATTTTATAATCAGATTATTCGGCTGAAAATGGAACTTCATCCCGGCAAATGAAACGGATCTGGTGCTGGCGAGTTTCATTAGAGCTTAAAAAAAAACAACGAACAGATATCTCCATTTCACGGGCCAAATTTGTGAACAGCAGTGGGAAAAGACAGAGTGTCTCTTTTAGTGAATAGGTACAAGGAAGTAGCATTAACAATAACTCAAGATGATTGGTTAAAGGGAATAATTCAGTTTTTCTAGTGGATATGAATTAGATTCTTACTGATTTTTGCTACAGCTGTATTTAATATATCTATTATTGTTGTTTCACTTCAGAATTTTTAAATATTTGTTTCAATTGTTGAACATATTGCGGATTATTTGTAATATGTGAAACTAGATTTTTTATACATTTATATATTTACGAAAATTTCTGGCTTAACATTGATCTATGTGCCTACCTATGTTGTATTTTCGCATCACAAAATGTACATTTAAACATGCTGTATTTTTTAAATCATTTTCAGAGAGCCTCTCATACACTACTTTACAGCACAACTAAACTATACATACATTTAAAATGCCTAGTACCACTTTAATTTTAACTGCATTACAATATTTCTAAATGCACATGATTGTATAGACAAGACGACCATTACTACTGTAAGACGCTGTGGTGCATGCGTTGGAATGTGTTTACCACAACTATCATTGTAAAAATACACAGTATTAATAATTTTTAATAAATTTGCAGAACTGTACATAATTTGCTGTTAAAATAACAAAGTTAAATAGAACAATTACAGTATATTCTGTGAATACCAGGACTATTACGCGCTTTATTTATCAATTCAATTAATACTGCAAATTTATTTAATATTGTAAGATTGCATTGATAACTATTAAATTAGTATAATATGGTAAATATTACGTAAATATAAATAATTTCTTTGAAATTTCACAGACATTTTTAGAGTACAGTTTTATGTAGACATTATATGATTTATACAATTTTCTTCTTAAATAGCAGCTATTTGAAATGTTAAAAGCTATATTTAATTTTAAAAAGCCTGCCTCTGCAGTACGTTAAAAGTCCATACTTAAGCGAATCCAGCTACTTCAAATGGGTAGTTTTATGTTGATTATGTACCTAATCTAGCTTTTTAGAATATTTATACGTCAGCTTCATTTAAAACTTCCATTTAAAATTTAAAAATCCAATGTTAATTTATGAAGGATATGTGCATTAGTTGAAAAGGGCGTCTCATTTTAAAAATGATATATCTAGACTAGTTAGCCAAAAAATATTTTTAAAGACGTTATTGCCCTTTTGAACATGTATTGGCTGATTAAATCTTTCCATCACATAATAATTATCTTTTTTTGTAATTTTCCTTGGCAATAGCAATTGGTTGAATAATTTCTGAGTTATTGACTATATTTCGAAAGAGACAAATTTAATACCCACTTCTTTGTATCGCGAGCTCATACTGATATAGACATTAGGCTGTTTCACTGATAATTTAGTTAAAATTTCTCTAATCAAAGTAATTAAACTCGTATCACCAACGACGGAAGGAGAATTACGGCGATCAGAAAAGAACTTCCATAATCACTTTCACCCTACCCGAATTTTTCACCTACTAACACATTAAGAACGGGATATATAACGGAATTAACATAATCCTACCATTAATCGACCAACAACACCGCTAAAATAAACATTTCGTGCTGATATTTATGGCCCACAGCAGCTAATTTTTTCATTATTCGGGTGTATTCATCAGAGGCTTGGATCGAGCAGTGAAAAAGTGAAACCTACTACCTTTTATCATGGGCGCTCTATCTATAAGTATGAATATCAGTGAGAAATAACAACAGTTTGTTATTTAATAAGGTTGCTTGAGTAAACGTACTTCTTCTTGATATAATTTCTAAAAATAGATGTCTTTCACAATAATACTTAGTTAAATATTTAAAAATAATAATAATAATTCATTTATTTGTCCGACAGAAAACCCACTTACAGGACAAAGAAGTTATAAAAAAATGATGTGCTAAATGAAAACAAAATATAAGTAGGTAGTAACAACAAAACAACATATTTAAAATGTTACATATAAGCAAATAGGTACTTGAATAAGAAATTAATACAAAAAACAAAAAGAAATGGTTATTATAAAGCAAAAACAAATTACGATAAAGAGAGAATGCAAAAAATAAATTATAATTGAATGCTGTTAGATATAATGGATTTTAATTGATGAATACCACTGTGGGTAATGTCACATTGACTAGATATCAAGTACTTAATATTACTGTTGCATGTCAATGGCTTTGAATCTACATTCTAATCAAATAAAATTATATTTTTTTTTTGACAGAAAGAGCAAACTTTACATTTATCAATATTAATAGAAACCTTGTTTGCTCTACACCACACCTGTATTGCTTTCAAAAATTGTTGCAATGCTTGACAATCATCATAACAGTTAATGCTAAGAAAACGCTTTAGATCATCTTCGAAAAAGGTGATTGTATTACAAAGTTGACGATAAATCATTTATATAAGGAATAAACGAGAGTGGTCCCAAGTTAGAATCTTGTGGTACCCCTGAACGAGCTATGAAAATATTAGAATGGTGTCCATTATATGACACATACAACTCACGACGTTCAAGATAAGATTTTGTACGAAGTACCAAAGAATCCAATTCAAATGATTTCAATTTCTGTAAGAGATTTACCTTGTCAAGAGCCTTCTTAAAATCTATATATATATTACATATACTTGGCCTTTACTATCAATATGATTTGAGACAATCTGAGTAAATTCAACTAAGCTAGTTACAGTAGAACGGCGTGCAACTAACCCATGTTGATTAGACGAAATACATGTACTGACGTGTTATAAATATACGCATATGACATTTCAAAAACCTTAGCAAAGCCTGACAAATTGGCTATAGGTCGATAGTTCTAGATATTGGAAGAGTAACTAAGTAAGATATGAAGTATTGTGTGCCTTTTAAGTTAAGTCTCAAAGAAAATGTTCGTTCGAACTTCGTTCTGTTCCCCCCCTTTAACGCATGACCCCTAATTGGACCGCCACTGATCATTCACCAGTCCGATCCACGTGTCAACGATTCAGGTGGTGATAGTGTCAAGTAAAACTGATGGATCACTTACTCCCTAACCTCTACCTAGTTCTCCGTTGCGTTTGCGGGGCCCCTTTCAGCCATTTACCACCTTGTATTATTCAAAACAATTCCTACCTTCCATTCATAAGAGTATTAAGATTGAGTAGTTAATCAAAGCTTTGACATATTAGGGGAGCGTTGGGAAATAATCGGGGATCGGGCCAAATGAGGAAAAACTACTGGAATAAAACACTTACGGCGCGTGAGTTCTAAGAGAGTGAATTAATTAAATTGGTAAAATTTTACATATTTTATTTGTAAGAAAGTTGAAAGTGTAAAAACATTTACAAAATCTTAAGAGGTATAATATATGTATTAAATTATTTGATCATATTTACGCGATGATGAGTAATTTACCTAGTCCTATTCCCTTCCCAACTGTAACCCCCGTTTGCTATCCAATACGCATGCGAGTTATAATCACGTTACTAGCGAACACTTTTTACAGTTAGCGTTTACGCTCCATACAGGACCGAATTGTAATTTGTGTTCATAGTGTTAACGATTAAAACAAATTGTGTAATAGTGAGTGTTTGTGCCTGTTGTGTATTTTCCTTTAGTACAAAAAGGTCATATTAAACAATTTTCTTAGACACATGCTTTTAAATATATACCTATGTTGTTGTCCTTGATAGATTTACTTGATGATGTAGTTCTGGAAAATATTACTACATACAGGACCGAATTGTAATTTGTGTTCATAGTGTTAACAATTAAAACAAATTGTGTAATAGTGAGTGTTTGTGCCTGTTGTGTATTTTCCTTTAGTACAAAAAGGTCATATTAAACAATTTTCTTAGACACATGCTTTTAAATATATACCTATGTTGTTGTCCTTGATAGATTTACTTGATGATGTAGTTCTGGAAAATATTGTTTGATTAAATGTGGTTATCTTTATACAAATAACTTTTTTATTTATCCTAATGCATTTGAAATTGTCCCTAATTTCCAGAAAATTATCGATATCGTTTAAGTATGTGATCTTTTTTTTATTATAAAGAGCTGGAAAAAATTACTTTTAATAGTATTTGCCACTTTTACCCATTAAAATCTAGTGACTCATAATACTTACTTATACAGTTTTTGTTAAAATACATTACTCAAGCGTCTTCGTAAAATTTATCAAATTGCGATGGGGTAAATTTTACCCTTTTTCCTCCCTGAACAAAAAATTTAGTAAAATTCGTGTAACATTTTACCCGCCTTTTTTGCTGTATAAGTAAAATTTGAAGAACAGCTATTATTAAATAGAAACACAATTTGTCTTCAAATGGCTATGTTTTTAACAGTAAATCAGTAGAAATGTGGATTTCTTATAGTTATTTCTTGAGCATATCTAGTTGATATCATAAAGTCAGTATACAGACATTTCTACCATTGAAAAACAATTATTTCATAAATACATGTGTATTAACCTATTTTTCTGGCTTGTGACTCTGTTGTGACGAGGTACAGTTGACATTTTGGTACACTAGCACCGTTTTAGGTTATTTATTTATTTTTTAACTACATACGGCACTATGAATTGTGAAATAATAAACTGGTGGTATTAGAACTTTACAAGACAAACAACTTTTATCGAGATATTTACTAATTATTTACAAAATAACACACACCCTTCTTCCTAAGAATGATTCTGCGACTTTCAGGGGACATTCAACTCATTTTTAGATAGACTAAGTTTTTACTAATTCCCATACCAGTAATCAATTTTAAAGAACCAAACAATGTGTTATATAAAATAGTCTGAAAAATAGTACCTATTTTAACGTTGTAACAGAGTTAATTAGATGCATTTTCTTTTCGGTTGCCGCACCCCGATCGTAAAAAATTACAGCGCCCCTGTGCTGCTGTGTCAAAACATTTTTGTGCGTGCCTTTCTTACGTAATATAAGTTTCATAATAACCATTTATATTGTACCATAGAAAAGACATAATCTACAATTTTATTTCTCTAGAGCATTTTGATGTCACGATATATATTATAACGCGAGCTATTACTCCTTGTTCTGGTTATATGATTTTTATTACGTTTCAGCGAAAGGCGCCCATTATGTCTTTACGGCAAAATAAAACTTTGACTTCAGTCTTAAAAGATCGCTGGCGAATATTGTTCTTTATATTGACATTACAAAGTCATACAAAATAGATGTGTTGTAATTCAAGTTTTATAATATAATAGATTGTTGTTAATAATAAATAAGCTTTGTCTTAAAACTCGTGTTAGATAAGCTGTATTGAAGGAACGTGTAGCTTTTTCACATGCGACTTTACGAGAAAATCCTATATGACTTTAAGTACGAAGTCTTCAAACTACATCCATCTTTCAGTTTCACAGACGTTTTCAGTCATCCTGACAGGAGTGGTATAAAGTTTCGCGCAAGTTCCGCAACAAAAATACGAAAAGTCAAGGAAAGTGAAAATTGCCTTGATATGTATTAGACGTGACAGTTTTACACATCGCAAAATTCCCTTCTTTTATTTGTTTATCTTCGGCATGTGCTCCATATTCCGTGCCACAATGAATTTCGAGTACAAGCGAGTGTATAACAGACACTTTTCAAGTAATTTTATAAAGTACAGAACATATATTTATGAATTTTATTAATTTTATATTGGAAAGTAATTAAATGAAACAAATCCCAATCAACATGTAAGCATAATAGACTACTACATAAGAAAAATAAACCTAAATTGATCGAGATTTACTACTTTCCGCCATAATCCTTCAATGATACAAAACCTTAAATAATATCAAAATTTTAGTCAAACATTTGTTAACCTAACCAATAGTAATATAATGAATTTCAAGTGAAATGAAATATATGTCAATTTGTATAGTTCGAAATTACAAATTCTTTACCTTTTCTGTGTTTTCAAATGCTAATATTCCAATAACGCTTAAGATGAAGTTATAATTTACTTAATTTCGCTTTGAAACCTGTCTTTAATATCCAGGGATTTTTTAAATTATTACAATAGGTTAATATTTACATATTTACGAAGTTGTAAAAAGTTAGTTACTTAGTTAAAAATGAGGTATTTGCTAGTTATTTTGCCCAATTAAATCCTTTAATTTGCTAAGTTCTATTTTTATTGCAATATAAACCTATTTTCAGATTTGCTGATAACTTCTAAGGAATATTTGACCAGTTCTTTTAACCTAATAGAAATAATGTCCAATATTATGGTATAAATTTACTTGTTAATAATACTTGGATGTAAATGTGTCTTAAAAAGTTCTTTTAGGGAGCAAGCTTTTTGTTATATACAGGGTGTTTATTAATTGAATGCCGATACTTAAGGGTGTGAATCCTTCGGTCATTTTAAGAAGAAAACTTGATATCAACATATGTCCTAAATCTCTTAATTGTTAAAGTTTTAAGAAAAAATTTATTTTTTTATTATAATTTTCTTATCACTCCAGATATTTTTATGAAATTTTGTATACACCTATTAATCATTGTTTGATGTAAAAAATGTTTTAAAATCTTTGCCAATGGCGTCCGTACGAGGTTTGAACTAAACATTTTTGAAGAAAAAAATGGTACACAAATTTGGCTTCTAGACTTACTCTCGTACGACGCCCCAACTAACATTTAAGCATAATAGACCACTGCACAAGAAAAATGAACCTAAATTGATCGAGATTTACTACATTTCGCCATAAAAATAGTCTTCAATGTTACAAAATCTTATAATACCAAAATTTTAGTTAGAAATTTGTTAACTAAGAGTAATATAATGACTTCCACGTAAAACGAAATATATGTCAATTTATACAGTTCGAAATTACATATTGTTTACCTTTTCTGTGTTTTCAAATACTAACATTCCAATAACGTGTAAGAAGAAGTTATAATTTACTTAATTTCGCCTTGAAATCTGTCTTCAATATCCAGGGATTTTTTAAATAATTATAATAGGTAAATATTTGCATATTTATTACAAAATTGTAAAACTTATTTAGTCTTCAACTATAGTGGTTAAGAATAAGGTAATAACTAGTTATTTTTGCCATATTAAATCCTTAAATTTAATAAGTTCTATTTTTATTGCAATATTAAATATATTCAATTTTGTTGATAACTTCTAAGAAATATTTGATCATTTCAATTAACCTAATAGAATATGGTACAAATTTATTTATTAATAATACTTCGACGTAAATGTTTCTTAAAAGGATCTTTTAGGGAGCAAGCTTCTTGTTATATGTATTCAGATAGATATTTTCATGCAATAGGATATTGAAGTTGTTTTGTGTTTTGATAAAAACTTACTTGTGTCGTACGAGTAAATCAAAAGATAAAGCCCAACAGGCGGCTTACCACACAATATTTCAGAGTTGTAAAAAATAATTATTGGGTTCATATTTCGCCTACCAAAATCGAAGCCAACACTGCAAATTATATAAATCAAGCTAATGATAATATATCGATAAACACATCATAAGTATTTCATATGATAACACTGTTATCGTCTCAAATGGATTCAGTAGTGCACGTGAATTGAAATTTGAATTGAATTCCTTTCGAAAATATTTATTTTGTTTTTGTTATTACACACATAATATTATTGACTTTAATTTGAATTTTCAATCACAAATAAATCCAAGAGTAGAATTTTATATGTAGGTACCTAGTAATAATTTAGTTGGTAATAAATTATCATAAAATATCTTTATTTGGAGGAAATTTCAACCACAAAGTTAATATTTTCCTGTGACGTCAACATTGGCATAGGCAATCTGCCCTATACGTTAAACTTCAGACAAATTGACTTCAAAGTTGATTATTTTTCAGGATAATAATATTATTAAGAAGCAATAGTAAAAATGTATATTTATAAGGCGCGTTATTTTTATGAAAGTTTGGTCATCACATTATACGAAAAAATTTCCTGGGTTGTACAATTTGTTGAATAGAAACCAAAAATATAGACTTTATGTTATATCAAAATCTAAATATCTATAAATACTTATATACTAACTCCTACTCTACTTGTAGCTTTGTAGCCTGACTTATATTCTTTCTTTCTCTTCCTATCGCTGTTCGCCATTGGAATGTATATAAGCAAACATATAATGTTGTCTCTCTCTAGTAAAAGTAGGTCATATAAAGGACATAATTAGAGTATATTTTGGTAATAATATGTTGAAATTTTAACATAAAATTGGTGCGTATTTCTTTTAGGTCCAATTATCTTATTGGAATAAAGTCCTTGCCGACCAATTATTAACTTCCATATTACTTTAGTTTTTTTCCCCACATAAGGAAAAAGGCCAACGAATATAGGTAAACTTTCCTTATGTGGAATTGGTCATGAAAAGTTTATAACCAATTCAGAGGTCAAGTTAACGTAATTTTAACTTTAAATGTTTGTTGGGGCACCATTTTCACGTAAAAAAATTAAAACCAAAAAAAGTTTTTTCCCCAAGTCATATACCTAAATGGCAAAATCAGGGTATATTTTGGCAATAATGTCTTCCATATTTTAATATTTTAACATAAAACTGATCTCTATTTCTGTTGAGTCCAGTTATCTTACTGGAATAAAATTATTGACAACTAATTATTAACTTCCATATTACTTTAGCTTTTTTCCCCGCATAAGGAAAAAAATATATAACAATAACAACTTTCCCTATACGGAATAGGTCTTAATTTTTTTTAACCAATTTAGAGGTCAAACTAACGTAATTTTAAATGTTTGTTGGGTAGTGGAAGCCTTCTTTTCAATTTTTCGTATTTGTGTAACTATTCCTGTCAACTAGCTTCTCTCTACGATACAGAATGTAGCTTTATTTTAAAAATTCACCAGTTCCTGGGGTGGACCCAGTCAATAAGCCGCAACAATAACACATTAGGCAGTTCCGAAAACGTAATATTTTGACAGTGGCCTCCACAAACAGCGGCAAAGGATTACGTATGGACGTCACGGCGGCAAGGGGGGCCGACGGCGAGGGGTGGCTGAGTGAATTTCCCTCGTCACGTGGCCAACCTCGTTCGTTCCGGAAGCAGGAAAGTGTGAAATTGGAAAATCTTGGGAATACTCTCACTTTTGCCACCTTTTTTCGGAGACTTCTTGCCCGAATTTGACTCCGTCGCAGAATTTATAGCCGGGATATAATAAGCGACTAAACAACTGTTTATTTTCGAAGAATTCGTTAATATGTCCATCTCTTAACAAAAATTGAACAATAAACAATGTTAAAACAAAGCAGGTGTTAGTTTGTAAGAAAAGAAGTTAACTGTCTTCATATCAAAGAAAATCATTTTGTTTTGACTTAATTTTATGCTAGTTTTAATCAATTTTTTCTTACTAAAACAAGGAAGGCGGCAAAAAGCAAGTAATGTTTTCCAAAATATACCTAATATAATCCATCCAATCAATCGCCCTTGTTAGCTGCGGCTGTCTTAAAAGTTATTAAAAAAATAATTTAAGCATGTATTTATAAACAAAATAAAATCGTCACTTCAAAGTCCAAAAATAAAAACAATAAAGAAAAATCATTAGAAGTGGTATAATAATATAAAAAATACTTAATATAAAACAATATCACATAGATTAAACAAATTATGAGACTGATTTAACATCGAACATGAGAAATCGTTGAAATAAGCTTTAAGTCCCCAACTAACATTTAAGCCTAATAGACTACTACACAAGCAAAATAATTCTAAATTGATCAAGATTTACTACTTTCCTCCATAAAAATAGTCTTCAAAGTTACAAAATCTTATAATACCAAAATTTTAGTCAAAAATTTGTTAATCAAGAGTAATATAATGACTTCTAAGTAAAAAAAATATGTCAATTTATACAGTTCGAAATTACATATTGTTTACCTATTCTATGTTTTCAAATGTTAACATTCCAATAACGTGTAAAACGAAGTTATAATTTACGTAATTTCGCCTTGAAATCTGTCTTCAATATCCAAGGATTTTTTAAATTACAATAGGTAAATATTTACATATTTATTACGAAATTGTAAAACTTATTTTGTCTTCAACTAGTAGTTAAAAATAAGGTAATAACTAGTTATTTTGCCCTATTAAATCCTTAAATTGGTTAAGTTCTATTTTTATTACAATATCAACCTATTTTCAACTTTGTTGATAATTTCTAAAGAATATTTAACCATTTCAATTAACCTAATAGAAATATTGTTCTAAATTATGGTATAAATTTACTTCTTAATAATACTTCGACGTAAGTGTGTCTTATAAAGGTTTTTTAGGAAACAAGCTTCTTGTTATATGTATTCCAACAGATCTTCATGTAATAGCCCGTAGAAATTATTTTGTGTTTTGGCGATCTGCAGTGAAAACCAAGCCCTACACAATATTACAGAGTTGTAAAAAATTAATTTAAGCCAACACTGCATATTATGTAAATCAATTTAATGATAATATATGGATAAACACTTCATATATAAGTATTCTTATGACTGTTATCATGTTAGATGAATGCAGTAGTGCACGTGAATTGAAATTCGAATTGAATTCCGTTCGAAAATATTTATTTTGTTTTTGTTATTACGCATACATAATATTATTGGCTTTAATTTAAATTTTCAATCACAAATAAATTCAAGAGTAGAATTTTATATGTAGGTACTTAGTAATAATTTAAGTGATAATAAATTACCATAAAATATCTTCATTTGGAGGAAATCTCAACCACAAAGTTAATATTTTCCTGTGACGTCAACATTGGCATAGGCAATCTGCCCTATAGGTTAAGACTTACAGATAAATTGACTTCAAAGTTGATTTTATTTGAGCGGCCATGTTGTAATAAACACTAAATGTTTTGTTCATTATTTCTAATTGATTACTCATTAAAATTATATTAATACACATAATATTAGTTAATACATTTATGACGAAAGATTGTTAAACACATTTTATCACGAAGTACATTCAGTTTTTATTTTAGGTTATTTTTCAGTATAGTAATATTATTAAAAAGCAATAGTAAAAATGTATATAAGGCGCGCTATTTTTATGAAAGTTTGATCATGACATTATACGAAAAAATTTCCTGGGTTGTACAATTTGATAAATAGAAGCCAAAAATACAGACTTTATTATATTAAAATCTAAATATACATAAATATACTAACTCTTACTGTACTTGTAGTTTAGTAGCCTGACTTATAGTCTTGCTTTTTCTTCCTATCCCTGTTCGCTATTAGAATGCATAAAATCAAACATATAATGTTGTCTCTCTCTGGCAAAAGTATGTCATATAAAGGGCATAATTAAGGTATATTTTGGTAGTTATGTCTTTTATATTTTGAAATTTTAACATAAAATTGGTCCGTATTTCTTTTAGGTCCAATTATCTTATTGGAATAAAATTCTTGCCGACCAATTATTAACTACCACATAAGGAAAAAGGCCAACGAATATAGGTAAACTTTCCTTATACGGAATTGGTCATAAAAAGTTTTTGACCAATTCAGAGGTCAAGTTAACGTAATTTTAACTTTAATTGTTTGTAGGGATGTTCTTAGATACCAAATATCTATGTACACAGTAAAAAAAGGTAGCTAAAATTTTACAAAATTGGTTCAGGAAAGTCTACACAAAAAACACGTAAAATATCATCCATCGTGATTTTTACGAAGACGCTTGAGTAATGCATTTTAACAAATATTTGGTAGAATTTGCTTGCAATAATGTAAATCTCGCGTAAATATATTAAAATCTGGTGTACATCAATTAGTATAAGCTTAGTTAAAAGCATATTCTTCTATTTACAAGTATGATTTGTTCTCGTATAAAGCTCAAACAATAACCGCAATAAGTGTTAACTAATCACGTGATCGTAAGGGAATAGGGTTTACCCAGCTCTCGTATAACGCGTAAAATTTGACATCACATTTTTTACTTTCAAAATAGTAGCGTGTAATGTCGATTTCTTGCTGTGTATGATAAGAATATAACTTCCTAGAAGGATAAACTAAATAATTATCTAAAATAAAATCAGAATAATCTAGATAATACTTACAGGAAGAAAACATTAAATTATTAAATAACCTTATTTGTTAGTAAAAAGTTTTTGAAGATATGGCATTTCTGCATGAGTATCAACCAAAAAAACACATCTTTAACGAATTAAAATTGTGAAAAAGATAATAAATTTTAGAAAACAGTGCTTTATTCCATAGACCTTTCAGAAGTAATAATATTTAATTTAGTAACTATACCTATAATGATAATAGAAGCAACTCGTCTTTTGCACAATGCGATACAAAGAGTATCCAATTTATAAACGACTCACATTATAACAAATTTGTTAATAGGAAGCATAATTTTATGACTTTATTGTCCTTTGTAACCTATTTCATCAACCTTTTTAGATAACACTAAGCACTAATTCAAATATTTTCAATTACTCTTTATTTTCAGAGCCGCCCAGAAGCTTAACCTTTCTGCGTCTCCACATAGAAGGAAGAGGTACAATTCTGACGATGTGGACAACACCGGCTTCTGTGGCACACTGCAAAGGTCTCCTCCACCCGTCCCCCCTGCTCTTCTTAGAAGGATAGGAGTAAAGGAGGTCACAGGAGTTGGAAAGGTAAGCTTTTCGTTCGCTATCGAGAGACTTGTTTACTATAAAGTACTTGAATTTCGAATTATTACCAGACAACGTTGATTTTCATTTCTGCGGAATAATATTTACTTTAAAAAGAAATAATATTAATAATATTAATAATTAAAGACTGTTACAATGTTTATACGAAATTGCGTGCCTATACTTTAGAGAATTATTTTTGTCAAAGGACTGACTCCCATTTGATGTTGTGTAATTATCAGGTGAAAGAGCCCGTCGTGAAAGGGTTCGCCCAACAAATTTCAATGACTTAGATCGACATGGAGGATTTTCTTGTCAAACTTAATTTTCGCTTCCTGTAAAATATAAGGCTGGGTATTATAAAGTCCTTATGAACTAATCCTCTTAAATATTACCGTCTGCCTGATTGGTTAGTCGTTATTCAGTCTTTTTTGTTCACATTAACCTCTGCTTAAAGAGCTTACTTATTATAGAGCGACCGGTAGAAGGAAATCATTGATCGTCTTCCTCGGTAAAATGGAAATAAAAATAATTCTCTTCTATATATATATATATATATATATATATGATGATCTGTCTTAAGAAGGTACGCATTTATAATTTAATTTGGAGAATAAATACATATCAAATGTTATAATGATACATAACACTATACAGGGTGAACATTAAATAAGTACGAATATTTTAACTGCAGGTGTAGTTCGTTATATAAATGAGTGAAAGGCATTTCTAAAAATTTTAAATATTGCGAGGTTGCCATATCATATGTAAGATAAATTATTTTTTAACGTAAATTCAATTTTTGCTATTAATTTTAATTGCTAAAAATACTTGTTTTCAGCAATAAGTAAAATAAAATATGAAGTTCGATGCTATCAATTAAAGTGTTTAGGAAGTTACATTGTTCAATGATTTCAAAAATTATCCATAAACGCGCATAAAAGCTTACTTCCTGAAAAATCAACTATTTAAACAGTTATCCACATTTCACAAGTTAATACCATTGTACACTGTTAGAAAGATTATCATACATACATATTATAACCTTAAATTATTTTATGTACAATAACAAAGAACTATGATTTTCACACAACACCTTAGAGTTAATTTTTGCCACATAACCTCAAACAACGTGTCTGTGCTAACCATTTCGTACTTCGTAGTTTCGTAGTTAGTGAAACAGATTTTAAAAATAAACACAAAACATGAAATAACAAAATAACTAGCTTGATGTATGCGTTCAATATCAAGCGAATGCAAAATAAAATATTTAAAAGTAATGTCAATTGCATGCAAAAGAGAAACTGGTGGGTGTCACGGACAGTAGGCAAAATGTTCCGCATCAACCCCATCCTAGGAGGTTATGTTGATACCGGTTCACTGGTCTGGTCAAGAGCAAAATAATAAGCTGTGGCAAAGACATGGTACAAGTGGAAACAAAACTTGTATTATTTGTGGAAATAGATTTGGCAATTCAATACAGGTAAACAGAAAGTAAACATGAGATAATGTTACATCTTCTGAAACCGAACTAAGCTAATGGTTAGTTTAAGTAATGCACTGCTTCTGGATAACTATGAGTAGATAATCTGATTTGTTTTCAATTTCATGTACTTAAGTACATGGATGTACATGTGTTATTGGTGAACTATAGAAATGAAAAAGGAGAGAAGCTGGTCATTAATATTTTTATAAATAACAGTATTTCAATTATTTTTTGATATATCTAAAAATTCTAGTTATAACTTTTTTGAAGTCTATTCCAAGACATTAGTAACACTGACAACGTTGTGGAATATACAGGGTGTCCAGAAACTCTCCTGAAAAACGAAGACCGGAGATTCCTCAGATAATTTTAAGACAATTTAACCCAATTCACCTAGTCCGAAAATGCTTCCTAAGGGAACTAGAGCTCTTTGAAGATGGCGCCTTGTAAATAGTTTTGTTTAAATACCTCCAGAACGCTTCTACTTAGAAAAACAAAAACTGGTACGCTTGTTTAGCCTTCAGAGATGAATCGATTCCATCAATTGCGAATTTCTAGTACCGGTCATAGGCGTCCGTTTTGGGTTGGTCAACGGTTATTTTAACGCATAACTTCTTTGTATTTAACTGTTAAGCATTTGTGACACTAGATTATTAAATTTTCAGTTATACTAGTACTAAAAGGTACTCTTACTTTAAGTCATTAGGATACACCGTTTTCTAGAAAAATGGATTTAAAAATTTTTCGTTTTTTCGTCATTAAAGTTCAATTTATATTGTTTGCACTAGTTGGCTCTGAACTGGCAACAAAAGTAAAACATACGTTTTTCATTGTCAAATTGTTGTCAGTTCGCAAAGTTTATCTTTTAATTTTTTACTTTGTAGAATTCAAACACAACGATTTCAATTTTTTTTAAAATGATTTTTGCTAATGAGGAATACGCCGATATGCATTTAGTTTATGGCGAAATGAGGTGTAAGGCTCGAGCGGCGCAACGTAGATACGTTGATAAATTTCGCAATCGTGAGCATCCCACTCACTCAACATTTACAGCTCTTCATCAACGAATAAGAGAAACAGGTTCAGTGGTCCCAAAAAATAATGAAACAGGGAGACATAATGATGTAACAGTAGAACATAAAGATGTTATTTTAATGGAAGTTGATGAAAATCCAGAAATTAGCGTTCGAAGACTATCTGCCATGTACCCCACAATTTCAAAATCTTCCGTAGGAAATATCTTACACAAAGAAAATTTATATCCTTTTCATTTTACAAAAGTGCAAGCACTGCTAGAAGGAGATTTTCCTGCTCGTGTAGAATTCACTAGATGGTTACAAAACCAGAAAAATCAAGATGAAGATTTTTTCAGATACATTTTGTTTGGTGACGAAGCTACATTCACAAAAAATGGAATTTTTAATGTACATAATGCACATTATTATTCGTACGTTGGTGACAATCCCCACGTTGTTCAACAATTTAAGCATCAGCATAGGTTTAAGATAAACGTCTGGATAGGAGTAGTTGACGATTATTTACTTGGACCTATGGAATTACCTGCTCGTTTAAATGGTGCTGATTATTTACATTTCCTGCAAAATATTTTACCTGATTTGTTAGATGAGGTGCGTTTAAATATTCGACAAAACTTATGGTTTCTACACGACGGCTATCCGACCCACTTTAGCAGGAATGTACGAGACTTTCTAGATAATAACTACGAAGACCATTGGATTGGAAGAGGAGGTCTAGTTGCTTGGCCAGCAAGGTCGCCGGATTTGAATCCTTGCGATTATTGTATTTGGGGATACATAAAAGCATTTGTTTATTCCGTTCCGATACAAAATCGTGCACAACTCTGGCAAAGGATACAAGATGCTTGCAACGAATTTAGAAATAACTTTGGAATTTTTGCAAGAATTCGGCATTCTCTAAGCAAAAGGGTAAATTTATGCATAGAGACTAATGGTCATCACATCGAGCATCTTTTGTAACTATCTACCTTTGATACTTTTTTTTGTTACTTTCGTTCCATTGTAATAAATACTTTGTTTTTAAAAATCTTTAACTAAAATTTTTAAACTTTAATGACGAAAAAACGAAAAATTTTCAAATCCATTTTTCTAGATAACGGAGTATCCTAATGACTTAAAGTGAGAGTACCTTTAGTACTAGAATACCTGAAAATTTAATAATTTAGTGTCACAAATGCTTAAAAGTTAAAGACAAAACAGAGTGTTAAAATAACCGTTGACCTACCCAAAACGGGCGCCTATGACCGGTACTAGAAATTCGCAATTGATGGAATCGATTCATCTCTGAAGACTAAACAACAGTTTTTGTTTTTCTAAGTAGAAGCGTTCTGGAGGTATTTAAACAAAACTATTTACAAGGCGCCATCTTCAAAGAGCTCTAGTTCCCTTAGGAAGCATTTTTGGACTAGATGAATTGGGTTCAATTGTCTTAAAATTATCTGAGGAATCTCCGGTCTTCGTTTGTCAGGAGAGTTTCTGGACACCCTGTACATCCACCATGACCCTTTAATAATACGAGTCAAATCAGTGATCCTCAACAAGTTTTCTATTGAAAAATCACGAAATTTATTTAAATTTGGCTTTTTTCCTGATTTTTTTCTGTAAAAAAAAACGATTAATTATGTGTTCTACACAGTAATCTGTACTGCTGGTTAGAATATTTCTGCTTAAGGTTCACCTTGTAAAGAACAGTAATCCGTTATTTTCTTGAACTTGATTTAAATGGTGAGGTACTTAAATACAACTAATTTTAAATTGTGAACTAGACATTATTTTTGATCTCCCAACAAAGGAGACGCCTCTGAATCTTGAATACCCACTTAACCATATATTTTCGTTTTAATTCGCCACCACAAGATTCGATCCGCGATCTCAACCCGCCCTGACTTTTTCTACAAATTCAATATTAGGTACACAAAATAGCATCCTAATTCGAAAGGCCCCTATCAATCACAGGCCAGACGGGAAGTTGGTTGAGCATTGACAGTACCCTCCACTTCCTTGGAGACCCACGAATGAAACCCCAATCAGGCTCAATTATCATACTCGCCGCAACCGTGGGGGCCGAACCGCTGGCGTGAAAATCAAACCTTTTCATTTACCCCCGAGGAAATCTGCAGGATAATAAGAGAGTCGGTATCACCAGAGGTGGGCACCACTTCGAGAAAGGGGTTTAAAATTATTAATTATGTTTTAAACACAGGTTTGTTAGTAACATACTGTTTATAATTCAGCATTTAACAGGTTCAGGCTATATGAAATGAATGATTAAAATGTAAGGTAGCAGTAAGGAAGAAGTTACGTATGAAATAAGTCTTAGGGTGGCTTTTTCTACCCCTTACAACCACTTTAAAGAGTGGAAATAGTGGGATATATTAATATGAAAGCTCACTTCCCTTTCCATTGTGTTAAATATGTCCCTGTTTGCTTTTGAAATTATAATTTTTATAATAAGTTGATTTTGACGTTTTCTAGAACATTGCAAGCTATGTATTCTCGACGACTAGGAAAATCTCTAGAAAGCGTCAAAATGAAGGTATTTCAAAAATTATATTTATTAAAAATTATTTCGAAAGTAAACAGGAACATAATTAACGAACAAAAATTGTAGGTGAGTCATTCATGTCAATACCTATTATAGTTGGGACAAGAATTATATTACACAAAGAGATGCAAACTAGGTCTGTAGAAAATCCTTAAAATACTTCAATATTGTCAACTTAGGTAAATTTCCCGAAAAGTGCGCCAGTCGTAAAAGGAAATCACATTAGTTTTCAAGTCCAATAAATAAGTTCCGCATAATCTGGAGAGACTGCCACAAATAGCTTTTCTCAGATAATAAGAAAACTAAAAAATTACCTCGCAAACCAAATCAATGGCGCATAACATTCAATGAAGCGAGTTAAACAGATTGGATACGAGACCGGGATGAAGAAGAGGCTGCAAGCACAACTTTGTGATTGCCAATACTCGACCCCCGACCCGCCGAGCAACCCATATCCCACTTCTGATGCGAACTGACCATGTGTGTGCATGCACCCTGTCTGATTTAACCTCGCCGGTTTGCATTCCGCACTTCCACGCCGATGCAGAGCGACCGTGAATTTATTATGACAATATTTGAATACCATTTATTAACTGTGCAAGACACCAAAGGAAAGAGTAAACACGTACAAATCAATGAGAAAATAATTAGTCATCAAATTAAAAATCACTTGCACTAAGGAAAAACTGTTGGAGCTATAGTTGTCTTGATGTCAACTTTTTTATTGTTGTCGCAAGAACATTTTTCTTGAAACAAAATTACGCGGACTATTTAAACTAATAAAAAAAATTGTTGACGACCCAACAAACAATTAAAGTTAAAATTGCGTTAACTTGACCTCTGAATTGGTCAAAAACTTTTCATGTCCAATTCCGTATAAGGAAAGTTTACCTATATTCGTTGGTTTTTTCCTTATGTGGGGAAAAAACTAAAGTAATATGGAAGTTAATAATTGGTCGGCAAGAATTTTATTCCAATAAGATAATTGGACTTAAAAGAAATACGGACCAATTTTATGTTAAAATTTCAAAATATAAAAGACATTATTACCAAAATATACCCTAATTATGCCCTTTATATGACATACTTTTGCCAGAGAGAGACAACATTATATGTTTGATTTTATACATTCTAATAGCGAACAGGGATAGGAAGAAAAAGCAAGACTATAAGTCAGGCTACTAAACTACAAGTACAGTAAGAGTTAGTATATTTATGTATATTTAGATTTTAATATAATAAAGTCTGTATTTTTGGCTTCTATTTATCAAATTGTACAACCCAGGAAATTTTTTCGTATAATGTCATGATCAAACTTTCATAAAAATAGCGCGCCTTATATACATTTTTACTATTGCTTTTTAATAATATTACTATACTGAAAAATAACCTAAAATAAAAACTGAATGTACTTCGTGATAAAATGTGTTTAATAATCTTTCGTCATAAATGTATTAACTAATATTATCTGTATTAATATAATTTTAATGAGTAATCAATTAGAAATAATGAACAAAACATTTAGTGTTTATTACAACATGGCCGCTCAAATAAAATCAACTTTGAAGTCATTTGTCTGTAAGTTTTAACCTATAGGGCCTATGCCAATGTTGACGTCACAGGAAAATATTAACTTTGTGGTTGAGATATCCTCCAAATGAAGATATTTTATGGTAATTTATTACCAATTAAATTGTCACTAGGTACCTACATATAAAATTCTACTCTTGGATTTATTTGTGATTGAAAATTTAAATTAAAGCCAATAATATTATGTATGCGTAATAACAAAAACAAAATAAATATTTTCGAACGGAATTCAATTCGAATTTCAATTCACGTGCACTACTGCATTCATCTAACACGATAACAGTCATAAGAATACTTATATATAAAATGTTTATCCATATATTATCATTAAATTGATTTACATAATATGCAGTGTTGGCTTAAATTAATTTTTTACAACTCTGTAATATTGTGTAGGGCTTGGTTTTCACTGCAGATCGCCAAAACACAAAATAATTTCTACGGGCTATTACATGAAGATCTGTCGGAATACATATAACAAGAAGCTTGTTTCCTAAAAAACCTTTATAAGACACACTTACGTCGAAGTATTACTAAGAAGTAAATTTATACCATAATTTAGAACAATATTTCTATTAGGTTAATTGACAACAAAGTTGAAAATAGGTTGATATTGTAATAAAAATAGAACTTAACCAATTGAAGGATTTAACAGGACAAAATAACTAGTTATTACCTTATTTTTAACTACTAGTTGAAGACAAAATAAGTTTTACTATTTCGTAATAAATATGTAAAGATTTACCTATTGTAGGACAAAATAACTAGTTATTACCTTATTTTTAACTACTAGTTGAAGACAAAATAAGTTTTACTATTTCGTAATAAATATGTAAAGATTTACCTATTGTAATAATTTAAAAAATCCTTGGATATTTAAGACAGATTTCAAGGCAAAATTAAGTAAATTATAACTTCGTCTTACACGTTATTGGAATGTTAGCATTTGAAAACATAGAATAGGTAAACAATATGTAATTTCGAACTGTATAAATTGACATATATTTCATTTTACTAAGAAGTCATTATATTAATTAACAAATTTTTGACTAAAATTTTGGTATTATAAGATTTTGTAACTTTGAAGACTATTTTTATGGAGGAAAGTAGTTAATCTTGATCAATTTAGAATTATTTTTCTTGTGTAGTAGTCTAGTAGACTTAAATGTTAGTTGGGGACTTAAAGCTTATTTCAACGATTTCTCATGTTCGATGTTAAATCAGTCTCATAATTTGTTTAATCTATGTGATATTGTTTTATATTAAGTATTTTTTATATTATTATACCACTTCTAATGATTTTTCTTTATTGTTTTTATTTTTATTATTGTTTGACACAAAATTACACCGATATTAAATGAACTGTTACTTTGCTTGACCCGTACACAATTATTAAATTAAACAATTCTAATTAATTCTGTTCAACCAAAAAAAAACTTGTAAACTATTTTAGTTTGGCACTATGAAATGTTGATTCAAATATCTAGCCTACTTGAAAATAATTTTTGATGGTGACTGAAAGCCATTAACGTTATTTGTATTGCACATGCTCCGTCCGACATGGAGTAGCTAATGACTTCTAGATGTAGCTTGTTATATGTTGCGTACCCTGTAGAGCACCAGAAGGTAAACCCTCTCCGACAACTTTGCTAGGACAGGAGATACCACAGGAGGAAGGGACAGGAGGGCCCACCTCTACAATGCGTCCTGCCGTCCGGTCCTACAGCTCAATAATGTGGGTGAAGAGAGATAATATTGGTGCGCACTATAACATTAACAAAGACAAAATTTAATCTTTTCGAACGTTAGATTAACAGTATGATGTTTATAGAATCAACATCGTGGATGGAATAAAGACATTATTAGGTTCCTCTAACTAATACTTTTACGTTGAAATAAAATAATAATAGCATATTAACAAATATTAGTTGACATTTTTAAAAGGTTGGCTACATATAACTGAGAATAACTGTTAATATAACTAATTAATAACGTTTTAGGAGTACATTTGACATCTAGAGGAATAAATATGTCTCTCACATAACAACTTCAAATTTATGTAAACGCAAATAAAAATATTTTTTGTATATAATGGTGAATGCGCCAATGTTACTTGCAATTTTTAGTTAATAAAATCATAATATTTAAAATAAGGATTTTTGGGTACAAAACAGTTTAAAGTTTCATAAAAATAGCTATGTCATAGTCATAAAAATGTTTATATTATTAATTGTATAGAAAATTCCAAATAATGATCTGATGTCGTCATACTTGCATGTTGTCTTACAACTGTAGATTATGATTACCTTTTGAACTAACCCAAATTTTAATATTTTTTTAATTTTAGTACCGTTGTAGCTTCTAATATGTTGGTAAACCAACATGAAACTTTGCAATTTGTCTTCCTCTCAATTCTTGACACACACTGCATTTAAGGTTATCTATTAATTTATTGGTTAAAATAACTGCACATTTTACTTCCTTTACATCACTTCCGACTTTACCAAAACCAGATGCATCTTGAACAGAACCTGGATTATCCGCCGTATCAAATCCAGTGGGTATGGGGTAATTACGCTAAATGCTGAAAACGGTCAGTGTAAGCGACCTCTCACTAAGGGATGTTCAAAGTCAAATAATAGGTAATCCCGACAACGGCACAGGATGCAGAGATACAAGTCAAAGCCGAGAACGGAGTCTGGGTAAGGCAACGAGCGCATCTGGCAAGTGTACACTAGTCGAACTAGGGCATTACTCAAACCTCCTTCGTGAAGTTAAGCCTTGGTCATTGTCCAGAGTCCTCTCGCATCGACCCGAAGGTTAGATTATGTCGAATCATTTAGTTGATGGGATTAACTTGTTGAAAAATGTTTGATATATTGGATTACTGGGTTTAGTTTGTCCGGGGGTAATTCCGGGGCCATTTGTTTCGCACAGTTCCACCAACCGACAGGAATTCACTTATAAAATACCCTCTCATGTCGCAGGACCTATTAATCCTCATTCTAGAGACTTATACACATTATTTAAATTGCTCAAGCCTAAAAATACTAACTTTCGACACTAAGTTTTTAAATAAATAATCTTTTTTCATTTTGATTTATTCTTTTATTAAACTATTAATCCAATTTTAATAATAGCAGCTTTCTATATGCTTTCTGATCCTATTAACTATATAAGATTTTTAACGTACACTGTAAAGAAAACACATCACTGGTAAATATTACACGAATTCAGTATATTTTAAAAACTAGTAATTTTAACACATTTTGTGTCAAATCTATAAAAAGGTCATATAGTGTAAATCTATTAACACATCCTAAGTTACACACTGGAAAATTTCACTTACACAGTAACTTTCTTTACAGTGTAATTTTCATTTATCTGTTCTGGTGGTATTATAAACAAATTATCAAATACTATTTTGCAAATTAGGTTTGCAATCAAGAACAAAATATGAAAGTTCATTAACACTTGCGTGTTATTGCCTATAAAATATCAACAAATTGCCAGCTCGGCGAGCAGTATATTTCGTTGGTTGGCATGAAGGTAAATGCGTCGGTAGGAGCGAAATTTTAGATCAGACGTACAGAGTGAACCGAGTTAGAAGTTTTTTGGAAGTTGGTGTTACTTTAGGAGGATATATGGGCCAGGAACCTTTCATAGAGACTACACTCTTGTGTATCATCGCCGTTTAAAAGAATTTATAAATTTGAGAAACAAATTTAGCTGGCAATCACCAAACCGATCTTCAGGGCATTAAGATTCCAGTCGCAGTCGATTCTATATGCGAACATATTCAAAAAATTCAACGCCAGCGTAATTTGTATTTCGGAGAAAAATGTATAACGAATAGGGGGGGTTGACAGAACCGAAGAATTTCTAATGTTACCCACATCACGAGTTGTCGAAGTCTTAGAGGAGAGGCGAGGCGAGCCGCGGGCAACTGCAGGAGATGCCCCGGGACGGAGAAGAGAAAGAGAACCCAATAATTGGACTCCACTCCGCTCCCTGAATACGAATCGTGAGCTGACAGGATCGCGGATGAGACCGAAGAATTGTTCGGTGCAGACTACTTTTTCCATTCGTCCTATTTCGCTGAAATTAGGGGTAATTGAAGACTCGATGAATATGCATAAAGTTTATAATTGGATGGATGACACCACGAAAACGGCCATTGTGCGCGCTTGCATGGCCAACTTGGGGCGCACCGCCAAGCTGCAATTGATTTTATTCTGCTTGTGATGTTACCCGCAACCTACACTGGAATGTCTTGTCCTCGATATATATTATACAGGGTGTTTCAGGAGATGTACATACTTCAGTATATTATTCTATGTTCAATTTTAAGCAAAAAATTTCCTATGAACTTAGGTCTGAAAACGCTTCGTTTAGTATATGTAGAATGTCAAAATAAATAAAATAATTACATTTTCCTTAATAACTCACGAATACTTTCAGTTAAATTCAGGAAATGTTGTAGGTGGAGGTTTCTTCGGAAGGGAAATTAAAATTTTCTGGCTGTATCTTCCAGAGGGCACCACAAGCGACCGTTAGGATCTTTTTAAATCGCTTCAACTTTTGTATATAGTATTATTATTAATAGTAGGCTATGAACTGTACAAAGCTATATATATTTTCTGCTTTTCCAATGGCTGTTCTTTATATAAAAATAAGTTTAGCCTAGACCTAGGTAACTGGCCGCTGCCAGTCTTAGAATTAAAATGCGTTCCTAACACTACCTGGCAATATTTGGTTTACACTTGTTATTATCTGGCGAAGCTATGTGCTCGTGATGAAGGAGTTTGCGCATGTATTATTTTCGTTTCTGTTGTTGATACTATGGCTGCTGCGTTGGAACTGCACTTTAGCTAACGGTGGTTTTCTCAAATGACTCATACTAGCGTCTGCAAATTGTCGGAACAGGTACTTCAAAAATATAGCTGAAAATATCAAGAAGATGTGTATCGTCATGTGTCTAAAAAACTAGCAGACGTATCAAATATTTAATTTGACGAATCTGTCTTGAAGATTGTTAGACGATGTATTATTATTTTTTTCTATCGTCAGTATTTTTTGAGAGATTTGCTCTAATATTTTATCAGATTTGTAGAATATGTACAAAATAACTAGCAAATATCGTTATAGAAATAAATTAGAAAATAAAAGTACTTTTTTCGGTTAAATACTCGAATCATTCTATAAATTGGCGAATGCGCCAATGTCATTTGTAAATATATATTATAATTGATTGAAAATAAGCATGTTCATGTACTAAACAGTTTAAATTAGTTAAGTTAATAGAAAACATCCTCTTTTTATAATACTGATTCTATAAAATATAATATAATTTCTAGGTGTATAGAAAGTTATAGGTATTCATCGTCTCATCGTTTCCGTGCATTATACGATTTTTTTACCTAAAGTTGATTAAATGCTCTTAAAAACAGGCATTTGGCTAAGAGAGAAGAAGCTTCATTATATGACAGATTATCCCTCATTGCCAAATTAATATCAAACTTGTTTCATAGTATTTAAATAGCTGTGCACTTAAATAAATTGCAAAAAATTACTCAGGGAGGACCATCAGCTTCGTCGCGGGGCTTATGAAACACAAGTCGCCGGTAAAAAATGGGGGCTTCCAGCTTTCAGTGAAAGTTATAGATTGTCTTAAGCAATCCGACCCTCTTTATATATTCGGGGAGTTTTTTTCACGGTGGCGCTACCCTAGGCACGCTGCCTGGCTGCATTTACTTTGCAATGAATAATTACACTTTCATTAAATTAATAGTTAAAGTTATTTCCATAAATTTAGCCCGTGCCTGGGAAATTACCACAATTTTTGGTTTAACTGATGTTAGTTGAATGAAATCTAGCATTATAAGAAAAAAAACAGATGATTCATACTTGTATCTTTTACTTTAGGTATCTTGCTATACCTACATACTTTTTATCGCTAATTACATCGACAATATTTAACTATAAATATTTTTATTATATAATAGCTATTATTGTAAACATACGTAGGTAAATCATAAAAAATTAAAGCTAATGAAATTACTTCACAGACTGAAAAAAAAAGAATAGTAAACGCCTGCAACACTTTACCAGCATTGCTTGTAACCCCCACAACAAGGTTTTGGTTCTTATTCATATGTGGAGCATCCGACATATACCGAATTGAAGCTTATTGCATCTCACAGGTATGCCATAGGGACAGGCAAAAGATTTTTCGATGGATCTCTAGCTGTTCGTGTCTGTCACACCCATCAGTCTGTCTCCCGTGATTTTAGTCATATCCGACAGAAGGTCAAGAGTGCCCGAGATGTAAGTGTCTACATCTAGAGGCTACTAAACTTTAATTAATACAATTTATGGTCGTACGTCGTACTTTCCATCTACACGTAACGTTTTAATTGACAAATCTGCCATGATTGTGCAAGACTGACGATAAAAAATTACGTGTGGAGCAGACTTAACTGCATAGAATATCTTACTTTGAATATCTATTTATTGAACCATGTTTTTCTATAGATCCAGGTACCATGCTTAAATAAACAAGAAAATATCAAAAGAGGAAGATATGGTGAAACTGAAACACCATATATTGTAATTTTTCGGTATATTTCATCGGGCTGTACGAGAAAAAGTTGAATACAGGTTTAATTTTTAATTTTACCCGGAATAGCACGCCTGATAGGACACGAATATCGAGCCGATTCAAATATACGTTACCGTGAAAACTTTCCTTCTTCTGTTTGTACTTCTCCCGATTCGTATTGTGGGGTATATTATATTTTCATTTTATCCGGCACGAGTTTTCACATACACTTTATCAGCTGCGTTTTGTGAAAATATGAAATTTCAATTTAACGACAGGCCGCGTCCGATTCCCCTGAGAGCCGTATTCGAGTGACCCTTGGAAAGGTTAAAACTCAATAAACTGGCGATTTTTCTCACGCTACCAGCCCATATAAGGCGGGCGGGCCCTCAACGGGCTATCGATTTCATTATCTATTACCGCTTTTTAATAAAAAATGTAACGTCATCGCCTCAATATATTTCTTTCCTGGCAGCGTTTGGACGTAAAAACTATAAAAAGGGAAAAAAATCACCCACATTTGTCATGTCTAACTAACCCTTCACAGCTTTTAAGACATTTTTCTTGTGAAATTTTATCGATATTTATTTACTAAAGAAAAAAATTATTTAAATATGTCCAAAAGTGAATTTGAGCTTTGACGTTAATACACCAGGTATTCAACCTTGCCTACACTGAAAGAAAAACTGCAGAAACAGTTATAAATTTATGCTTACAATTTTGTCATAGAATATACTACAAATATAGTAAACTAAGTTCGTTGTTATCGTAAATGCAAAAGTATTATAGTAATTGGGTTGTTGTAAATTTTAATATAATTGTAAAACTTTTTGCTATATTTTATAATAAATGTTGTATGTAAAATTTAAAATGGGGGTATAGTATAACAATATTTATAGATTGACGTAAAAGGCCAAAAATAGCTTAAATAAAGAATTTATATATAATGGATAATATATAACTACTTCATATTCAATATACAGGGTTAACTATGACTAAGTACAAAAATTTTAACCACGTGCTCATGGAGCCCTAAAAGACAATAAAAAAGTTATTCCAGAATTTTAGCTCGATATTTAAAAAATGGGGCAAAACCCTTTTTTCCTACGGAAAGTCGGCGCCTATGATGAGTATAGACTGAGATGGCTTATGGCTTAGATACATAGTTGGCATTACATCTGTCAACAACTACTATGCGGTCGTTTGCAGTATTTCTAAATGCAGAAACGACAAAAATTAACATTCTTATTAGTAATAATACCTGATAGGTAGGTAACAGTTAATCCAGTTAGCTCCAGTATTTTGCATTCGTTTTTCATTATTTGGTTACAAACTGGTAAAACTACATTTTCACTTACTACCGATAAACACACTTCCCGTAGGTACAGTTGTTAGATACAATGCGTATGTATTATAACAAAATAGAAGAAAGGGGTGGTAGGTAGGTTCTAATAGATAACAGAAAACGTTTAACACCCGCGGCAGTCTTGTCCCATAACCTAGAAAAACAAACCGGCGAACTATATTGTGGGAAAATATCTGTACCCGACACATATTCCTTTATTTATTAACTAAAAAAACGTTTTAAATTAAAATAAGGCACTAAAAACTGAAGAAGAACACAAAACTATAACGTAAACACAGAAATTAAATTATAACATGACAGCGAACCGACTCGACTGGACCGACTGCCGACTGTTGCATGACGGTAGCTTGCTGGTTGCATACTCTGATTCTCGCATTGGCGGCGTTAAATAAGGATTTAACATAATATCGAAAAAATTGTTTTTTCGCTTTATAAATAAGTTTGGAAATTTTTTGAAAGGACATTCTGTTAATTCTTATTTTTTTCTATCCCCTCTTAAAATATTTGTATTTAGTCATAGTTAACCCTGTATAAGTATTTTTATTTTATCAATATTTTCTAAAATTATGAAATGTCTTAATTCAACCAATACTAAGATTTATATGTATCAAGTTTTTACGAAATATTTGAAAACTATGTGACCCGTGTGAAAATTGTGTATGTGACCGTTGGCAGAAAAAAGAATATTGACATTATAAACAAAAAGTGACAAAAAAATGATATATCGACTGAAAAGACACCCTTTTTTGTACACTAAAGTTATTTTACACGAACGAGATGTTTTTTTCATGAAACTGCAAATGGCAGAAACAACCGATCAAACAAAATATCTCCGTTTGCAGCCGTTTCCACCAAAAACGTCCACTATCCGCTACATAGGTGGGCAATTAATTTAATTAGCCCTAAAAACTGAGCCGAGCTCGCAACAGTGACAGAGCGCCGGCTCAACCACTGCCGGGTTTTGATGAAGGGCCATGTTTTTAGTTTTCCCCCGTCCGACCTACCTTGTTTTTGTTGGCTAATTGACCAGCCGACGGCCGTGACAAGCCACTTTATAATTCAACGCCGCTCGATCTGTCAATGCACAATGTTATGGGCTAAATAATAAATAGCGTCGCGAATTCGACGGCTCACTCCGAAAAATACTCTTAATTATGCATAATGGGGGCCAGAAATCCGTTTAGTCCGCTCTCTGATCGATATTGTTTCATTCATCCCACCTTATTTCTATTTAGTTGCTACTATATTGAACTAGAGAAAGTAAGTTCTGTTAGTAAGATAAATGTTGAGATCTACAGGGTGTAACAAAAAAAGCAGGTCATCCAGTTAACTGCGTATTTTTGGCGGCAAAATATGTCGCTTTAACTCTTTTTACTTATGTATAAAAATGTCCCCCTTAAAAGATACACGGTGTTAAAGTTGTACATTTATAATTGTTTTTTCACTTATAATAACACAAGAGCTTAAATTATTTTCGGAAAATTAATTTCTTAAAATATTCGTGACAAGAAAATTTCACACTCCAAGTATAAATCAAACCGACATTTTAAAATAATTTGACTCAGCCAAGATATTGTTGTTGTTGACATACTCGTATGTTGATTTGTCATTTTTATTTAAACGGTTCTGTCACAGTAGATGTCAATTACTAGTTCGAAGCGTATGTACGTTGAGTTTAATAAGTGTATACTGAAATGTCGCGATTTGATAAAGCAAATCAACAAATTATTAGACAAGAAATCCAAAATCTAACACCAGATAACACTAGATAATTAAAAGCGAGTGTATGGAAACAATTTGTTGAATTTTTTTGCTGGTATATCCACCATATTTCGTTAAATAAAAGAATTACCAACTTTAGTTACATCGAATGCTATAATTCAGATATGTAGTAGCTCTATCGTTTTTTGGTTAATAACAAGAAGTATCTCCACATACTTTCAAAGTGATACCTGAATATATAGCAATAAAATAATTTTAAAAGTTCAACTTTAACACTCTATATATTTTAATGGAAGGCATTTTTGTATATAAATAAGTAGGGTTAAATCGTCCTATTTTACCGTCAAAAAAACACAGTTAACGGGATGACCTGATTTTTTGCTACACACTATATATAAAATTATATTAGTTATATTAAACTCACTAAATAAATAATAATAATAAATATTTTCAGTGCTTAAACGTTTTTTTCAATTCTGTTGAGGCCAATAAAACACTTTTAAAACTAAAATTAATGATTAATTCATCAGCATATATTATTCAAATTATTATCTGGACCGGTTGCGTATTTGTCAATTTTCATTTCAAATTTCGTTAAAATATGCGTTATTAGCGGTCCAATTATTTGTTTAACATTGGCATGAAACTGTCGAAATGTTGCATATTGTTATATTTAAATGGCAAACGTAATTACATCCTGATTAAAGTTTATAATTGTATAAAATTATGCCACGTTGGAAATGTATTATTAGCAAAGATGTATATGAATGATACCACGAAAAATTTATCATATATGTATATTGCATTTATTTTGAAAATATTTGAAAAAAAGAGACTGACATTAAAATTTCATAGAATCATAAGCAAATATTAATAATGTCACAATGGAAATACCAAATTTAAATTTAATTCTGCCCCTTTTGCGGTGGTATTACACGTGCACAATATTAATTACCATATGGAATGCATTCCGCAAACAATAAAATTAATAAGCAACTACACAGACGATGCTATCATAAAGGGAGCAATTCAAAGAATGCAATAACACGAATATTGGGTTTTTCAATGCAGGCCTTATCTCTTCCACATGCTTTGGAAATTGTACGGCGAGTCAGGTAAAAAGTGGATGGAAAAAACGTATATATACGAAGCACACGCCAAGCTTAAAACCTCTAAGTGCATAGCTTACACCACCGTTACTTTAAAAATCTGTTTACGTCCCAGTTATGTTGGATTATATAGCTGCGAGCCCTACTGTGTACTGATCTTTAAGAAATTTTATATTCGGGATTGCCATTTGCAGTATTGTATGCACACAATCTCCAGTATCGCGAGAAATATATTGTGGGACATTTTAAACGCTTGCGGATGCCCCTATACCCAAGAAGTATCAAAGGAGAATATTTAGTTTGTAATATATATGTGCCTGCTATATGCAAAATGAGTTGTAGTTATTTAAAAAGGAATTTTATTGATTGATGAAGTAGTGTAGTCAATTGTATAGTGTATACAGGGTGGTCGCGATGCAATGGACCAAAATTCATGACTAGATTCCTGATGTGAAAATATTGCGATTTAGACAAACTCACCTTAGTCCAAAAGTTGATACTTACAGAGATACAGGGTGTTTAACGCAAAATATTATTTTAGGTTTTTCTTATTTATTTCATAATAAATGTTCATATCGAGATGAAATTTTGGTGCTAGGGGTTTTCTGGGGCGAGAGATTGAAATATATCCATGGTTTGCTAGTAGCTCATAGAGAGCGCCACCTGCGCTAGGTCGAATGCGTTGAAAACGACAGAACTTTTTATCTTTCAAAAATCTAATTCTCAAGTAGCAAATTCTGATTTTACAACTTCTTTTACACAAAAAAGCTATACTTTTTGATAGTCGCTATCTTGCACCGTTCTCAAGATATTTAGCTTTTTTGATTCGAATAATCAAAATAAGGTACGAATGTCAAAAAGAACAAGAATTTATTTCAAATTATAAATTGTGATGAACAATTGAATATCGATTATTACAATAAATGTTCAACATGTCAACATGGTAGGGATATAAATTTTCCTTGTGAAAGATTTTGAGAACTGTTGTTCTACTAACACCGGTTTCTCTAGCTACCTGCCTGCTGCTAATTTCTGGATTTCCTGCCACTCTTACTAAAATTTCTTCTTCTTAGTGAACTGTAACAGTACGCCCTGCGTTGTCTCTTTTAGGACGAAAACTACCAGTTTCTCCAAGTCTATTAAAAAGTTCTTGAAATAGTTTCCGATTTGGTTGCCTTCAATTCGGATACAAATCTGAATACCGACGAAGCGCTCGACGTCCAACATAATATGATTGCGCATAAACGCAAACCATATCGCGCATTTCTCCATTTGAAAATAAATTATGGCGTGGCATGTTATCTCGCACTACGATTTAGATCATAAAGTAAAGAATAAGGCACGAATAATAATGTAATATTACTGACAGCACTAAGATAAGTGGAAAATGTCAAAATTGAATTTTAACATAAGCCTACTTGAAAATTTTTGCCGATTTGTAATTGAACGCAAATACATTGGAAATTTCAATGGCAAATTTTACGAGAACGGTGCAAGATAGCGGCTATCAAAAAGTATAGCTTTTTTGTGTAAAAGAAGTAAAATCAAAATTTGCTACCTGAGAATTAGATTTTTGAAAGATAAAAAAGTTCTGTCGTTTTCAACGCATTCCACCTAGCGCAGGTGGCGCTCTCTATGAGCTACAAGCAAACCATGGATATATTTCAATCACTCGCCCCAGAAAACCCCTAACACCAAAGTTTCATCTCGATATGAGCATTTATTATGAAATAAATAAGAAAAAACTAAAATAATATTTTGCATTAAACACCCTGTATCTCTGTAAGTATCAACTTTTGGACTAAGGTGAGTTTGTCTAAATCGCAATATTTTCACGTCAGGAATCTAGTCATGAATTTTTGCCCATTACATCGCGACCACCCTGTATAACTGTGCTTTTGATATATCATATATAATATACATTATACAGTAAAAAATGTTACAAAATCTAATAATAAAGAATATATGGGTAGACATTGTGGGTGTAATTAAACGCTGATCGGGGCTGTAGTCCGCAGAGTAGTTAGTTTGACACAATATTGTTAATACCTAAAAATATATAAAAAAAACTATTACATAAAGGGTAAAAATTGTTTTATTAATTAAGTAGGTTGTTATCATATTTAATTTAAATTCATTGACAGGTTAAAATCACTTTTGACATTGTCGATATTTAATTTCAAATAATTTTAATTTATTGGTATAATAATTTTTATAGCTAGATATTTGACTCAACTTAAAGGAGGCCACCTGAAAAGCAATCCTAAAAATGCAGATCTCATCTATTGTGGTTGAATTTTCCCACAGTTTTAAAAGTGAACTTAGATATTTATAGAATGTTTTCATTAAACCAGATTAGTAAATTTAGCTAGATTAATTTTTCTAGATAATTATTGAATAGAGCGTTGTCTGTGGAATGTTCATTAGCATACCTAGATGTTTGGTATCAGAGAGCATACATATGACTTCATAGAAAGGAATTGTAGGAGATTTGATATATATTAGCTTAAAATAAGTACTTTTCTAATACAGTAAAATGTAACTCATGCTTTGTTCTTTCAGATGTATTATATGATTGTTTAAAGGTCATTTAGTTATAAAAAAGGCTTTAAAAATTCAACAAGTCCATCCCTGTAGTCTGATGCATTTTCCTTGTGCGTCCTCTAGAAGAAAATTCCGCAACCCTAATGAACTTGGTATCGTTCACGGATTATCAACGAGCTGTTTTGTCCTCTTCTGACTCTCTCTCCCACTTTCGCTTTCACGTCGGATTATATTGCTTTATTTGTACTTTTTCGGTCAATCGATATGTTGAAATGGGGACTTACATACTAATTTACCAGCATTTAATAGCGATCTTATAATATAGGAACAAGTAACATTCTTTGAGTATGAATAACACCAGTGCTTAATAATATTTTATTAATATACTTTTTCACAAATAAAAAATTTCACCATTGAGAAATTCATTAGTCTAAATTTAATTTTATTCATGCCAGCTAATCGACAGCAACATCCCAATTATTTACCTTCAGGGGCTCGATTCTCAAATTCAGTGAAACATATTCCCTCAAAAAGTCTCATGAGAAAGTGCAAATCTATATCCTTGAACATTATCATTGTAGTTATTTTCTATACAAAATTAAGGAATTATTTCACATGGTTTCTGCTAAAGGAATATAAAGCTTCAAGAATTGTAAATATACATATAGATAATAATATACTCCATATTTTTTAAGTGAAATGAATTCCCACTTGAATTTATTCGTTGTGATATTTTTATTTAGACATGTTTAGACTTACAGCAGGTTACTACTCAAAATAGTTGTAGTGATACGTAATTAGAAGTAACGGCATATTACCACGTTCATTTTGACGACATAAAAAGTATTCGACTACACTCAAGTGATGCTTCTTCTATTTTATATGCTTAACGGATATTTAACTATCCTAATAGAATTAGCGAAGATTTAGTAATATATACATTTTAATTATTCACGGATTTTTATTTGCGACAGTTTATTTGCCAGGTATAAGGATCTAGTGCTGAAAGTGTGTAGAAAGAAATTGATACCGTTTTGCAGAACAATCCGGAATTTCTTGATTTTATGCCGAATAGTAGATCTGTTTGATGTCAAAGAAGTAGATCTTTATGAACAATAAACTGCTAATTAATTTAGAAACAAGAAAAAATAAAAATGAATACAAAAATTAGGTTATATACTCTTACATATAATACTTCGTTAGTAACACCTGCTATTTGTAAATACATTTTTCAAGAAATATATTGTTTATACAATATTATTAATACCTAAAAATATATTTAAAAAAAAGATTACATAAAGAGTAAACATTATTTAAGTAGGTATTTGTCATATTTAATTTAAAATTCATTGACAGGCAACACTTTTGACATTGTCGATATTTAATTTCAAATAATTTTAATATATGTAATAATTTTTATAGTTAGATATCTGACTCAACTTAAAGGAGGCCACCTGAAGAAGCAATCCTAAAAATGCAGAAGTAGGTCAGATCTCATATATTGTGGTTGAATGTTCAAGTTCTTACTGTCAAAAGTAAAGTTAGATATTTATAGAGTGTTTTCATTAAACCAGGTTAGTAAATTTAGATAGATTAATTTCTTTAGATAATTATTTAATAGAGCTTTGTCTGTGGAATTGTTCATTAGCATACCTAGATGTTTGGTATCAGAGAGCATACATATGACTTCATTGATAGGAATTGTAGGAGATTTGATTTATATTAGCTTAAAATACCTTTCTAATATAGTAAAAAATATATTGTTTGTTGTAAAATGCCTCAATAAATATTTTGACTTTCCAGTTAAATTTGTTTATCTTGAGGTGCCCTGCTTATTTAACATATTACTGACATTCAAATTTTACACGGGATCGATGTCTTGGACAGAAAGAATCCAATTTAGGCGACTTGAGAGTTGGGTTCTTCCACTTCTTGAAAACTTAATTTAACCTAAAATTTCCCAGATTCCCGACTGAAAATCACGTAGCAGCGCCGCCGAAGACGCGGTATAAGTCGGCCCAGACCGCATTACACATTCAGAGATAGAAATTGAAACGTGGATTGGCTTCATCTCAATTTGCAAGTCAGATTCGCGGACTCAGTGACACCTTCGCGAAACAGAAAGTGTCAAAATCGTGTTAGGCGCCTTTGTTAGTTGCCGTGAAAGTAGAGCTATTGTTTTATTCAGATGTTTTGAATAAATGAATGCGTTATGCGTAGGTACAAATTTGGAAATTAGGGAAGAACCTGCCTTAGCGCGCTTGAACGGTTGGCTGTCACTCGGAAAATCTACACACCCACATCCTAAAACCTTTTTTACGGTTAGCAAAATATTATAGAACCGAACAATAATCATATAAGTATTTTTCTTATACCAGTACACCATATTTTCAGGATACTAAATTGGTTGTGGATCAGACTAGATGTTGAAATATTTTATCCACGACCGGTTTCCCTGAATTAGAATTCATAATACCACGCTTCGATTTTATAGCATTTTATTTAGAATTATTATTGTTATTAATATTTACAACATCAAGAATGATCTTGTCATTTTAACCGGCATTATTTAAATTCACTCGATAAGGAGTTTCTGAAGGACTGGAGGGATCCTCAACTTCACCAGATAAGACCTGCATTTTGCACTGTCCAGCAATTGGCATCTTGCTGGACAGCGAATCTTCAATATAACTTTCCGCTACCGTAGTCGATTTCCAACTACCATGACTCTTCACAGTGGTAATATCACCCCTAGCATTGGCCAGTAATATTGCCAAAGAACGCCTCATTCCATGTCCGGTAAAACTTTCTTGATCAGGGAGTCCAAGAAACGCAGCCACTTTTGAAAATGTTTTGCCTACATGTTGTGTAGTACATTTTCCCAGCCCTGTATCGCAAGAAAAATCTCCCACCGGCATTTTTAGGTAGCACATTGATGTATTTTCGGCACATTTCTAGAGCATTGACTGAAAAAGCTTCTTCTATGACCGTGAAATTTGTTGTTGTTGTTGTTTTCGTATCCAGAATGAATACGTATAGGTAACTGCCTTTGTCTTGGATATGGGTAATATCCAAAAAGGTTAATTCATTGCATCGACAAGCACCTGCGACTCCTATGATCGTTCAAACCTGTAAAGGGTTCAAAATAAAACGCTGAATGTATAGATCTTTGTGCAGTTTCATTCATATTTTAACCAAACACATTAAGTGTCAATGCTCATATGCTTGATGATGCTGTCAAGGTGCTTAGGGATGGTCTTAATGGGTTCTACTCGTAAAGATGTTGGTGGCTAAAATGTGTATATTTGGTGGACTACCTAGGAATAACTATGACACACTTTCTTCTAAGCAATTATGCATTGTTGGTTGCTGTTCTTTTGTTGTTGATGGTCCCCAGTGTCGATGGCACGTTGGAAAAGGCAAAAATGAACAGGAGATCAACTGAATGTTGGCTATAGAAGAAGAAAGAAATAGTTGAAGGTGTAGAATGTTCAGCAACTACTTTTACTCGCAATCGGTGACCCTTAGAATAACCTAAAAGCGTGTTCACTTCGATATTTAAATCAGAGTGCACAGGAGTAAAATAAGAAAGGTAAAATCGATGGATATATTATTAGATACAATGTTATTAAATGCAAATGTAACAAAATTAACGACAATTTCATTGCAATACAAACCCTCTAGGAAACAGAAAAAGACTAGTGAATGTAGTTTATAATAAAGAATCCTGGGGTCAAATGCAGCTCTTATATAAATCTCTTTCGCGAGAAGGTGAACAAAGTTGAAAGAAAGCGGCTCTTTATTGATTAGGTCCCACTCGAAGGAGCTGGCCTCAGCTGGACAAGAAATAAAAACTAAATTTAATACACTTTAAATCTAAAGACTAGAAAAGGGTGGGTTTATTTCTCCGTTGTAGCTAGTTTTATTGAATCTGTGAGACAATACGGTGGGGAACGAGGTAGCTCTCGAACGTTAGAATTGCGGCTAGAACATAGGCAGTTTCCAGGAATTTACATGTTATTTGTAAAACAAAGTACCCCGTAGGGTTAGAATTGAATTCCGAAATTATACTTTTAAGTATTAGATAATAAAGTCTACTCTAAAGATGAAATATACAGAGTATTAAGTTATTCAGCCAAATAATAATAATAATGACTTCATTTTGACGTACCTAATGCGAAGTCTTAGTAACGTTAATACATTAAAAAAAAGATAAAACAGAAAGAAAAACTTTACCTGCAACAATTGAAATGTGGCCAATAATGTACGCGCTGAAGACTAAAGGAGGTAATTCTAAGATTGTGTTAAAATTTTATTGAAAGAATTAAAATTATTTCCAGCTATATGTCGGAAATTTGCTAAGTAGAAAATGTTTAATATACAAGGTGTTCAGTAATAAAATGGGCCATATTTTAAGACTATTTGCTTTGGACAAAAATAATGTAATTTAAATCAATTTTCCTTGGAACAATTTTACTTTCTTAAGAAATGTAATTGTACTCAAATTTTGGAACTATATTATTTCTTTAAGATTTTTTTAAAGATATAGATTTTTGAAAAATTGAATCAAGCAATTAGAAAACTGCGTTTAACAATACATCAGTTCTAATAAATTATGAATTCAAAAATTGTTTACAGTTAGTAATGTCTGGTAACTAGCTTTCTGACGTATATTTCAAAATTAATTTAATATAAAGGTTTTGTTTTTGCTATTTGAGTTTTGCTTAAAGTGGTTATTTTTTTTATTTTATTATTTATTAATTGTTGTCTTTCATGCATGTTAACATATCTGTGTTGTGTTTCATTCCATTTTATGAGACCGATATTACTGATTGTAATAACTTTTTGAATTAATGATTTGTTCAAATTTATGTATTGTTTTCCAAGCTTATCAAATACCTTCGTTTTTTTTTTTTTTCAAAAATGTTGCACTTTGGCGACGTACAACAAGTATAGGGACCTTCTTTAAAACTAATCGAAAGCTGTTTCAAAGTAACTAATAACTTTTCAAAAATCTATACCCTTAAAAAAAATCTTAAAAAAGTAATATAGTGCACAGAGGCTGAGAAAACCCTGTACATTTCACTCGAAAATAAATTATATATTCATGTTTATTTTACAAAAAAATCTTCTTTTCCAAAATTTGAGTATATTTACCCAACAAATAGAAATAGTTTTTTCTACAAATACAGACAAATTTTATACAGGGTGAGTCAGTCATAATGTAATTTTAAGAGGAGATAGGGAATAATGAGTATAATGCGAATACGCGATTAAAAAAAAATCTAAATGCATATTTGCGCCGAAAAAAAATATTTTCAAATCATTATTTAAACCCTCTTTTCAGACTGTCACTGACCGCTGACAGTCTTGGTCGTTTACAGCTCACAGTTCAACTCGATGTCGACCTGATGCAATGTTGTCAAGTTGTAATATTTTTCTATAGAGTACCTACCTACCTAGGTTTTAGACATCACAAATAAACGGTTGTACTGACTATTTTAGAATATAATTTTTTCTTGCTCAGTTCAACTTCAGCCAATAATAATTTAAAATGTTAATATCCAATAAAATCAAATAATAATAATCAAATAATTCTATTAAAAATTGCAAGTAACGTGGTCCACTCAGGTTTTCCGGTAGAAAATACGGCCCAATCAAAGGATACCCGTACACTCGCGTGTCGATTTTTCTCTGATCAAATGTAGCTATTATGACTGCAACAAAACTCCAACGTGTCTAATAATAAACGGAGTAATAAACCATTTACGTACATTACATAAAAAACCTATACCCAATGGGTAAATTATTAAGAGAAGCTGAAAAGTGTTTCGTGTTAAATACTAAGTAATAAAAAACCATCGTGTTGTCGACAGAAAACTGTTCAAGACCAAAATGGTACGCCGCTAATCTAAGTTATCTTGATCTACCGTATTATTAAGTCAATAACCTAGTTACCTAGTTTTTGTACTATTATTTAACGACAAGGAGTAAAACTATTTTTTTAAATCTAGATACATGAATGAATTTTCCTTAAATATTGGTTTATTTGTTAATAAAAACAAATGTAGATAATAAATAAATGTTTTTGAATGTTAGGTTATTACAGTTTAATAATTTTGATATTACGTTTTCACTACGTTTTACAAATAAATGTAAATTTTTAGTATTACTCGTACAATTATTAATTATTCAGTTTGTAGTTACGTACATCTAGCTTAGAAATTTATTGTTTTTTAAGTAGTATGATACTAACCTGTTTACAGCTCACAGTTCACGTAAAACTGCACTTATCCGTCCATAGCACTTTATTAATAAAATCAGTCGCATTTCGTAAACATTCTTCGTATAACACTACCATTTCTACATATTCGGAAACAAACTACTGCTTGTATTCTCTCCATCCCCCCTCCAAATGTGTGGCATGATCTACAAATTTGGGGGGAAAGAAATGACAGAGTGCTAAATGGAGGTAAATTTGAATAACACGCTGATGTGTTAGACGATATCATGTATGTAAACATGTGGCATCGATGGTTTGATACAGCATCAGATTGTCGTCGGGTGCGTCATCAGAAAGTTCGTAGCGCACCAGGAGCGTCGTGTTACTGATTTTTATAGGGTGATTTGTTTATTTCTTTAAAGGTCGAGTAAAAAAATTTTTTTTCGATTTTCTGCCTTTATTAGGCCTCCCGAATACGTGGTTAAAATTAATGACATTATGACTGACTCACCCTGCATATTTAAGAAAATAATAATAAAGCTTAGTAAATAACAGGAATGCTATCTCACGCCACCTGCAAATATGCAAAGGTACCAAAGTAAAATGAATATGATAATGACAGAAAACAGCTTAACCAACAAATTTTTAGGTACAGACATCTTTCAAAATACTTATTTCTTTAAATTTAACTGCTGTTATAAACAACATAGATACACATATGATTATTCACTTTTGTTTATAAGTGAAAATAATTGTTAAAATAGCAAAATAATATGTCTTATAATCGATCGTCTTTTAATAGCTATTATTTTATTTGAAGAGAATTTAAATAGTAAAAGTGGTTAAACAAAACAACAAAAATTGTATTTATTTTTACCACAAATACCATCATTTTACGGTGACCTTAAGAAAGCAAAATTGTACTAAAATAAGTTGATTTAAATCGCTAAAAGCAGTTATATGTATTAATGCTTTTTCAATACTTGGCACAAATAACTTTTTTTTCTTTTTTATTTGAAGCAAAATTTGTTTTGTGGTCACCGAGGGAAAAGGGAAAAATTCGACACCCACCAACGGATTTCATCTCTTGCACCGACTGAGCGGCCCGCCAGCTTATTACTACCTGGCGTGTTTACATTTATTCTGTAAACAAGAGGGTACCCACACAAAGACAATCAGTCGCAGCAAATGAATCCAAATCCCTTTGTCTGACCCCTGCATCCGTACCAACTTTCGTTCCGAATCTATCCAGACCCGACAGAGCAAACTTCACGATATATAAGTTTTAGGATTATCATTTGACCAGTTTTACTATCGATTGGCCCGTCCGCAATTTATTTCTGCCTGCCGATGTTCGACCGAAATTAATAGAGCAAATATAGATTAATATTAGAGCGTCTGTCTGCCTCGTAATTCGCATCGAGACGCAGGAAAATGAAGTTATGGCGACAGAAGATTAAATTTCGCTTGACGGTGGACGGTAGGCGTCTCTGAATAACATAGGAATAGTGTCATAGTATATTCGTCTAAAACAAATAGTTTGTATATGAATTTATGTTGCAATAAAAGATGTGCGATTTGTATTCTTTCAATAGTTACATTTTACAAACTTAAAAAGTATTTTAAAAGAAGCGTCAAATATATTTAGAAAAGAGCTGAAATACAGAAAGTCTAAATATACATTAAGGCTTACGGTGAGCGCTCTATAAGACGATATAAAGTTTTCGCTCAATAACTCCTTAAGGGATAAAAATAAAAATATGCGGTTTTTTTTTAATAGACTACAAATATTATTTTACATCAATGCTGTTTCTTAAAATGTTGAGTAATGTAATTTTTTTTATTTATTTAAAATTTTTCACCCGATGTAAAATAATATTTGTAGTATATAAAAAATAGAATAACATATATATATATATATATATACAGTTACCGAACGAAAACCGAAAAAATAAAATAAAAGGACTGACACGCGACGGATTTTATAAAAGACAAAGAGAAATGATTACGTATTGTAGTTTAATAGCTTTATTATAATTACGAATTTGTTAAATCTTGAAACTAAAAATATAATATTTTTCAAATACAGACGTATTCATTAAAATATAATTAATATTTTTAATAAATATTAAAAAAATGGGGAATGCAAATGGATAGTTGAGATTTATGGAATATATAAAAATGTTATTGAAATATGGTTTTGTTTATCTAATTTTATTTTTGTCGCATAGTATTTTTTTACATGGTATCGATAGTTTGCTTCTCAGCACTTCAGTAAATAATAATATACTATTTGTTGCAAATCCAAACTTAGTAGAAATACACATAGAAAGAAAAAATGTGTCAAAAGCATTTTATTCTACAAATCAAATTATCTCTTTATTCCATATTTTCTGATTTAAGTTGAGCCCTATGTCAAGTGAAAGTAATTATATTTTAGTATTAAAGGAACAAACAAAAAATTAAGCATCGCAATTAGTGGAACTATTTTGGATCCTACCGTTAAAAGTGATATTTTTTTGTTAGAAAGTGCCTTTCTAGATGAGGTAACGCATTCTGGTCAACTATTTTAATGTCGATTATTTAATAAAAGATCATTCTTGATTTAAAAAAATGTTGCTTGTCTTGAGATATTACAAACTGTAGTCCAACTTATGATAAAATATGGTGTTCGAAAGTAAACAATGTTCAAATTTTTCATCTTTATGTTTTTGTGAAAAATGTCAATCAACATAATTATCCCAAGACCGAAGAAAAATAAAAAGTTACTGTTTACAAGCATATACAAAGCATTCTGTTCATTTTTCTATTTTATGAATTTTTATAAATAAAATTAACCATCAGGAATTATGTTTTCCAAAAAAATCAACAATAAAAATATGTGTGAAATACCTTATGTACCAAAATATCATGACCTACTATTATTTTTCGAAAAGTACAAAAGAGTTTAATAAAATAAATAGCACAAAAAAATAATTTTTTTCAGTAAAATAATGCAATGCATTATTTTAAGATTTTATTAATTTCTATAGTATACTTGATAACATTGTAAATATAAATTAACTACTTGAGTATTTATGGGAAAAGTAGCATAACAATTAAAAATGGAATTTGTTTGTTCCTTTGAAACTACATGTTTAAGTAGTAAGTACTTCGATTTTCACACAACTTTATGAAAAAAGTTTTTAACAGAAATAAAAATTAAGAACCGCTTACTTACATCGCCGTATTTCTCGCAGTGAAAATTGTATTTTTAACTATTGAAATTTCAAAAAATATAACATAAACAACAAAGGTAACTTATTGACGTTGTGTTTATTCACAGTTACTGTTTAAATTTTACTCAAATAAAATAATAATTTTGAAAAGCGTCTGTAAGCATTTGTAGCTATCCTAACCCCACATTTAACCATTAGTTTCATACACTTAATTATAAATATTGAACAAGTTTTATTATCAAGTAAATTTTTATTATAAGAATATTTATATCTACAGATATAATTAAAATAAGTAAGTATTTTGGTAGATCTATGTATGTATTTTCTATGATCTACGATAAGTTTTCTTTATTAAAAAAAATACGAGCATAAAAAACTAAAATTTAATCTTATTCGACATAAAAATTATGGAAAATATAGATGTTTCTGACTTTCCGAATGAATGCATTGTCCTATTCTGCACCGCAAGTATAAACTTAGCTTACACACGAAACACGAGCATATGTAAAATTCAATTTCTTGAAAACCGTAACACGTAGCGAAGTAAACTTTTTTAAAAAAACTTTTTCATACTATCGACTACATTTGTCTCGATATAACTATAGTTCTATTTTCAATAATTAATGTAACTCTCCACATAATAAAGTTTTTAATGCACAAATTTACTGGTATTGACTTTGGAACCATTTTTTTCGAAAAGGCTTTAAGTTATTAAAAATTGGTATGTACCATTAGAAGCGCTGTAGTTTTTTATATATGTTGTGAAAAAATTATGAACATAACTTGAATCGTTGATTTACAAACGCGATATATGTTTCGTAAAACATAATTGACAAATAACATCCGAAGCACCGACAATTTGAATTTATAAAGTTAGACCCAACTGAAAAAAGTTGTAAAAGTCCATTTCAGAAGCCGAAATTGTCCCTCTACAAGATGGTAAATATTTAATTTAGTTATATCTTTATTTAAAAAAAACGGCATAATTGAGAACCGATTTTACTCCACTAATAGAGTTGTGATATCTTTATTTCAGTGTATCTTTCGTTTTGTCTCCATCCCAAATGCATTAGCCTCTAGGCAGCACATATTTCAGCGTTTTGTCACAACACGTCAACATAGTATTACTCTGCGCAGCGATATATCTGGTTTTAACAAAACTTGATCACGTGTTTCACCGTTAGCCTTAAGGTGGCCGTATTTCTCGTCGTAAAATGATAAAATTTGTGTAGGTTTTTTAAATACTGAAATCTTGAAAAATAAAACACGTAGAACAAAAGTAATATCAAAAATAAAATTACTGATGTTTTGTTTATCCACTTTTACTATTTAAACTCTCTTCAAATAATATAATAACTTTTAAAATGCATTTGTATGACACACATTATTTCGCTATTCTAACCCCACACTTTAACAATTATTTTCACATACTTATAAACAAAAGTGAACAATCTTATATGCAGAACTATGTAAGTTTATGTTATAACAATGTTTACATCTATAGTTGAATTTAAAAAAATACGTATTTTGATTTCAGTACCTAAAAATTTGCTGGATAGATCGTTTTCTGACGTTATATATTGATTTTACTTCGGTACCTTTGAATATTCGCCAGTGGCATGAGATAATATTGTTGTTATTTGCTAACCTCTGTATTGTTCAGTTCTTAAATGTCTAAAATTACTTATATTTGTAGAAAACACTATTTCAATAATACGGCGCCCTTAAAAAATAGCTTAGTAGAATTTCCGCATATAATTTAGAGAATTTCCTATTCGTAAAAGTCTAACAATTGTGTACTAATATCAAACACTACACTCATATTAATTATTTGTATTACATGGTGGATTGTTGGTTATTTATTGCCTAGAGTGTGAAATAACACACCAGAATCTAATGAAAAATTACTATTTGAAGTTTTCAGATTATTGCAAAATCATAATAATAGGATTACAAATTAGATTTCGACCATTTTCAAACACAATTTGTATAGAAAAAATCAGTGATTGTTTGCTTATTCTGTACGTAGTTTTAAATGCATTCTTTCAGATCGTTAAGGAAGTTTCTTGCGCGTATCATACACAAGCGGGCGCATCATTAGGGATTGTGCATTTCGCGTAACTAATTGTACCTTGCAATTAACCTAGCTTAAAGGGACTAAACCCTTCTCTTGTGCTGCACCAGCGTACTTACTTCGCTAACTAAGACGACTACAGTATAATGCGTCTAATTACGTACAAATCCTTCGTTACACTACCCTATTTACAAGCTCAACGAAATCAGACGCAGAGATATCCAAATGACGTCTACACTGGGAGGAAAGAATAGGCTCCCAAATTTATTTGTGACAAAATTAAAACTACTAACAGTTACTGCAGACATTTTCAGACGCGAATACTTTTTCACAAAACATTTATATTATTTCGAGTACAGTTTTGTGTGTCGCACAAAAAATATCGATAAAAACAATTTGAATGTCATTATTTTATGTAGGGCATGCTATATATTACATTCTTTGTCATATAAATGCACTTCACAAACTTAAAATGCAGAACTATATTGCTAAACATTCTTGTTTGTAATTTTATGCATTCATTTTATCGTGCGCACTTTGCATTTGCAATCTTAAGTAGCATTTCATAATAATCCAGGTACTTTTTACTAGAAGAACACTCGTCTGAAGTGCAGTTGAAAGTAATTACTTTTATTGTTTCATTCGCCTTAATTAAGCAAGTTTTAATTTTGTTTTAATTTTAAACTAGGAGTATAAACTCTCTGGAACTTTTTATTGTAGTAAGAAAAGGTTTCCTAGCAAGGAAATAAAGTTTATGCATGACGATTTTTTCTAATTAACTCCCTGGTGGTTTCTTGATGACTGACGAAAAATAAACCGTAACTTTATTCATTTAACAATTCATAATAAGCCCACGTTAAGAAGTTTATTTTATTTAATTAGGATTGGTAATGATCGGCATAATTCTAGGTGTACAGGTCTACTGTGAGGATACAATATATTTTTTCCAGAAACATACTCAAATTGTTTCCTGTTAAAGAGCTCTCTTTCTTCTAATAAACTTTTATTAGAGATATTTTTCTGTATTATTTCTCGTTTAAATGATAATAAGCAATATCGTCCAGAGTCTCAAAAGAAATCCCACTTAAAAATCAGATTAGCGGCATATTGCCGACGACCGCTAATTCATAGAAGGTTCGAATCACTAAAACTTGCTTTTTATAACGATTTACGTTGGTGGGTAATTTGAAGATGATTATGTTTTTGTAGATTATTGTAATTGTTTACAAACGACGATCTCCCTTTGTAGTTTGTATTTGCGTCGAGCTTAGTGATTATATGGCAAATCAGTGTTTTTAATTTTGCAATATAGTCATCATATTTGCAGTAGCACCAACATAAAGCAAGTAACGTAGCTGCACCTGTCACGTGACCTATATCATGGAACGGCGCCGTCTATATTGTTTCTACGTATAACTTTTGTGCTTACAAAATGTTTTCTCATTTAGAAAAAGTTGATATATTGCTAATTTATAAAAAAATTCAAAGAAAGTTGTAGAGTTATATCGAGAAAGGTATCCAGAGTGCCTCATTCCTGATCATACAACCTTTACAAGATTGAAGGCGATCTTGCGACGAAATGAAGAGACATTTTCTGTTCAGAAGAATCTAATAATTGACAGAATGGTAAGAAACAATGTTAATACAGCTAGAGTGTCACAGTATTTCGAACAAAATCCACGAAATTCTATGCAGCAGGCTAGCCGGGAATTGAATTTGGATAAATCAACTGTTCAACGAAATTTAAAGGCCAATGGATATCATGACAACACAATTCACAATTTGAAGTATTTACCTAAACGTTGCATTGAAAACAGACTTAATTTTATAGATCAAATTGTAGTAAATGTAGAAACTGTTGATCAGAACCCTTTTCGGCACGTTCTTTGGACGCACGAAAGTCGGTTTGTCCTTAATGGTTTGAGAAAAGGCGCAGATAACACTACTAGTCCGTTTAAAATCCCCACCTTGCAAATCCAGTCCAAAACCAAGGTCATTTCGGAGCAAATGTATGATGCAGAATTATCAGTATGCATTATTTAAAAGGACCTTATTTTTATGAACAGACATTGAACAGCATGAGTTACCTAAATTTCCTACAAAAACAACTTCCTGCACTTCTGGAGAATGTGCTTTTGCAGCTAAAGAGAAACCTATGTACGATGGAGCTCCACCCCTCAAGGCCAGGATTATACAGCAATATTTAGATAACACTTTCCCAAAAAAATAGATTGGAATTATGAGACCACAAAGAAATCAGGTGAATATTGGATATGTTTCTTGAAATGAAAGGAGGTTATATAGAGAATAGATTGTAATATGCATGTAGTATGAGAGCGTTTGCCTCATTTTTTAAGTTTAATTATTGTTACCATCACTTTTTGTTTTTCTTTAGTTTTATTGGGTTTTTGCCACACTTCTGAAAAATAATAAAAATTAATTAAATAAGCCCTTGCGCTAAACGGTCAAGGGTTATTTTTGAAACTAAGTTTGCCTAACCAAAAAATCTCACACTGAAAAAAGCAGACAAGTAAAAAATAACAAAAATCACATCACTATCGCGCACTTCCGTAATATTGACGTTTCGAAAAACTCTCTGTTTTCGTTTTCAAAATAATAGTAAAATATTAAACGTTTGTCAAGTTTAAAATTTATTTATCTGCTTCCATAGAGATGTTAAATGATTTTTATTTTATTTTTACTTACTTCTTGTTGATACAACTGTAGCCAACAATGATCGATGTTTACTGAACAGTTTGACACACACTTATCTCCGTTCAACAAAATAATCGCGGTCTCTTTTAATTTTCTTTTTGTCGCGTTATCTTCCTTCTCTAAAATTTTTGCCGAACCCCATTGAATCACATGACCGTTTTCCCAAGCGTGTTCGCAAATTTTGGATTTTTCAAATTCTCGTCTTTTTATATAATTTGTATGTTCCTCAACTCTAACATTCATAGGCCGAGACGTTTCTCCAACATAATGTTTATTGCATTCACAAGGTATACTGTAGATGAAATTTTTTGAATTTTGTATATCATTTTTTGGACGGGTTTTTGACAAAAATGATCGTAAGGTATTAGTTGTCTGAAAAACTGTTCGAATATTAAATTTATTACCGATTCTTTTTAACTTTTCTGATAATATAGGAATGTATGGAATTTTTATTGTATGATTAATTTCTTCTGCACATACTGTCGAGTTTCACATACCCTGTACATACGTACCTATTATTGTTCTTGGATTATTCACTCTGAAAAATAAATTACACTGCAAGAAACTGATATACATGCATCCATTTATTCTTCTATGCGATGTAATTTCTATTTTGTTTGTATTATTGCGCAATTTATTTTAAAATTCACCGCACAGAGAACAGTGAGCGATATAATATTTTATTTAATACATTTTACTGGCAATACCGGAGCCCAATAAAGCTTAATGCTTTATTATAGAACAAATAACCGACTGTATATGTGAAATTTATGATGTTTGAACGCAGCAAATTCTGCCTCCGAGCCCCACTACATCATGCGACTGGCGAATAAAAAATCTAGCGCTACAATAAATGCCAATTTGTTTGTACTCTGGTACGAGATTTATACATTTGCGTGATGTCAATCTCGTAAATTAGCAACATATTTGGATTTATGGAGGTCCGACCCGCCGCTGGATAAAATGGTACAAGTTTATGGGGCGATCCATGTCGTAAAAGAAGTTCGGACACCTCGATCAGATACTTCACAGTATACTCACATCCTAGTGTAGAGTCGATATATATTATAATTCTTGGAAACTGTTCTTGGTCTTCTGTGACTATGAGTTCAAATTAATTAAAACACTACAAAGTGTTCATTGAGGTTCAGTCACTCCCAAAATTATACCAAACTTCTTTTTCTATTGACCGAATTTAATAAGAATGATAATATGTAGCGCAGAATTTAATTTAAAACACTGTTTTACTCCTGTTGGATTTTAACGAACTTTAAGGTTTTAAAGAAATCAAAAAGCCTGTAGTAGGCTTTGCCTTTAAAATTTGACGGTTAGTAATAAAACTATGAAATAAAACAAATATAAATTAAAACTAAATGAATTGTTCAAAATGGACACCATTTTCTTCGAAAAATAAATTTACTTCTTGTCGAAAATAGAAATTTACTGTCTAAAAGGCCGGCATTAGACTATAAAAGATCTTTGACAAAGATCTTTTATGAAATATATTTGACTAAACATTTAACTGTGTAATATATCAGATTTTATAAAACATTTCTTCTATAAAAGTTCTTTTAGTACAAGTAATAGGAAACTGCTACGTTTTATAAAACTTTTAATAGTTGAATTCTAAGATGGCGGAAGGCAAATTTGTGTGAAACATTGCATCAACAAAATTATTAATATTGAAGTACGAGGGATATGAAATTGCATACCCCTTAAACCACGTTTTTCAATCCATGGTCTGCTCATAAGCGCTTACTATAATTGTACTATCGCGCCACAGGCTACCTGCCGGTCGTCAATTTTTATTGATAAATAGTGGTAAAACATTTGAGACAGTGTAATATATGTAATCAACTTCTTTAAAATAAATGTTACAAAATAAATTTTGTAAAAAATATGATAAATGTTACTTGACAAACAACTTTTACAGTCTAATGCCGGCCTAATGAATGATGATCTTCTTATAACCTTATACATTTATTCGTAATACGATTCCACAAAATCTTGTCGGCATTCAATGGACGAGAAATAAACAGAATCCTTTATTGTTCCCCAATCATTTATTTGGAAATTTAAAATTCAAAAAGTGTTTAATACTAGCACAAAATGAGGCGGTGCTTCATCATCCATAAACCAAAACTCTAACTTAAGTTACAACGGTAAATCTTCGTTTAAATCAAGGAGAGATTTTGCAGAAATTCCAAATAACTATTGCCATTTAATCGATTTGGCAAAACTGATTTAATCAAATAACGATCAATAATATCAACCCAAACTTTTACTTAAACTCGCGATGAAAATGTCTAGGAGTTATTGCTTAGAAGTTTACATCGGAATATTCATTAAAATTGGAAATATTTGTAATTCCTCTACGAGTGAAACAAATCTCATCAGTGAAAAAAATATTGTGAAAATTAATATCCTGATGCAAGATAAACTCGCAAAAGGTCACTCGTCGATCCAAATCTTGGGGCAATAGCTCTTGCATTTTTTTAATGTGATATGGATGTAGTAGATTACGTTTAAGAATTCATGATAATTCAGTTTCTCGAAATAAACATTTAGTACTTATTTGCGGTTCATTTTCAACTGTTTGCAAAATATTTTTTTCATCTTGTACCTCTATTACACTAGGGGCCGGTTGTATAAAGATTTTGAACTCAAGTTTAATGTTAAACTGTAAATCAAAGGCTAAATCAGGTTGTATAAATGTTAAACGTCGATCTAATCGTAGTTTAAACTGACTGACCGATCTCGGCCGTTTAACCAAGTGAACTGCAGTTCAACGGTTTGACACTTGACAAGTGATTATAAACTCGAATATTGAATTATACATTTTTGAATATTTTCCTGCATTTTGTTACGACTAGACTAACCCGTAGCAGATGACGAAGGGTTTTAGTAAATGCTGTGCTACATCCTAGAAGTGTCAATTGAGAGAACGATCAAATCATTTTGTAAAGTGAAGAGAAATCGATCGTTTGCAGCGATTTCATTTGTTATAAAGAGTTATTACCTATATCTGTAGTTTATTTATGAAAGCATCCTCCAAAAATCTTCAAAATTTTTTTTAGTGTACTCCACTTGAAGCAGCAACTGAGAATGTAAACCATACTGTATTTTATTATTATTTATTGTAACAGTATCACACATACACTACTTTGTCTTTATTTGTTCTGCAATAGCAATGAAATAAAATAGATGGGAGAGAAATACCCACCACTACTATCACTGTAAGTTAGATGAAACATGGATAAAACACTATATAATTTATTATTTAAGTAATATATATCCTAAAAAGAATGTTAAAGATATCTACAGTAAAATAAAACTCAAAAGGTAGAATATAACCTTACAAAATTGGACAAATTTCGCTCCAACTTAGGTTAAATTGTCAAATGTCACAGTTAAAAATCAAAATTCAGCAAGCCGCACTTCTACCAACCTCGGTAATGCATAGATCAGCTGAACTAAACGTTCGTTTCATTTATACAACACACACGTAAATAAACTAAGTTCAGAACTTGAACTAAGTTCTATTGAATGGTAGTTCAGGTACTTGTTATACAACTGGCTCTAGGACGTTCTAAGATATGACTAAAAAAACTTTCCTGTCTCTCGAACTCGTCATTAGAAAATATTTCTCTATGGGAAATCATTCGATTTGGAAATCTTCTACGATATTCTTCCACACTTCTTTTACATTAACAGTAGCAAAAATACAATAATTTTATTACTGTCAAATTGTAAGGACAAAGTAATTCACAGATATTGATTTTTTTCGAAATATTTGGACCCACTTCGATGCTTGGTTAAATTGCAATTGCAATATTTTGGGACCCTCTGCATGCACCTACTCTGTGTCGGTTCTTATGCGGTATACCCTGTATATACTATTTGTCCACATTAACAGAACCATAATTTCTTAAAAATGTTCAGTTTGTGATTACTTTGCAAATATGTAACTTTTTATTCGTCAGTATCAATACTGATTTGTATTAAAAAACGTTCACATTATGGGTGTTCATTAACAAATTTTTAGAGTTTATATTGTCTGTATAGTAAAAAACATCTAAAATCCATTGTCTTTGTTGTCGGGAAATGGAGGGAGGAAACAAACCACCAGCGAGGGATATGAATTGACAGTGATTTGAACGACTCCTGAGGAGATGCTCGCTACAAGGGTCAATCGTCCCCCTTATTTGGAGATTTCGAGACAAGGGCCAGAAATAGGTATTTAAGAGCCTCCGTTTCACGGAAGAGAAACGATGTTAAGGAAACAATTTTGATTCTGGGTTACTGACTGTCGGCTAATATCGATCTATGCGTCGGCATCGCGAACACCTGTCGAGAGACGACTGTAAAAGTAAGCTAATGAAAAGTTCGGTCATTTATTTCATTGGCGTCGTTTGATCTTGTTGTTTCTTTAACACTCTCGCCGAGCCGTCCAAGTTAAACGGGGCAAGACTGCGTCAAAATTGCTTTATTTGAATGTACCGTGAAAAGGAAAGGAATCGGTTACCTCTCTTCGTTCTGAAATGATCGGAGAAAAATGTCACGAACAGGGAAGTCGTAGTAAACAGTTTTCAACATTTTGATCAATGCTGCGAACAAATTTAATAAATATATCGGTAGTGCTTAATAAACTCTTAACGTTTTTAGAGTAACCGCACCGATTTTCTTTTATTAACAAACAATTGAATTTATTTGAACATAATTTATTTTCGGGAAATAAATCTTTATTGGTGTAACGATCAGTTTCTTTCGTCAAAAACAAATTGATTTACTTGGTAAGAAAATTTCATTTTTTTGAAGAGTATTTTTTTAAATGAAACAAATAGTTATTCCATTTGAACATCTTATGAAAATTTATTTTTAACAATTTATTTTCACAAAAATTTATATAGGTACAGTGTGTCCAATTAAGTCAGCACCATATGGACAACTTTTTATTATTGATTTTATGAAAAAAAATTGTTCTTGATAAAAAGTTCTGCATGGCCTATGAAATGAAGTAATCAGATTTCAATTTTTTGCAGTCGTATACGAGGTATGTAGAAAAATGTAAAATTTGCTCGAAAGTGAAGCACCCTTATTTTTTATATTGACAATCATTATTAAGAAAAGTTGATCCTAATTGAAAACTACGGTCAGATATCCAATATTATTCATCTGTCATTAAAAAAAAGATTGTGTTATTTTTACAAACTTCTCTGTATTAACGTTGATAATTTACGTCTAGTATTACGTTTTGACGTTTGCTATCAAAAATTAATTGGTTTGTCAGTGCATCCTAGATTTAAGGTTGATCTCTAGATTCACGTCGGTACAAGAGGTGACGGGACCTCCTTCACGTGGATAGTTTTCTACCGATTCACGCCCCTCCTTGAACCGTTTTGCCATTGAAACACGCGTGTTTACGACATGCACTCGTCTCCATACACCATCTGCAATTTTCGAAGGATTTCAGAGGATTTTTTTCCAGATTTCACTAGAAGATGAATCACAACACGTTGCTTGTGATTTGAGTCACTCATTTTTACGACGCCACTAAAAAAGTTACTTCCAAAAAATAAACATAAAACACAAACCAAACGTGCTATCGACTTCAACCTTGGACTGAAACTAAAAGGAAGGTTCCTCCTCTCCAGAAAAATATTGACGAAATATGCACTGTTGCCAGTTTCCGAGTTATAACTAAATTCCCGGAACTTAATTGCCACACCTGCTCAGGAATTGAAGGAAACAACTATGGGGTAATGTCCCGACTAGCATTGAATTACACCTGAAAAATTTATAGCAAATAGACAACATATACTGCTTTCGAGATTTTTAGCTCTCATCAGTAAGCCACAGGTGAGTGTTGCGTTAACTGACGACTAACTCTGGCTGTTTATGTCTATCAAACCCGACATATCCGAGTACGTGAAATATAGCACAGCAACATCTAGCGGTCATCTAAACTAGGGTGTGAATCGGTAGAAGACGATACACGTGAAGGAGCTCTCTTGTCACCTCTCGTACTGACGCGAATGTTGACCGTTTGCGTGCAATGATCACGTCTGACTGGCGCCTAAGCATTCATGCGTTGTCTGACGAGTGAAACGTCAACAAAGAAACGCGGGCACCACGCATCTGGCACCACTGCAACACACCAGTCCATTCCTCGTTCATTGTTTTTGGCAAAAAAGGCATTCCAACGTTATCACACCCACCCTATGCCCCGATATTGCCCCCTGCGATTTTTTTCCCCAAGATGAAGTCGTACCTTAAGGGAACTAATTATGGCGGCGTACAGGAGGTCGAAGAAGCTGTAACCGTGGTGCTAAACGGGTTAACTGCGGAGGATTACCAAGGGTGCTTCCAATCGTGGGAGCAACGTTGGTATCGTTGTGTAGAGTTAGTTATTGTGAAGGTCGATAATAAAATTTTGGCGAAATTTATTTTTTCTATTGACAAATTCCCGGAACTTAATTGCCCTACCTCGAAAGTTGTTGAGCTAAATAAGCGGTTGTTTAATTGGAAAATAATTGTTTGTAATATAAAATTATTATTTTATCATAAAATATAATTAAATAACACCAGAAGTGTAGCAACAGTTCGAAATAAATCTCAAAATTTGATTTAAAGGCATTATTATTGCAATAGATAGTGCCTAGAAAGCACATATTCCGTAAAACTATTCCCTCGAAGACACGTACATATTAATGGCATGCAGTATTTCACTTCAAAACGTAAACTAATTTATTTGCTGCTGCTCAGACCTTTCCGTAAATGAAACTTGCATATGATAATATTTCCTAGGGCATTTATGTCGTTGTATTACGGCGTTATTTCTTAAAGATATATACGAACTTCTAACAGCTCATACGGGAGTAAGTTAGGAGACCTTTAAATTACAAAATATGTTTCCCAGAGCTGTGACGAATGGTTCATATTTTTAAAATGTGTATCCAGTCGCCATTAGCTGAAAGTGGATGGCAACAAACACAAATCCTTTCCAGAGTTTATTCAAATTACTTGAAATTAATATTAATCAGTGATATAATTTTACATAATAAGTAATTAAGACAATTATTATCTGCTTTCTTAGCAAAGTAAATATCAAGCAGGCGAACGGCGCGTTTTCATCGACATTACTAATTAATCCAGGAATTCCTTTTGTTTTAATTTCTCCCCGAACGGCAGTTAAAACTGGAAATATATAATGCACTCGGAAAAAAGTTAAAAAACCTAATTACGGTAACAAGTTTGTGGGTATTTCACCCAAGGGCATTCGCCCTTTGATAACATTTTAACCCTTGCAGTGTTCCCAGGACTTCATAAATATTGATTAGAAGACGTGGAGGGTGAGCTACTTCACAATGCGTTTTTAGTATGTGTTAACTCATTAAACTTTCACTGGTACGGAGCGTATTCTGCTCTCAAAGACGCACTGTTCCATTGTCACATCCAAGGAAATTATTATTACTATATTAGATCTTTGCCCTAAATGAAATAATATGCTTTTGCATGCATCTTAATACCCTTAAATTGCTACATTTGAACCTATCCAATAAACATTTAAAGGTAAAATTACGTTAATTTGACAGTTGATATAGTACAATATTTCTATTGGGTTAACTGAAATGGTCATACAGTATGCGCCAAAAGTATGGAATAAATTCAATAAAAACGAAACAATTATTTTTTGGGAAAAATCCTCGAACAGGTCGTTTTTTAATTTAAAAAATACATATTTTAGCGTAAAATGCGATTTTCAAATGTCATTTGTTTTCGAGTAATGACGTCATCGATTTTTTTTAAATGGCAACACCATATCTTTTTCCTTGATTCTGAAAGATCGTTTAATTCTCTATCAGACAGTATTAAAATTTTGCCCTTTTACATAGAAAAGTTTTCGAGTAAATGACGATTGAATGTTAGAAAACGTAAATCAATTAAAATAAAGCAAAAACATTATCAAGTTTAGTTTTTCAAATTCCATAGTTCTTTTATGGATCACGTAGGTGAAAATCTTTGCAAAGTGTCATTGTCACACCGACTTTCAAATAAGTATTGTAAGCGACATAGAAATTATTATTCAATTTAAAGGTATTATGGCACATTTAACTGTTACTCAAAGAATGGAAATTTTAATTCTTATCGGATGCGGGAATATGACTAGAACTCAGCAGGAAGTTTGCGATTTATTTAATGAAAAATATCCAGATCGCCCTATCAGCCAATCAACAGTCAGTAAGGTAGAGTCTAAATTTAGAGAAACTGGCAATGTTGTAAATATTCCAAAACCTGGACGTCCAAGCATTAATGAAAATCAGAAACAGAACATTTTGATAAGTATGGTGGATAATCCTCATAATTCTTCACGATTGGTTGCATTAAACAATGACACTAGTCAGAGCACAGTGCTACGTATCTTGAGGAAGGAAAAATATCATCCCTACAAAATTCAACTTGTGCAGGAACTCAATGAAGATGATCCCGATCGCCGCTTACATTTTTGCGAAATTCTAATGTCAAGGAAATAGAAATTTACACCGGCAAATACTTTTTTCAGATGAGGCCACATTTTTTCTGAATGGTACAATAAACCGTCAAACTTGCAGATATTGGAGTCGGGAAAATCCTCATTGGATGGCAGAGGCACATACCCAACACCCTCAGAAATTAAATGTGTGGGCTGGAATAGTTGACGACACAATAGTAGGGCCTTTCTTCTTTGAAGAAACCCTTACAGGACAAAGATATTTAGAGCTTCTAAAAAATGACCTTGTTCCAACCCTTGCAGTAATTTTTCCTAACGATAATGACCCTGGCATTCCTGACGGTACCATATAGTTTCAGCAAGACGGTGCACCTCCGCACTCTGCGCGCCCTGTACGAGATTTTTTGGACAACTGTTTTCCTGGGAGGTGGATCGGCAGACGCGGACCGATAGAATGGCCTGCAAGATCGCCAGATCTTATACCTCTTGACTATTTTTTATGGGGATACTTGAAGTCAAAAGTGTACATTAATAAACCACGTAATTTAGAAGAACTTCAAAATCGCATTCGGAACGAAATACGCAGAGTTACCCCAGAAATCATTCATAATGTGCAAGAAGAATTTCTTCACAGACTTGCGCATTGTCAAGAAGTTGGTGGATGGTAATTCGAACATTTAATTTAAGTATAAAATTTAATCAATTGTATTTTATTTTACATACCTCAGAATTGTTACTTTTTTATGGATAAAATTTACGTTTTTTAACATTCAATCGTCTTTTACTCGAAAACTTTCCTATGTAAGAGGGCAAAATTTTAGTACTGACTGATAGAGAATTAAACGATCTTTCAGAATCAAGGGAAAAAATATGGTGTTGCCATTTAAAAAAAAAATCGATGACGTCATTACAAATGATATTTGAAAATTGCATTTTACGCTAAAATATGTATTTTTTAAATTAAAAATCGACCTGTTCGAGGATTTTTCCCAAAAAATAATTGTTTCGTTTTTATTGAATTTATTTCAAACTTTTGGCGCATACTGTATATTCTTTAGAAGTTATCAACAAAGTCGAAAATAGGTTAATACTGTAATGAACTTTGCAAATTGAAGGATTTAATAGCAAATTAACTAATTATTCCCTTATTTTTAACTACTAGTTGAAAACAGACTGAGTTTTACAATTTCATAATAAATATATAAATATTTACCTATTGTAATAATTTTAAAAATCACTGGTTATTGAAGACAGATTTCAAGGTGCAATATTTAACATAACAGAACAAATGCTCTGCATCATCTTGCTAACATTCACCGTAGATTAACAACTTTATCACGGGTAGACATTAGCCTAAGTAAAGGTGGATTTTTTGCTCTAAGTAATTTTTTCGGTGCTTAGAAAAGCAGTATGCCTTAATAGGAAGTTTAACATCGAAGAAAAAAACAACTAGATCGCATGTCTTACAGCAAATTACAACTGGGTAATGGAATAAGGAACGAGCTCGAGAAGTTTAGTATCTGAGCATGTCTATAAATATATAAAAACTGTATAACGGAGAAAATTCTCCTGGAGGAAGAAATTCGAAGTGACGGGTTTGAAACCGCCTGGGAATCCAGGGAACAAACAAAACCCACGTTAGTTCTACATATATATTTAACAAAACGAATAAGAGAGTTCTTTTAAAATGTTTTAGTTGAGAAACAAAACTCTTATTAAATTTGCCGTTTTCTGCCCCATAGCTGAATTGTTTTTCGAGCTAAAGCGAATACAAAGAGCTTACAATAAAAAGAAGGGGTATTACTCACAGTGGGAGCTAATGCTAGACAATTGGTGGAACGAGAGAAAGAAAATAAGAGGATATGTGGGCTCTCACAGATGTGTAACCTGCAGTTTTAAGTGAAGGCTAAGCGGGGCTCCAAACGATTAAATTAAGTAGAAAATAACGTAATCGTATTTTCAACTCTCCTCTCTTCCTCTTCAATAATAAAATCATGAGCCATCAAATATGTATATGGTATGTATACCTACGAACTTCCAACGCTTCTTGAAACTAAAAAAATCCTTTTTAATATTTCAGGGCAACACTGATTTTTTTTTTCAAATTGCACATACTACACTGAAATAAGTGATTTCTATAACCAACCGTTCACAATTTATAGCAGTCGACACAAAGAAACATGCATGCAGCCCGTATATTTTTCCTATAAAATCATATGCCGCATATCTCCGAGAACATACTCGATTACACAGCTTCTGCAGCAAATGCGCATGCACCAGATCGAAACTTTAGCCTTCTATTGGTTGTTAAGAATTGACAGATCTACTTGTCTCCAGCGTCATCATGGATGTACCTTTCGGGCGGGCAAATTTTTGGGTATATCTTTACGCTAATTTTGTTATAAATGTAATTAATTTCTTAGAGATTTTGTGTTCTTAAGAATGGAGAATAATTCAAACTCTACAGCGTATTCTCAAAATCGTAAACGTGCTAATTTAATAAGTGAGGAATATCGGATGATGAAATGTATGAAGGGTTTAGGGCGCGAGGTCAAAACATGTGCGTAAGTGATGTTGAAATATGTAGTTCATTAGCAAGAATGTACGTGAGTAACATATACAGTATGCGCCAAAAGTATGGAATAAATTCAATAAAAACGAAACAATTATTTTTTGGGAAAAATCCTCGAACAGGTCGATTTTTAATTTAAAAAATACATATTTTAGTGTAAAATGCGATTTTCAAATGTCATTTGTTTCCGAGTAATGACGTCATCGATTTTTTTTAAATGCCAACACCATATTTTTTTCCTTGATTCTGAAAGATCGTTTAATTCTCTATCAGACAGTACTAAAATTTTTCCCTCTTACATTGGAAAGTTTTCGAGTAAATGACGATTGAATGTTAGAAAACGTAAATCAATTAAAATAAAGCAAAAATGTTATCAAGTTTAGTTTTTCGAATTCCATAGTTCTTTTATGGATCACGTAGGTGAAAATCTTTGCAAGGTGTCATTGTCATACCGACTTTCTAATAAGTATTGTAACCGACATAGAAATTATTATTGAATTTAAAGTATTATGGCACATTTAACTGTTACTCAAAGAATTGAAATTTTAATTCTTATCGGATGCGGGAATATGACAAGAACTCAGCAGGAAGTTTGCGATTTATTTAATGAAAAATATCCAGATCGCCCTATCAGCCAATCAACAGTCAGTAAGGTAGAGTCTAAATTTAGAGAAACTGGCAATGTTGTAAATATTCCAAAACCTGGATGTCCAAGCATTAATGAAAATCAGAAACAGAACATTTTGATAAGTACGGTGGATAATCCTCATAATTCTTCACGATTGGTTGCATTAAACAATGTCACTAGTCAGAGCACAGTGCTACGTATCTTGAGGAAGGAAAAATATCATCCCTACAAAATTCAACTTGTGCAGGAACTCAATGAAGATGATCCCGATCGCCGCTTACACTTTTGCGAAATTCTAATGGATTTATGTCAAGGAAATAGAAATTTACACCGGCAAATACTTTTTGCAGATGAGGCCACATCTTGTCTGAATGGTACAGTAAACCGTCAAACTTGCAAATATTGGAGTCGGGAAAATCCTCATTGGATGGCAGAGGCGCATACCAAACACCCTCAGAAATCCAACCCTTGCAGTAATTTTTCCTAACGATAATGACCCTGACATTCCTGACGATACCATATGGTTTCAGCAAGACGGTGCACCTCCGCACTATGCGCGCCCTGTACAATATTTTTTGGACAACTGTTTTCCTGGGAGGTGGATCGGCAGACACGGACCGATGGAATGGCCTGCAAGATCGCCAGATCTTACACCTCTTGACTATTTTTTATGGGGATACTTGAAGTCAAAAGTGTACACTAATAAACCACGTAATTTAGAAGAACTTCAAAATCGCATTCGGGACGAAATACACAGAGTTACCCCAGAAATCATTCATAATGTGCAAGAAGAATTTCTTCACAGACTTGCGCATTGTCAAGAAGTTGGTGGATGGCAATTCGAACATTTAATTTAAGTATAAAATTTCAATTTTATTTTACATACCTCAGAATTGTTACTTTTTTATGGATAAAATTTACATTTTCTAACATTCAATCGTCATTTACTCGAAAACTTTCCTATGTACGAGGGCAAAATTTTACTACTGTCTTATAGAGAATTAAATGATCTTTCAGAATCAAGGAAAAAAATATGGTGCTGCCATTTAAAAAAAATCGATAACGTTATTACTCGAAAACAAATGACATTTGAAAATCGCATTTTACGCTAAAATATGTATTTTTTAAATTAAAAATCGACCTGTTCGAGGTTTTCTCCCAAAAAATAATTGTTTCGTTTTTATTGAATTTATTCCATACTTTTGGCGCATACTGTATGTATAGTGCAAAAAAGTGATAAAGAAACGAAAACTAGCGGAAACTCGGAGGAGCAAGATGGTATTTTAAAAATATAGTTTTCGACAAAAAAAAATGGGCTGTTATATCTTACAAGATGAAACTTTGCCTAGAATATATACAAGGGTGCTTTTTCAGCTCAATTGTCCTGACGGTGGTTTGCTGCGTCCGAAAATTACATTAAGTATTTTTAGATACTTTATTTATAAACAAAAGTATAAAGGACCAAAAAAAAAGTATGATACTTTATTTTAAAATATGGATGGCAAACCTAATCAGGTTGTAAGTGGGTAACGATGGTAGGCCATCGCTGTCCAAAAAGACGGCATTCTAATTTATGATAATATATTATGTAAATATAAACAATTTCCTTGAAATTTTACAAACATATTTTAGACTGTAGTTTCTCTGCTATTGCTTAGCATAAATGTAAACATATTCGTTGCTTATTTAAGTCACTAGACTAAGTTTTATTAATTTGTATCACCTTCGGAGATATTTTATGAGATATTTTTTCGATATTTTGAAAGTTATGAGGCTCTATTTCTCCGCTAATGAGCTGACATGAAAGTACTAACGGCGAGCGCAGTATATCAACTATTTGCCTTACACCTAAAACCATGCAAATGGCGTAGAACACTGCTTGCCACCTAGTTGTAACAAACTGCAATATCTTCCGGCATATAGTTTCATTTCGAATATGGCTGCAAGGTATCTATAACTCTCTCAGAACGTGGTAGGGGTAATAACGTCTAATCTCGAGGGCCTCATTGATAATTATTATAACAAGAGGGGTGGAAACGTTAAGGGCGAGTTCATAGGGCACTCTCGGGCCTCTGGGTCACAACTTCCGTCGAGTATATTTCTGAAATTTCCAATTAAGCCGCCGTCCGCCTGGATCATCGGCCTAATATCGAGGATAAAGTAACTATTAATGAAAGTATTCCATTATCTTATCTCTTAATGAACCCGAACGATTAAATCTAAGCGTAAAGTTGCTCCCTTATGAGTACTTTCGTAGAAGTTTTACACTTTTCCCTTTCATTTTTTATTCAGAGTATGGTAAATATTGCTGATAGTGTACTCATAAATACCTAAAATATGCAACAGAGAGTATTTATCTCCCAATAATTGCACCAGATTTGAACTGAATGAAACGACCGCTGCCATTCCGACGGACTGGATAGCATATTTAACGTTTTATAAATAATTTTCGGATAGGTAATGCCAGTTTGTTTGAAATTCCAACCCTCGACCTCGATTTGTTGCACTGCAATTCATGTGCTGTTTTTCCCAAAACGCTTTTAATTCCTATAAAATACAGCCATTTATAAATTTGTGTATTTATTTGCGAGACAGGGTGTCGCAATATAGGCAATCTGAAGAAAATTATATTACTATTTAAAAAACGATATATTGAATTATATGGGTTTGCATTGTTCGTTTTTGTTAATTGGGTGCCAGTTCTTATAAACATTATATTTTTTATATTTTAATATTACCAGCCTTCTAAAGAAATGTTTTATCACTTTTATTTTAATTAAACCAATTTGCATGAGAGTCTTTTACTCAAGGACGGTTCTGAGAAGGTCCGACGCAATAAAAGAAATTATTGTTATATTCAGTAACTATATGAATTTTTGTTATTATTTTGAATTTGTTTGAGTAACCAATATTTTATTTGAATGGTTACATTATCCTCTTACGCAAACCCATCCTATTGACTTAAATTAATGCGAATATACTATACTTACATACATTAGAATAGAAATATGTTTTTTAACAATTCTTTACTATTTGAACTTACCTTGTAGTTTGTCGGTTATTGTAGGACGTCCTATCCCACTTTAACAGTCCGTTCTTGTCACTTCTTTATCCTTTGTTTCTAGTTGCTTTCTTCGTCTTCAGTATCTTCAAATCTTAGTCAAATTCGGCTATTATACATATTATTCTTTGCTATGATTTATCTACATCGCCTTGAAGAATTGTATTTCATAAAACTGCCTCTTGACGTATTGAAACTCTGTTCTTGGGATTTCATCTTATATTTTTTTATTATCCCACAAGATTCATACTCTGTTGACTTTGTTTGATATTTCTTTACGTATGATTTTATTCCAGTACCTTTTTCTTTGATTTTCACTGGTTTTCATTCAACTTAACACCTTTTTTAATGCAGAAGCAAAATTTGACAATCAATCAATTCTTGACACTATAATTTTAATTTATACACTTTTCTGGTTGACTTGGCTGGTTCTGGTGGTTCTGGTTGGCTATTTTTCACTGGTTTTTAATCAATTTTTGGTAATTTTTATGGGAACAAATTTCAACGTGGGTTCCCTTTCTCTACCAAATATCAACAACGTTCATTTGTTTCTCCCGTATCCAGGTTTCTGTAGCATCCATCTGCGCACTTGTCACTATGTTTTTAATTTTATTCTAAATTTCACAGTATAATTCTGCCAATCAGAAACGAGTTATTATTATTAGTCAATTGACTGCACGATCCATGACTGTATTATTTTCAATTTAAACTACATCGTTCTTCTGATTTCCCGTGTACTGTGTAAATTATCTCTGCCTATTAAAATTTTTGTAATAATTTTGATTTTGTGAACTACACACTACTTGGTCTCCTAACCCTTAATGTTCAACATTTGTAGTACCTTTCTATGCATCGCAATATATTTCAAAATATATTGTGGAAGAAATAGATTTAGCGACATAATTTTCATTATGGGCAAGGATTTCTTTATATGGAACACTTCCAAAATTATTAAAGAACAAATAAATAAAGACAACTTATAAAGAGAAGAAATGTTTTTGCGAAAAAAGTTGAAATAAAAAAGTGACAAGTATTCAATTTATATGAAAACTGCTGCAAATTAAAATATTTCTATATGCTCCAAAAGTGTAAACGTTATGTAGCTAATAATAAAGAAAAATAGCATTCTAAATAACATTGACAGAAGTCTTCTTCTTGAACAAACTGAATAACCAAAAGTTATGGAGGCCTCAATGGATGCAGTTCGATTAGCTTAGATTAGAATATATTTAGAAGTTTTTTTCCACACGGGGTATCCTTATATTCTACTTATATTCTTAAGTTAGACAGACTTAAAACAGCTAAGGTTATTCGCCGGTTACCTCACTTATGACATACTGATGAGAGCTAATAAGCTCGATACCGGTATATGTCTGGTGGGCTGCTGACGAGTTATTTTAGCTGTTTGCTATAGGTTTTCCAGGTGTTATTCAATGCTGGTCGGGGCATTAGCACGCAGAGTAGTTGTTTCCTGGAATTTCGTATTTGCAATATCGTTATTGCCGAATCGCGATAGAGATTGCTAGTTTTCGATGGTTTTCTACTGCGTTATAGAACCCTTTATGTCTGTAGCTTGTTAGTCCGGCATGGAGTGGTAAATAACCGCTAGAAGTAGCTATGCTACTCCACGTTACCATATTTCCCATTTACAGAGCCCTAAAATACGTTATAGTCGTTGGGAGTGATGCGTTTTTTCGTGAAACGCATATTCATTGGTCGTATTCCGGGTAAGGCTGTAATCAAAGGAATATTTCGTTGTTTGACTAAAATTGACGACTTTTTTAGTCATTTGCTGAAAAGTCTTGAGAAATTTCAAAATCTCAAACATAATATTTTGGTGTCTACTATCTCCAGCTTAGCTTTGACCCATTCTTTCTGACTCACTATGTAGAACCATGGGTGTCACAGAATTATATTAAGAAAATAGGGATATATGTTATGCGTCTTGTTTCATTCGAATTTCCGTTTGCTTTTCCATAGACGAAATGTTTTAAACAGCTTGTATCTAGAAAACGAAGCAGTTCCGGACCCATGTTTGTATAAACTTGTTATCTTATTTTTAAACGTACACTGTAAAAAAATAATTACACATTTTAACAAAAAAGAACACAATACTGTGTTAATCGAGGTTCACACGGAATTCTGTATATTTTTACACATTTCTCATTATGTAGCAGTGTGTTAAAAGGTTTAACACAATCCACTGTGTTAATATAAGAAATGTTATGTGTAACTTTTACACATTTCTGTGTTATTTGTATCATTGAAGGTGTAGGCTTAGACATTAACATGTTAATTTTATTGTATAATAGGTATTGATATGGAAGACTCACCTATCTTTTTAATTTGTTAATTATGTTCCTGTTTACTTTCGAAATAATTTTTATATATATATATATATATATATATATATATATATATATATATATATATATATATATATATATATATATATATATATATATATATATATATATATATAAAGCTGTTTACAGGCCTTTTAAGCCCAGAAATAATTTTTAATAAATATAATTTTTGAAATACTTTTATTTTGACATTTTCTGTCTATCGTCGAGAATGCATTGAATATAGCCTGGAATGTTCTATTAAACGGCAGAATATATGTATTAAAAATTATAATTTCAAAAGCAAACCTGAACATAATTAACAAGGTAGGTGAGCTTCCGTATCAATATAAAGAATTGTCTGAATTATGGTGTAATTATAAAATAAAAGATATTTTACTTTTTATGATTTTATTAAAAAAATGAAATTATGTTCAAATGAACAAGAACCAAGTCTGCTAACAAATATATATGTATTAACATTAACAGTATAATAGTACATATTCTAATAAGGGACTAATAATGTTCTAGTAAATCATAAAAAATAAAACAACAATCAAAGACGTATTTAGGCACTACATAATAGGAGTTTACGAAAATTAACTGGTAGTGATCTGAACATATAATTTTCTTTCTCTAAAGTTACAAAAAAGTTAGATTACACAGTAATCTAAAACGTCAGAGTAAACTCCTAATATTATTATAGTTATATTTTTATATAATAATAATATCTCTACCCCTCATTCTAATCACAGGGATTAGCCCAGAAGTCGGAGACTTGTGCAGGAGAGGGGGCGGCATAGTATTATTAAGCAGGCCGTATTTGCGCCCAGAAACGACTTACGTTGGTAGGTCCTAACCACTATTCAGTGCAGGAATGAGGGAAACCTGGAAAACCTCATTAATTAGGGGGGTAGTCAAATATCAACCGGTATCAATCTCTCACATTGACCCAAGCCAACATTCTTCCACCCTACCATACCCGCAGAGAGGGCGCCAAACCTCTCCACGAATATAGCTTATATACGGTCTACCGGCAGCTGGGCTCGAACCAACACCGATCTAGTCACCTTGATTCAAGTACTAACGCCTTAAACCGCGCGACCACTGACCAATATGTTTGTTATAGTTACGTAAGTACTTACCATTTTCCTTGATTAAACCTCAATTTAAATTTAAATATTCTCCATTTGAACACTGTGAACGAGAGGTAACTGTACACAACACCGCTACATGACCAATATGGCGTAGTGACGTTTGTTGGATCAGCTGATATACTGGAACTGCGCAGTTGTGCTCGACCAGTCAAGAGTAGGGATATAAAACACAATTAAGTTGTGTGCGTGTTAAGTTTACATAAAATGGTGTACTTTTAATACACAACTGGTAAATATTACACAAATTCAGTATATTTTATTATAATACTAGTAATTTTAACACATTTTGTGTAAAACGTACAAAAAAGCCATAGTGTGTAAAACTATTAACACGGAATTTTTACACATCCTAAATTACACACTGGAAAATCTCGCTTACACAACAACTTTTTTTACAGTGTAGAACCTGTTTCTAGATTTTCTTAACATCGTTTTGTAACACCCTGTATAACAAACTGGCATTATTTTTGGAAGTTCTACTGATCCTGTATAAGCATCGACTGTCTATTTTCATACACCGCTCTATACGTATCCTAGTTTCGCATGATTTCCGTTCCACAGTTAATATTTTTATGTTCATCGTCCCCGTGTGAATTCCCCGCACGTGACGTCTGCGGTTCCGAACTCCACATAACTCGAACTCCATATCTGCGACCGCACGGTTGCGGGGCAAAATAAAAGTTGTACATTTAAAGCATGTCCCCTGTAATGCCTGCCATTCGGTGAGCAGTAAACTTGGTACTCTGCGGACACCGAGGAGGGCCCGAGGCGAGCGATGATATCGGACCCCAGACACGATCCCGCTAAAGTGCTCCGGCCCCACGCTTTCACCTTTCGCCCCGGGCTCCGAATTAAATGCCTCCCCGTTGCTGCTGATTGCCGAACCAACATCGAGACAATCATATACCAATAAAATATATACGATCCAACTCGCTAAATCCAGCCGCGCGCTCCTGGAGTACGCCTGTTTCCGGACGATGCATTTTTAGATGGCTGCAGAAATGAAATTGCAGCCCGGCTAGTTTGTTTAAATTTCGAGTCAACTATGCGCTTCTATGGTCAGCTCGACCGGAAGATGTTTCAAGGAATTTAATAATACGGATTTGTCTTTGCTTTTTACTCCCAGGATTGCTTTTTTTCGTTATTCGAGCAGTTATTACGTTTATAACCTTGAAAATATTGATATGCTGCATAAGTTCGTAAGACATCCGTCATTGTTTCATGTATTTTGTTTATGAAAGAAAACGGAATTTTTAATTCAACAACAAAGCTTTCAAAGAGCTATTAAGAATGTTTGATTTCCATAATTTCAGTATAAGACAGATGAAGCAGAAGTTAAATAGCACAAGGGCATAACTCAAGACGTTCTCATAATAAGTCAAGTTATTATATCAAGGAATTTTATCACAACGTGGCAACAGTGCGCCACCACTGCACCAGCTAAGTATGTTTGCGGATTGCCTACCACGCGCCAGCTTGTTTTTTAGTGATGACAAAAAATCCAAAGGTAAACAACTATTGTGGAAACCAATGAATTTAATTTTGGCAATTGTTTTGCAATTTTATTTTTGGTCAGATAATCGTAGAATTAATGATCTTTTTAATATTAAGATACTGTTGCAAGTGTTTAAATTTTGGTAATTTTTAAATGTTTAAAATAGTAACTCCTTAACAACTCAAACGAAACGTACGCTAAACACTAACAAACATAAAAAATAATGGTATGCAAAAGCACTTCCGTCGAGCGACAAACACATTAACACTTTGCAATTTAAATACCAACTGATCTGTACTCTCGGCCAGTCCTTGAGTACATTCTCGCGCTGTTGCCACATTTCGTGATCTCGACTATCGAATGTTATTGATTAACGAAAAAATTGTTTTATTCAAACATTGTATGATCATTTAATATATAAAATTATAGTGTGGATTTGTTAATATTTTTCTGGAAAACGGTTGAGTTTAGGACCGATGCCATATAAGTTGTTTGTTTATATTGATTTATACTATCGCTTGTTAAGTTTATGGCATTCAAACCTCTAACACCCTGTATATTTATTTATTTATTTTATCATTTAATCCAACAACAAATATGCCTAGGTATATTAGTGCTAATGTCACTTTATTAAAACATAATATCTCCATTCATATCTATGTTTAATCTCGTTTATTTATGTATGTATGTCACTTTTTAAAGAAAGTTTCCACTTAGGGTCGCCGTATTTCTTGCCCTAAAATTATTAATTTTGTGGTGCTTTTTAGGTACAGAAATCTCGAAAAATAAAACACATATAGTAAAAGTAATATCAAAAATAAAATTTTTGATGTTTTATTTATCCACTTTTACTATATAAATTCTCCTCAAATAAAATAATAACTTTTAAAATGCATTTTTATGACATACATAATTTTGCTATTCTAACCCCACATTTTAATAATTATTTATAACAAATGTGAAAAATTTTATATGTAAGTTTATGTTATAAAAGTATTTACATCTACATTTAAAAAAATACGTGTTTTGAAAGAGTTCTGTACCTAATGCTTGTTGCTTAGACAGCTTTCAATCGTTATATATTCGTTTTACTTCTGTACCTTAGAATGTATCATCTCTCAAAATCATTCAACATCTAGATAAACTTTATATTTAAAAAATGTATACAGGGTGTTTTAAAAAGTTGGTACAAAATTTAAGGCTGTAAAAGCAAAGTCAGACTATTTCCATTGCAGAAACCGTAAATAAAATGCATATCGGCAGATTCACGGTTAGTGAAAGCATGATGGTTCATGGTTGTAAATAAATCGAATGAAATTCAAAGTCAAGCTCAAAGATCACAACTAAGAAAATAAAGAAATGTTACAATTCTGCACCATATATTATTTTAAAAATACTTATTTCTGACTAAACTACGCAGAATCCGAAAAAAAGTAGAAAATTATTTTCTTTAAAAAAGTGTAATTCTAATATTTTTGCTTGGTAATTCAAAGGAATAAAAAAATTTCGAAAAATGTCTCTTAAGGATAATTAGAAATTCTTGTACAATTTCCATTCTATTATCTTAAAGTTATTTTAAAAATATCCAAATGATAAGACCCCTTTGAGGACCAATGTTTATAGGAACTGCTTTTCCTTGTTTGACTCTACTTTTATCGTCTCAAGTTTTGTACCAACTTGTCCAAACACCCTGTATAATTTCCTTAACATATTGTAACTGTACTTTTGATGAATACAACAGTCTGGTATATAGTGGTAATACTTGGATATCGAGTCTATTTACTAACACAGCATAGCTATTATTGTAGCCCTGAATCAAGTGCAGATTAGGGGAACTAGATATGTATGTACGTACGTATGCAAAACGTCATTTGATAGAGTAATTATCCCACACGTCAGGACGGTGCACGACGAGGCGCGTAATATTCAATTCAATAGGCCGTTTCATGGTCACATACGCATCGCAGCCAGCTATCGGCGGTTGTTATAATTGAAGATTAAGCCCTTTTGGCGTGCGGACTAACTCGGCAGCCCGGATTAAATGATTAGCGAGGCCGGAGCGGACGGAACCAATCATTAATATTTTCATAAAAGGGAGAAGCACGCTCAGTTTAGTTATTAATTTGTTTTCATTATTAAAGTGTCGAAATTAAAACGTCCGATTTAATTTCATTATGTAAGGATCCCCAGTTAATGCAACGGGACCTTATTAAACAATCCGAATGACAGCGAAGGATTAATAGAAATTTTATCTAGCACCGTTCAGCTGAGTTGAAATGTATATTTGATGGTAACATTTTCGTGCAACTATAAGTAGATATTCAGCCCAAGTATGTATCCCATTTTGATCATAATAACGTTTACGTTATTTCAAGATTGATGTTATATTTTATTTATTTATTTTTAGGTATTGACAATATTGTGTGAATCCAACTACTTTGCAGTCTAAAGCCCCGACCAGCGTTGAATTACACCCACAATATCTACCCGGATTATAATCCTCGTCAATATTCTTGGCAGGATAAATGATGTCGAATGTGTCGGGCCGACAGAAATTATTTTCCACATTATTGCGCTGTATGACCGGACAGCCGGGCGCCCTCACCTTGTAGAGGTGGGCCTCCGGCCCCCTTCCTCGCTCAGCCTCGACTGTGCCTCTGCCTCCTGTGCTGGTAAATCCCATCAGTAAAAGTGTATCTTATGACGTTACAGGGGTATGAGGGTACACGAGGCAAGCTTTCATTGGCCGACAAAAATTCTTTTCAAGTAAAAGGCTAGATATTTGAATCAACATTTCATAGTATTAGACTAAAATAGTTTACAATTTAAAATTAAAGTTTTTTTGGTTGAAGAGAATTAATTAAAAATGTCTAATTAAATAATTTGACACCGTTAAATCAAACAAAATATATATATTTTTAATATCGATGTAATTTTATGCAAACGATAATGATAGACACAATAGAGAAAAATCATTGAACTAAATCATCAGAAGTTGTCGCAAATAAAAAAAATACTATAATATAAAAGATTAACACTTAGATGGAACAAAATGTGAGGCTAATTTAACATCAAATATGAGAAATCGCAATAAAGCAGTAAGTCGTCAACAATTTATTGCAACAGCGTAATTTTATTTTAATAATCTTTGCCTTATTTCAAGAAAACATTTTTTACAACAATAACAAAATTATCAAGAAAACTGTTGCTGTGTTGACTTTTATCAGTGCAATGGTTAGGACTTTTATGCCGTGACCAGGGTCATTGCTAGATACATAATTAACGTAATTATCCCTAGCCTTTTAGCTGGGAATCTTTGACTTGACCTTGTTGTTCTCGAGCTAGGTTATTTGAGTCAAGGTTGAATTTACACTATGGTAAACAAAATCTGGGCCATCAACGCAACAATAAATTTTATGAAAAGCCGTTACCACGCCTTATTTTGTCCTTATCAGTAAACTGAAATACGATTTCAGACGAAATATGTTATATTTCGTTTAGAAACGCGAAATTTTTTATATAAAGGACAGCCACTAGCTCGTTATGGTGTTTAAAGACGTTTTATTTTTGGCGTAACAGCTTTGAGCAGACATTCCCAAGCCGCTTAATTCGCACACGAGCCCGTCTCGAGCAGAGTAATAAGGACCCGCAAGAGATCCTCTACAGCGCAGCTAAGGCGAGGTCACCGAGGACTCGTAAACATTTCTGGCCACTTCCTAAAGCGGTGTCAGTAACAACTTCAAAAATTATTATGTCTTAAGTTTAACAGCACGAGCATAAATATGACGACTACATGCATAGCGCTATGTAGGAACATAAATAAAACCTTAATGTGCTTAACATGTTTTGTTTGTTAATGGTTTATTCCTGAAGTTTCGAACAGCCATATTTTGAACTGACCATGTGTACAGAGTGAGTAAATTTCGATGTTTTTTAAAACTATATAAAAATCCATGTTGCGTCAAAAATGTTTTGTAAAAGCCTGCGCTTGTACAGGGTCTCATTAACTAGGAGAAAAAATGTCCCCCCACACTCTAGATCCCAGCTATGGTTTGTATTTAAAAAAATAATGCTTAAAGTTACAACTCAAAAATTAATAAAGTTACAAACAAATCATGTACGCCACTTGATTCTACTAAAATAAGTGTCTGAAAAACATATTAATTATTTTCTTCTAAGTTTACAAACAACCAAGTTACGACAGGTATCAAAAACTGGAAATTTAAAATTTTGTTTATTACTCGAAAACAAGAAACGATAGGTCATTTTGGTTTTGATCAAAATTTTCTTTAAAAAAAAAAGAGATCGAGAGTAGAGTAATTTTTTCTTTCTCTTAATTAACGAGACCCTGTACAAGCGAGGTTTTTACAAAATATTTTTTGACCCAACAACGATTTTTATAACCAATAACAAGTTTTTTCTTGAAAGATATCATCAAATCGTATCCTGTACCTGCAAAAGGACAGTCTGCATAGTCGTATATTGCGTGCTCGCGGCAATAACGTTTTGTACATTTAACACTCCTCTCCAGACGCTATTGTCTAGTAGGACGAACTTATTCTCTAATCTATAACTTTGCTAAATAAGGTAGAACACGAAATAAGGACGGTAAATAATCCTTTTGAACCCGTGAATTTGCAAAACATGCGGTCTGTATCGTTATTTTCATAAATAGGTTTTCCAGTTAACAGTTGAACGCACCTTAAACTTCACAGACAGATGGTAATAAAACAGTCGTCAACTTTCTTCAGGAACTGATAAATGGCCATCAAATGCGAAAGAAATGTAAGTGTATCGTAAAACACGCGAAAAGTCATCACACTATAGATTCTTACAAATATCCTTATTGCATGCACTTTAACATAAGCTATTGTTCATTTATTTTAAATTTTTAATTATTTATTAGACTAAATAAAAGGATATCTATATTTTAGCTATTTTTATGCAATACTTTTATTTTATATTTATTTTGTTGTTGAATGCATGTTTATTTAGTACCAGAAAGAGATTTTCCTTGTAAGATACGGAAATATTCTAATCTATTACACATAAAACACGTAAAAGATATCATAACTTCTGCCGGGTTGTAGGGTAATATTTTTTATAAACAATGCCATAACAATGGAATGTAATAGGTGCAACCGCCCATATTGAAAATGTGACGTTTTTTTCTTTACGAGTCAATTCCACGCACTTTTCAGATGGTTTAGAGGAATTCAGCACGCGAGACTAGGAGATTTACGCGGCCATGCAACGCGAAAAGTCATCGGGCACAAACAACGCATTGGCGTACCGAAGGCAGATTTGTACGTGCTCGTCGAATTTTTATAAATCGAGCGAATTGTCAATATTTAATCAGTTTCTAATAAAAAAAATAATATTTGTTGTTAGTGGCCTTTAGTTTACTGTAGAGGAAATTATTACCTGGTGACGGGTCAGTAGATTTATAAATAAAAAAAATTTACATTCTGCCAACGTTTCAGCCTATATTGGACGTTCTTCAGGACTGTAGTTACAATTATATGTTATACAGCTTTTATAAAACTACTGTAAAACAATTAATAAAAATAATAAACACATATTAAAATTACAATTATTACGTTGGTTATTAAATGAAATTGGTTAAAATAGTAAAGGTTACCGAGTGTAATGTTTTTCTTTGTCTAAAAAGAATACAAAGATTTTCATTTGTCTAAATTTAAGTAGAAAATATATAACAGCACAGGGAAACAATGGTTCATCAATCTTAAACGAGATGATTCGATTGTTAGTTGAGGTGTTGTCTACATTTTTAAAAAATTAATTAACTATTACATTTATTTGCATATCACTTTTTTAACAAAATAAATTTCCAGCACTAACCATGTATTTAAGAACACCTACACTGTAAAAAAAGCTGCTGTGTAAGTGTAATTTAGGATGTGTAAAATTTGCATATTAATCGCTTTACACCCTATGGTTGTCATACGTTTTACACAAAATGTTTTAAAATTATTAGTATTATAATAAGATTTACTGAATTTGAGTAATATAATATCATTGATGTGTTGAAAGTACGTCATTTTGTGTAAATTTAACACACCTCTGTGTTATATGTTCCTACTCCTGACTGACTGAGCACACGTAACTGCGTCATGTTGGTTGTGTTACGTTGTTGTGTTCAGTTAACTCTCGTTTGGTCTTCAAATGGAGAACATCCAAATTTAAATTGTGGTTTGATCAAAGAATCTGCGTAACTATAATACATATTGCTGATAATTGTAAAGAAGCTTAAATTAATCAGATCTTTTAAAAATATTAGGAATTCACTGTGGCATTTTAGATTACTATCTCTGTATTTTGATTTTCTCTTAATGTTAGAGGAAAAAATGATATGATCAAATTATTACCAGTTAATTGTCGTGTTCTTCTATTATATATATATATATATATATTATATATATGGTTGTAAAATTTCTCCGGGTTCCTTTCCGCGATATATATATATATATATATATATATATATATATATATATATATATATATATATATATATATATATATATATATATATATATATTCTGTAACGCGAAGCAGAAGTAAGAAGACCTGAAGATTTTAAATGAGATTTTACCGAAACGTTGCCAAACAAATGGTTCTTTTGAAACCCGGAGAAATTTTACAACCATATATATATAACATATATATCGATTAATTGTATTGTGTAAAAATATAAAATTGTTTTTTACAGCGTAAAATATGTATTATACATTATTATTTTATCACATATATATTTTCAAATAATATTATCGAGAATTATAAAACATAAAACTCCGTGAATTTAGTAAAAGGTATTATATATCTCAAACAGATATCCACACGCTGCCACTGTACTTCATATAAGGATGATGGTAAACAGACTCGAGTTACTGGGCGTGATATTCGCGCATTATCGTTCAATTTACAGAGAATTATTAACCTCAAATACCTGCACGTCAGGTCCGACCGCAAGGGGTTCATTTGTGTAACTTCCTGCAAGTTAAAAAATACCTGTGCGTATCATAAACATGAACTCTTGAAGTTATGCGGCTGAAAATGTGCGCAGCTGTATTTAATAATTTAATTTAACGATAATTAGGTCGTTTCTTATCTATTCTATGCGAAATAAACTCTACAATAACTATGCTTATATTTCATTTATAACAAACAACATCGTTTTATTAAAAGTCGTTGAGAAAAATGTGTGTAACTCTACCCAGTATGTTTTAGGAAGCTGTTAATAATAAATCTTAAGCTAATGTAATCTTTACATTAGCTTAAGATTTTCTTTGACGAGGTGTTTGTTAGATTATTTAAAATAACAAAAACATGTACCTATACTACTTTGCTTTTTAAATTCATTAACTTTTATATTTTCTATTTATGGACAATTTTGTTTCTTGAATTTTAATAAAAAGTATTGTTATTATTAATTATTCTCTTTTTCAATAAGATTAGGCAACCACATTCTGCTATCTTAAGAAAATATTAAATAATTTTCTTGTGTCTTTTGCCTTTCTTTATTGCAAGGTACATATATTAGATAAGGTTCAAAATCATTTCTAAAGTTTGTATGACACGATTAAAAATAAGTAAAAATGGTGAAGTCATACAGAATACACTAACTCTGATACGGACCTCTTTTAAGTCATTCTTCTTTGAGAAATGGTATTGATTTGCGCAAGAACATTTAATACTTTATGTAGTAACACTAATTATGAAATCAATATATGTTAACTAGTTTAATTTTGTTTTGCTCTTGCAATGACAACACCCACATTTTTATATTGGTGTGTAAAAACGTATATTTTGAATCTAGCCACTGTATAATTCAACGATTTTATATTGGCAGCACTGGTAGACGCAGACTTGTCAATATGCCACGTAGCCTTAGCAAGTTTGACACCGCTAGGCAATGATTCTTCCAAGTTGTCTGGCGCAATGTATACATTAGCGACGACAAGCTTAAAAAGTAATTCCAGTCGAACTTGAGTTAATTAACTTTTATAGAGAATAAAAGAGCACTTTTCCGAGTTTCTAGAAAATTAAATCCCGCCCCGATGGCGAATTTTATAGGTACTACGGAACAGTTCGTTATGAATGCAGTGTCTACTCGAAACAGGCTGCCATTGTGTCTCGCGATCCAAAAGACGACAAGAATAACCCGGCGCAAGTTCTCATTAAAATTAACGGAGTAAACACAAGTCAAGTTGTCAAAACTGCTGCCGAGTTATTGTTGCACCCCTGAATGTAGCACATGACAGTAATATCAGGGTCTCTCCGCCGGATATCACTGTTAAGACGGTGTCATCTGCCATACGCCACGTATTTTCCGTACCACGGGGAATACGGTGCTTCATGGAATTGTATAATTAGGGATAGGACAAAGTAATGTCCTATATCAATTCAAATTCCCAGCATAAGACGTAACGATTGTGTAATTTGTTTTCATTCGGTTTCTACAATTCGATCTGTTTTCGTAACCTGACAAGTGCAGCCTGTTTGGGGCTGATTGTTTACTGGCGAATTATTTTGTACAGATATATTTGTTTTGAGTGGTTTCTGTCTCACTTTGTCGACATAAATTTGAAGCTCTATATTAAGTTACTGGGAGTATGGAAAGGAATTTGACGTCACATCGAACACTAGTAGTTGTTTTAAATTGGCACCAAGCTTTTGACATATTGAAGATGTAGACATATGTATCACGAATAAGATAAAAAAATGAGCTATGAAACCACACCTCTATTAACACATCAACAAGACAAGTGATTGTTACAAACAACATTATTTTTCTCCGATTCCTCTGCGTGGTCGCAACCGAACATTAGTTATATTTTGAAAATGTACACTATATCAAATATTTGGCATTGCACTTTAAAAATCAATATACATTTTAACACGAAAAAAATGTTTACTTCCCGGATTGCTTTTAAAAAACACAATATTCAAATTTTTAAAAGATTTTATCTTTAAAACTACAAAATCAAGCTTATAAAAACCATCGGCATAGACTTGAGCATCGAATATTTTGCCCACATTGTCGCAGGATTTATCTTTTTGGAGATATCCAAGAAGTACGCCAAAAGGATATTCCCAGGCCGTTTTTCACCTTATAGGTTTTTCTCCACACGTTGAAGAGCTGGTATTCCTTCTCATAACGAGCAGAAGACTTCGTAGGCACCAACTTACTGGTTGCTTCAGCACATTTTAGCTCGATTTCTTCCATTTTTTACGAAAATTATCACAAAATACGCACGGGATGACAAACTGTCAAATTTGTTATTTTTGTTTTTACATCACTAAGCTAAATCAAAAGCTATGCGATAAAACGAAAATCGAAACCACGCTAACTCCTACATACAGGCAGGTTATGTAAAATAAAACATTAAAATTTAATTTTTAATACAACACAGTATGAAATAAAACGTTGTACAATACACGGCCGTGAAATGTCATTAAAGTACTCGTCTAGAAATTCCTGACTCGGCTCCTTGGTTGCCTCGTCCGTAAACATCTAGACTTGTACTTTAATATACCATTTCCCGGCCTTGTAACGTAAATAACTATTTTATAGCATGTTGGTAGTACTATCAGAATTAAGGCACAAAAGAAAAACAACATTAAACGATGATATATGGCATTACATAATACGTTTTTACAAAAAATAACTCGCATTGCTCGGATATATAATTTTCTTATAATAAGATATTATAAGACAGGGTCGTAAAATATGCAATGATTGTGGCAGTTTTTTGGTTCTCGCGAAAAGTTGTAGTTTGCAAACTTAGAAGGTTTTACAAGTAAACCGATGATATATTTAATGATAAATTATTTAGTACTTACAATGAAAAGGTGTTTCAGGGAGACAATTCCGTCTTCCTAAGCGGTGTAATACCTAATGGGACTCTAATTACTTTGGGCAAAGTGTCGATGATATCGCCACTGCCACATGTTAAGTAGAAACTCCCGCTGAGGCACGACTAATAAATCCATCAGATCCTAACTGGGTGCCACAGCGATATCTCGAGCCTCGCTGGTTTTCTGCTAACAAATTGCCCTGATATGTCCCGAGGTTAACGAGAAAGCAAGCTAACCGAAGACTGCATCAAGCTGGCGGTTCAACAAATACGTAATTGTTGATTAAACAATCTTTTTATAAAACTAAAGTCAACCATCGCCCCATGAAACGTTTAAACGAATGACTCCTCATATTTCAAATGAATAATTTATTCAAAGTTTCGCGGCGAACACGGCGCCTTTGATTAAACTTTTTCTTTTCCGTTCCTGGTTCTCTCAGTCGGTTAATTTGGGTGGCACGTAGCGAGTTGCCAATTGGAAAACTTGCGGAGCACAAAAACGAGTTATGAAAGGCTAGACCGAACTTTAACCACGTAAGTTTCCACGGCCCGACGAAATATTCATTTGCAGGTTCCTAATCTGCTTTAGGCGTATCCCGGTGCTTTATTTTATTCACGCTCTTTTACTACAGCTCTAAACCTAATCCAATTCGCATTCAAACTGTCCTACGCGGCAGTTCCTCACTTGCACGGCCGAATTGGGCCGTACTTAACGGGCTTATAGGGAGTCCCAAACTCGGTCTCGATATTTCGTTTTACAAGTCGTCAAAGATAATTGTTTTATACAAAGTTTTGATCGTATCTTTTACAAAATACAACGAATTACATTACAGATAAATTTGAGACGTTAAAAACGTCAAAAGGTATAATAATTAGTAAGTTATTCTATATTGGTCACCAGTCATCATCTTTCTTGGTGACTAGATCTAATAACTACTTTTAAGTTAGGGTTTCTGCATTATATGTTACATAACATCATATAAATTGTAATTTTACATTCTGCAATAGAAACAAATCTTATTCTTTATACATTTTAATCCATTATATGCAAATTTTTCATTAATAACTTTCCAAAAATTCAAAGTTTGACAAAATGTACCATTAAATATACAGGGTGAGTCAGAAATAATGGGTCAACATTAAGCTAGAAATAAATACTAAACACCAAAATATTATGTTATTATTTAAGTACAATGTTTAAATTTTATTCTCAAATTTCTCAATAATTGCACAAATAATAACCACGCAAAATACGCTAATATTTATTGACATGAAAATTTGACACAAGCCTACTAAAAAAAGAAATAGCAATATCAGTGCTTGAAAGAAAATCGTCACAAAATACATTGCCACTTTTATATGCAAATAACTCAGAAGCCGGCGACCTAAACAAGAGTACACTTTTTATGTAGAATTGAACGTTCTTTTAGATTTTTAAAGCATAGTTCAACAAATAAAAAATATATGTTTTGTTTTACCTTAATACGGTGAGGAGCAACGTCTAAATAAGCTTCAAATTCATAATTCTCACACCAAAAAAACCAACAATACCAATTTTCAGTCATGCTATCAAATGGCATTTGTATAAGTCATGATGAGCTCAAACATAATATTTTTATGTCTAGTATCTACAGCTTAGTGTTGACCCATTATTTCTGTCACCGTGTATATTAACAGTGGAGTTCATTGTCCACAAATTCGCAGGTTGTAAGTACTAAAAATAGCAATGTTTGGACAGAAACAATAGAATATTTATTTTATTTGCAGTCAAAATATACAGTCAAAATTTAAAATGTAGTAGAAAAAACAAATACTTATAGTATAAAATGCAAACACGTACATATTTATATTCTTATATGAAAATGATACAGAGAATAAATAATTCATAACGATAAGAATACTGACTTCAGGTTCAGTACTATTAGTATATGTATATGTGTAGAGGTACCGAAATATGCAGGTGGAAATATTGCACATAACACTGAAAATATGCAAATCAGGTTTTTAATCGTCAGGTGCATGCACATGCGGGAGAGCTAGTAAATTTCTAAAACCATTCATTTTTTTTCTCATGATCATTTAGTCTATGTAGATCGATCTATTCCAAAATTAAAAAACTAAAAATGCCTCCCAAACATCTATGAAATTCTAATTTATTTCACTTTGATGGATTTTATACACAAATATGCTATTTTTAAGAGTATATGCAAATATGTCAGTACATAATATCTATGCAAAATATGCGCTTTGTTATCTCGTATGTTATAATTCGATCTATATTACTCTTGAACATTCCAGTCTCCAATAGATTATATAATATTTTGATGGTAGCTAATTATAAAAATATTTATAGTTGGGCATAATAAAACTTGGTATTCTGTAGGACGGTTTATTATTATTAAATTTGCATAAAATTCCTCTTTGGATTTTAAAGCACGCAAGAGAATCATCAGCTGTGTTGACATTTTGTTTCAACATTAGAATTTGGGACGCTGTGTAGATTCACCCTTATCGTTACTACCTCTTTTTTACTGCCTACCACATAAAAACCCCAAACGCCAAAAGTACAGCTCTTTCATTTAGTTAAATGGATTCCTAGTGCTGACGACGCCGTTTTGCCAATGATCTATTGTATTTAAACCGTGCTGATGAATTAAATTAAATATGTATAGAAAAAAGCTCTTGTCTCGCTGTCTCTGTCCCATTATTTGAAGCTAGCAGCTTCATTGGTCACACATTCGTCACAATCTACATCTAATGGTCGCTTCCTTAAAATAAAAACCAGGAAAACAGCACACATCACAAATTTAGGGGACACTAAACGTCTGGTAGTAATATTTTGCCGTGCGCAATTCTTTTATTTACTGCCTTGGTTTCACGAGGGGAATAATAGGTGGTAGTAAAATGTTTACAGCAACGTTTTATATATATTGGACCGTCCTAAAGACCACGTATTCCGGCGTGAGGTGATTTAAATATTTTAATTGCGCTTTCCTTGAAGGACGTCTTCGTTAAGAGCACAATGTGCGGGGGTGGCCGCATGTAAAATTTTTTATTTCCAATGGGAGTATTATATTTTTGTGAGTCGTAAAATTTATTATGCCATGAATACCAAAAAGGTAATAACTGATAAAAGCTTTCTGCTCAAGAGTTTTACATGGATTTTCCACTTTTGAATATTTTATTTTCCAATGGAATTGCGAATAAAAACAGGGAGTACGCCTTAATGTAATTTTTTACTACAAACATAAAAAATAATAAAAATTTTGTGTAAAAACTGTTTGTCATTTATACAGGGTGTCTGGAAATGATGAGCACAAAATTCAGGAGATAATTCTAGACCGAAAATAAATGCTACCCCTTTCTGTAACATTTTTTCCAAAACGGATTATTAACGGAGTTACAGGGTGTTAAATTTAAAATTTTATTTTCGATATTTGTAAATAACTTCTTAAGAAATCCAAATATTTACATAAAATTTGTAAATCAGAGGTTTTTGCGGACGAGAAATTCAAATATGTTTCTAATTTTGACGTCACTAGCAGAGGGCGCCATTTATGGCACATCATGTTTCTTTTAAAGGACTGAACTTTTTTGCGGCTTAGTACGAGTGGATTTATATGTAAACAAAGATATAAGTTACGTTTAACAATACCATAACTTCACCACTAATAATTATGGTAATGTTAAAAATGGCCTTTACTCTCCATATTTCTGCATTAATGAAGTTGTGATTCACATCAATGAAGTTCATAAGCATAAAACTAAATGAATTCACTTGTAAAAAATTGTATACTATACTATTTTATACTATCTATAACTCAAAAATGTCACAGAAACGCTAAAACACAAGAAACAAACGCCTGTTGACATCACCAACACCGTAACCTGCACCTGTATCCACGGAAACAAACCGCGTTGAACGGCGTGTGACGTCACACCACGCCACGAGGTTTTGTTTACATTTTATGCCAATTTATTAATGTTAATATTTTAATTATTTTGTAATTATTGCCGCCAAACACATGTTCTGACCTTTCAATATGATTGAAAGATTACCCTGTAATACATTTCAAACCAAGATAAAATTCATGGAACTGCCCTATTTGCCTTTTTGACTATAAAACTGTTTCTACGTTGTAGTATATAATTTTCTACTTACGGCGTAGAATAGTGTTACAAAATCAATTAAACAAGCTCAGAACCACTTGGCAATCAATTACTTCATGTGATACATTTAAGGATCATTAATTACGATAGCAATCAGCTTCTTTTAGAACTTTCGTGTTTGTATGTAAATGTATCCAAGCCCTTAGCGTACATACAGGATTAGTTTCGTTTTCGTACTTTTTATAATTGCTTTAGTCCATATACATACATTATAAATGCACAGCAAAGTTTGCAGTTTAGTTATTTAATATTAAATATACTTTATTGAAAATTGTAATATTAAATCGTATGTACAAGGTGTTTAAGGAAGAGATGTACGTAGTTCAGTATGTTCTACGTTCAATTTTAAACAAAAAATTTCCTATGAACTTAAGTCTGGAAATACTTCGTTTAGGATATACAGAATGTCAAATTTAAAATAATTAATTATATTTTCTTTAATCACTTTCGACTGCTTTGAGTTAAATTCATTAAATTAAGCGCAGGTTTCTTGGGACGGTAAATTCAAATTTTATGCACAATTGGCTGTATCTCTAAGAGGGCGCCACAAGCGACCATTAGGATTCTTTCAAATCGCTTCAATTTTTTTGTGCCGCGGTGTATGTCATTTCAGAATAGAAAAACGTTTTCCCCTGCCTCTTCTGCTTAATAAATGTACACCTTATTGAAGTCTCTAGGAGCAGTCGTTTCCGTTAAAAACTTATATAAAGATGATGATCAATATATATTAAAGTGCTACCTTACTTTTAACTAAAAAACAAGGCATATAAATTTAAAGACTAAGAACTATTAGTTTTTAATCAAAACTGCCTGAATTTTTTGTGAGAACTGCAAAAATAAAATCTCTAATGAAAATATATAAAACCTGGCAATAACTTTCGATTCAATATAACACATAATTTGCATGTATCTTTAGATGAGTTTTTAACGGAAGCGATTGCTAGGTTTCAAAGTTATTGAGATATTTCAAAATAAAATTCTAGCATTGACCGCCCTGTATTTTTGAAACCAGCAACATTCGGATAAGACATATTTGACTCAATCGACGTTTTTTGGTCACCAGTATCTCCAGCTCCGAGATTTCCCAACCTTTCACAAACACCCTGTATATTGTGTATTTATTGTGTGGGACGTACTTCTTGTTCTTTATTCTATTTGTGTTAATTATTGACAATCCTAATCTATATTTAGTATGTAGCAACAAAGCAAATAAAGAAGTATTATTATTATCGTTATTATTACGCACATTTTATGTTTTTTCAACAAACAACAATAAATATAACTATACGAAAGTCTATACTTTGATGTAACTAGTGTTAATGTTTTTAATAACTAGAACTAAACAAAACCCAATGATTAATGTTGCGGCGAAGTTTCGCAATAAGTGTGTGTCAATATTTCTTTTACTGAACAGTTCATAAATTAGTTGGGGGAGAAGTTAAACCGATAATATTCGGAGGAAAAATATCAGGTATATAAATCATTTTGGCAAGCTAGGCCATTTTGACTATGATTGAAACGCAGTTAAGTAGATAAATGGTTTTTCCAGTCCGAATGGAAAACTGCAGTGATTGAAATAAAATGTCCAAAGCACAATACTCGAGGAAAAACGTACCGGCGACTGAACAATAGTAGCCAATCTCGGTACAAAAGACATCCGAATGGTCATCAGAATCGTATCATGCTCCGGATTTCCATCTTGGGGCGTGATCAGATTTCAAATGACCACTGATATGTCATATATGGCTGTATGGGAAACCCTATTACCAAATAAATTGGAAGCCCATGATGTTTTATATTTTTTATTGGACGTATATCCGAATATAACAATTTCGTCCCGGCATTTATTTTTTTATTGCCCAACTTTTAGCTTGAGCACCTCTATTACCCCGATCTTTTGTTTTTTATTGCATATAAATAACCTATTCCGAAGTATATTCGTGCGCAAAATAGGAAGCTTATGTAGGTATTGATGACAGATAATAAATTTATTACATGAAACCTCTTAAAAAAGTGTCATTTCAACAAATCCTTTCTAAAGTGATTTTAGGTTTTCAATCGAATTACTACACCTACATTAGTACAAATTTATATACCCTGATAGAAATTATTTGTAATGTTACAAGGTGTGACATAACACATCAATGTAATGTTATTTTTGTAAAATCGTTGCATAATAATGACATTTTGATTGTCATTTCAGTATCAATATTCAGACTCCAAATCTACCAACAATCAAGACAAATTTTTGGAAGAAGTACTTTTCATCATCTGCCTCTTTGATAAACCGTTCATCCTGTTCTTAGGAAAATATTCTATAACCACTTGATTATTGTAATTTGCAACTTGGAATAATGTAGAGAGTGCACATTTTAAAGATAACTGGGACATGTACGCTAGAATAACTTTCTCCGAAATATTAGGTACATACCTTTTTTTCGGCACACCATATATCAAATTTTGCATAAGTTTTTTGGTACAATTTTTTCGATTTCTGAGGAATCAATGTACATGAGGCAGCTTTCGCCTCATTTTCGATTTCAGGATTTTCAGTATCACTAGAATTTGCGTCACACATACTGTTTTATGAAGAATTAATAGCGAGTTTATTTATTGCGGTTTCATGTTCATAAACGTTCACAGATTTCAGAATTTTTAAAAATGTTTATATAATTTGCAAACATCGTTCCGTAGCAACAACCTCATAGGCGACTTAGTTAAAATTCGTTAAATAAAATAGTCTAGCGATCATATTAGAAAATGCAATCGAAGATTACGTCAAAACTATTTTGAATATTTATTTGACGATTTTACGAAAAATCGTATTCGTATTGTGTGCCTAAACACCATTATTTCGCAACTTATATCAAAAATAACTGTTTCAATTTCATTGAACTACCCATAATGTTTCTCAATTTACCTATTAATGTAGATGTTAAATTAGCGCTCACTCATTACATTACCAACAAAAATATTAGCTTTACAATCGTACAAATATTTTTGCAGGAAATATCAGAAAACCACTTAGTATTTTATTTTTAACATTAAATATTAACAAAATTTAATATTAAGTAATAAAACAACTAGATAACTTTGCAAAGAATATATTTAGAGAAAAATATATATGTTTCTTATTTTACCTAAACGTATTCAACTATGTATTTCTAATACAGTAATTTCCGGATAGAGTTGGAATGGAAACGTTGTAGCAATTCCAGCATTACTGCTACCTCATTTGGTTTTAAATTCAACACAAAATAACTTTACACAAGTTTGTAGTTAAAGTATGTGTTTGGTTTTCTCTGAAGCTATTTATTTGTGGCATAATTCTAGTTTGTCTTTTTTTTTAATTAGGTATTTTCCTCCCATACTTCTGAAAAAAAATAGATTAATTGAATAAACTCTTAACGTATAAATTTACTATTACTTTTATCATAGATTAGATTAGATTAAACAAATTTAAGAAAAAATAGCAGCATTTTGTGACCAAATATATAAATATATAAGTGCTACTCTGATTCTCTATTAAATGTCTCGGCTTTCCCTCATCAAAACGTCTTCTGTGAAAAAACCGTGGGGTTCGGGAAGCTTTTACCGGCTCCACGTCGGTAAATGTGCAATTTCGAACATTTAGAGCACATAGTGGAAGATAACAAAACAGCAAAAGTCATAAAGATGTAAGATCGCGTTATCTGCTTGGCAGCTCAACTGGACCGGTGCGTCGGGGCGTAAGCTCAAAGCGCAACTTGTTGCGGCCAAATTAATGTTTTCATAACGTCGCCGTCGGTGGCTGCTGGAAGCTCCAAATGAAATTTATGAGTCCAGAATACTGCGCCGAAAATCGCAAGCATACAAGACGTTTTTAAATGCAGTAGCAAAAATGAGAGCACAGATTCCTTAGGTGAAAATAAATCGATTTAACCTAACATGCCTATATCCCATGTCGCATAATAAAAAAGATACAGGGTGTCAAGGTAAAAATTTTATTTTCGATATTTGTAGATAACTTCTTAAAAAATCCAAATATTTACATAAAATTTGTAAATCGGGGGTTTTTGCGGGCGAGAAATTTAAATTTGTTTCTATATTTGATGTCACTAGTTGAGGACGCCACTTATGGCACATCATGTTTCTTTTAAATGGCGGAATTTTTTGCTGCTTAGTGTATCCATCTGACTATTGAAGCAATCAATTCTCATATCTGTTATATCTGAAAAAGGCATACCTGGGAAACTATTATCTAAATATTGCTGCACAATCCTGGCCTTGTGGGATGGAGCTCCGTTGTGCTGAAACCATAGGTTTATCCTTAGCGGCAAAGGCACATTCTCCAGTGCAGGAAGTTCTTCTTGTAGGAAATTTAGGTAACTCACGCTGTTCAATGTATGTTCATAAAATAAGGCCCAATTAAATGCCTACCGATAATGCCACACCATAGATTTACTCCAAAATGGTATTGGCTTTGGACTGGATTTACAATGTGGGGATTTCCAATGGACCAATAGTGTTCGTTGTGGCTGTTTGACAAACCATTAATGACAAACCAACTTACGTTATTCAAAAAATGTGCGGAAAAAAGTTCAACCTGATCAACAGTTTCTATATTTACTACAATTTGACCTTAGTCTGTCTGTATTAACATTGTTTCGGTAAATTATTTGATTCTTCGGAACAGAAAATGCATCTTCATTTCGTCGCAAGGTCGCCTCCAATCATGCAAAGGTACTGCAATCAGGAATGAGGCGTTCTGAATAGTTTTCTCAATATAACTCTACAGCTCTTCTTGAATTTCTTTGTGACTCGCCGTAAATTAGCAATGTATCAACAATGAATGGGAAAACATTTTGTAAGCACATTACTGCGGTTGGATTTTAGCAACAGTGAAATAAAGTTTGAGGTTTTTATTGTTCTAAATAGTGAATAAAACCTCTATGATTGCGGATACAATTTTATCTTGTAAAATATACAATGCGGTTGGAGCATTCTATAGTTTAGTAGAAAATAGTAATATAGGTTTGATAAACACATTTTTTTATTATTACATTATTTTTCTTAAAAACCATTCCGAAATTTGCTCAAACTGGCTATAAAATGTCATTAAAATTATTAATATTTAGACTGGAGATTAGGGAATTTATAAACATTATTCCTATCGTAACCCGGCATTTGCTTTTTCAGTTTGGACTGGCAAAAATGAACTTTTTCCATACATTGTTCCCTAATGGAAACATCGGATCACATTCCGATGTACAGAGTAATGTGTAATAAAACGTAGATATAAAAAGTGGATCGATACGTGCCACCATAAAATTGCAAGAGGAAATGTGTTAGTAGTAGTAGTGCAGTAATAAAAACTGCAGTGTGTTGAATTCGAAAGATGAGTAACTTTTATAATTATTATTTATTTGCCTATTTTGGTAACTTTATTAAAATGTTTTCTATACTTTAATGAGCATAAAACACTTTTGTAAAAAAGAGGATCTAAGCATGTTTCTATAAGCATAATACATGAGCTTTCGGACGGTAGTATTTGCGAAAATTAAATTTCAGGATACAATAAGCGCCTCAGGTGGCGGAATCGATGTTCCGTTAAATAAAAGTGGCCATAAATAAAAATGAATTATTGATGATATATTCTTCCGACCACTTACAAGTAAAGGGCGTAACTGAAGAGTAAGCAGAACACATTCGGCAGCGGGATCGCTGCATATGCTTCCCATAGTTTATGCATTGATTTCCACCCCTTGTGGGGGCTGTTATAGCCGGGCGGAGAGCTCGGGAGCTTGTTTTGCGCCAATTTTATATGTATGGAGTTATTGTTTCACCTGTCTAGAAAGATCGCGCCAGTCAAATTGGATTCCGGGAAGATTCGACGCAATTTGCATATGCATCGCGCACTAGATGAATTTGTTTGACTAAAATCAAGTTTGAGTTGAGAAGTTACTACATAAAGAGTTGCCAATTGCATTAGGTCAATCAGTTTATCTTCTATAGCAGCAGTTCTAAATCTTTTGTTTACCGCGGACGTCGTTTCAATATTTTTTGTTGTTGCGAACCTCCAGTTATCCAATTAAATATAAGTCCCAATTTAAAGAGAGGGGAGGGGACAATCAGTTACACTCTGACATTAAAGAATGCATATTTTACAGACCCTTTGGAAAGCGATGGCGGATCCACAGTTTAAAAACCACTGGTCTAAAGTTTTTACAATCTTTTGCAATAATAATGACATTCTTTAAAATAAATTTTGCATCCATTCTAAATTGCAGAATAATTTTCAATTTTGGAAAGAGAGGTGTAGGAGACAATCAGTTACACTGACAAAAAGAATGCATTTTTTACGGACCCCTTGGAAAAACCACTGGTCTAGAAATTTTACGTACAATCTTTTGCAATAATAATGATGCTTTTTAAAATAAATTTTGCGATTTTTTTTTTAACTGCTGATGTATTTGTAATGCAATCTACTTTCAACTTTTAATTTTGCTTAGTTGTTTCATTCACCAATAGAGATTTAATGAAATTTCTACTTAGAACTTCAAAAACTGTTTTGACGAAGTGTCATTATTATTACAAAAGCATATACGTATAATATCAATGCTACAAAATGGAAACTATGACTAAAAAATTAAACTGTTTTTCGGCGGGTGACTGTATTTGAAAATTTGCACCAAACTGGCCTTAAAATTGGAATTTGTTTTCAATGAACTCTAAAGGGTATATTAAAACCGAGGCTAAAATTCATAACCCGGCGACAAAAAGCCAAACCGTATTCATTGATTCCGAATAAATTATTTCACGCGACAAAAACCTTGTTACCATATTTATGCCACGCATCCATACCCATCAATATACGGAGGCTGCGTCAAAGGTATTTTCATAAATCCAATATCCCAAACAAAATTACATTTGCATAATCTTCCGATTATGTCTCTCGTCTCTGTCGCTACAGCGGCGAGCGACATCTGTCCGGCTTCGTTTCTCTTTTAGGAAGAACCCTACTAGAAATTTACTCGAATGGGAAAACAAACCACGATTGAAAACAAATTCTGCACTGCTCAATTTATGTTTCTGTATGTATAAGCTGTAAGCTTTGTCCTTGCCCGTGCACGATATATTTCCGTATATTCCAGGGGTGCAGAAACAATATTGTAATAATAAGATGAATGTACCCATAATGAAAAACTGATTTATGTAAATTTACCATGATTATCATGGCTATATCCATAATAATCATGGTAGTTTTACTTGCCATTTGTAAAGTTACTAATGCTCTATAAAATTTCAATGTAACACAGCCCCACAAAAAAAAAGTTCATACACAAGAGAGTGACATATGTATTCCCATGTATTTTTCGACGCTGAATCCGATCCCGAGCTCAGAATTGGGCCTACACGTCTGGAATTAGCCCCAGGGGCCGAAAATGTCCTGAAATGCGTTCCCGGGATAAGGCGAAGTCGACGCTGAATTTTGGAGCTAAAGCCGGATTTGTGCTCGAGAAGTTTATGGCCAACTGAAATTCCGGGGTCCGGGAAACTGACCCCTTGGGGCGGGAAAATCCTGTTTTGGACGTCCCGGTCGCGACTGTGGTATTTTCGTATGTTTTTCAATTCTGGACCTGAGACTGTGAAAAGTTTTTGGTCAGCTGAAATTCCCAGTTTGGGTGCGGGAAAATGGCTCATTGGGGCCGGAAAATCATATTTCGGACGTACCAGTCGCAAAAGTGGGATTTTCATGTATTTTTCAATCCTGGACATTAGAGTATGCTCAAAAAGTTTTTGGACAGCTGAAATTCCCAGTTTGGGTCCGGGAAAATGGTCCATTGAGGCCGGAAAATCATATTTCGAACATACCAGTCGCATACGTCGCAGATTGATGTATTTTCGACACATTTCTGTAGCGTGGACTAAAAAAGCTTCTTCCATGATCGTGAAACTTCTTGAAAGATTTATTTTCGTATCCCGAATGAGTACATATGCCTTTGTCTTGGACATGGGTAATATCCAGAAAGATTCATTGCGTCGACAAGCACCTGCGACTCCCATGATCATTTCAAACTGTAAAGAATTCAAAATAAAACGCTCAATGTACAAATTGAAATATTCAAATCGTGTGTTTTCTACCTTATCTTACCTTACCTTACCTTTGTGCACTTTTAACATTGATTTTAGCATGGAATATTTTGTCCACATCGAACAGGCAGCAAACCGTTCTCCACATGGCAACACCATATTTTTTTCCTTGATTCTGAAAGATCGTTTAATTCTCTATCAGACTGTACTAAAATTTTGCCCTCTTACATAGGAAAGTTTTCGAGTAAATGACGATTGAAAACATAAATTTTATCCATAAAAAAGTAACAATTCTGAGGTATGTAAAATAAAATACAATTGATTTAAATTTTATACTTAAATTAAATGTTCAAATTGCCATCCACCAACTTCTTGACAATGCGCAAGTCTGTTAAGAAATTCTTCTTGCACATTATGAATGATTTCTGGGGTAACTCTGTGTATTTCGTCCCGAATGCGATTTTGCATTCTAAATTACGTGGGTTATTAATGTACACTTTTGACTTCAAGTATCCCCGTAAAAAATAGTCAAGAGGTATAAGATCTGGCGATCTTGCAGGCCATTCTATCGGTCCCCGTCTGCCGATCCAGGAAAACAGTCAAAAAATCTCGTACAGGGCGCGCATAGTGCGGAGGTGCACCGTCTTGCTGAAACCATATGGTATCGTCAGGAATGTCAGGGTCATTATCGTTAGGAAAAATTACTGCAAGGGCTGGAACAAGGTCATTTTCTAGAAACTCTAAATATCTTTGTCCTATAAGGGTTCCTTCAAAGAAGAAAGACCCTACTATTATGTCGTCAACTATTCCAGCCCACTCATTTAATTTCTGAGGGTCTTGGGTATGTGCCTCTGCCATCCAATGAGGATTTTCCCGACTCCAATATCTGCAAGTTTGACGGTTTACTGTACCATTCAGACAAAATGTGGCCTCATCTGAAAAAAGTATTTACAGGTGTAAATTTCTATTTCCTTGACATAAATCCATTAGAATTTCGCAAAAGTGTAAGCGGCGATCGGAATCATCTTCATTGAGTTCCTGCACAAGTTGAATTTTGTAGGGATGATATTTTTCCTTCCTCAAGATACGTAGCACTGTGCTCTGACTAGTGTCATTGTTTAATGCAATTTAGACTCTACCTTACGACTGTTGATTGGCTGAGGGCGATCTAGATATTTTTCATTAAATAAATCGCAAACTTCCTGCTGAGTTCTAGTCATATTCCCGCATCCGATAAGAATTAAATTTCAATTCAACCGTTAAATGTGCCATAATACTTTAAATTGAATAATAATTTCTATGTCGCTTACAATACTTATTAGAAAGTCGGTGTGACATTGACACTGCAGAGATTTTCACCTACGTGATCCATAAAAGAACTATGGAATTCGAAAAACTAAACTTGATAACGTTTTTGCTTTATTTTAATTGATTTACGTTTTCTAACATTCAATCGTCATTTACTCGAAAACTTACCTATGTAAGAGGGCAAAATTTTAGTACTGTCTGATAGAGAATTAAACGATCTTTCAGAATCAAGGAAAAAAATATGGTGTTGCCATTTAAAAAAAATCGATGACGTCATTACTCGAAAACAAATGACATTTGAAAATCGCATTTTACGCTAAAATATGTATTTTTTAAATTAAGAATCGACCTGGTCGAGGATTTTTCCCAAAAAATAATTGTTTCGTTTTTATTGAATTTATTCCATACTTTTGGCGCATACTGTATATTTACCTGTAAATAACATGATATTAGTAATTTTAATTAAATTTTCAGAACTGTACACGATCTGCTACAGTTACGATATATTCTGTGAATAACTGGGCTGCACGCTCTAGGTATTATTTCAATTAATATTGTAAATTTTCTTAATATTTGTAAAGTTAAAATGGCCATAATTAATATGGTAAATGTTATGTAAATATAATTAATATCACAGATAAATTAACTACATTTATCTGGGATAATATCTTCGAAATTTTTTAGAGCCCAATGTTCGAATCTCATAGTAGTTCGCTTCGAGGCGAATTTGTTCAGACTAGTGAGAAAGGACTCCAAAATGTATTTCCTGGCAGCCGCTGAGAAATTTGAAATATATAAAACCGTTTTAGAACAGCTTTGGAAGAGATTTGCATTTTTATCAATAACTCAAACGGAATATTCCAATTTATCGAAATCCGACTCGCCGAGTCTAAATCCTTAATTTCATTTATGTTATCGGCGATATTAAGAAATTTATAAGACACTGCGAATTTATATCCTGAAAGCAATTTTGCATCAATCTGAGGGATTTGCGTGCGGCGGGGTGTCGATGACAGACGCAGTTCCTCAAGTAATTAGACACTGAGTCCGCCTCTTGGGGTTTGTGGTATTGTTTTGTTACTGTTGGATCCTGAAACTTTGTCTTCAAATCTTACGGGCTATGGCGATATTGGATAAAGTTGGAGTGGAGGATCAGCGTCGGCGAGGTCTTGTGCGTTCGGCTTTGAAGTCGCATCCGGACAAAAAGTTTAATGAGGCCTTTGATTATTTAGATGCCCAGGGAATTATTCATATTAGATGTCCTGGCATAGTCTCTTTGATTAAGTTTCGGCCAATTAATATTTCACATACCCTTGCAAAACACGAAAGTTTATATAATATTGTCACGGGTTTCCCAACCCGACCTTTTCTTTTACCAGACAAGAGAAGGCAAAGATTCAACCAAGTAGTTGACGTCTGCAAAATAAGAAATATCTCAAAAGAAAAAATAAATTATCCTAATTTGCCTCATCCGGAAACTTATGCAGAGCACTGCTTTAAACGTCATTACCACAGTCAAACGACATGGGGGGTGACGTTCTAGTACGGTAGCTGAAATATATATATATATATATATATATATATATATATATATATATATATATATATATATATAGAAATTTCACTCGCAAATAAATTGTTACCATCTTCAGCAGAGCCTACGACTTGCCAATAATACAAAGTGCGCAGTTAACTTAAACAATTACAGCTTCAGTCTTGTTGAACATCCAGAACTTAAATCTACAGTAACTGACGGTACTGGATCTGGCATAAATTTAACTTACTGCAATATCGGCACTTTGAATTTACATGTAGTGCAAAGTAAATTGTAATCCTCATGTTTATAATAGTTACTGTTTTGTATTGAAATGTTATATTACCTAAAATGTATATTTAATTTTTAATATAACTTTTGTTCTACGTATTTTATTTTTCGGGATTTCTATACCTGAAAACACCACAAATTTGATCATTTTACGGCGAGAAATACGGCTGCCTTAAGATGTATTTATTGCATGCATGATAAAATTGTTAGTAATAATTTAAGATCTTATTAAATGTAAATGAAACCTAAGAAACCATTAAAACCAGTTAGTTTTATGATGAAAATTTTATAAGTTACGACAAAATCTTTATAAGTGCAAATAATTTTAACGGTAAATAGTGGTTCATTTCGTTTTATAGAGTGCTTTAAGATCTATTTAATAGGAGCAAATGTACTTAAAGTCTATTAGGCGTTAATCATAGCATCTATCAAGCTAAAGACTATTTCATAAAACTAACAAAGCTTTGTTAAAACTCTCTAAAGTCAAAATGACTTTTAAACTGTTACTTGGATGGGTAAACATCTTTACTTTTTGTTCAAATCAACATTGGACAAAAATGCAGTGCCAGTTTTACTTATTTCAACCTTGTAAAGTATTGTTCAGACACGGTTCAGCTTAACAGCGTGTGGAATATTCACACGATATTTGTTTTATTACTGAAACAAACAACACATGAAGACATAAACACTAGGTTTATAGCCGACAAAAGCTAATTGAAATACGGAGTCATTGTGTAGCAACAAACGCTAGCTAAAGGAAAGCGGCACATAAACCATTTGAGTAAACATTAATTTCACCCATTCGTACGCATATAGAGCGGATAATCGAGAAAACCATGTAACTGGGACGCCGTTCGCCAGTCAAAGGCTATTTTCGAATTCCCAAGATCGCTGGAAGTGCGGGGAATCCTCCGTTAAATTGGGTCGAAATTGTGTGCTGTAGGATGCAGATGACGGTCATAACGGACTACCTGAATATCAACGTATTCACTACAGTTCAGAACCGGTATTGTTATGGCGAATCTGACATCCATTGAGGGATAAAAGAGTCGGATTCGATTACTGTTGTTCACACAATGTTATTAATGGCTTTATAATTGTAACATACACACAAATGTTTACGTGTTTGATTAGGATTATTAGACAGGTGTTTGCCGATGATAAATTGCACAGTTTGTTGCGTCAACATCGATTCCATTACCATGTTTTTAGATTTCCTCAAACTGTATGTTTACTTTACAGACATTCAGCCCAAGTATGTATCCCATTTTATCATAATAGTCAAGACAATGAACTAAAAAAGTTCTAAAACTAGTTGTGGTGGACGGATCGGAATGCGGTTTTCTGCATTCTCTTCCAAAAATTATTTCTAAAAAATGTGGCGACATGGAATTTCTGTCAAATCGGAAATTGAATTGTTGCAGCCAAAAATGCATTCAAAAAATGCATTATTTGAGAGGCCTCTTGGAATATGTCAAAACTTGGTAAATAAGTGTCAGAACTGGCCCAAATCAGGTACTCGAGGGTTTTCGAGGTCGCTGATCATGAATGTGATGTTCAAATTGACCCCCCGAACACCTGGAGCTCAGGAACGCCGATGAACGTCATCTCCGTGGGACTCTCCCACAAATCACGCGGGAAAGACGAGAAACTCGGGGTTTTCTTGGGTCGCTAAATCCAAATCTGGCATCGGCGAACACCCCACGAGCACCTGATGCGCCGGAACCTGGACGCGAACGTCATCTCCGAGAATTTTCCTGAGAAAAGTGCCAAAAACCACCCGAAAATCATAATAGGGGCGTTTTGTGGGGCGTTGAATCCGAATTTTACGTCGGAAATGACCCCTCGAACACCTAGTGCACCAGAACCTGACCCTAAACGTCATCTCCGTGGCTTTTCCTGACACAATCAAAAAAGGCGAACCGAAAATCGTTATGGGTTTTTTTTTGGGTCGCTGAATCCAAATATGACATCGGCGAACACCCCACGGGCACCTGGTGCCCCCGACCCGGACGTGCACGTCATCTCCGAGAATTTACCCACCAAGATCGCTAAAAATGACCCAAAAATTCATTACAGGCGCGTTTTTGGGCCGCTTAATTCAGACACCTGGTGTACCGCGGGACCTGGACCTGAACGTCATCTCGGAGGGTTTTACAGACACGACCGCAACAAACTCACCAAAAACCGTCTCATAATTTGACTTGACACATTCATTAATGTGTAACTCTCGTCAAGGGCCTTCGAAAAAGTTCTTCCAGTTCCAGGCGTTGGGAAGGTAGTTTTGGGCGTGAAATTTGGATTAAGCGGCCCAAAAACGCCCCTACAATGATTTTTCGGTTGTTTTTGGCACTCTTCTCATGAAAATTCTCGGAGATGACGTGCACGTCCGAGTTTGGAGGCACCAGGTGCCGGTGGGGTGTTCGCCGATGTCATATTTAGATTCAACGACCCAAAAAAAAACCATAATGATTTTCGGTCCGTCTTTTTCGATTGTGTCTGGAAAAGCCACGGAGAAGATGTTCAGGGTAAGGTTCCGGTGCACCAGGGGTTCGGGGGGTCGTTATCGACGTGAAATTCGAATTCAACGCCCCAAAAAACCCTCCATAATGATTTTCGGTTCGCCTTTTATGATTGCGTCAGGAAAAGCCACGGAGATGACGTTTCGGGTCAGGTTCTGGTGCACTAGGTGTTCGGGGGGTCGTTTCAGACGTGAAATTCGGATTCAATGCCTCACAAAATGCCCCTATTATGATTTTCGGGTGGTTTTTGGCACTCTTCTCAGGAAAATTCTCGGAGATGACGTCCGCGTCCACTTACAAATTATTTATGATATTTCTAAAAATCATCAATTGGTTTTGAATCTCGCTAAGTCAGATGCGATTTTATTAACTATTAAAAATTGATTTGATGGGTTCAGCGTTAACTATTTCTGAAAGTATCAAAAATTTTGAATTAATTGCTGATACCTAAATATATATATATATATATATATATATATATATATATATATATATATCGATTACATAAAGGGTTACATTTTTTTTATTATTTAAGTAGGTAATTGTCATGTTTAATTTACAATTCATTGACAGGTTAAAGTTACTTTTGACATTGTCGATATTTAATTTCAAATAAATTTTAGAGTATAATAATTTTTATAGTTAGATATTTGACTCAACTTAAAGGAGGTCAGGTGGTCAGCAATCCTAAAAATGCAGAAATAGGTCAGATCTCATAGGTCCATTGTGGTTGAATTTTCGAGTTCCCGCAGTTTCAAAAGTGAACTTAGATATTTATAGAATGTTTTTATTAAACCAGGTTAGTAAATTTAGCTAGATTAATTTTTTTAGATAATTATTGAATAGAGCTTTGTCTGTGGAATTGTTTATTAGTATACCTAGATGTTTGGTATCAGAGAGCATACATATAACTTCATTGATAGGAATTGTAGGAGATTTGATTTATATTAGCTTAAAATACCTTTCTAATACAGTAAAAAATATTACAAAAGCTAATAATAAAGAATATATGGGTAGATGAGTTTAGTCCGCAGAGTAGTTAGTTTCACACAATATTGTTAATACCTAAAAATATATATAAAAAAAAGGTCATTAAGGTTTAGGGAACAAGTCAGCAAACTTATACAACGATCATATAATGATTTAAAACTTTTGTATCTTCACGAAGATTATATTGACTACAGTACAAAGAAAATGCTCTGCGAAATCCTAGTGTTAAGTCACTTCAATTACTGTGCACTTCTAAATGCAGTATTCAGCGTGTTCAAAATTCATGTATTCGCTTCGTGTCTGGCGTAAGAAAATTTAATATAATAAAATTAAATTTCGAAATGCTTACTCTAAATATTTGATCTAAATGATTACTCACTCCACCTTATCACAAAACTGCATTATCTGAAAGATGTTTTAATATAACATATACAAAACGTATACTTAATAGATTTTCTTCTCAAGGAACATCTTTTAGCATAAACAAATTTAAAACTTTTATTAGAGACATGTTATTTATGGTGCAGAATATAAAATATTTGTTATCCTAGCCCTGTTCACTGTTTAATTTTTAGCTAGTGATGCTTTTCTTAGCATGAAATAAATGCCTGTGACCGTTTTTTAATTTGTTTAGTTTTCCTCTATTTCAAATAGTTTTTTACAATATCTATGAGCGTTTAATAAGCCGTCCATTTTCACAATTCAAATAACACATTTGTTAAACTATAGCGACACCTAATTCGTTGTCTTTAAGAAACTCTGTTAAAATTCTACATAACATATAAGAAATAACATCGCCGTTATTTCTTAACAGTTACAAGGGGATATAGACTACAAAAATTTAACGTGATGAAATGTAACACAACATATTGAAATGTTTGTATTCTACTGTATTCCACCGTTAAAACACTGGCATTATTTCATTCCAGGCACTAATACGATTAACACCACTTCCTCCTTGCCATTCCACCTGTTATAAATTGAAAACGTCTGCACCACCGTATTAACCGCAACCATAAACTAGTCGAGACCAGCCGCAAACAGTACACCCATTGCAAGTGTGGCTTGGGCCCGCTCATTGAACACATGTATTTATTCTTCATTTGCATTCCTACCATCAACGGCGATCATTAAATCATTAGGGTCTTTTTTCGAACGCGAAATATACTGCCCGACACTATTTAGAAACATATCACTGAGATAGTTCGTCCATCGACCAAATTACAGTTTGTTTGTCCACAAAATTACAATCCTTTTTTTAGCCATAATTCCAGTTGTCTTCGACGTAGTTAAATTTACTTGCCGCACTTTAATTTCTGCGATACCGTGACCTATAACTGTCTCCTGAGGTTTTTAATATTAAATTGCTTTAATACATTCACTCATGTCACCAGAGTACGTTGATATTTCCAAAATGATTAATTTGAACAACGCAAAGTCATTAACGTGAGGCGGGAACCAGCGTTCTCAGCTATTACGTGCATATTTTTCAATTCCCTCTCCGACATAACTGTAATTAATTTAATGTAAATACATTTAAATATTTTTATAAAAAGTAACCGGAGTGTTTGGTGTACTTGCAATAATTTACATATTTGGTAAAAACTTAATCTTATACTTGCTCTTTTTCAAATATCGCACCAAAAGTCCTTATTAATGAACCGTTCATTGGTCTATTTCACATTAACACAACCAAAACACAGATTAGAGTACCTACAGGTTAGATTTATGTGCCTTTGCGCTTGTGTAAAAGCTCGGGTAAAAGAAGTCTCTTGAAAAATTCTATAAAATTTCAATATAGATTGTGTATATAATCGAAATTAAAAATTACCAGTAAACATTATGTAAAAAGAGCATAACAAAACATATAAATTTCCACCCATTTTTATTGCATACTATATCCGTTACCTACACTTTATGAAAAGACAAATATTTTGATCTTACGAAAGATAAGCGAATTTTTCTGCTTTATAATTTCGGTTGCCAAACTACTAATTCCCAAGAACGTTCGCAGATCAATACGAATTTGAGTACTAAATCCGAATAAATTGAATATTTTGTTTTATTTTTTCGAAAGATGGGCGATTTGGTGTTCGGCGTTACTAACTTACAAACTCCTACACAAATAAATGAGAATTACACGAATTCTAACAGCACAAATAATATTAACAAGTTTGTAACTGTCAACTGAGGATAACGTGAGTTTCTCCTCAACGGAGAAGCATCTAAAATATTAGTTTGATTCCTACGCGGCATTATTATACCATTAAGTTTAATTAACAATAAGACTCCGAACTGAAACAAGTGAATGTTGCTTCTCCCCCCATTACTCCGATGCTTTCATAATTGTATCAACTCCGGCGGTGGGATATTAATAAATGAGGGTGCGCTTCAACTGCTTTACACTTTAAGTCATTCAATTACTGCGAGGATCCTTAGCAAAAATAATTAAACAGTTTAGGCAGGGGGACTACATATCAGACGGATTCCTTTTGTGAAATCCAAGCACCGTCGATTTTAATTATTAGATAATTGTTAGCGTTTTCTATTGATTGCTGATTAATTATCATAGTCGTCATAATCGCGATTCTAATAGCGCGACGATAAAAACAGCACTAAAATTTGAAAAATATATTATTTAGGTATTTACTTGAATTTTCAAGCATTCCATACTCAGAGAAATTCTATAGTTGATATTCACACAACGTTATGACATTAAATTTGAAGTATCTTTTTAAAAAATTTCACAAATTGCACGATACAATAAATTATGTGAAAAACATATATTTTTGTGCAATAATACATTAGCAAATAATTAGGTACATATTTTGTCGGTCAGTGGTTTAAGGCGTCAGTACTTGAATCGAGGTGACTAGATCGGTGTGGGTTCGCGCCCCGCTTCCGGTAGACCATATATAAGCTATATTCGTGGAGAGGATTGGCACTCTCTCTGTGGGTATGGTGGTAAGGTGGAAGAATGTTGGCTTGGGTCAATGTGAGAAATTGATACCGGTTGACATTTGACTACCCCCCTAATTAATGAGGTTTTATAGGTTTCCCTCATTCTTGCACTGAATATTGGTTAGGGCCTACCAACGTAAGTCGACATTAAACAAAGATATATTTAGGCACTACATAATAAGAGTTTAAAAAAATTTACTTGTAATGATCTGATGATTTTCTTTCTCTAATGTTACTATTTCCACTGATCAACCCTCAATTTAAATTTAAATGTTTTCCATTTGAACTCAGCGAGCGAGAGGTAACTGAATACAACAACGCTACACGACCAATATGGCGCAGTGACGTGTATTGAAACAGTTGACATACTACAGCTGCGTAGTTGTGTTCAACAAGTCAGAAGTAGGGATCTAGAACACAGACGTGTGTTAAGTTTACACAAAATGGTGTACTTTTAACACATCACAGGTAAATATTACACAAAGGGGTATGTTATTATTATACCTACTAGTAATTTTAACACATGTTGTGTAAAACGTATAAGAAAGCCATAGTGTGTAAAACTATTAATATGGAAACTTTACACATCATAAATTGCACACTGGAGAATCTCACTTAGTTAGTTAGTTCTACGTGAGTAGGCCAAAAACTAGCCCTCCACTGCGACCCTGTGGTCTATTGTGGCTCACATACTTATTATATTTCACCCACCAGGTATAGCCTCTTTATGAAGCCAATAACCTTGTTGGGTGAGATTCTATCCAGATCTTCTGGCAAGAGATGCACTTTGCCAAATATAGAAAATCTGGTTCGTTCTCCAGCCGTACAGTGACATAAAATATGTTCTGCCGATTCGTCACTTTCTAAACACAATCGGCACTCGGCCTCCTCAGCCAGCCCCAACTTGTGCATGTGACTCCTTAACCGGCAGTGCCCAGTATATAGGCCAACCAGAGTTTTCAGGTCAAGCCTATTTAACTCTAGCAAGTTTTTAGCTCTCTTTGTCGAAGTGCCCCCTATGAACGCCTTCGAATGAGCTAATCTTGACAGATCTCGCCAGTACTCCCTTATCTTTTCCTCCGCCCAGGTCGCGATGACTGCTTTGGCAGTAGCCGAAGCTATGCCAAGAGCCGGTTCCGGACCTATAAAGCTGGAAGAGGCACCCCGCCTTGCTAAAGGGGCCCGCTGCCTCGTTTCCCTGGATACCCGCATGACCAGGTATCCAAACCAGGGTTACTCTGTTGCTTGTATCTAACCGCTCCAGAGCCTTTTGACAGTTCCATACCGTTCTTGAGTTACACCGGTTTTATGTACATGTTGCTTTCCTCATTTTGGAACCAATTTGGAGTACTACCATGCACAATTGGGGTAAAGTGTAACATTTATTTCTCTCTGTGCGATCTTTCGAAAGATAAGTGATGTTATTGTTTTATAATTTCGATTTCGTTAGGTATTTTATAATTTTGTGTACATATTTCCTCACTTTAGAACAAATTTGTAGTATTACCATGCACAATTGGAGCAAAATGTAACATATATTTCTCTCTGTGCTTATAGGTAAATTCTACCTGAAGTTATTTATAAAATTGGAACCAGGCAAGGCAACTAATTAATTAATCTTCAGCTTGGGAGTACGCGGCGGTATTACACGCATCAGTAAGTCAATTTTGATGCGCCCGCGGCTGTCGCCTGTCAAAGCTTGACGCGTGAGGAAGGTGTACGATAGAGGTTAACTTTAATCGTGGTTTACTTAAATTCCTCTCCCAGCTATATTCTTATTTAGTCGCGCCGGTTTCGACATTTATCAACTACCAAGTTTCAGAGGCCGGCCGAGTTTGACTTTAATTTAGGCAGAGATTGATAAAATTAGCACTCCCCCTCGATGTGGAATTTGCATGCAAACCGCTATTTCAAAAATGGGTCAGTATTTAATTGATAATTACTACACCGAAAGAACGCTTTATTTTCATTATTTAAACTCAAAACTTTCTTGTAGCAAACAAATCTTTTTACTGCTGTATTCACATCAGTTTTCCAATTGTTCAAGTTTTTACCCTTATACTTAATTATTAATTTTTGGAGGGTAATTTAGTAACGCTAAAAGTCATTACAAATTAATTTAAAAGGAACTAACTGTTCTCTGAGCGTATTTACTGATATTGCGTCCTAATGTCAGCTAAAGTGGTCAGAAAATATTATAGAAAACATAAAAAAATCCTTTGTAGAGGTTTCATTGTTATACGCACAAAAAGAACAAAGCAAATGGATTTCTTAATTTTATATTGTATGAAATGGCGAATGCGCTAATGTAAGTATTAATGTTTTATATGTTGCTGCAAAAAATAAACAAAACTCCATTGAGGAAAAATATAGTCGCACATCAAACAATTTAGAACTTGATATGCTGTAATGATGATTACTTGTCCTATTTTGATTTCTTCTAGATATTCAGTATTCGCTGGAAAAAATTTTTTTTTGTGATAAACAAGTTTCTATCCACTTAAATGCAAAGTAAATTAAGGGCGCTGTATTCTTAAAATAATGTTGTCTGCAAATACAAACAATTTTAGACATTTAAAAATTGAATAATATAGAAATTAGCAAATAACAACAATGTTATCTCATATCATCAGCGAATATTCAAAGGCACCAAACTAAGACGAATATATAACGACAGAAACCGATCTAACTGTAAATGTAAATATTGCTGTAATATAAACTTACATAGTTCTACATATAATACTATTCACTTTTGTTTATAAGTATGTGAAAATAATTGTTAAAATGTAGAAGAATAGCAAAGTAATGTATTTGAGGATAATTTAAGTAGTATAAGTTATTTGAGGATAATTTAAGTAGTAAAAGTGGGTAAACAAAACATCAAGAATTTTATTTTTTATATTTTGTTCTACGTGTTTTATTTTTTGAGATTTTTATACCTAAAAATGCCATAAATTTGGTCATTTTACGACAAGAAATACAGCGATCTTAATACATATTAAGCGGTGCATACACTGTATTTTCGTTTCATGTTTAATTATACAGACATTTTAGTACAATGGATTTTTCACTGACATTTCCGTATTGTACAGGCCGATTTTATGCTGTTAATTAAATTTTAATCTAGAAAAAAAATGAATGGGAAGAGTAGATAATATTTTAATCTTTATAGAATAGTGCACAAAATATGTATATGGAGAGAGTATTTAATATTTTATTTTATATTCACGTATGTAGTTGTAGGTATACTGTTCATATAAGACTAAACTTTTCGTAAGCAACTCTTTTCAGTTGACTAGTGGCATAATCATGCAAGTTAGGCAAGTTAGTTTTTAATACATTTTTTTACAAAATAAATATGGTGAATTAGGTATGCCTTTGAAGAATGTATCTTCGCTTTGCTTCTTTCGAACTTTCCTTTGCTTTTCCATACATAAAATGTATGTCGTCCAATTCTTCAAAGGATAATTAATTCACCATATTTGCTTATTTTGTAAAAAAAAATGCATTAAACACTTCAAAAACAAGTCACTCAACACTTTGTGTTATCTTTTTTGTGTAACTCTGACATGGAATTTGTGACAAACTGACACATGCCAATTAGACTATTGTTTTTTAATTACCATTCCAAAGTTAGTATATATATTGTAATGATTAATAAATTAATTTTGATCTCGAAAACTTGGCTTTAAAAGAGCGATACCAATTTGTCCAAAATCATTGGAGTACAATTCTTTTCGTTAAAAATGTGTACTTAACGGCACGAATGCCACTGATGCTAGTATATTACAAGAGAAATTTGTACCTTCATAAAAACGAAGTGTATTCAATTCCGGTGTACAATAGCGGAAATGTATTAAATTTAATTCCCAGAGCCTGTAATAAAATACATAAAGTTATTCTAATTTGCTGTTCATTAAAAAAAATAATAAATACTACCATAGCATTCAAGAAAATTCTTTTGATTGCAAAGTTGTAAGTTGAATTTACTAAACTGTGACATATAGGCCTCGTTAAAAATAAAAATTTTTCTCGTGTATTCGGAAACAATCTCACCGACGCGCTGCGCTAGAAAAGTTTTCCACCTGGACAAAAATAAAGTCACGTTTGGCAAATGATGTTTGGCTCATATATTCTCCCGTTACATCTTAACCGAACTTTTCGCTTATCGTAACGATCTACAAACCCAATTTCCTACGAGGAATCGATCTCTCAAATCAGCGCTTCCACGAATCCCTCACTATCTCCTTGTCACGCTCTGCATCTCCTCCATATTTTATGGCCCGCCGTCGTGCGACCCCCCGTTATCTTCCTGTCAGACTGTTTCGTCCTGCTGCAAAAAATAATGCGCTTCTTGTGTCTCATCCCTGATTGCTCCGTAATTAAACGGCCTGTGAATTATTAAGTTCGTCTTATTTTGTCTGTCTATTACGTAAAAAAGACGGACGGCGAACCCATTATGTGAACCATAATTTACGCGAGCCGACACTTACCAATGGGCAAAAAATAATAGCAAATTTTGATATTTCAAGGAGCAATTCTTTTTATTAATGTATTTATTATATACAATAAAATATTCAACGGGTAAAACCCAATTACAGGATAAGGTACAGTCATAATTTACAGTTAAAAGTAATAAAATGGAAACGATTAAAAGCAATATATAATCAAATTTAGGAAAAAGAGAAAAATACATATTCCTATAAGTCAGAAAAATAATAGGACAATAAGAGGTTAAATAAAATGCTTCTTTATATCACGAACTGTACACGATAATATATGTAGAGTTTCTTCAATATTATGATAATAATTGCTTTGCATTTGAAATAATGGTGATTTAACCAAAATATTAGTACGGGCTTGTGGTATCAGAAATAAAATGTTAAGCCGACTATTAAAGGTAGGCACTCGAAAATTCAAATAATTTAGCAAAGGATCTGATTTAGTATTGGAATAAATTAATTTAAACAGGACCATTACGGAATGCATTTGACGCCTGGAAATAAGACTTTGTAATTTAAAATGATTGTAAAATATGTCCTGTGTTGTATCTCTAGCAGGATATAAACCATTTAGGATAAATGTTGCAAATTTCTTTGATATAATATGCATTGAAATTCACTGAACATTATTATTTATAAAAATAAGGGATGTATATATTATTCCACCGAATTTTTTTTTTCAAGAAACATTTCAATTTATTTAAACATAATTTATTCTCGGGAAACAACATTTTTGGTGTAACGCTCATTTTCTATCAAAAATAAATTGATTTCTTTGGTAAGAAAGTTTCAGTTTTTTTACCAGTGCTCATATTTGTTTAAATGAAACAAATAATTGTGTGAATATCTTCTGAAAACTTTATTTTAACAAATGATTCTCAAAACAAATATATTTTTTTCATTTTCCTAAACAATTTATTCAAATCTGTACAAAAATAACGTTTTGTACTGTTGTACTTTCACGTTTCTATTGACAATTTACAAATTTTCAATATTTTTGCATTGACATTATACAAGAAAAGTGTTTTTATTGTTTTTTAAATAATTTTCACCATTCTTGTCTGACGAAATTAGAATCTTCACATACAATTATTCTTTTTTTCAGTGTATGATATTACATAATTATATCAATATTGAGTTATTCTGTGCTATCCAGATGTTTTTAATACAAAACAAGTTCAAACCTACGCATGCCGAAAAATTTCATTTATTTCTGTCCCCTTTTTACAAAACCCAGGTGTATGTCGGGTATTTCTGTACCGTACACACAAAACTCGAAACTCTTGTTCAAAGCACAACACCATCGACAAAATTTGCGCGGAATTTTTATGTCCCATATAAATTTTTGTCGCAGTTGATTTAAATTCCAGAGCAGACTGAAATTTTTATTCGGGGAACAACAAAAAACGTAACATAAACCAATTATTCCGTATTTCCAACGATCAGGTTTTCCGAATAGATTAAATTTAATGATAAATCAACACAAAGTAGCCACCGTGGGTAATTTGCTATTTTAAATTGCGTCCGTGAAAATCTAATTAATATACATAGAGTTCGGTTACACAAATTATGAAATTAAACGTGGGTAAATTATACTTTTTAGGGAATATTTTAAAATGCATTGCTAATTATTGCAATCGTTGAATTGTTCAAATTTTACAGAAAGCTCAGTATATCATTATTTCTACTAAATTGGACAAAATAAATGTTAACTATATATTACTGTTTATGTAATTTAAATTCTCTGTTTCATTCATTACATTACATTCAATTAAACTTAGAAAATAGTTATTTACAGTATAAGTGTTGTAAAGATTAATATTACATCATGTGTATGAATTTACAAATAACGCGACAAGAAAACAGAAACAGAACAGAAAAAATACCTGCTATAAAGTTTACGGATCAAATTTTCTTATATTACTATTCGCATGGTTACTGTCAAAAGTTTGTCAAACAAACCCATAAATATAAAAAGGGCTTTTCAAAAAGTCTAGGTCCGTTTCACTTGGAGTACCACAAGTTTGAAGATTAGTGCAAAGCTAACAAGGTAAAGGAGGTGTCTGAGAAAATCATTTTTACTTATTTTTCTGGAACGCAACACTTTCAGAAATCATCTACACACATGGAGTCGCTACTCATTGTTGATTTCACTTCATAAAAAACAAGATATAAGCAGATTTCTTCAGCTAATCGCATTTTTGAAAATATCAGGGGGTCACAAGACCAAAAAGTTTAAAATTAAAAAAAAAAGAAGTATATAATCATGAAACATGATTAGGTACTGATAAAGGTTGCTGATAATCGGCATTTTTAAGGCCTGTCGTCGCGAAGATTTAACTAAGCTAATATTGGATTATATTCAATACAATTACCCCTATACAAAAATTGTGATTACATTCGCGAAAGCTAAAATTGTCCGAAAATTTGTTATAACAGCAGGAAATGTGGCAGGAATCAACTGTTTAAATATTTTTCAAAAATATGCTGAACTTCGTTCACCTAATGCAACTCACAGGCGGTTTTTTGTATTCTACAGACAAGGAAAATGTACCTTCCAGCATAATACTTTTGGAAGCATTCCAAAAATGATTGCAACAAAACTTAGATTAAAGAATCTCGAAGAATACGCTGGACATGTTGAGAATTCTTTAGAGAATAAAAAAGATATAGCAAAGAAGATCAGGGATCAGACACGATTGGAAACACGAACTTTTGAACAGTTCTATCACATCTACTTCTAGTATATAAATTTTTAATTGTAAGTAATTAATGTTTATAATAAATCTTAGGTTTTATAATAATTTTTCTAATAAAAAGTAAATTATTCTTCTAAAAAGCGGGGTTTTATTTAACAAAAAATGTTAAGAAGAACGTTCATTACAGCAATAGAGCTGTATAATAAACTATTTAAAGAACTGTAAAATACATATTACTGAATGAAAGTAGATAAAAATACTTACAGAATTTACTTTGTAGGCGTGTTGCCGTTCATATATAATGGAAGCTATAGTTTCACTTAAAAGTTAGACCAATACGTTCTTTGGGGATGCATCTGCTCTATACAATTTAAACTTCTACTTCCAATGATATATTTTATTACCACCACTTTACATATATTACGGTCTCGGCAACGAACTTTACGAGCCAGCTCTAAATCGTCGTAAAAAATTGTAGCTCTACTACTTCGGCAAGAAATGAAGTTTCTTTAACTGCCGCATGTAATAGCTGCTTTACAGGCTCGAATGGAGTGTAATCCGGGATTAACGATATTAGGTATTCCGGTAATTTATACACTGAAGAAATATATTTTAGCTATAAGTAGAAATCTATTACTAGTTAAGTATCTGCATTAAATAGGATAAAGTTAAGTTACTTTGCTATCATAAAAAAATAATTTTGTCAGAAGAATCTAGTAGTGGTTAAAAAAAGTTGTTATTAACTTTTATTTGTAAGTGTAATCGCAATTACTTATAGAAGTATGTTTTACTCTAAGAAAAATTGTTATTGGTGGTGTTAGGTTTTTATCAGTAAATATTTCTTCTTACTGTGTGCATTTAGCTTTTTTAAGTTAAAAAAATTACTAGTAAAAACCAACGCGCAAACGTAAGATGTAAGCACCCTTTCTTCCTTCTCTTTTTGAGTATAACATAAAAATTTTAATTGAAAGTTGAAAACTGATAAACACTGTACACGTCCTTTTTTGTGTATGTATTTGTCAATCTTCCCATCTTCTATATAATATTTTATTTAGGTATTTCACGTGATGGTGTGCATAATATAGACTATAGTCTGTTTGGAATTGAAAGAAAGAGTAATAAAATCCCGAGATAAGAACCGGCCATGGGCGTGGTAATATTTCGTTTCAGGTAATTATCGTAATTTTATTTTAAAAAAGAAATACCAACGCTAAACAAAATTTGTGAAGTGAACTTTCAGAGGACAACGATTTGCCAAAAATCAGTAGAAGCAAATTATGGGCCGTCTTACGAGAGTTGAATTTTTGGTGGGAAAAGCAGAACAGGAAATCAGTTCTTATCGATAAAGATGAAATTATTTGTTGGCGAAGATCCTACTTAAGATCAATTAGAAAATTCCGTGACGAAGGGAGGAATATTTATTAACTAGACGAAACTTTGGTCAACGAGGGATATACTGTAACAAAAGTATGGCAAGATAAAAATGTAAAATGTTTTCGACAAGCATTTTTTGATGGACTTTCAACAAGGTTCAAAGCACCTTCAGGTAAAGGGCGAAGATTAATAGTGACACATATAGGTAGTGCCAGTGGTTTTGCAGATGGCGGTTTACTTTTATTTGAATCTAAAAATACAGGTGACTATCACGAAGACATGAACGCAGATGTTTTCGAAGAGTATTTTACACAGATGTTGGATCTTATTTCTCTAGGGTCTGTAATTGTCATGGATAATGCCAGTTACCATTCACGGCAGACCGAGCCTATGACTGCTTGGAGGCAAGCGGATATAATTCAATGGTTATCCGGAAAAAACATTTCTTTTGAAACAAATATGGCGAAAAAGGAACTTTTGACACTTGTCAATCTTAATAAAGATCAGAAAAAATATGTTATCGATGAAATGGCATCAAATCGCCAAATAACGGTACTACGGTTACCACCTTATCACTGTGAACTTAACCCAATCGAATTAGTCTGAGCGCAGTTAAAAGGAGATGTAGCACGAAATAATACTTAAATTAAGTGATGTAACTGACAAAGATATATATATATCATGTACAAAAAGAACTCGATAATTTAATTGACGTTACTGTGGAACCTATCGTTATCAATCTAGGAGACGAGGATAATTCATCAGAATATTCAGAGGATGAATTTTAATATACCTACTTTTTTATTTACAAAGACGGATTGTCGGGGATTAAATTTTAGCTACCTGCTACAATTTAGTACGGTTCGATCACAAAAAGTTTTTTAAAAGTACACCTCATCTATACCGATAATACATAATATAATAATATTGAATATAAGCACCAGTACTACATTTATTTACGATTTGCATACATAATAAGCTTTTATTACTCTCTTTCTTTTCTAAACGGACTATTATGATTTTACGTGTATAATGATAGACAGATCAAAATTCGTAGAATAGATGTCCCTGGAATATCATGAAGTCTAATATAATTCAAGTTTGTCATAATGTTTATTAGATTTACTTTGGAAATGTCAGTCATATGTATATAAATCAAATTATTAATTACATTCGTATCCAATGTACATACATACACAGACTAAATGTCGCTATACTATTGGGTTACCCGCATACCTGTCTAAAATATGAACCGGGCAAATACTGATATTACATTGTTGTAAATAATCCCGCTTCTACCTTACCTGGCATCCTCTGCATTATTTGTTTTCGCAGCATGTTGCCCGAGGCCGCTAATAATTATTACGTGTATACATTCATCAATTCTCTACTATATCGACCTGCAGTATATATAGTAATACTGCTGATAATTAACCACTATGTTAACTAACCTTCCGGCTATGCATTTATAGATTCGGTGAACTAAAATATATAATTCCGGTTACCTATACAGGTCGTATACTCCACAAGGGCTGTAAATTTTTAATAAAGATCACAGAAGTGATTGCGGTCGTATCTCGAGCTTGCAAGTACACAGGGCTGTAATTTGTTTGATGCCAGGGCATGTCAACTTTAGTTTTAAAGTGCCAAGATGTCATTTGGGGCACGTGTGCCTTTAACTTTACGGTTTGTTACATAATGAGTCGTAAAATAATACAGCTCGTACTCCCAGAATCATCCAGTCGGTAAACTATAGGCCCTAAGTCGTAAAAAGTGGGTCCTAAAGTTTAATGCTTCATTTGTTTACGATAAGTTGGCGTTGCTGCATCGGGTTCCCATTGGTGGAACCGATGTATACGTAGGTATAAATTAACTTCCTGTAGAGGGTATTTTACAGTCGGCTGGTGACGATATTGACTGTATATTTCAACCCTGCTGCTGATGAATTGTAAAATAGATTCCAAGTCGGCGCCTTTTATGTCGTATCTACGTGCAAGTTGCTATGGCAAAATATTCGAAATTGACGTTGGACATTTTTTGAAAGTTTTAATAGTCATTTAAATTTAGTTATTATTTATCATGCGACACAAATAACCCAATCATGTATAGTTATTAATTAAGGGAATTAACAAGCCTTTAATCCACGAGAAAAAATAGACACTCGAGGCTCAGCCGATTGTTACAATTTTTCGACAGGATTAAAGCCTTAATTTCCCGAATGTAATTCAACGTTTTATCCACGACCACGGCTAAAACCAGTTAATTAGGAGAGTGAAAACCGTGAGAGAGCAGATGAAAAGTTATAGTTTTGAAAAACGTCATATTTGACAAATCTATTTTAATCAAGCATATTGATTGTCAGCTGAATATTAGAAAGTCTTGGAATCATTTCTATGGCATGTGTTTATTTATTTGTCAACAAGAGTGAAAAAATCTATAAAAATGGACACAAAAAATGAGTGAGAATGCTGAGAATTTCTTCATTTCGGCTGATATCCAGCAAAAAACCAAGAAGCAAAATTAGATAGATAGATAGATAGATAGATAAATAGATAGATAGATAGATAGATAGACACATTTATTTGACTTCTTTTTGTAAAAAGTACAATTGTAGCAAGTCAGATACGCACAGGAAAGTAAAACTAGAAAATACACAGACTAATTATTTAAAAGAATAAAACAGTGGTCCATTACATCTGTTACCAGCGAAAATCAAAAGTGTGTAAAAGAAGGAGTTGGTGGAATTCGACAACTGACGAAAAAAGAGCATAGAACGAGCAATTTCTGAAAAGGTGGTACTATCCTACTTTTGTAATTGAGAAGAATCGGTGTGCTGCCTCTTCGATGTGGACAAAGGTATTAATATTTCGAAATATGGTTAACTTAATTCATATTTATATGCGGATGAGGAATATTTACAAGTGAAGGTAGAAAATACACGAGTTTAATATTTCAATTTATATACATTGAGCGTTTTATTTTGAACTTAATCTTTTTGGATATCACCCAGACGTACGCATTCCGGATATGAAAACAAATATTTTAAGATGTTTCACGATCATGGAAGAAGATTTTTCAGTTAATGATCTATTAATGTGTCGAAAATACATCAATCTGCGACCTAAAAATGCCGATGGGAGATTTTTCTTGCGATATGTGGTTGGAAAATGTACCTACTACACAACATGTAAGCATCAACACAATTTCGAAAATAGGGGTAATATTACCACTATGAATCGACTATTGTAGCGGAAGGTTATATTAAGATTCACTGTCCAGCAAGGTAACAGTAACGTGGATAAAACACTTAACTGATAGCATTCAGGGATATTTTCAATCCCTATGACATCAAGATTGTCTAATTCTGACAGCTTCATATTTCAAATAAATTTCAAAATGTTACGTTTTGGCAATGCGAGTTTTCAATCTATTAACACGCTAATTAAAGAACAAAATGAAAAAAATACCACAAACAGTCAGAAATACGCGTGGGAAATATTTATCATAAATACTATGCGTAGTAATATGGTGGTAATAGATCTTCTATAGGCAATCTATTGCGTTAAATTTTAATAACTGTAGATACCTAAACCAACTATACATTTAATAAATAAATAGTTGTTTTGTTGTGTTGCGACTTATTTGATTTTTTTGTTCATTCATTTATCTACTCCTATTAATTATTCAACAGCTTTTGAGCAATTAATAGTATCAATAAACAAATAGCGTGAGTTTTTGTAGTGAGTTATTATAACTCACGCTGGGCTTCTACAATGATAATTCGGTTGTAAATAGTGTACGCAGTAAATTCTTGGAAATTTTTAAGCCGATAAATACGTTCCATTGGTGTAAAATGGAAAGAATTTTTAACAAGTGGAAAGGAATGAATAATTAAAAGATTTTGAAATTATTAAATTGGCCAACGCCTGTCAGTAGGCGGAACTGTCAATTATTATCATTGAGGGGCCTAAGGTCATTTGATATTTTAACAAAATAATTTCGACTTTTTCAAATCAATTTTCTTTTTCGATACTTGTATCTTAGTATTTATTGATATAGTCGTAGATAAAGTATAGTATTCAACTTGCGGTAATGGTCATAACTCACTTGATGAATTACAGCACTCGTCTGCGGCTCGTGCTGCAAACTTCATCTGCGTGAGTTATGACCTGCATTACCGCTCGTTAAATAATATACTATTATCTCTATGCGTTTGGGAAATACTGGTTAAAACCGTCATGAGCAACTAACATTACACACCCTGTATGTTCTTACGAATCGTTTTAGGATACATGATTTTTCGTATTATTTTAAGGTGAGGTTTTAGAAAACACAGTTGAATTTAAATACTTACTACTTTTGGATCACCTTGTAGGTATATTGCTCTCTGTTGTTTTTAACATTTCGTGAATTTTAAGTCAGGATTGCCAACATGTGTAAGTTTGGTTGCCTACATTCATGATCTCTATTAACGGCATAAAACGGAGTTTAAATGAAAGAAATCCATACTTTTGTTGTTAGAAGCGGAACAATATGGTTCCGAGACACTCTCGTTTCTTTTAAGATTTATCTCTGTCTTTCCCTCCACGGACATCAATTTGATGACTAACGCCGTGTTTCCCTTTTAGGTGAAAGTGATGCTGAGAGTGTCAAATCCCACGTCGGGCTCAGGTGTAGAATCGGGGAGTTCAAACAGTTTTTTCAGTTTGGACAAACGGAAGAAACAAGTCACATTAATCGATCCTACAGTGTGCAGTGGATCAGCAGCGCCGGAGGACAGGAGGGTGGGGGTGGCCGCCCCCAAAATGTTCGCCTTCGATGCCATATTTTCCCAGGACGACTCACAGGTGAGTGCAACTCCTTTAATTACAATTTTCAGTAAATTTCAATAGAATTGTAAATGTAAATGTAACTGATATGTGAGCAGCTACTGAGTCAATAATGGTCCCTAGAAAAGGAATCCGACTCTTTTAGAGGGAGAACAGCGAGGTCTTCGAGTGTTTCATTCCAAGAGTTTGGAATCTTAAAAAGATTGAACACGACTTTTACATTTGTGTCCCCCTGCAGGTTGATTGGTTCTCGCGCTTGCAGAAGGAGATTCAGCGGGGAGGGGTGCATTGCGACACTATGGCTGCAAATAATAAATTATACTGCAATTGCATTCATTAACTCGATGGTCCTCGATAAAGAGCGACCGTTTGATCTGTAGATCTCGCAAAGTGGAGGATAAACGTGACTGCACTTGCCTTGATCATTGTTTCTTATTAAAAAGCATTCATTAATACATCATAGTATATTATGTAGCAAGGTTAGAATGAATAAATTCTATACAATTGGAAGATTACCATAAGTATCGAATATTTATTGTAACCGAGTAACACACTACATTTTTTTCACGACCATTAAATATGAATTAAATCTATACAAAATAAGTTATTTATTCAGACATTTGTATTAATATTTATATTTATAGTGTTGATACAATTACTGAAATTAAAAACTGGTACACTGAAAATGCTTTTTGTAATATTTTTAAAAGCAGATTGATTTGCAGAGGCTCGTGTAGCAGGAAGAATTGAATATTGAGGGGACGGGTACTAGCGAATTAGATACATTAATTGAAGAAACTAATTGATTTGCTATATTTATTCGATTTCTCAGAGAATTTTCTATGTATCCTTCTGCTACTTGAGAAGACTTGCAACCTCCATGAATTAATGTGTTGTACATTTTATTAAAATTGTTATTTGGGTCGGTCAGTGGTCGCGCGGTTTAAGGCGTCAGTACTTGAATCGAGGTGACTAGATCGGTGTTGGTTCGAGCCTAGCTGCCGGTAGACCGTATATAAGCTATATTCGTGGAGAGGTTTAGCACCCTCTCTGCGGGTATGGTAGGGTGGAAGAATGTTGGCTTGGGTCAATGTGAGAGATTGATACCGGTTGATATTTGACTACCCTCCTAATTAATGAGGTTTTCCAGGTTTCCCTCATTCCTGCACTGAATAGTGGTTAAGGCCTACCAACATAAGTCGTTCCTGGGCGCAAATGAGGCCTACTTAATAATAATATGCCGCCCCCTCTCCCGCACAAGTCTCCGACTTCTGGGCTAATCCCTGTGATTAGAATGAGGGGTAGAGATATTCTTATTATTTTATTATTAATTATGATTTTTATTACCTTTTTAGCTAAATATATCTCATCCGCAACATTTTCTAAGAATTCCTCAACATTTTCTTCTGTAAAAATCTTCGATTTCTTAGCTACGTACTTTTCAGAAGAACGTTTTGACAAAAATTTTAATCAGGTGGAGTTTTATGAAATTCTATATTTGATTCATTCTATTTTACACTCATTAGTTTATTTGAATTAAAACTTGTTTGAAAATAATATTTATTAAGACCCCAGCACTTACACTTGACATTGACAGTTTTGAAGTCCATTGCAATCTAGTCCTTTAGTTCGATTACGGAATATACCTTGTTATAGAATGAAAATACATGCACAACACATAAGAAGCAAGTGTTTCAAAATAAATTTTCCATCTATTATTGAAAATGATTTGGGAATTACTACATTCACTAATGGTCGTGGAGAAAACTCTATGGCATTTAGCATTTTTTAAATACATTATGTGGATGATTTTGTAATTTTAGTGCGATCTGAAAAAAATTAATAGCTTTTAACCGCTGTGTGACGTTACTGCCTCCTGTAGCATGCAGGGTTGCGCTCGCTCCCTTTTACATGTATTTAGAATACGAAGCGTAGAAGCACACTCACCGTCGTTAGAAATGTGGTTATTATTTTAGTTATGGAGAATTCAAATACTGGAGATGTTATTAGAAATAATATCACAAGATAATCTAATTTTAGATATTGTAGTCTAGCGAAATGTTCTAGTACAACAATAAAATGTCCGAATAAACAATTTATTAGTATACCACAGAATCAGAATACTAACCTTGTGGTAAAAGGCAATGAAGCGCATCATATAAATATTGTTTTATATGATTTGTAATAAACAAAGCTAGTTTAATAATAATTTATAGTATATCTACTTATGTAGCATTTACCTACTTATGTAGCAACTATAAAATTATAAAAAATGATCAAATATCGAAAATTGTGTTAACAATATAAACAATTGCCTATCATTAGCCATGAGGTAAGTCTGAATTATTGCTACGACTATACTAAATTCTAGTAAAGCTACTGAGATTATTATTATCATTTAATTAAAAAAAAAAAAAATCACATATTTCGGAAGCGGAAGTTGCAGCTTCAAATTATCGATGTCTTAATATTCCATGTGTAGATATAAGTACGTCAAACGAATTAAATTAGAAATACTAATAGCTGTAGATGATTTCTCCACGTCACACAAAATATGTGACCCTCATTATATCCAGACGCTTCTTGATTTTTGTGGATGTGGAATTTTTGCTTTATAAGTACTACATTAATATCTGGGTGCCGTGAAATTTGTCGGGATCCGATCCAAGTTCTCCGCATTAAAATCCTTTACGGACGAAATTCTTAATACCCTATCCGAGTGAGATCGTGGCACAATCTGGGCGAAGGCATGCCGGCATCTGATGTTAATAGATGCAGAGATGAGTGCCGCCAAGTTAAATTAGAAATATTATGAGCTGTACGTGATTCTTAACTATGCGTTCCGATTTCAGACGGAGGTGTGCTCGAGTGCCCTTACGGATGTTATCCACGCAGTCATCAACGGGACCGATGGATGCCTGTTTTGCTTCGGACATGCCGGACTGGGTAAGTAATTACTGGTATTGGTTTCTGTTAGGTGAAAGCGCCATAAATTAGTATTGAATTGAACTCACCTATCCTACAGCAATATCTCTTTTTGTAATACCTAGCTGTTATAGTTTCAATTGCAGAAATTATTATACAGCATTAATCAGAAAGAAAAAGTCAACACTAAGCTGAAAATACTACACAACAAAATATTATGTTTGAACTCATCATGCCTTATGCGAAGAAATATATGGTGTTCAAGGTTTAAATTTTATTCTTAAATTTCTCAGTAAGTGAAAAAATTTTGATAGCATGACTCACAATTGGTAATATTGGTTTTTTTGATGCGAGAATTACGAATTTGAAACTTTGACAAGTGATCAAAGTATGTCATGAAGAATTTTTCAACTAGCTAATAATTTTGCACGAATAATAAGTCACACGCACGCATAATACGCTAACATTTATTTACATGAAGATTTGACACAAGCCTACTTAGCGCCTGAAAGAAAATCAGCGCCAAATACGTTGAAACTTTTAAATGTTCAGAAACCGATAAAGTTAGGTGACCTAAATAAGAGTACATTTTGTACGTAGAATTGAACGTTCCTTTTTAACATTCTTTAAGCATAGTTCAACAAATACAAAATTATATGTTTTGATTTACCTAAATAATACAGCAAAAAAACAACATTACCAATTTTCAGTCATGCTATCAAAACTTTTTCAATTATTGTAAAATTTCAAAATAAAATTTAAACTTTGAACACCCTGTATTTCTTAAACCAGGGATATTCGTATGAGGCATGATGAGCTCAAAACATAATATTTTCGTGTCTAGATCGCCAGCTTAGTGTTGACCCATTCTTTCTGACTCACCGTGTATAATTTAAAAAATGAATATTCAGTAGTAGTGTAGCACAATTTTACTTAAAATAATTATCTAATCTTTTGAATTATCAATATTGCATTGCCATTGCCAAAGTTAACGTTTCATCAGAGATCTTTCTAAAAGTTGGCAAAGCTACTTTATAGTTTTAAAATCTTAACATTTTATTTGATTACTTTTATTTTGTAGGCTTCGTTAATGGTTGAACAATTTTAAATCTAGTTACCACATCCATGTCTTAGATTTGTGTCTTGATATCGCTCCTCTTCTTCAAAATCTTTTTGGTTAGGCAAACTTAGTTTCAAAAATAACCCTTGACTGGTCCTTTTGGCGCAAGGTTTTATTTAATTGATCTTTATTTTTTCAGAAATGTGGCAAAATTAATAAAACCATTGTTTTTTTTATTTGAATCATTTCATTTATGAATCTTCTGTTAAGATTATTTTCTTTTTCTAATATAGAAACATTATTAAAGTCAAATGAATGATTTTTCTCAATTGCAAGTATATGATTGCAATTGATTTTATATACAGTATGCGCCAAAAGTATGGAATAAATTCAATAAAAACGAAACAATTATTTTTTGGGAAAAATCCTCGAACAGGTCGATTTTTAATTTAAAAAATACATATTTTAGCGTAAAATGTGATTTTCAAATGTCATTTGTTTTCGAGTAATGACGTCATCGATTTTTTTTTTAAATGGCAACATCATATTTTTTTCCTTGATTCTGAAAGATCGTTTAATTCTCTATCAGACAGTACTAAAATTTTGCCCTCTTACATAGGAAAGTTTTCGAGTAAATGACGATTGAATGTTAGAAAACGTAAATCAATTAAAATAAAGCAAAAACGTTATCAAGTTTAGTTTTTCGAATTCCATAGTTCTTTTATGGATCACGTAGGTGAAAATCTTTGCAAAGTGTCATTGTCACACCGACTTTCAAATAAGTATTGTAAGCGACATATAAATTATTATTCAATTTAAAGTATTATGGCACATTTAACTGTTACTCAAAGAATTGAAATTTTAATTCTTATCGGATGCGGGAATATGACTAGAACTCAGCAGGAAATTTTCGATTTATTTAATGAAAAATATCCAGATCGCCCTACCAGTCAATCAACAGTCAGTAAGGTAGAGTCTAAATTTAGAGAAACTGGCAATGTTGTAAATATTCCAAAACCTGGACATCCAAGTATTAACGAAAATCAGAACATTTTGATAAGTATGGTGGATAATCCTCATAATTCTTCACGATTGGTTGCATTAAACAATGACACTGGTCAGAGCACAGTGCTACGTATCTTGAGGAAGGAAAAATATCATCCCTACAAAATTCAACTTGTGCAGGAACTCAATGAAGATGAACCCGATCGCCGCTTACACTTTTGCGAAATTCTAATGGATTTATGTCAAGGAAATAGAAATTTACACCGGCAAATACTTTTTTCAGATGAGGCCACATTTTGTCTGAATGGTACAGTAAACCATCAAACTTGCAGATATTGGGGTCGGGAAAATCCTCATTGGATGGCAGAGGCACATACCCAACACCCTCAGAAATTAAATGTGTGGGCTGGAATATTTGACGACAGAATAGTAGGGCCTTTCTTCTTTGAAGGAACCCTTACAGGACAAAGATATTTAGAGTTTCTAGAAAATGACCTTGTTCCAGCCCTTGCAGTAATTTTTCCTAACGATAATGACCCTGACATTCCTGACGATACCATATGATTTCAGCAAGACGGTGCACCTCCGCACTATGCGCGCCCTGTACGAGATTTTTTGGACAACTGTTTTCCTGGGAGATGGATCGGCAGACGCGGACCGATAATGGTCTACAAGATTGCCAGATCTTACACCTCTTGACTATTTTTTATGGGGATACTTGAAGTCAAAAGTGTACATTAATAAACCACGTAATTTAGAAGAACTTCAAAATCGCATTCGGGACGAAATACGCAGAGTTACCCCAGAAATCATTCATAATGTGCAAGAAGAATTTCTGCACAGACTTGCGCATTGTCAAGAAGTTGGTGGATGGCAATTCGAACATTTAATTTAAGTATAAAATTTAATCAATTGTATTTTATTTTACATACCTCAGAATTGTTACTTTTTTATGGATAAAATTTACGTTTTCTAACATTCAATCGTCATTTACTCGAAAACTTTCCTATGTAAGAGGGCAAAATTTTAGTACTGTCTGATAGAGAATTAAACGATCTTTCAGAATCAAGGAAAAAAATATGGTGTTGCCATTTAAAAAAAATCGATGACGTCATTACTCGAAAACAAATGACATATGAAAATCGCATTTTACGCTAAAATATGTATTTTTTAAATTAAAAATCGACCTGTTCGAGAATTTTTCCCAAAAAATAATTCTTTCGTTTTTATTGAATTTATTCCATACTTTTGGTGCATACTGTATTAAATTGGTTTGTTCTAGTTTATGTAAAGATTTTAATTTAGAAAAAATATTATGGGATATATTATTAGGTTTTATTGGTAAAAAATAATATGTATTCGAGGTCAGTTAAATAATTACCTACCTTTCGAATTCCCAATATTTGATTGCCATCCAAAGATTAATGTTCAATGAGAGGCCTAACTAAACACAGAATAGTTCAACTTGGTAGAAAGGGTTTGTAAATCTCTTACCCTAATCTCAAATTTTAACTGAATCCATAAAATAAATATATCTACATAGTTGATAAATAATTTATCATAAAGCAGTAAACCTGACCTGGCGAAGGTATTAAGTAAATGTCCACTAGAAAAATAGTACGGAACCTGTGCATGATCAGCTTTATTCAAATTTTATTTATATTTTAAAAGAGGCAAAGTTGCACGGATGCATCGCCCAAAAGCACATCTTTTGCGGGGCAGAACAAAGCCTATTTCATAAATATTACCGAATGTGACGAGACACTTCTGTTCAGATTTCTTGTCGCGGGCGCTTTGCATTTCCAAGGGACGCGTTTGCATGGAAATGGCACATTACATGGAGTGTTATCCTGCAGGAGTGCCAACTTTCCCCTTTCATTTAAATCTGGTTAGTGTCTGTAAAGTGAGCCCCAGTAGTGGCACCGTGAAATTTATCTTAATACCGCCACACATATTCATTAAAATTTACTGCTCATAACGCACTTCGTTTCAATTTGGAACCCGCGTCTGTGTTTGCTGCTTTTGTAGAACAGAAAATGTCACTGTCGTACATTGTTTACTTAAAATGATTATTAGGTTTATGTAAATGAAAACTTGGCCTAGAATATGATTAAAATATACTGCAGATGAGTATTAGAAGTGCTTTTAATAGATATGACTATAGTTTTATTATAAATCGCATACAGAAGTGACTTTGAGATAAATCGACCATAAAAAAGTTTTGCTAAAATAATTTGTATTATGATTGCAATTCTTATTAGCATTACATTATCATGTATCAAATATAATAAAATAGTTATTTACGATATAAGTGCTAAAAGTGACATTTTATTTTGTGAGAAAGGAACAAAATAAAATTACTTTTACCACATATACCATACCCTATTTTTTCTACAACCACCACGAAGTTATACGAAGGTAACAGCCTTTTTTAAAAAAAAACTCTCTCTTCCTGCTTAGAAGGCTAAATAAATTGTCTAGACCTTGGTCCTCTGAGATTAGCTTACTTCTCACTATTTCATTCCCATCTTACGTAACCAATACCCAATACATAAAAATAGAAATACGATATGGTATTTTTCGCTGAAATCATGTAGGTATTTTTCGTAGAATTTCATAGTTGAGTTACTGGTTTTTAAGGAAACGATGGACGCTAAAAATGCAGCAGTTTAATTTTTCAATTAACTTTAAAATGAACTGACCTGGAACAACAACAAAGGAATATATTTTTCATATCTTTATTCAGTGTTATTTTTCTATTCCCTGAGCCCGCTGCAGTTTGAAAATATAAACACAGAGCATTGTAGAGAAAATCCACTAAAATAGGAAGCTATTATATGGAAGCAGAGACTTCATTTCGAGTTTGCATGTAAAGTAGCGAATGGAGAAATAAGGTAATATAAAAATTTCAAGCGTACACAGCTACGGTACTATTCTAATTGCATCGTTTATTTTTATTACATCGACTTGATGCAGCGACTTGCATTTTAAACTCTTCGTTCACTAGATTATTTAGTAATAAAGTTGAATTAATAGTTCTAATTATATAAGGGACTTAACAGGCGCAACCAAGAATTACATTTTTTCGAGATGATTAAAGGCTGGTTAATTTTCCGAATGTAATTCAACGTTTTATTCTCGGCCAAAACCGGATAGGAGACTGAAAACCGTGTGAGGGTAGGTGAAAAATATGGTTTTGAAAAGCGTCATATTTGACAAATTTATTTTAATCAAGAATATTGATTGTCAGCTGAATAGAAAGTCTTGGAATCGTTTCTAGGACATGCGTTTGCTTATTTGTCAACAAGAGTGAAACAATCTGTAAAATCGACACAAAAAATGAGTGACAATGCTGAGAATTTCTTCATTCCGACTGAAATCCAGCAAGAAGCCCAAGAAACAACATTACGTCTGTTACCAACGAAAAGTAAAAGTGTGTACGAAAAAGAGTAAAAAAGCATAGAGAAGCAATTACAGAGGTAATCCTACTTTTTCAATATGGAGAAACGGTTTGCTACCTCTTCTATGTGGAACATTCCATGCTAAAATAAATGTTGAAAGTGCACAAAGGTATTGATATTTGGAAGTATGGTAAACTTACTTCATATTTGAAAGTAGAATCAAGAAATTATTAACCAAAGAAGGCAAAGATACTGGACAGAAACCAAATTGAAGAATTTTTGAGAAAAGCACCGGATGAAGAATATTGCAATGGAACTCTCAGAAGGGAAATTGGAAAGAAACGATAGATTTCGGGTTGCACAAGTTTATATTGATTGTTTGCAAAAAAGTCATCTAAAATACAACAAAATGTGTTACATACAAATTTATTATAATAAAAAGGTTTGGCCCTTACCAACAGGTTCATTTGAAAATCGCATTTTACGCTAAAATATGTATTTTTTAAATTAAAAATCGACCTGTTCGAGGATTTTTCCCAAAAAATAATTGTTTCGTTTTTATTGAATTTATTCCATACTTTTGGCGCATACTGTATAGTAGTCGTGGATAAATGTTATTTTATTTTCAGAAGAAAAGGAATTTAATGAAATTTAACAATACATTAATTTAGACCAGATCGATTCTGTTTGAAGATCCTCAGATGACACGAAAGATGATTTTCAGCTGACTAACGTTAGTCTTGCGGTAATGAGCCTTTTTATAAGGCACGTAGCTCCCTTTACAGCGAACGGCAATAAGCAGTTTTACTGGATTCCTCCTTAATTTTGTGATAACATTTAACAGATGAACGGGATTGTCTCCTTTATAATCTGAATTTAACGACATCAGCAGAAAGTCTGCGAAGTTTAGGGACGATTTGGAAATATCCGTAATCCTCCAGGAGAGATATCCTTCTTTATAGGCGCAGTATTTATTCGGAAGAGGGATTAGGCGGCTTATCGGCCCCTGAAAAATGGCTGAATCCAATACAGTGTTTTGTATGCATATATTGTTCCGCCTGTGTATAAAAACTTCCATCAAATTGCAAATTTTCCACGTACCATGAACTATATCCATTGTTACGTCGTGTACGCGTAGATTTTTTTCAATACGTCACTCTGACGGGAGGGAAAATAAATTAACAAAGCTTTTGTACTTTTAAATATCGACAAAAAAATATCCTCACTGGGATCTGTATTTTTAACAGAACTGTTGCCTACGTTGAATCTCATCTCAAATATCTGGGAAAGAAAAATGATATGGTGTATATTCAAGTTGTTTTAAATAAGCCTTTTAACAATTTGACATAAAAGGGGCATCAAATGCAGATAGTAGTAAATTTTACTTTATTCTTATTGTGAAGATTTTATGTAAATTATTGTTTTCTTTTTAGCTTACAAGCTATGTGTGAAAAATGCAATAAATAATACTATCAGTGTACAAAAACTTCTAGTGTCTACATCCTTTCAGAACATTATTTTCTATACATTTAGTATATTTAGCCGTAGCGATAACTAAAACCAGCACTTCGGTTGCAGATATCAGGACTTGGTTACGATCTTTATATTTAAATATACTTTATATTATATTAAAATAAATTTAATTTTATTCATGCCAGCTAGTCGATAGAAAAATTCCATTTTTATCTGCAGATTTTCGATTCTCGATTTTAGTTGGACACATTTCGTTAGAAAGTTACGCAAATTCTCATGAGTAAATCCAAATATTTATTCTTGACCATTCTCATTGTAGTTATTTACCATAAAAAATTGAGGAATTACTTTACATGTTTTTTTCTGAAGGAATATAAAGCTTCAAATGTTGTAAATATACACATAGATAACAATATACTCAGGAATTTTTTAACTGTAATGAATTCCCACTCGAATTTATTTCACTGCATTCGAGAATCGAGGCCCAGGAGTGTTGTTTTTGTTTAGACATGTTTAGACTTGCAGAAGGTTACTACTCGTAAAACAAAACAGTTACAATGGAACCGTACGTTGGGATGTGTATTTGGAAGCTACATCATATTACTACGTTCATTTTGACGGCATAAAAAGTATTCTACTCAAGTGATGCTACTTCTATTTTATATGCTTATTTAACGATCCTAGAATTCGCGAAGATTTAGCATACATACATTTTAATTATTCACGGATACCTTCAGTTATTCGCCGTCTTAAAGCAACTGTGGCAGCATTAAGATATTTAATAAATAACGCAGTAAATGTTTTTTATTTGCGACAGTTTATCTCCTAGTTATAAAGACCTAGTGTTGAACGTGTGAAGAAAAAGGTGCATACCGTTTTGCAGAACTATTCAGAATTTCTTGACTTTATGCCTTATAGTAGATCTTTTTGATGGCAAAGAAGTAGATTTTTCTGAACCCACCCTAAATATACCATCCATGAACACTTGTATATACTTTAAATATGCCCCAGTTGCCTCTGTGGACGTTGAATATAATTTTTCGAAACCGAAACCGATAAACTTATATGAATAATGTTGTTTTGTAAGTATACGTTTGCACCTCGGTTTTTACAAACATTAACTTTAACATGTACTCATGTGCTAAGTGCGCTCCTGGTAATAACTTCATCTGCGAACGAAGAGCTTTAGTGATTACGTTATCAAGTCATTTATTAATTAATATTGCTTTTAATTATTAGTATTCCAAGTATAAGTAAATACTTTACGTCGACAGATTCTACCGAACGCGACATATAATTAGTGGCATTTTTCAGTTTGAGTCATTCAATTAAGAGATTAAAATTATAAGAGAAACATCAATCGAGTCGGACAGCTGTTTACACAGCTCCTCCTAGGTATTTGTATATGGAACTGGTCTGGGTTTAAGAACTCCTAAAAGCTTTATCTTCATTAGACAGATTATATCTGAAAGTGATGGCAATGACTGTAAGCCGAAAGCAATTAGGAGGGGAAAAGTTTGTCTTACACTCATAAAGGATTTTATTAGACATCTCGTTTTTCAGTGGAAGAAGTTCGGTGCCGTTTTTCATTCCGCGGGGCTCAACTAAAAGCAAAACAAATGTCTCTGGAAGCGCCGAAAGCTGCATCGAATTTTCATCAATTAGTGCTGAGTTTCCCTAAATGACCAGTAAAAATTCCAGACCGATAGTCTTACAAGAAAAATAGTCCTCAATGCAACCCGATAGGAGCGGTTTCGTCATCAACTTTAGACAGTTAACTACGCGGTTATTTTCCAAAATTAGCTGGGACAGTACTAATTGGTCTACCCGATAATTGATGGCATCGTTTGATTTAGTAATTACACCCTGGAGATCAATTCTGATTGTGGTATTTGTTTGCAACTGCCCTCTCTTATGAGATCTCTCATAAATGAACCTGCTTGTTAGTTATTTTTGCATTATAGTGTAACAATATTTTTTGTTTTCTTCTAGGGAAATCGTATACGATGTTGGGAACTCCAGAAAATGCAAATACTTTAGGGATAATACCGTGTGCAATATCTTGGCTGTTTAAGGGTATAAATGAGCAAAAACAAAAGACTGGTGCTAGATTTTCCGTCAGAGTATCGGCTGTAGAAATTTGCGGTCCCACCAATCAGCTGCGAGATCTGCTGTCAGGATACTCGAATGGTAAGTGATGAAATTTGAATGTAAATTTTAATATTTAGAATAATTGTTGTAAATTCTTTATTTCCATTAGACAATTTACACATTGTATTGGAATAGTCTACAAAAATAAACAAATCTACATAAAAATTGTATAATACTATACACGTACACATAAAATAACACTACCATAACAAACATTCTGGAGTAAAGTATTCTTTCAGATCATAAAAACATTTGCATATTAAATGTTGCTTTAGGCGTTTTTTAAATAGTCCAGTCGATGGGCAAAGTTTGAGTTCAGAAGGCAATCTATTATATATTTTAAGACCAACGTAATTGGGTGAGCTGCAAGTAACATTTAATCTACAATAAGGCACGTAAAAATTATTCTTTTGTCTTGTATTTATAGTATGGATATTGTCATGTTTGATAAACTTATCCTGATTGTTATGTATATATATATATGCAAAGTTCGTATATCAAAAGAGATGGCACTGTTAAAATCTGGTAATTTATAAATACATCCTTACAACTAACAAAAGATGACAGATGAAACAGCACTCTCAATATCTTTTTTTGTGCAATAAAAACATTACTTGACATTGTAGATAGTCCCCAAAAACATATTCCGTACCGCAGTCGAGATTCAACTTCAGCATAATACAAATTTATTAGTTGATTAATGTTTAAAACGGTTCTAAGATTTCTAAATTGATAAATTACGGAATTTAATTTCATAACTATATGCTCACATTCATCAACATAAAGTCCTAGAAATTGAACATTCTCTGCATGCTTTGCCACACAATTACTGTTTACATGTAGATCAAGTCCCCTACAAGTCTTTTGCCAATTATGAAACCTTAATGCTAATGTTTTTTCAGAATTTAAAAAAGCCTATTTTCACAAAACCATGCATTGAGTTCATACAGAACATTGTTACATTTATTTTGCAATATATCATTCTCTTTATCAGATACCACTACAGAGATATCGTCAGCATATATAGTAAATTTTACAGAAGATGACAAATCATTAATATCATTAATATATAGCAGAAACAGGACCGGGCCCAATATGGAACCCTGTGGCACACCTACATTAATAACTGCTGATTGTGAGTTAGCAGAAGAGTTATCATTGGAAATAGCAACAAACTGCCTTCTTTGAAAAAGAAAACTCTCTATCCATTTATAAGCATTACCTCGGATTCCATCCGTCCTTCATTCATCAATAAATACATGTTTTAAGTTACAGTTCCTAATGCACTATATATTAGAAAATGTACAGGGTGATTCAACACTTATCCGAAAAAATTTGAGAATATGTACACCCTTAAATAGGAAGTCCATGTCACCAAAAAAATTATAATACAATTCTAATAGATTTCTCGTAAAAAATGTCAACACGGCTGCCTGGCGCGTAAGGTTGTGGTGGGGATATGCTCTCTAGGTGGTAAACGAACGAGGTCTGTAGTATTGTTTTATTTATCGTGGGAGTGTCAGTCTTAAAAATTTTCAAAATGGCTTATGAGTTCAGCAATACTGAGTTTATTGACATGATTCTCATTTACGGCGAAGTTAAACAAAATGAATTGGCAGTCTCGCGCTTGTATGTAGATCGATGTCCCGATCGACACACGCCAAATTATCAAACTTTTACTTTAGTAGTGCAACGTGGACGTAATACTGGTAATTCACGTGCAAATCGTGGACGAGATGATGGCCCCCGGGCACCCACAACGTATTTTAGCATCTGAATAACAAGTGCTGGATGTGTTCTTCAAAATTAGTGTGAAATTTTGTTCATTTTAAAGGCAGATCTATCTTTCTTTAAGTTTATTTTAAAATAAAAACGCCACAAATTTTTTTGCGCCGGTATCGGTTTGATCGCAAGACTTTGGAGGTTCTTTTCGTGCGATTTGTGACATCGCCAGTTTTTATTGCCACTCCATTACAGTGGACCAGATTCCAGCGGCGTGCAATTAAATATATTTAATAGTTGCATAGGTATATTTTTTGCGTTGCTATATTTGTACATGTATGTTGAACATTCTTAAATTTTTTTCGAATAAGTTCTGAATCCCTGTCTATTATCTTCGTATTATTCCTTCCATTTTTCATTCATTCCAAATTTTGACAAATCGGTAAAATATAGAAAAACAATAGCTTAAATTATAGTAGGTATTTAATGGTTTTCAGCATAGGTACACTGAAAAATATTCGGTTAATTTTTTTTAATGTATCGTCATAAAATAAACCCATTTTACGGTACACTTGACTCAACCTTGCCAATTACAAAGTACAAAGATATTTTTAAAAATACCATGCCCACTTTCAATTCATTATTGGAATGTTAAAAATAAAATACTGCATCATTCATTAATATGTTATTAATTTTATGGCCGAGCGAATATTTTAGTATGTTGTTATTCAAACATTATTATGTTAATTATTATATTCTGGACTGCAATAAATTAATAAACAAACATTGCACAGGCCATTTCGCAAGCCCCCGTCTGCTGCAGCTGTAAATGCTTCGGCCCTGGCCAACGCTGATAGCCACCGATAAATTAATCGGCATTGTTTAGTGCATATTAAAATAGGTTTGCCTTAAATAAATATGCCTGGCATTAAGTATACTCATGTTCCATTAAACCGGTATGAAATACCGTCCCTTCTATTATTATTCAATAACTATTAATTTCGTCATTCATTTACCATTGCGTTCATTATGCGTTGTATTTCCTGTCGGATTAATGTACTGCGAGCTGTAAAATACGACTTCCCGCATTCCCTGAAATAAATCTACGCCTGTTTAAGTCTAATTATCTCTGTGGTGTATTGAATAAAGTTAATAGCCATCAAATCTTCGAGTGTAGGTAAAGCAACAAAAAAGTAGATATGGTAAAAATAGCTATTTATGCCATCAGTTACGAAATGCCTAATTTTGTGATTTTTGCGGAACGAACGAAGTGAGTTTCGCAAAAACTCACAAGTTACACAAAATTTCATTTCGTAACGTATTGCATACAAGATTTTTTCTAATTTTGAAGAAAGTAATAAACAAATAAAATTTAATATAATTGACAAAAATTGGGAAAACATAAATTTAGTTTGTTGCTGTTACTTCATGTTAGTTGTCAGTTTGACATTTTGTAAAAAAGTCTAGATGGAAAGTTTTTAGCGAGATTGATATACTTTTAGTTTTATTTTTAAAAAATGAGTGATTCAAGTTCTGAAGAGCTACCAAGCGATATTGAAGAGGCAGCAGGTAATGCTCTATTATCAGTAATTCCCAAAAAGTCAAAGGCAGTTTATGATTTGGCATACGAAAAATTTGTTACGTGGTGTGATGAGAAGAAAATTAAACATGTTAATGAGAAAGTTTTACTTGCATATTTTGAGGGTAAGAAAGATCTAAAAGTTTCCACATTATGGACACTTTACTCAATGTTAAGCTCTGAACTAAATCTGAAAAGCAATATTGATATTAAAAAATATACAAATTTGGTAGCATATATTAAAAGGCAAGCGGACGGGTATAGTGATAAAAAGTCAAAAGTTTTTATTAAATAAGATTTTGCCAAATTTTTAGTGGAAGCTGATGACAAAGAATACTTAATGGCTAAGGTTGCAATGATAATTGGAATGGCAGGAGCATGCAGAAAAGTAGAATTAACATTTCTTCTAGTTGAAAATGTTATAGACGAAGGAAGCCATTTTCGTGTTGATATCCCACCTTCAAAAACAAATGTTATACGGCAGTTTGCAATTACCACTGGAGACATTGAAAATACGAATCTTGTTGAAATATTAAGAAAATATATTAAGTTGCGTCCCCAGGTTCTTAAACACAACAGATTTTTTGTAAAATATGCGAATGGAAAATGTACCAGAAATCCTGTGGGAATTAACACATTTAGCAGTCTGCCAAAAGTTATTGCACAATTTCTTGGTCTTTCAAATCCTTTTCTATATACTGGCCACTGCTTCAGAAAAAGCTCTGCCACTTTCCTAGCAGACAGTGGCGCTGATATTTTAAAATTAAAGAGGCACGGAGGTTGGAAATCTAGCTCTGTTGCGGAGGGATATGTTGAAAATTCCATGAATAATAAAAAACTTATAGCGCAAGAAATATTTGGTGAAACATCTAATGCAATGTGCGCCGCTTCCCAAATAACAGCAAGTTCGAGCAATGAAAAAAATATGTCGTCGGGAATTAATTTGAATAATTGCAATAATTGTGTTATCAATATTTATAATAATTAATTAATTTATAATTTATGTTTTTAACTTGTATTATAACAGTTTAATAAATAGAATAATTCTTTTTGTCACTAATTTTGAAATACATTTTTCGTCACCAATTGCATAAAATTTTACTTTATGCAACTAGTTACAAAACGTAAGACGTTTCATAATGTCAATCAGTTTTAAAAAGTGTCACTTTATATGTCAAAATTAAAAAAAAAACGTTTTAGATGTTTAATTTTGCTCTTAAAATTGATAAACACTAGGCAAACTTAAACGTTCATTACTAAAAATCATTTTTAGATGTGTGATTGTTTCTGTTTAACCTGACTTAAATTAGTCACTTTTGCCGGCAGACAAATTAAGTTTGACGTCTCAGATTTAACATCAACATACACAGGGCATCCGGAATATGGGTGGCTTTATTTTGTAGTATGATAAGTTGCACCAAACAAAACGTATTTTACTGAACAATAGAATTATGACAGCACACGTACCACGTTAGGTGATTGTACATAATAATGGCAAATGCACCTTAATATTCTTACATAATTGTTTTCTAGAGCTCTTTTCACAATACGGAAAGAAATGTGAAACAATTATAAGTGTAAGTGTTCAAAATGAATGCTTCTGCTTGTGAAAAGTCTTTACCGTACAAACATCTCGTAACCACAGCAGACACTAGGTGCAGAAAAACGAAACACACTAACCGCAATACTACTTCTATTACTAATAATAATTTTAGGTTCAGAGCAGTCATTACCTCGATGGATGTAATGTTGTCATGCATTTTAGTTTAAAGAATTTTTTTGGAAACACCTGAACCTGAACACCCGAAAAACATTGTTTTTATTTTATTAAAACTTATTAAAATACAAATTACGTTACAGGAGCCTTTACTTAACCTTAGTTGTAGCTTAGTTTATAATTTCGTAACCAATTTTGCATTTGTTTTTCTTTTAATGTATTTGTAGAAAAGCTATTTGCTTTGGACATTTTTTTTTATAAATTTTGTTGTTGTTTTTGATATATACCCCTTTAGTATTGGCACCTCTATAAATGATACTGCATTGAATTACACCTGCAGTATTTGTATGAACAGCCAAGAACCCTTGCCGGACACACCACCAGACATAGACCTGTTTCGGGCTTGTTAGCCCTCATTAGTATGCCATAGGTTAGATGACCGACAATTGAACTGACTGTTCCTTCATATATATGTTAACATATAAACCGAGTGCAGGTGAGATATAGTTGTTTCCTGCAGTATCATTTATAGATTTAATAATAGCTCGTCGCCCAGGGCGAGAGGTCTGCATTTAAGTACCTGCTGCATTGTAGGTCGCTTCCTGTAAGTCGAGCCGCTTAGGCCGAGCAGGAAGTAGCAGACCACTTATATCTCACCCTGTAGTATTTTATCTTATGGTATTACGGGTTGCTGTAGTCGCAGCCTAAGTGATTGCTGCTGTCACAGAATTATAATTAGTATGTATATATACTCACGTGAAGAATTCAGACGTCTTACGTCACGGCTGACGTTACACTTTCGTTTTTATTGTCAACGTAATTTTCGATATTTGGTCGCGTTAAAAACAATTATTTTTTGCAATTTAGTGCAATATATAATGCAAACTTTTAATGTAGTATACAGTTTTATTACTATCAGTTGCAGTTTCTTAAATATTTTGATGAAAATATTGTGAATTATTCTTTTGTTCGTATGACGTAAGTCGTCTGAATTCTTGTCGCGAGTATACTTCTCTAGATGCAGCTAGTAACGAATATTTGACCTATCTTTGTTGTTCTCTGAAAGTGGATCCATTATAAAATCTCTGAGTATATTTTCATTTCGATTTCTATTGTTGGTTCTAAGGCTGCTATGTTTAAACCTCTTCTCAGGCAGCAGTGGTCTTCTTTTAGTCTTCTATAAGACATTCCGTAGTAGCCTCTGTTCCTTATCCAAACGTTTCGCCGCTCTTCACTGCGGTATCTTTAATGGTGATCCAAAATCTCGTCAATGTGGAGTAAATTTATACTATTTCAGTGTGAAATATGTGTTCTAAATGAATCACTCTGTATTCTAACTACTGCACTGCCTACTAAAATTCCCCGTGTCAAAAAAGCGGGTCTTGTAAAGTGCATTTGATTTAATTAAAACGAGCTTCAATTTTCTCTCCGAACACGAACCGAGGTATTCCTTTTTGATGAATTCCCGTTAAAACTTTACTACACTTTTGTTTAACCAACAAATTTACATTAAGGTGAATGTAAACGAATACCTGCCTGGATCAATCGCATACTTGCCCTCGTCGAGCACGTGGACGTGTACAGAACGGCAGGTGTAATTCCCCACCGCTCTATATAGGGTGTCTGAAAAATGTGATGGAAAATCTGATGGAAAATCTTGTCTGTTTGTGTTTGGCAAACAAATTTCGCAAAGGTAAACAAGCGCTAACCAGTGTTCGCACGCCACCCGTCGACCGACACGTGGATTCAAATTTGTAAGAGCGTATATCTGCGAAAAGATTAAACATAAACAAAGGTAAAATGATGTATGAGGTATCAAGCCCGAACCGCTGCTCAATCCATCATAGTCGCGGTGGCCATGAAAGAAACAGACATGGATACGACAGCGGTACCACAATAATCCATAGTGGAAGAAGGGGGAGAGCTGTACATGGATTTTGTTTTTGTTGTGTTCCTGCGTGTTTTCGTACACAATAAAACACTCGAGCTTGCTAACCCTACACTTTAAAGATCCAGTTGGAAAAGAAACGCAGAAGGAAATTGGTATCCGTGTCTTTGGCAATTAATATTGCGCTTTTCCTACCTTTCAAACTTGTCCTAAAAAAACTAATTAAAAATTAATGTATTACTATACAGGATGTCCGAAATATGAGTGGCTTGAATGTTCGACCAAAAGCAAAAAAATTCTAAACCAAATAGTTTTCTACGCATACATTTCAAAAATAAAAATACAACTGCAATAAAATGAAAAACTGTTACAAAATTACAAACTAAGGTGCAATTAAGGTTAAGTAAAGGCTTCCGTAATTTGTTTTTTGTATCAATACTAATGAACTAAACGGTTGAAACTGTAACGTTCGACAACATTGTCTGCTGCTGCTACCTAAAAGTATTAGTAGTCATAGTAGTATTGTGGCTGGTGCGTTTCATTTTCCTCTAGTGTTTGTTTGATATTTGTGACAAAATATAGTAACCATGACCAGCTAGATAACATATTAACTTATGATGCGAGACGCTCTGTGTTGTGAAAAGTCTGTAAAAACCATTCACAGTAAGTATGTGCGTTAGTATTTTTTGTGTACTACACCTGACAATTCTGATAGTATGTGAGCGACTTTGTTTTCAAGACCTCTTTGCTCTCATAATTCTGTTAACGTTGGTCAGAGAAAAAAAATGTAAATCAAATATGTGTCGTTTGGTACAATTTGTCATATAGCAAAGTAAAGACACTCATATTCCGTACCCTGTAAAAATTGCACACCTATAGAATGAATCTAGGTAGGAAACAATAATTTCAGTCATAATTCAATTTTAATGGGCTAAAAGTATTTCAAATGTTTGCCACTTTCTATAAATAATATGTACGTGAAAAATCTGACGCTGCTTTCCCTATCAACATACATAATTGTGTCATGACAAAATTGTCATTATAAAAGTAATGAACGTTTTTGAATATAATTCTGGGTAATTCCTACGCAATCTAAAAAGTAATTTATTGACTTTACAAGTACTCTGTGTTTATTTTACGAAAAATTTAATTTATCAAAAGGACCCCGGGGGTGCTACAAACACAGCAACAACAAATCAAACAAATGTTATTTACGCTGCCTGAAAATTATATTTATTTAATTAGCGGCAACGACAAAGCACGCTGGCGTTATTACCAGACGCAGAATACGTATACGCACAATGAGTAAAACACAAACACTGATATCTAAATTCAAATCACAGACTGTAATCTAGAGTGCCATAGCCAATCCCGAAGTTTATGAGTTTCGTGCCTAGCAGTGCAGCTTGAATTTATGTGAGATTAGTTTTAATTAATTTAGGTAATTATCCTAATATTATACTCTCCGTCGTGTGTAGCTAAGACCAAGGAATGTTCTCTATGGCGCTGGAAATCTCTAGTAAATACGTCCTGGCTCACTAACTCCGTTCAAGTCTTAATGAGAACTTTGCGTCCAATTTGTAAATCTTCCGAACAGTTTCTTTCTTTGGACGCTTTTGCTGTAAACCACCATGCGGTCGTTATTTACAGTGTTTCCAAATGTAGAATTGACCAAAATTAATAATAATAACAGTTAATCACTCACATTCAAGGGCTTGCTGCAATCAATTGCAAAAATAATGGCAGACTGTGAAGCGGCTTTTAAACAACTAATGGATTCATCTTGTTTAGATGATGACAATGCGTCGCAAGAATTTGCGGATTCATCTATCAAAAAATGTCCAAACTTATCTATAAAGCGAAAACATTTTTTTTTCAAATCTATATTAAATCCTTATTTATCGCCTTCTGTCAGCCGCGAGGTTAGATATATTTGGCCAAAGTCAAAGGTGTCAAACGTAGCGATAGGTCACCGCGTTGACACATGTATTAGTTTACGCCGCTTTGAAAGAAAAATAAATATTTACAAATTCTAGATTTTTATTTATTGATTTAATGAGAAACATGATATGGTAGCACAGGCAGGCAGCACCTACCTTACTAATATTTATTTCCAGGATTGATATTTGGAGAGCTTTTAACAATGTATAATTTTCTGTTTTCTTATTTGTTTAAATTAAAACCTGCAATTGCAAAGATTTGTATACTTGCTGTAGACCTCTCCTTCCCTCGGCCGTTCTTTTTGTTTAAATCGAGGTACCTACTTGGCCCGGCGGTCATAACCGTCGATTACTTACGTCAGGAAAAATCACAAAGAATAACAAAAAAATACACGCAAATGTACACAAATACATGAAAACACTGTCACACGTTTACCGCCAAGGCATTATAATAGTTGTTCAATGTGGTTCCAAAAATATTCAGCATAATATTTTGTGTACTCGAAAAACGTCTTTAGTATTACGATACCACACGATAATATGCACTTGTCACACTCCCATAAATCAGCACCTTATCCGTCATCTAGGCATTTGAATACGACATGTTTGTAAATACACTAAAAAATTCGCGAACAATTAAAATTGCGAAAAGCAAGTACCCGAAAATTAGTTCAAACTAGTCAGAGCACCGTAGCCGTGTGCAATATTTTTTTACATCTGCAGACGCCATCTGCCATCTGTAGGCCACTCATGCAAGGTGCACTTCACGGCAATAAATTTTAAAACTTCTTGTGTTGCTGGGGAATTATATTCTGTTAATACTAATAATAGCAACAATATTAACGGTAATCGACGATGTTTTCATAAAATAATTAGTAATATTTTAAACTATAACATCCCAAGATATTTACAGTGTTCTGTAAAAATGTTTCTTAGAACCTTAGATATCACTAAGATTCGCAATCCAGTATTCTAGGTTGAGTTATTTTAGCACAGTTAAGTGATGAATTTTAAACGTTTTAAGTAACTAAAGTATTTTATATCGGATATGTTAGTGGATAATTATGACGAATCTGCAAGGAGTGAAAATGTAGTTTTGGCAGTGTCCAACAAAAGAACGAAGAACGAATATTGCAGCTAACCAGATTAACTGTTATCTATCAGGTAAAATATTTATTTTCGTCGTTTTGTACACTTGACAACGCTGCAAAAAACGACCGCACGGTAGTTGGCATATCTAGCCATCTCGGACGATGATTGATTGTCATAGGCGCCGACTTTGCGTAGGAAAAGAAGGTTTTATTCTATTTTTTAAACATTGAGCTGGAATTCCAAACTAAATTTTTTATTGTCGTTTAGACCTCCCTGAGCACGTGGTTAAAATTGCTGTACTTAGTCATTGTTAACCCTGTATATGTATTATGTGCAAAGAAGGAAGGTTCTTCGCACTGTAAAGGGATATAAACACGAGATATGTCAGCTAGAATGAGGCAGATGCGAGGAATCTCCTGCCAGATTCTTATTAGCGAAAATAGTATTTTGGGGGAGTGTTACAAGGTGTCTTACATATTGTCGGAGCAGGCTGACATCGGAAGCAGATGTGTTTTATTGTAACAACATCGAAGGCTGTGAGAAACTTAGCGTCGGAGTGGCGTTATGAAAAACGCCGACTTTCCTATTAGCGAAGTTGATAGAAGGAGCGCTCTGATTAAAATTCCTTAAAGTTGCGTTACGTTGAAATTAAAAACACAACTCCGGTATTTCGGGGTCGGAAAATTAATTATTTTTTAATTCCTGGGATATTCTAATTCCATAAAGGGGGCCTTAATTAGATTGTAAATTTTTGTGATTAAAAAATTAACTGCATATTTTCGACTTTCCGAAGCGAAAATATGATTGAATTTCTTAAGTTACGTCCATAAAGAAATTTGTACTTTTCTATTCGTTTAAAATTTCCTTTCCGTAATTTTTAGGAAATATTTGGCAAAAAGACAGGTAAGCATTACATTTTTTATTTTGTCGTTTCTTTTCATGCAAAGGTTATCTTTACGCGTAATTAAAAAATACTCAGGATATAGGTTAAAACGAATTTCTTGCATTCCTCGCCAGAACACAACGTAAACATAAAGGGCATGGCAAAAAATTAATCGTGATGGCGTGCAACCCGCATTAAATATTTTAAATGCGATTTTATGGCTTAACATGACACTATCGTAAACATAAAAAGTTTTACGACGGCGTATATAAATTAGTATTAAGGTAAAATAAAAGTAAATTCAAATTGAAACGAAGGCAGCTAATTATATTACGATTGTTGTAGGATGTTCATGAATATACAATCATCCGTAGATATTACCACGATATACAGGGTGGACCAGCTTTTTCGTGCCAAACTTTAAGAGTATGTTCTACGTCGAAAAATAGCCGTAGTTTGCTATACAAACAATAGTTCAAAATTGCTTCGTTATGGAAATACAGGGTGTTGAAGTTTATTCTGAAAAACAGAAAAATACATTTTCTTTAAACCGCTCGAGATAATTAAATGAAATTTAACAGGTTTCAATAGAAATGGAAGACTTAAGTTTTGCAATGCAAAAGTTTCTTTTACTGTCACCAGTGGCGCGAGTAGCGGATCGCCAGTGGCTATTTTCCAAGAAAGAAATGGTACGTCCCTGGTTTTTCCAAAAATTAATGTTATTGTTGAATTTCTCGTTCAATTTAGTAGAAAAAGACTTTTTTTTGTACGATACACCGTTAAATAATAAATTATTTTAAAACTTTCAAAGTGTTTTCCTTCAAATGGATTATTATTTGTTAGCTTCATACCAGATATTTGTAAATCCAAATATTTACATAAAATTTGTAAATCGGGAGTTTTTTGCGGGCGAGAAATTCAAATTTGTTTCTAATTTTAACGTCAGTAGGGCGCCACTTATGGCACATCATGTTTCTTTTAAATGGCAGAACTTTTTTGCAGCTTAGTGTATCCATCTGACTATCGAAACAATCGACTCTCCTACTTGTTCTATTTGAAAAAGGTATACCTTGCTGAATTCGGTCGGCGACCATTTTTGATATAATCCTATTTGAAGTGCTCAGTGCAGAGTAAAAACTGTTTTGGTTTTAGGTAAAGTGCCTTTTCTGCTGAAAATACAGCAAAATGTTACTTGAAAAAGTTGTTCAGAATGGTAAATTATGGAGACATGCACAATTTTAAGAAGATTGGCGAGATTTGATGAAACCATTATTCAACAAAGCACTTTAGCATTTTATCAAAGCAGGGCGATCCTTTTGAAATTTTGCATGTCACATAATTTACCGTTTTGAATAACTTTTTCAAGTAATATTTTACTGTATTTTCAGTGGAAAAAGCACTTTACCTGAAACGATAACAATTTTCAATCGGTGCACTGAATATTTCAAATAGGATTATTTCGAAAACTGTTTTTTAATAATATTATTTATTTAGCAATAATTAATGTATGCGTAACTTTATGGACGCACTGTATTTAAGTCCGAACTTTTATTATTTTTTTTTACTGAAATACAAGATCGCACAAAACAGTCTCGTTCTTTTAAAACAGTACAACCGGATACGCTGCAAAGTTGATATAAGTCTGCTGCAGTGCACCTTGCTGAAAATTAATACCGCTGTCATCAGCCATCACGTAGGACATTTTAAATGTACGCCACGAAGAAGTGAAATGTAAGATATGCAAATTGAACAGGCATCCTCATTAATATTTTTGCTGGAATGTAATTTATTACTGGAACAATGCTGAGTTTCCTTGGGATAGGGTATAATTATTTTTTCGAAACATCATGTCGTTTGTTCACTGTAACATTGTAAGCATTGCACCTTTAGGTTTCTATACATTACCCACGCACAGTGCAGAGAAAACATCAGTAATATTAGATTTAGGAAAGGTATCCAAGGCATAAAACAGAATTCTATATTCCTTTTTTTTTGTAAATACATCGATTTTATTTTTATCGGTATATATCAGTTTCAGATGTGGTAGTAACAATAAATGCTTCAATATAATATGTTTAATATTCGTTTTCGTTTTTTGCTATCGTTATTAATTAAATACAGACAATTACAGAATCAATATATATTTTTTTAAATTTAGACATTGTTAATTTGTTGGAAGAAGCACAAAATGATGCAAAAACTTGTTCATTATCAATCACAAGGGCGTAAATATGCGGATTTATATAAATATTTTAAAAAGAAGATGTGCGGATATTTGGAAATATTTATCAAGAAACTTCTCCTAAGAACTGAAAGAGCATTGCTTAAATAAGTTTTTAATTATATCTGAATAAACCCACACACAAAGTTTTAAATAAAATCCACGTTTAAATTTGACTCTTCGCTTTACAAAGTTGAAAAACCATGTTTATGAAGTTCTAGGTAAGTAACGAAGCCACTTTGGATATTATTGGTTAAGTCATTTTTATAATCCATTCATTTCTAATAAAAGAACATTAGAAATATTTGTTATAAAAAGGTTTGTTTTTCTTCTATACTTGAATAATTATAGGAAAGCACGGCTAAATTAAAACATATTAAAAAAATAATTATCAGAAATATTGTAAAACTTGGTGGGTGGGTGTTTATGAAATAAGTACATCACTTCAAAGGGGCAATAGAGGCCATGAAAACCAATTCTTTATTAAAAAATATGTGGTCTAACAAGTCATATTTTCAAGATAAAAAATATTGTTAAATCATAGAAATAAAAGATTTTGCTGAACCTGACAGGTCACAAAGCGTCCTACCTGGAGTAGCTAATGGCCACTAGATCTACCTCTGCTACATTTCGCGTACTCACGGTTTCTTCTGTTGGGTTTGACAGACATGAACAGCCAGGGTTATTTGTCATTGAATTGTATTGTTAATAGAGCCCCGGACGTTCCAATTAAGGAACTCTTCTTATTTTAATTGAAGTACCGAAAAGACGGAATTCTAATAAAGATTTTGTTAATTTTACTTTTTACAACTTTCGCAAGGCTAATTTATTGGACCTTTATCAAAGTTTGGCGTTATTTGATTGGTCAGCTGTTACTGCAATTTCTGACATAAACATTGCTTTTGATTGTTTTTATCGCGTATTGTATTCTGTAGTTGATCGAATTGTTCCTAAACTTACTGTCAAGGGTAAACGTTACCCGCCTTAGTTTGATACTAATATAATTAGAACTATTGAAGCACAAAGCATGGCGCGATTATAAGAATTTAAACGCTCCCCTAGCGTTGGCCGAATTTAAACTGTTAAGATCAGCCTCAAAACTTAATATTGACATTGCTTATAAAAATTGTTGCATCCATACTGAAAATGTCATAAAAACTGATCCCTGCACTGAAGGAATAGTAATATTTCACCTATTTCAATGACGTACAAAGATTGTATTTGTGAAGGATATCAGCCCATAGTAACTGCATTTGCTGAGAATTTTAGAAATTCGTATATGACACCTGAGGCTGATGACATATTTTACCCAATAGATAACACTAATGGTATGGTATGTTTGTTTCAATCAACTGAAAATCAAGTATTCAATCACCTCCTAAAATTATTGTAACGACTTGCAAGTGCCCTTATAAAAATTTCTCAAAATTATTTCTAGCATGATAAGCTGTGAATAAATGGTACAGAGAGAAAATGTCGAGATTTATGTTCGATTCCGTGCAAGTTTCGTCAAAAAAGGAATAAATACTACATATCCTCATAGTTTATTGTCCCCAGAGATTCCCAGCACTGATTTATTATTCCGTTCGCGCTTTCAGACTCCGAGCAGTCTCCAGGCATGTACCTGCGAGACGATCCCCTGTTCGGCAACCAGCCCCCGCACTGCGAGCTGCGGGTGCCCACCGCCGAAAAGGCTGCCCACTACTTGGACGCGGCCGTGGAGTGCCGCGCCCCAGCCAGGGAAGACTCCAGGGACTCGCATCTGCTGTTTACCCTGCACGTCTACCAGTATAGCGTCGCCGGTAAAGGAGGCGGTGAGTAAATTAGGCTTGCAAACACTTTGACGGACCTCGCGAGGGGCGGCAAGGCATCGACAACAGCGCATTTCGTTGCTTTGTAAACGGAGCCGGGTCCGATTCTGAAAAGAATCACTTCGCTCTGCTGTACTCGCCCTATTTCTTATAAATCTTTAAAATTATGTTGGTTTTCCTTTTGTTCTGTGCCAATTAGTCATTTAAAATTCTTCTTGAAGTACCTATATTTTTTAGAAAGCAAAATTTATTTCATAAGAACTCAACAATTAATTATTCTTGTTTTTTTTTGGTTGCAAAATTCCATCTTATCATTTAAAAGAAGTAAACACTTTTTCTATTATTTTGAATTGTTTAATTTTTTTAATACAATGTGAACATTGATGACTCTTTTATTGTGAATATTTAACTGCTCTTATATACAGTATGCGCCAAAAGTATTGAATAAATTCAATAAAAACGAAACAATTATTTTTTGAAAAAAATCCTCGAACAGCTTGATTTTTAATTTAAAAAATACATATTTTAGCGTAAAATGCGATTTTCAAATGTCATTTGTTTTCGAGTAATGACGTCATCGATTTTTTTAAATGGCAACACCATATTTTTTTCTTGATTCTGAAAGATCGTTTAATTCTCTATCAGATAGTACTAAAATTCTGCCCTCTTACATAGGAAAGTTTTCGAGTAAATGACGATTGAATGTTAGAAAACGTAAATTTTATCCATAAAAAAGTAACAATTCTGAGGTATGTAAAATAAAATACAATTGATTAAATTTTATACTTAAATTAAATGTTAGAATTGCCATCCACCAACTTCTTGACAATGCGCAAGTCTGTGAAGAAATTCTTCTTGCACATTATGAATGATTTCTGGGGTAACTGCGTATTTCGTCCCGAATGAGATTTTGAAGTTCTTCTAAATTACGTGGTTTATTAATGTACACTTTTGACTTCAAGTATCCCCATAAAAAATAGTCAAGAGGTGTAAGATCTGGCGATCTTGCAGGCCATTCTATCGGTCCGCGTCTGCCGATCCACCTCCCAGGAAAACAGGGCGCGCATAGTGCGGAGGTGCACCGTCTTGCTGAAACCATATGGTATCGTCAGGAATGTCAGGCTCATTATCGGTAGGAAAAATTACTGCAAGGGCTGGAACAAGGTCATTTTCTAGAAACTCTAAATATCTTTGTCCTGTAAGGGTTCCTTCAAAGAAGAAAGGCCCTACTATTCTGTCGTCAACTATTCCAGCCCACACATTTAATTTCTGAGGGTGTTGGGTATGTGCCTCTGCCATCCAATGAGGATTTTTCCAACTCCAATATCTGCAAGTTTGACGGTTTACTGTACCATTCAGACAAAATGTGGCCTCATCTGAAAAAAGTATTTTCCGGTGTAAATTTCTATTTCCTTGACATAAATCCATTAGAATTTCGCAAAAGTGTAAGCGGCGATCGAGATCATCTTCATTGAGTTCCTGCACAAGTTGAATTTTGTAGGGATGCTATTTTTTCTTCCTCAAGATACGTAGCACTGTGCTCTGACTAGTGTCATTGTTTAATGCAACTAATCGTGAAGAATTATGAGGATTATCCACCATACTTATCAAAATGTTCTATTTCTGATTTTCATTAATGCTTGGACGTCCAGGTTTTGGAATATTTACAACATTGCCAGTTTCTCTAAATTTAGACTCTACCTTACTGACTGTTGATTGGCTGATAGGGCGATCTGGATATTTTTCATTAAATAAATCGCAAACTTCCTGCTGAGTTCTAGTCATATTCCCGCATCCGATAAGAATTAAAATTTCAATTCTTTGAGTAACAGTTAAATGTGCCATAATACTTTAAATTGAATAATAATTTCTATGTCGCTTTGCAAAGATTTTGATCTACGTGATCCATAAAAGAACTATGGAATTCGAAAAACTAAACTTGTTAACGTTTTTTCTTTATTTTAATTGATTTACGTTTTCTAACATTCAATCGTCATTTACTCGAAAACTTTCCTATGTAAGAGGACAAAATTTTAGTACTCTGATAGAGAATTAAACGATCTTTCAGAATCAAGAAAAAAATATGGTGTTGCCATTTAAAAAAAACGATGACGTCATTACTCGAAAACAAATGACATTTGCAAATCACATTTTACGCTAAAATATGTATTTTTTAAATTAAAAATCGACCTGTTCGAGGACTTTTCCCAAAAAATAATTGTTTAATAAGTTATGTCATATTGTCATTAATTTTAACAATGTGTTTTAACCACTTACTTTAAAAAAAAATAATGTTAAGCATTTTAACAATCAATCAATTATTATTGACTGAAATGAGTAAGAAAAATCAAATCGTAAGAGTTTCGTAAATAGTCAATACAACCAATTACACAGCTCTACGGGAAAAAAGTGCCATATGCGAAAGACAAGACTTCCACTGCTCCTATATGTTTTTGAGGTTGCTGAATCCGAATCCGGTGTCTATTTGATGATGTTGGCTCATTTTCAAGGTCAACCTTTATTTTTTTTAACGGTAAATCTATTTCTGTAAGCGCAGAGTTGGTTTAGCAACTGTAAAAGAATAAGCCTGTTAGTTGTCAGTAACAGCCTGAAAAGAAGTTTAAATAGTTTTAAAAAAATTAGCGTAAATATGCGTTTAAACAATTTTTTAATCTCTTATTAGTATTACACTCATTTTTTCTATCTTCTCTTAAAATTAATGACATTATGACAAAATCATCCAGTCTTTTGTTTTCGAGAGATAGAGGCGTCAAAAATGATTTTTTAATTCTAATTTTAGTCAGTGCATTACATTGAAATTTAGTATAAGTCGTGGTGTTAGCTTTTACATTAATTTCAAGAGCGTGTATACAAGGATAATTAAGATATAAGAAAAGACGTATTCTGCACTTAATAGTGCATTTAAAAGTAACGGCAATAGAAAACTTGCCCCATTAACTGGCTCCAATTTATGAAAATTGGATTCCTTATCGCCTCTTTGAGCTGGTATCGCGCGTCGTCCCTCCAGCAAACTTATTTTCCATTCTCCGACTCACCGCGCCATCCAATTTTTTGCTAATCTAGGAAATCGTTTCACAGTCGCCGGCGGCAGGAGTCGTCTGCATCTGATCGACCTGGGGAACTCCGAACGGGGGAAAGCCAGCGGTGGAATCCCCCTGTCGGGCGTCGGCAACATCCTGTTGGCGATTTTCAACGGCCAGAAGCACCTTCCCTATAAGGAGCACAAGCTGACCCACTTGCTGAAAGACTGCCTGAGCTCGCTGACCTGCCACGCTGCGATGATAGTCCATGTCTCCCCTTTCGCACAGAACTACTCGGACACGTTGACCACGGTGCAGCTGGCGTCGAGGATACACCGGATGAGGAGGAGAAGGATCAAATTCGTGTCTTCGGCAGCGGGGAACGGGTCAGGAGGGAGCTCTGGGGAGGAAGCGACCAGGACCACGGGGACTAGTAGCGAACCAGATCCTTCCAGCAGCGACCTGTCTGCGGATACTGTCATATACGTTGGTCCGGCTGATGAGGCTACTGATGGAGAACATCCTCCGGTGTACATACCTAGCCTTAACTCCGGCGACAATCGGTGTTCTATGAGCAAAGCGTTAAGAGGTAATAATTTTTAAATATGCAATAATTTATTTCATACTAATACATTATTAACAAATAAACCCTTAGTTACCATAACTATAAACATGTCAACCACCATAACCGGGCAAAAGTTCTTGACCTCTACAGCCCCCGAAATAAACCATAATCTGATCCACCTGTACAATAGTTAAAATATCATTGTTTCAGCATAACAGTTACATTTTTCTTTCTTATTGCAGGCAAGACTACTTTGAACTTTTTGTATACCTACATTCTAAGAGAATAATATAGATTATAACTGATTTCTTATTTCAGGTTCCAGTGCAGAGCAGCGACCGTCGCAAGTTCCTAAACCTCAGAAGTCTGAAGAAAAGTCCTCATCTCACAGAACCACCGTCAAAACGTGCCAAAGCAACAAGACCTCACCTGCTCACATGAACTCACCTAAATCGTCCCCTAGTAGGATACCATCTATTAAGAATAAGAGCGACTCATCGAAGCATCCGGTAAGCGGTGCGAGCGATGAGCAGTGGATAGACGGGCCGAGGATATCAAAATCCAAGGTAGCCGAGGCCCGACATTTGATGAAAGAAGCTTGCCACGTAAAGAAACGGGAAACTTGGGTGGACGGTCCGATGCAAGCCGACGGTACTGCAGGTTACGGCTACATGGATAGCCACAAAAAGAATATGATAAGGAAGTGGGTCGAACACCAAACTATCCAGATTCAAAAGTCCAAATATGTCCATCCACGCACACAGGACGTTAGGCCTCCAAGAGAACTGACCCAGTTTAAAAATTGTGATGAAGAGGAAGTGATGAAACCCATTAATTCTAAAAAACACGATATTGTAGAGGAGAGCGTCATTCGAACTGGGTTGAAGATGTCTACGATTGCCAATGATGCTATACCAGAATGTAAAACGCCTGAAGAAAGGGAGGAGAGAGAACCTATAGAGGAAGAGGATATGGAAGACGACGAAGAACCAGAAATTCCTCCAGCTCTACCTCTCATCCAACCGTTAAGTAGTAGGGAAGTCTCCTTGGAAAGTCTGGATATGTTACTAAAGGAAAGGATGCTATCCAACGCCGAATACAATAGTTACCAGAATAGCGCGTACGAAGATCACGGTGACAGTGAAGGTGATGAAATGCTAGAAATAATAGAGGTAGAAGAGCCTCTTGAACCTGTCCCGATGCAAGACTGTTGTTTGCAAGTAACAGAGGAAGATATAGCTTTGTGTATGGGATACGCAGAAAACCCCTTGCCAGAGGTGGATCAAGAGAACCCTCTAGACCACCCATTGAGAATCCTAAGTCAGGAGAACCTTACAGTGGTTTCCACTTTCACGGATTCCATGTCAGTTTTCACGGACTTGGAAAGACTTTTGCCGCGTCATCGTTTCGATCGATATGGGTTGTACAATGATGATTACGAAGATCCGGACAATCCTTATCCGAGGAATGGAAATTTAGATGAAACGACACGCAAAAAATTTGACCAGTTAGCACGACTGCACGAACTGTATTCGAATAGACTGGCCAAGGCGACGGTAGCCAATTCGGAAACATATCAGCAGCAGAAGCAGAACAACAAGGTTCTTACCAGGTGTGAATCGCTGACGCTGACCGATATGCTGTACGGAGGAGGTGAAGGAGGCCATGATAACAGTAGCATATATAGCGAACCTGCATACGTCCAAGAGAAATTCTGCGAGAACTGCAAGGTCAACATGTCCAGACCTGCAACCGCGCAGAACTGGTACACCGACAGCTACTTGTCGGCGAGCACACAAGACTTGACAGCGAAGAAATCCTACGAGTCAACATTGGGCAGCAGATTTCAAAGGTATTGTCACAAATACAGAGACAACAACCTAGCCTACTTGCGCCATCCAGACGGCGCATCAAATCCGAATTTAAAAGAAGAGACTAGCAAACGAATGCCCGGAAACGGTGCCTGTTCCTCCGAAAAAAACTTCGAAAGCAATCCTGCCGAATCCATCACTTCTCAACCCCTACCACCTCCCAACAGTCTTCCATCCGTCGAAAGAATGAATCGAGCTATTCTAAGTCTGGACACTGGGGTAACTGCCATTAAGTTAAGTCACAAATCGGAGGGGTACGACAGCGGTCACGATTCCACCCCGAGAACGTCCAAACATAGTCCTGCCGCCATTTCCAGGAGAGCAGAAAGCGGGTATGACAGTGTGGTGAGAGATAGCGAAAGTTCAAGTATCGACTCTGAACCCAGTCGATTGTCTCATTTTCACAGTAGAAGAGGTAAATGTAAACACAAGCATGAGAAGTCATTTTGTTCTTGGTTTCTAAATCCATTTACGTGTAAATATATCGACGAACCCCCCGAGACGCACTTCTAAATATGGGTCTTGTTGCTCTTTTCTCGAAATTTCTCTTTATATATATTTGTCTCAGGATGACTTTGGGCTGTATTTCTAAAACAAACAAATCATCTACCAATTTCTATTTCTACAACCAATTCCTGTACTAGCTCTTAAAAAAAAAACACTTTAAAACTATTTTCTGTCTGGAAAAATAATACCGTGAACTGTCTCTTATTAAGAAATGTACTGAGTAGAACACTATTTTTGAATGTTTCTCTTCGATAATTCTAACTGTATTGATTTTTATTTAACCTCTTATTTTCATTGTCACTTTATTGATATTATTAATTTAATTGTTACAGTTAATATATTTGCAACAAATTTGAAGAAGATAACCAGAGAAATAAATTTTCTTCACAAAAAATAAGACTGTAAGTACCTAAATATGCTGGTCTGCAGAGTGTATTCTACTTGTACTCATAAAATGTATTGTTAAGTTACGCATTTTGTCAAATATTTTTATTTTATATCCTACAAACATCGAAATATCAGACAGGTAGAAATGCAGCTCAATCTTTTTATTTGTTCCTATTAATTTGCTCTTATATGAATTAAATAAATTGATAGTAAAAGTACGTCATTTTCAGACATTTTGGACATGGAGTAAAGTGGCTGTTTTTATCGAATTAACAAAAGGCATCTCTATTTAAGTCTAATACATAACTATCTTAAGTGTAAATGTAAAACCGCTGAAACATTGGGAGATATTTTTGCAATTATATGAGTCTGCTATTGTAAATTATAAAGTGAATATTTTTTAAATCTGAATTTTGGAAGATTGATTTCCAGTTTAGCTTTCTTGTAATAATGATAATCGAAAAAAAATGTGTAAATTAATACAACCAATCAGTATGATCTGTATACGTTAAAATGTGTCAAATATATTGTTAAGATTGATTTTCATCGGTAACACCTTTTACATCTCGAAATATTTTGTACATTCTGCATATCAAGTTGACTTAATAAGGGATCAAAATTTATATCTTGCTAACAATTTTTCTACCCATTAAGCTAAGACTGCTTGTCAATTTTGATCTCAACCTCTAAATTTTATACAAGGGCTTCTTTATATCCGCATATTGCCTAATATTAATATTTTATTTGTGATAAAGTAGTTTATATTTTTGACTATTATTTGTTTCTAAGATTATAAAAATTTATGTATATTAGTGTAAATTTGTGTATTTATTTCTATTTTATATTGTTATAATCATTTAAATTTATTTGTAATATAGCCGTTAGAAAATATTGCAGTTGTATTGAGTATATGAATAAAATATTTATCTCTATTCTTCTTTATTAAACAACATGGGACTCTAACTCCAATCCCCTTTCTTTAAAAAAAAGTACAAAAACTAGTATAATTTTTATTTATAAAAGTTATTGCATAATATAATACTAACATTCTTTATTTTTACTGCAAAATTCAGTCATATTTACAAAAATATGAATCTTCCTACACAGATATAAACACGTTAGTGTCGAAGACATGTTACAAAATATTTCATTCTAACCTTCACCTGAGACAGTTTTGCATTTGGAGAAAACAAATTCGAAGACCCATAAAAGAACGCAAATACACGATAATGTTGAGGCTGTATGTAAGGCAGGTACATATGAATTCGTTGTATCGTGGATAGCACCTAAGAATAAAAATGTTGTTAATATTATGCTAAAGAAGAATGCAGCAAATAAACAAGTATTTGATATACATTCTATGAATATTTACATTTTTTTTTGTACCACCATTCTATTTCCGATTGTTTACCATACTTAGTTTTAGAACCGTATGTTATATTTACTGGTTGCCAAGCAAAAACGCGTCGGTAAGTAATTACTTACTGTTCGGGTTTTGACAGGACTGAACGGTAAGTAAATTATATTATTTGTTATGAAAAAATACCAAATTAACAATAACGATGCTATCTATTTATTTATAACAGGTAACAACTAATTTCCTTTGACTATATGAAATGTAAATATCAAAAGAAAAAATCAAATGGCTTAATCTAATAATGTAAAGTAGCATTAAGAAATGCAATTAGCATAGAAAATTTAGAAATAGCATGGTATAAAAAAATGCTGCTTTTAACATAGAATACTCAGCTCATAAATTGACAGGATATATTAATTTTTGGTTTCTTTGCACAGAATATGCCAACAAGAATTTTTCATTTATGCTCCATAATTCCCTTTAAACCACTTTTTCCGACTATTATATATCTTTCCGTAACGTTATTTAGATTTTTCAGGAATCACTGAAGAACATCCTATACCCCAGACCTCTTCAGTATCTGAATTACTTGCGTTTTCTGATTCACTTATGACCATATTCACTCATTCGACAAATATGTTGAGGTTTAAAAATAAATTAACAAGCGTAGCCATGGTAACGAGAAAACCTACTTAGTTTGGTGGATATACGAGATATTTTGTTAGTTAACACCTTTGTATTCATATAATGGTCGTACAAAAAACAGTATACCTAAGAATCTCGAACAGTAAAGAGTTTACCAATCTCCTCCAACATTGTCGTCGATCGGTAAAGTCTCCTTACTGTTCTTGATACTTAATATACTCTTACAGTAAGTATTATTCCCATACCTATTATTGGTCCAACCATCAGGGACACAGCCCCAGTAAAAAGCATATTCAGACCATTAGCGGTTGGTAACTTCTCCAAAGGAACATATTTCGGAATGATGACTGACTGAAACACAGCTCTGGCGCCTTTAGTTAGACCAAGCAATGCACAGCAGATGTATACTATCACATAAGTTTTTCCACACAATGCTAAAACTGAAATATATTTCGTTACTATTTGATTACATCACCTTCGTTTCTCTTACCAGTTCTAGCCACTGTCGCTGCTATCAAAGCTCCGCCATACATGATTTTCGGTGCAATTTGAAAGTAATGAGACACCAGAGGTATAGCCAAGCGACCGATTATGTCGGAAATATACTGGACAGACGTAACAAATGCCACATCAGATCTCAAAAAGCCAGATAGCTCCGGTAAAACAAACTGCATCATTAAAATGACGTTCAGTTCGGCTGCAAAAGATATACCTAGTCCAATAACCACTAAAACATAAGGCGTTTGCTTTAGCAGCTCTAGATCGAACAAACTGTACATTTTTTGAGCTATGGACTCCTCTTTTTTAACCGGAATCGTTGTGTCTCTGTACACAGGGTTTGAGTTTAGCATCAGTTTGTTTTCTTCTTCCTAAAATTATGAAATGACGAAAAAACGAGTAATAGGTATGGTTTATCTCATCGATATAAGGGAATAAAAAAACAGCACAAGAAATTGCATCAAAAGCTTCTGGATGATCCGTAGACATGACTCTATTTACTTTAGATACAAGAGTTCGCTCAATTTCGTCAATAATAATTTAAAATTAAGTATATAATAACGAACGTAAATCTGTTTGGAAAAAAAAATACTAAATACATTTTTTGACAAAATGTTGAATGTTATTATGTAATTTTAAATAATTATTATTAAAAAATAACTAATAAGATTTCAAATATACCGGTATATATTTACAATATATAACAAAAATAATATTCCTATATATTTCATATGCTACATAACAACGACACCATAAAAAACACACTAGCACTAAAATTCGTCAGAATAACTACTAACGTGACTTGTATTCCATTCTTTCAATAGTTATGATGAAACCATTTTTATTTAACCCAATCAATTGGTGCAGCTTTATATAATCTTCCTCAATTTGTATGACATATTCGATGCATTTTTTTCCAATTAGATGATGTAATTTTATTCACTTCGCTTTTTATAATATCTATAACTGTTTTGTCAAATATTGTAAAGGCATTATTTCTTTGGCTATCTCTTTTTAATTGGCTCCATATTAATTCAATGGGATTAAAAACACAGTAGTATGAATGCAATAGTATCTCCCTGAACCATAGCCATCTCAATAACGTATTTCTTTACAAAATGATTGCCCTTTACTATATGCAGCAACGCATCTTCCTTCAAACTCGCATCGTACGTAATTTTACGGATTTTAAGAAATTCATTTTTTTGTGCCAGTATCTGGAATCCTTTCTGAAAGTCTTGAATATCTTGATACTATTATTAAATAAGCCGTTTTTTTCAATGCCCTCTATTCTCCCTCATTGTGTTTTATATTTTTTATACATTCTATCAAACTAACTGAGCTTGCTCGTCTTCCGTTCTAATCTCCGCATCATTTTTATCACTATTGGTTTGATCTCTACTTGTACCAGGTTGAAATTGTTCCGAGAAATCCTCCCAAGGTATGAATATTCCCTCCGTACCTTATTAGACATGCAGTATCTATTATCACAATATTTTTAAGGCGAAAAGAGATACTATAGAGGCATTAAGTACTGGACAACACTCACACACAACACAACAGTAAGTACGCACAACACAATGTATTATTCAGAATACTGTTTATATATTCACACCATTAATATATAATGATCCAACGATAACAGTGATTAAAAAACACCTAATATATCATGAAAACATAAATTATAATAAGTTCGAGCCTACGAAATCACCTAGCACCGAAAAGTCTTTGTGTTATTTACGATGTTCAAGAACGACGTATGTCGGCAAGTTGGTAGACGAGGGACTCCACAGTTGCCAAGTTTGTTACCTACGATTCACAAAAATAAACGACATTTTAAAACCGTTATTGCGAATTTTCGAAGTGCTAATAATTCGAAGTGTCATATATATGTTACACACTATACTCGAATTCGGACAATGTCCGAAAAAAGTGTGCAAAACTAGTTCTGAGCCCAGAAAAATTCCCATACCCGAAGTTATACATTTAAACGGTTACTGCATATTACAAAATATAGAGAACTAGTTTTGGGCATTATAAATTGTTCAAAACTAGTTTTGTGCATTTTCAAATGACCAGAATTAGTTCTATTAACTTTCTTATAATTACATTCATTAAAAGTAGGATTATACCATTTTTGTCATTATATTTTCTGAACTCAAAACTAGTTTTGCATATTTTTTCGAATATTGTGTGTATCATAACCTTCAGAAAATGAAGGAAACTAGTTTTGGTCATTTAAAAATGCACAAAACTAGTTTTGACCAATTTATAATACCCAGAACTAGTTCTACTATTTTACAATAGTTAAAAATCGTTTAAACGAAAAATTTCGGGTATGGGAATTTTTCTGGGCGCAGAACTAGTTTTGCATACTTTTTTCGGTCATTGTCCGAATTCGAGTATTGTGTGTAACATATACAATAATACTGATTTGACGACGAGATATAAAAGTACAATGTTAAAAATAGCCGATTTTTAGCTTATCCGGGGGAACGCATAAATCATAAAAAAATCAATTGATTATTGTTAATTAACATTAGAAATCGTCCAGAAATACGTCAGATAGCTGGGGAAATGTCGCTACTACCCCTAAACCTATATAAACTACCCTTAAATAGCTTTAAATGGATAATCATTAATTATTGTTATAAAATTCGTGTAAAATGAAAAAAATGCTTGAAAATGATTTGAACAGTATTTCAATATAAAAAGTGATAAATAACTGTAAAAATGTCCATTCCACCCCTAAAAATTAAAAAAACGACTTTCGAAAGCTAATGGTGAGCTTACTTCGACATCAAAAATAGATAATGCTTAAATGTTCAAGGGAACGCCTATTGCTAGAAAAAAAATATAGATTACTGTCAAAAAATGCAAAAACTGATACTAGAGTACATTAAGTAAGTGGGGAAATATTAATTGCACCCCTAAATCTATATAAACTGTCTTTAAATAGCTTAAAACAGATAATCATTATATATTGTTGTAAAATTCGTTTAGAATGAAAAAAATGCTTAAATCACTTTTAAGGTTCATTTATACTATTGCGACCTGAAAAATGGGTGCAAGGATAAATTGCCATTTTTTCAGTACGCGCTCGCAAAGTGAGAACAATTGGCACTATTTCGCCATTGAATGGGCACTTTTACAGTCATTTATTACTTTTTATATTGACATGCTGTCTGTTCAAATCATTTTCAAGCATTTTTTTTCATTTTACACGAATTTTATAACAATAATTAATGATTATCCATTTAAAGCTATTTAAGGGTAGTTTATATAGGTTTAGGGGTAGTAGCGACATTTCCTCAGCTATCTGACGTATTTCTGGGCCATTTATAATGTTAATTAACAATAATCAATTGATTTTTTTATGATTTATGGGTTCCCCCAGGTAATCCAAAAATCGGCTATTTTTAACATTGTCCTTTCTCATTACTAGCCATCCCGCTTTGAATAATATTGAGTTAGATCACTAAAATAGGCATCATCTAGAGAATTATGATGATATATTATGCATTTATCCACATATTCCAACGGTTTTTATGCCACTTGTTTGAAATTATATTGCAACGCCTTTTGAAATTTGTTATTTTCCCTTATATCGATAAGATGTACTATACACTATATTTTCTACGCATTTCTGCGTAGAAACCAAAAAGTAAAAACCTAAAAAGGTTAGCTTGCTGGTACTTACTTTTGCCATTGCGTTTTCACCATCTTTTCCGTGATTTTTGTTTAATAGTTCCACAGATGTGTTTGAGTCATTATTCTCTGTTTCCAAAGTTTTCAACAGATAACAACCAACGAGAGACAACAATGAAATTGCAAATAATATCAATACCGTATACTTGCGCCCCACATAGGACAATAAAATATCACAAACTTTTGGCATAAATATAAGAAACAAGCTAGCACCAGTAGCGGATAAACTTACCGCTACCGTCAGTCTTTTTTTGAAGTATGTGTAAGTGGCAAGGTAAGTAGCTGGCATTAAAATACCTTGGCCTAGGCCTAAAAAATTCTGGATAACATACAAAATTCTAAATTCAAGTTACTAAATCAATTACCTATTAAAATAGATATGGACAGTATCAAGAACCCATAAGAATTGGCAAAACTGCTCAGGAAAATCCCAAATATCATGAGTGATGCTCCGACAAAGGCAACTGCCCTAAATCCATACTTTTTCAGTAAGGGACTGCCAAAAAATCCTTAAACTAAATATTTTTACATGCGTTACTTTATAACTAGTTAGTCTCACCAAATGAACAGTACAGTGAACTGTGGAGATGAAGCAGAAATGATGTCTCAGCTGCCGTGATGCCCATCGTAGTAAATTCTTTGTTGTAGATGATTCCAAAGCACTGGACCAATGTCAGCAGTGAAGACTAAAGTAGTAATAATAGTAATAATTGCAGTACATTTTCCTGGAAATCTGTAATATTATACTTACTTTTGAAACTTACATTTATTAATATATTTGCGAAAACAATCATCCATCCATAGCCGCCATCTGGGGGTACAAACCCCTTTTTTTCTTCATGTTTGTTCATTTTGTTTTCTCAGGCACATTCTATAAAACGTAAAGAACTGTTAACTTAATTTGAACATTAGTGACAAATTATGAGCAGGAAACTAATAATTAAATAAACATTAATATTATCTTATCAGGGAAAAATATATATTGTATTCAGACGGATATAAAATATTTTTTAAGAGATTTAAAAATGTATATTGCACTCAGCTTTAGTGATTTACATGCCAATTTTTACTCTGTAGATTATGCAACGTATTGAAGAGCTACGTACTTAGGGAAAACAATATTTTCATAGTTATTATGTATTATTAATGAGTTTGTGACATTGTAAGAGTTCTTTAGTTAAAAATTTTGTTACAAACTTCCATTTTTTTTATTTTAATAAATAATTAAATCGATAACTAAAAAGTCATATGGCTTACCATAGCTTTTTGTTGTTAGATTTGTTTTTACAAATTTCTAAAATGAATTGACACCTACACAAACAAAATAAACCACAGTTTCAAATAGTTTGCACGTAACTCGATAACATCGATAACAAAAAAGTCATATGGCTTACCATAGCTTTTTATTGTTAGACTTATTATTACAAATTTCTAAAATGAATTGACACCTGTACAAATAAAATAAACCACAGTTTGAAATAGTTTGCAGGTAACTCCTATTCAACCTATTTTATTATACACCTAACAATAGGTACCTAATCTAGATTTGATAAGGATAAGTCCAAATTACACTTTGAATGTTATATAGAATTTAAAGTAAATGAAGTACAGACAATAAACATTTAAATATTATATTTTCTATTTATTAAATTTGGTAGAAGTAAGTTCCTCTAACTTGTTCAAAATTTATAATAACAGTATAATTAATATGTAGAGATGTGTAATACTTATGCATGCCAAAACTAATATAACGAAAACATACATGTGAATTATAGATAAAACATACAATATATATTAATTTAAACTTTTGTCACTTATTTTTAGAAAGCATTATTTTAAATCGCGCATGCATTTAACTCCGGAAATAAATATTAAACGGTTATTACTCCAGTTAAAACAATTAAGTTATGTGCATCTTGTATCACTGAACACATTACGGTTTCCGTCTAAACGTAAATCACAATACTATAGCTTATGAATTAGGTCAGGGTAACATTTAAGTACCTGAAACCATAAAATACTTATTTTATTATCGGACACTGGAACACAAATGTAAACACAACACAAACATGACAAGTAAATAAAAGATAAACACATCAAGATGTTACATGTACGTGAAGTGACATAATGTCACTTGAGACCACCTTTTCACTTGCAGTTCTTGGAGTGATATATCAGAGGTTCTCAAACTGTGTTTCACACAACAGAATTAAATGTCAGCTGTAATATTATTTTTCTGCAATGACTTATACATGTACATTACTGCTATGATACGACAATAATGTAAATTGTATAGTACATCGAAATATCTCAATATTTTCTGAAGCGCGTTTGAAATAAAAATGTTGAAATTTGCTGAAACAGCCCGTTCAGAATTATCAAAGAAGTGTGTTCAGGATTACTTAAAATACTTAACAAATGTGATAAAATGTAAGAGTGGTGCTACAAACTGCTTTATTAAGAGTTTATTATGTTTGTTGATCCATAATTACTGTGTATTGTAAGAATTTAAGAAATCGATAATTTTATGTAACTAGAAATACAGAATTATGTATATCTGGTTGCATAAAAATGTTGGACGGTTAATTAAATTTATACGTATTTGTAAAAAGTGTTGCAGTAACAAAAGGGGCAATATAAAATTCGGACGATATTTGGTTGGTAGGTATGCCTTTTGTATATATTTTTTCATAAATCGATAATTTTAGACAAAAGGTAGAAAAAACATCAATTGTATTAAAATGGGACTATTTGTGTTTTGTACATTTATCTGATTTTAAAAAAGGAAATTAATTTAATGTAATTTTTTAAGTGCCACTACACTTTTATCAGAAGTAACAAAATGTGTGCCAGTTATTGAGGCTTCCACTATTGCAGATAATTTGGTAGTATGATGATAATCCAATGTTTACATTGGGCCAGTTTTGTCAATTGCAAAACGCTGTTTTGTTCATTTAGGATATAATAAATTACTACTCACTCAATATTGTATTAACAATAAAAATATATTTGAAATTGTATAATCTTTATGATACTAAAAATTTACCGATGTTACACCTAGTTTAAACATTGCATGCTGAAACAGTATTTTTGTTGACATTTGATTTAAATTAATACTTATACTATTACTAAACTTTAAGGTTTAGTGGTTTTGTTAATATTTAGGTATGTTTTAAGTAAAACAGAAATTGGTACTTTCTTGTAATATATTAACTTCCTCAAGGCTACACATTCACACATCTAACCCGTGATTATCATTGTCGCATGATCGCAGTCATATGTTTATTTAGTAATAATTATTCTGACCCGTCCAGATCTCTTTCAAAATGTGACAACTCGTCTGGAAATTTATTTTTTTACAATTAAAGAACAGACTTGCACGTGATTTGATACATAATCTATACCTAATTGGGAGATGTAACATTCAATGACACCAATCTTACATCACCAGACGGTACTCTTATAAGGTTAATCTAATCGTTGATTACTTCCATTTAAATATTCCTTTCGCCAGCTATTTCAAGTGTTTAATGATATTCAGACAGTTTATTTTCAAGCCTTAGATGATTCTTCAAGATTTCCGCTTGGTTTTGAAAATAAAAAATTTCTGAGGCATTATTGGACACTTACCTCTAGATACCTGAAGGGTATCATTAAAGGTTTCAAATCGAATGGTATTACCTACCAATTTCAAATTACTTTATTCATTATTTTATCAAAATATTTGTTCTGAATAACAATTTTTATATCACCAAGAGAATATGTTACATATTATTTAATTTGAAAAAGTTTTCAAGGTTAGAGTTATTTAGTTTCCTGTTTTGTATTACAGTTCAAATCCGGATTGTTTATTTTCCCCCACGCAGCTCGACTCTGGACTGAAAACTGAAAATGTGCAAACTGAGGATAAAGATATATCATATCAGTACACTGTGCGCGGTAGTAGCGCTTTGTAGTGGTACCACGCAGTGATTTTGGGCTACTTAAGCTATAAACAATGCAGCGTGAGCCAGTGAAGTCGTGATTTATACTTAAGTATTATTTATTATTAGTTAAGTAACAAAAAAAGGTAAGTACTAAAATTATGTAAGCATATTGATTCTACATCTCCTGCAGAGAATTTTCTACTTTTAGTTATTTAAGTCTTACGCTTTAGAGTTACAAAAAAGGCACTAGCATAATATCAGAAGTTTTCGAAATAAAAAAAACAGTAATCTTTTGCAGCGACAATAAGTTTTAAAAAAAAGTATTATTATTATTATTATATGTATCAAAACTATTTGTCTATTTAGGTTACTTATATCAAGTGTAGAATATATATTGATTAATTTTCTAAGAGAGTTAAGAATGTGTAAATCAACATTACAAAAGTTTTGCATTTAATTTTTTGCAACTATTGCATTCAGCATAAAATTTGTATGTATTTGCAATTTTATTGCACGCAATAAATTTTTCGTATATTTTATAGAAAGCGTAATAGCACTTGGCCATAATCGTTGTTGATTAAAATTTAGTCAAGATAAAGCGATAAAATATTTTAAAGTAATAACTGAAACTGATTTCTTCTCAATAATAAATATATCCCACAAAAATAATCTAACTATTTATTGTACAGATTTACAATATAAAAATAAAAATTCATTTATATAAATGTTTTTATTCATACTCAGATATGTACAATCTGTTGAAATAATAATGGCGCTCTTTAAAATGGATTTAGCGACTTGTTTTTGACTGGTGATGTATCCGGAGTGAAATATATTTTTAACATTAATTCTTAGTTGTTTCCACTCGCCAATAGAAATCTAATAAAATTTTTACTCAGAAATTCCAGTAGTCAAACACTCTTCTGAGGAACTGCCATTATTATTGTAATATATTGTACATTGTAGATTGCAGGCATTTTAATACCGGCACAAAATTTATACCTATTCATATCTATATAGAAACCATTTATGATATTTTTACTGTATAGATATTTTTCTTTCCAAAACATTAAAGTTCGTGGTATAACATACAATATTTATATACCAAACTAAGCCCAGTTTCTGCTTAGACTTTCTCCTTCATTGTTGATTTAAAACATAACAGATGATACCGATTGGTCTGTATGATAAAAATCTAAAAGGATTAAACAGCTAGGCTAAGTCTTAAGCGGTCATTGAAAAACTATTAATCGTGAAAGGTTATTCTGAATATGGTTATTTATTTTAATTTACTTAAAGAATACAAAGGCTAGTAATATAGTAAGAGCAAATAGATTTGTCAAAAGCCGACCATGGGGTTCCATTGAAAAAGGTTTTATTATGTTATTGGTTTCATGATTACAGTGCAAAATTTATTAAATCTTTTTGCATACTGCAAATTTGCTTATTCAATAAGAATAGTTCATGTCCTCGAGGTTTGTCCTTGCAGTATTTTTAAAATTAACATTGCAAGAGATGTGGTCAAACAGTTGCTTTCATGAAGTAATAATTATCAATATAGAACTAATAGATGCCAGATAAGCCAAATGGAGAGTAGGTTATCTACGATATAGAACACCAAGATGAACTGATATTATACTCATACTATCAAATATCAAAACAACCACTTCTGAAGCTCGGAAAATGCCATTTGTACTAGTATGCTGAAAAAGTGCGAAGTAAAAATTTTAATGACGCGGTATACAGTTAATCTTGCTTAAAGTGGTACTTATTACGTTGATTTGAATCAACGATTTGACTCAACTGTACGAAGTAGCAAATTAAGACGAAGTTATAAAAATATCATAATTAGCTTCATTATTTGGCCTGCTTCAAGTGGAACATGAAAAATTCTTATTTTCTTAGAATCAAGTTCACAGTTCATCAGAATAACATAATAATACTCGCGTGCCTTCAAAATATATATATATATTAAACCGAGTGTAGTTGTAGGTATACTCGCGACAAGAATTCAGACGACTTACGTCGTACGAACAAATGAATAATTCATTATATTTTTTTCAAAATATTTAAGAAACTGCAACTGATAGTAATAAAACTATATACTACACTAAAAGTTTGCATTATATATTGCACTAAATTGCAAAAAATTAATTCTTGACGCGAGTATATACCAATCACCATTTCTTCAATGATTAATTAAGGTTCAATTCGTTTATGATATTCTTAAGCCGGCAGATATGTTATCTTTATAGGTGTTAGTAGTTTTAAAGCGCGTTGGAAAATATCACATAAAACATAAATGACAACAAAAGAGATAAAACTATTCAGGATTGTAGACGATATTAGTTAAATTGAAATTTAAAAACTAAAAGAATATATTGTACTGAGCTTGCTTAAGAGAGAAAACAAGCCCTTCGAAGAAGAATTGACTATTGAGTACTTATATTCATCGCTTTGAATACGCAAAACATCTTTCTTGGTTCAACGCTGAAATGTGAGTGAACTAATAATTATAAAAAGCAACTGAATTAATCATTTACTTTCTGTCAGAAAATAAATTACTAAATATATAGACCACAAAACCCTCAGTGGATCTACATTAAAATGCTATTACCGTCAATGTGAAGAATAAAATATTTGCCAGGCTAATCAATTAAGCCATGTTTTACAAGTTATTTTCATTCGAAATATTCATAAGTCGCTTTCATCATAAATTACAATTACGTTGTATAGATTCACAAAACTAACAAATTGACTGGAAGCACGGAATTATCTACTACCCACGCTATTTTTAAGGGGCTTATTAAAGGAATTGTATCAAGAAGTTTGATTGATCACTAATATTATTCTTTCTGGTAAAATTTGTAACAATAAAATCAATGGTGTTGGACAGATCACAACTGATGTTTTACATAAACCTTACTATAGATTTTGCAGAGGGAGAATTCCGATTTTTTTATTTTATTGATATTTTCTTCAGCAGAACTTGAATAACAGGCACCGCCATATTCACAGATTCCTCGAAATGTGCATTTGAACGTTGAATTCAGTACATTATTGATCGATTCGAAGCTGGCAACTTGGCTTTATCAAAAATTTCCACCTAGTTTAATAATAGTTGAGGTCTGGACGTTTCGCGAGAAATGCATAGCGAAAAATAAAATATTTATAAAACATTAACATTGAATTGAATGAGGAAAAATATTGTGTCTGAACAATTAACATTAATTAAAGCACCTTTTATTAATGTGGGACCATGGCCGCAGACATTAATGTTTGCAAAATTGTTGTTAACTCTGTAGGTATATAAGAATTAATTAATCAAAATTGTCTTCATATGTAAACAGAATTAATTCTAGACACAATAATGACAAATTTTCATTAACATATGTGTTATTCATGTTTAAGAAATGTTGCAACATATTTCCAGACATCGCTTCCGTTTAGGATAAAACAGCGAAAAAAAAAGGATAATAAAAGGTTATTAAACAATTCAACTTCCCAACAAAATAGACCGATTTAGGATGATCCATTATTCATTTTGAAAGTGTCGTCGTGATAAATGATTCTTGGCTATAGAAAAACGCTTTACTTGTTACCCCGGGTGGATGAACTCCACAATATTTTTCAACGAGTTCAAACCGACTGTATAGCAGAAATTGCACTCGAAATATACCATATGTTCTTATTAGGTATAAGTAGTAAGTTCAATTTTAAATTGTAATGTCTCCAAAATCAGTTGTATTGTTAATTTTGTTATGTTCAAGGATGAAATAAGTGAATTATTTATGAAGAGTGATTTTTGTCATTTACATATGTACTAAGGTTGTCGATTTTAAACTGATTTTATCTTATTCTTCGTGTTATTGGTGATTTTTTACGCATCATGTATACTTAATTACACACCTCCTGAATGACCTACCCCTTCCCAACAAGTTACCTTCCGAGTTTTTGATTGCATTGAAATCACAAAGGACTTTTAAATTCAGGGAGTTGTCTTTCAATGAAGGGAGATCCATTTTAAATAATTTAAAAATCAGAAAAAGCAAAGACGCTTACGACATGAGTGTTTCAATTTTATTGATACATTGATACATTTCCTACAGCCTTCAAATTATCAAAGGTTATCCTTGTTTTTTGAGAAAGGTGTGAAAGATGATGTTTCCAACTATCGACCAATATCTCTTGTTCCCATTCTGGCTAAGGTTTTCGAAACTGCCTTAAAAATGCAAATTGTAGATTATTTTGAACATAATAATTTATTCCACTCTAGACAATACGGTTTTAGGAACAAAAGATCAACAACTTTGGCTATTAATCAGTTGACTACTATTATTTTGAGATTTTACAATTTTGAGTCAAATAATGTTGTCAGTGGAATTTTTTATGATTTGACAAAGGCATTCGACTGTGTGTCGCACGGGATCCTCTTAAATAAGCTAAAATTTTACAATTTTGATGACAATAGTGTGTCCCTTATTGAGTCTTACCTATCCAACAGAACTCATAGTTTTTTATAACTCTTGTTCATCAAACCAAACAGAAATAGTTCATGGAGTTCCACAAGGATCAGTATTGGGCCCTATTCTATTTCTTATCTACATTAATGATTTCCCAAATTGTGACATAACTACCGATTTTATTTTATTCGCCGATGATACCACGGCTTTAAAGTCTAACGATTTAACAAAACTCGCAGAGGATTCCGTGAATGCGCAGTTGCTGATAGAGGACTGGTTTATTACCAACAGATTGAATTTAAATGTTGACAGAACTCAATCTTTGCTCTTTACACTTCGCCATATCAATACTACAGATAACTCAAACGGTGTTAAATTTCTTGGAGTTCACCTCGACACTAAATTAAGCTGGGAAAATCATGTCAACGATTTATCTACACGTTTATCTAAGAATATTTTTCTACTACGTAATCGTGTAGTCTCTAAGCCTGTGCTTATTTCCACATATTATGGTACTTTTCATGCCACCATGACTTACGCAATTTTGAACTGGGGCCATTCTTCTCACAGTGAAAAAATGTTTAGTTTACAACGTAAATGTATAAGAATAATTGCTGAAATAAAGTCGAGAAGATTGTCGTGAGCATTTCAAACAGCTAAATGTTCTTACACTGCCGTCGATATACATTCTTGAATGTCTCATTTACATTAAAAATATAGAACATAGATTTATTTGCTCGACAGGAAAGTTTTCATTCTCACCCTACTAGAGAAAGACATAATATCAGGCCAAATTTTCTTCGATTAGCGAAATCCAGAGATGGCACAAATTATTTTTGTATTAAATTCTATAATAAACTTCCAACCGAGATTCAGTCACTAGATCTAAATTGTTTTAAGTTCAGAATTAAAAAATATCTCAAAGAAAAAGCGTTTTATGATTTTAACGAGTTCTTTGTCGACCAGTTTTTAGATATGTAATTGTTGTTTTTTTTTTTATATTTTTAATTTTAACTTATTTGATACTTTGTAATTTTATTTTTTTGTTGTCATTTAAAGAGGAGAATGAATAAATATTATTATATTATTATGTCATTTTTATAATGTTCAATGTTCTTTTACTTGTTGTGAATTTTCTTTTAGTGTTTATATAAATCTTCTATGCTTCCTTTTTTTTTTGAATTGTGTAAACATTTTATTATGTATAGACACCAATAAATGATTTAATTTGATTTGATTTGATTTAATTTATCGATCGAGGAACCTACTTACCATTTGTTAAAATCTGTTATAAACCGTATTTTACGAAAAAATCAGCCTTCCAAGTCGATTTCTATGCGTTCATTATTCATCTTGTCTGTGGTGACAGGATAAACGTTTATTTGCTGTTATCGATCATTGAACTGCTAATGCTAAATGTTTTTTGTGAGTTTGGATTTGCATTGTAAATTTTAGCCATGCATGCCGCTATTGGAATTGTTATTGAAATAAAGTAGGATTGCAGACTTTGGATATAACAGAACATTAATTATCTTAAAAAAGAAACGATTCGATGAATTATTTTGGTTGGTGATTTTGAAATAAGACTTGATATGAATACATGGTACAAATGAAAATGTCAAATATGACTAATGACTATACTTATTGTGTTTAACTCTTATGCTGTTAATTGAATCAAAATAGGACTATTTCAACCTAACAATGAAAGAAAGTGTTATTTACAACTCAAATTTTCCAATAAAAATTGAAATGACCCTCCATTTTCTCAATTTTGCTCTAAAGTTCAATTTATACCATGTAAAAAATTACACATTTTAACACAAAATACAATTTTGTTGGAATCAAGATCAACACGAGATTAAGAATATATTTAGATATTGTTCTGTAAATTGTTAAAGGTAAATACTTTTTATAGTTATATTAAAAAAATTAATTCAGTTGAAATGAACAACAACCAAGTTTTCTAACAAAATATTTACCAAAGTTAATTTTAATATATTCTAATAAAAACTTAAAATCAACAACACATTCTAATAAGTAAATTATAAACAACAAAGCAAACACACATTAAATTAAGATGTATTTAGGTACTTAATAAGAATTTACAAAAATTGACTCGTAGTGATCTGAACGTTTTAGTCTTTCCCTAAAATCACAAGAAAAACGAATTACAGAGAGAGTAATCTAAAGAGTTACAGACCTAATTCACTTTAGATTTATTACAAATATGTATCACCAATTTGTTATAATTTGGTACTTATGTACCTATCATCTTCTTTGATTTTAACCTCAATCTAAATATATATATTTTTCATTGACCTATCTAAACATCACAAACGAGAATTAACACAAAACCTACTGATGCATTATAAATGCACACTTATACACAACCAATCAGGAGTGGGGATATAGAATCTGTATTCACACCTCTGTAGGTGTGTTAAGTTAAAACAATTTGAATCCTGAATTACACACTGGAAAATCTCATTTATAAAATTTTTTTGTACATTAAGTGTATTATAAATACTGGCTTTGCTTTCATTAACTGAGTCAAAACCGAAATTTACTTTGTATCTGTGTTCACATCTCTGTAGGTGTGTTAAGTTAACACATTTTGAATCCTGAATTACACACTGGAAAATCTCATTTACACAACTTTTTTGTACATTAAGTGTATTATAAATTCAGGCTTTGCTTTCATTAACTGAGTCAAAACCGAAATTAACTTTGTATCTGTATTCATACCTCTCTAGGTGTGTTAAGTTAACACAATTTGATTCCTGAATTACACACTGGAAAATCTCATTTACACAACTTTCTTGTATTTTAAGTGTATTATAAATTCTGGCTTTGCTTTCATTAACTGAGTCAACACCGAAATTTACTTTGTATCCGTGTTCACACCTCTGTAGGTGTCTTAAGTTAACACATTATGAATCCTGAATTGCACACTGAAATATCTCAGTATTTGTTAAATTATGTTTCTATAGTCTTTATGTGAGTACCTACATTTGAAGACGTGAATTCAGATGTTCTTATTATAGCACCTATTTCTTTCGAGTTATTTTACAGATTAATTTCTGTGAATATTGCAGTCAACATGTGCCGTCCTGTTTTTCCTCTAAGGCTCAATATTATGATAATATTTCACCAATTTGGAATTGTCTTTGTTAAAATATGGACTTTTCCAAATTGTCGGTACCACCGACCGACCTATACCAGGCTTGCAATATCGCCTTCTCGCCTCCAATAAAAGGTACATTGTCTACTGCAACATGAAAAAGACAATGCACTGCGAGGTGATCCCCTGCTTCCTTACGGCTATTGTCGAGACCGAAATTCCTCGATAATCAGCTGGAACGAGCACATGGCGTGCGCGTGAACATCACGTGACCGCCGTTCGCCCGTGGGATCGATGATGGAATCTCCAGTCGGGCCACACTGAATCACATGCGTCAAGAACCGGCATTAGAGTTGTCGAAGCGACGGTCAGTGCTACACGTGAAATGTGTACGTATTATGTAGCTTTATTTAACAGATCTTGTTCTTTTAGTCAGGCATGTGTTTTTCTTGCTCTTTCCGCAAAGCGTATAGTGTTGCTTAGGTAGACCTAGCCGTTTACTAGTAGGCACAGCTTTCGCATAGGCCTGACCTGGTTTCGGGCAGATCCTTAATGGTGGAGGACGGCTCTGCTCGCTGATCGACCGTTGGAAAATTTTCCATGAAAATTACGGTTCTTGTACTGATCACGTCAGTTTCTCTTCTAATTTGAGTAGATTTCGTATTCGACAGCTAGAAAGGTATTAGGAATGATAAAACTTTGTATTTGAGCTAGCATTGATTGGTTTTCTTGGAAATCTTGACATTTTCCTAGTAATTATGATCGAGTAGATAACGATAGAGCAAACACTCGACCGTAAACGGCAATAAACACGAAAGTACTATTAATTTATACTTGGAACAATTACGTCGTAAAATTTACTAATTATTTATATATGGATAAATTCACAAATTCTAAAAATGTATTCTACGTTCCTTCTCTTGTTCTCCTTCAACATAAATTTAAATTGGTAAGTAAGCTACAATAGAATCGTAGATGTTTGTTTATGGTAATATATTAAACATCTCCAAATTTACACAACTGCTGTGGTTTCTATATACAGGGCATCCTACCTGTCAGTTACATATTAGTTCTATTCCAATTTTTCTACGTACCTATATGATCAATAAAGAAAAACCTATTTTTGCTCAAAATTATTTTTCTTACATCCTAATATATATTTTTTAAATAACACGAATTTTACCGACGAAGTTTTTAAGAAAGAAGTAGTCAGTTTTCAATTTTATAATGGCATTTATTTTTTGCCGCTATTATGGCATTTATAATAAAAATAATTATATTTATAATAATAAAAATAAATTGAAACAACTTACATTTAGATTAATTTATTATCAAACACTGTACACTTATAAAACACTTTTTAACATTTTTACAGCTTTTCTCAATTTTTAAAATAAAATGAATTAATGAAAGTCAAATAAAATAAAATTTTATTAATTTCTTTTTTTAATTTAATAAAATAAAATTTTATTTGACTTTCAATGTTTTTATGGTAGTATTTAATTTAAAAAAGATATTTCTTTCTAGAGCTTTGTACATAGGCTAAATTCGTAATTCCAAGAATTTTTTCTTAATGGCGATTTTCTATAGAAATAGCCTACTATTTTTTCAAAAGTTCTCACTATAGGTGGAAAAAAATAAATAAAACCTGCATTCTAGAAAGGTATTTATTTTTAAAAATCATCATTTTATTTAATATCTGATTAACAAGTACAACTGGAGCCAACAAATCCATTTTGTTAATAAGCTTGAGGAAAAAACTGATTAATTTTAATATAAATACTAACACTTCCACAGATCAATTGACCTCAAAAATTGTTGCAAATATTGTAAATCAATGACAAATTTTCCATTATAGATGCAGATCGACATTCGCGCTTAAACGTTAATCAAGGTAAAGCATTATTATCATTGTCATGCTTTAATCATTACGAACTATTGTGGTATTCGTGAATGGACATCCACACTATCTTAAATTTAATTAACAAAAAACTTTTGCAAAAAAGTGATTTCCTATGTATGAATACTAGAATCATTATGCAATCGTCGCACTAATTTTGAAATATATTAAACAATTTTAAATATTCTGTTGTGTATTATTATCCTGCGATAAATGTAAAAATACGTAAATTAGCATGGTTGTTTTCCTTTGTCTCCAAACGTGTTGGTGAAATACCTATTGACACTTTTAATCATAAGGTGACACATCCTTGTATTAAATTCTAGTATGACAAACAATACACGTCGAGTGTCAAGGTTTCCCAACTTCAACTCGTGCGACAATCAAAATTAATAAATACAATAAAATATAACCGGACAGGAGAGGAATATATCAATTTCTCCTCCTGCCTAGGAACTTCATTAGTTATTATATAGCAACATTATTATACTGATATGTTTGGCCCTTGCTGTTGTTATTTGTAGTAGTAAATAAAATTTATCAAAAATATTTATGAAATTGGATAAAATGGCGAAGGAGTCGGTGTCAATAAAATAATTATTTTACCTTCGACCGAACACTGTATACAGGGTGTGTTTAAATGAAGTAGCAAAAATGAAATCACAGATTCCTTAGGTGAAAATAGGTGAAAATAAATCGATTTAACCTAGCATAATAAAAAAATACAGGGTGTCAAAGTTAAAATTTTATTTTCGATATATGTAAATAACTTCTTAAGAAATCCAAAAATTGACATAAAATTTGTAAATCGGGGGTTTTTTCGATCGAGAAATTCAAATTTGTCTCTAGTTTTGACGTCACTAGTAGAGGGCGCCACTTGTGGCACACTATGTTTCTTTTAAATGACAGAACTTTTTTGCAGGTTAGTGTATCCATTTGACTACCGAAACAAACGATTCTCCTACCTGTTTTATTTGAATAAGGTGCACCTCGCTTGGCGTAACCATTTTTGAAATAATTCTATTTGACATGCTCAGTGCATTGAGTAAAAACTATTTTGGTTTGAAATAAAGTGCTTCTTCTGCTGAAAATACACCAAAATGTTACTTTGAAAAAGTTGTTCAGAATGGTAAATTATGGAGACGTATAAAATTTCAAGAAGATCGGTGAGGTTTGATGAAACCATTTCTCAACAAAGCGTAAAGATTTTATCAAAGCAGGTCGATTTTTTTTAAACGTTGCACTTCTCCGTAATTTACCCTTTTGAACAACTTTTTCAAGTAAAATTTTGCTGTATTCTCAGTAAAAAAGGCACTTTACCTTAAACAATAACAGTTTTTAATCAGTGCACTAAATATTTCAAATAGGATTATTGCGAAAACTGTTACTTTAACAAGGTATAGATTTTTCAGATATAACAGGTTGGAGAATCGATTGTTTCAATAGTCAGATGGATACACTAAGCAGCAAAAAGTTCTACCATTTAAAAGAAACATAATGTGCCATAAGTGGCGCCCTCTACTAGTGTCGTCAAAATTAGAAACACATTTGAATTTCTTTCTTCAAAAACCGATTTACAAATTTTATGTAAATATTTGGATTTCTTAAGAAGTTATCTACAAATATCAAAAATAAAATTTTATCTTTGACACCCTGTATCTTCTTTGTTATGCGACTTGGGATATGGATATGTTAGGTTAAATCGATTTATTTTCACCAAAGAAATCTGTGGTCTCATTTTTGCTACTTCATTTAAAAATACCCCGTATACCTATAGGGTTTATATTATTTTCTCTTGATAAAAAAGTCCGTATATTTTTTGCAAACTAAATAAATTAGTTCAGATAGGTTTATTTTTTTAATTCCGCTCCTGTCAGAGACTCTGCTTACTTGATGCGTACCAACGACAATGTTTTTTATTGCTGGAAAATATAGACCACCACACATGTATCATTTTTCCAAGTGATATGTAGTAAATATATCATAATTCATGTTATCGCGTATCTTTTTGTGTCAGTCTGCTAACTGCAAATTAATTAGGCATTTGGTACTTATTGATTATGATTGAGATAACATGAAATATCCATTCACAACAGGTGAGTGCAAAGATTCAATTACTATCGAATTTTTTTGAATTACTTTTTGGCCCTTAGTTTGAGAATAATGAAAATATGTTCAACAAAAGGGAAACGTAAAATATTTTGAGTAATTAACTAATAAATCCGAAAATTTTAATGAATTTAGGTTCAAAATTAAGTAGAGTGTCTGAATTCTGTTGTTTGTACAGTCTTGCTTAGATTTTTTCAAATTTTGTTGTGTGCTCCAGGAATTAAGTATAAAAGAAATTTAATAAAAAGTTTTCATTTACACTGATTAAAATGATCGTTAATTTACACTTTGTTGATATCATACATTAATGTAAAAAATACCGAATCCATTCTGTTTTATAATAATCTTCATGTAAATACAGCACAATTACATCTTTCATGTAAAATTATATAATTTTTTCTAAAAGTGCGTAACATTGTAAAATTACATTTCATGTGTACAAACACAATTTTACTATGAAAAATACATATCCATTAATAGTAATTTTCTATTACTGTATAACATTACATTCTGGTGCAATATTTCACACTATTGACCTTGGCAATAATATATCGCTAATAATTTTTATCACTGTACATATTATTTTCTTAAATACTTTTAGAAAACCTAACATTATGTTGAAAGCATTGAATATGAATTATATCTTGCTTCAGCAGCTACAAGACAGACATTCGATACCCTAAAATTATTAAAATTATGTTGTTGCAGGTAGACCGGTAACATGTTTATCGAACAAAAGAAATTGGTACCACCAGATGGCGGATGGGGGTGGATTGTGGTCATCGGGGTCAGCCTTGTCAATGTAAGTATTTGAAAGCTGTTGTGACATAGGATAATAAAAAAACGTCAGCTTATAAGCATCGTAATGTAACGATTACACATTATTATTTTAGGATAATTGCTTTTATCGATTATTAGCTACCTCTGTAAAACTTTTCATTTCTTTTTATAGAATTGTGTATCCACCAAACAATTATATTTAGCAATATATTCGTATACGATATGCAGTGGCCACGAAAATACTGTTTACAAAAATATAAAATTATGATAGCTTATTTAGCTAAATATACACTGCCATTCGGAACTTATCTAAAAAATAAATTATAGTTTAAAAAAACTAAAAAATACGCTTTAATAGCAAACCGAACTAAAAAGCAGAAAATAATTCTTTCTACAAAACTGTTAAAAGTGGGCTTTTTAATTGTCCTTTTTGATGTTAAAAATTTTATTTTTTGACACGCGTGTTAAAAGTAAGTTACTTTTAACAACTTTTAACACTAGTGTTAAAAGTAAATCAAAGTTTATTTAAATTTTGTTTTGAAATTTAATTAAACGTTTTAACAAACACATGAACAACTTTTTATTTTAAATAAGTACAAACCAACATAACTAGTTATTACTATTTACATTCATAGTAAAATTAGAACAATTTGAAATTGTAATTCCCTGCGGAGTCATCATACTTAAGTTGGTTTTACTGTCAACATGTGGGACACATCTATTTTCTGTAGAAATACTACTGGTAGTACTGGTGGTCTTGCTAGTAGTTGCAGCAGTAGGAAGTATTTGGCACGCAATTTCCTTCTTCTATTCCAGTGAATTTTCAATGTGACCTTCAGCTACCGTCGAAGATTTCCATCCTCCATGTCTCTTGATGGTAGTAAGATTTGCACCAGAATCTGCTAACAATGTCGCCGATGAACGACGAAAACAGTGTCCGGTGTAGAGTTGAGGATTTGGTAGATTCAAGAACTCTGCAATGTCTATTTAAGAAAAAGTCGTCTATGGTCAGCGTTGGGTGGTCGGAGGGCCATATACTTTCTAAAAAAGTTTAAATAGAATTCACCAACAACACTGAAAGTCCGAGGCACTTTCGTTTTAGTATCTGGTATGGTCACAACAACCGAAGTGCCCAAATATTCGATATTGTCGATGGTCATCTGACACAATTACTCCCGGCGACACGCCTCGAAGACACCCACTATTGCTGCGACTTTCATCATCAGATACTTTTCGTCTTCTGCTTCGGTGAGAAATTTGTCGATATGCGTCTTCGTCAAAACTTTTGACTTTTTTTGCTTGATATCCTTCACCCTTCCGTTTTAATAAAGCAATAAGTTTATAATGTTTGCTTATATCTTGATCTTGCTTTATTTTTAACATAGTTTTGATCATGGAATAATTTGACCACAGCGTTGACGATTTCCATATCTTGGCTTTTTCCTCAAAATATGCCAGTAAAACACTTTCGTTACATTTCCCAGGGACCTTTTTAATGTTGCACCATTCCGAAAAGCGTCTAATATTTTTGCGTTTTTTCCGTAACTAACAACAGCACTGGTTGCTACGAAAATTTTGGTTCATAAACATTGCGATCTGTGTGGTATTTTTTGATTTCTTATTTTTATTGAGTTTAAGTTCTTCCGATTGTTTTGTAGAAAAAATAGTGTAAGATATACGTGTTAAAAGTGATTTTATTTTGTGAGTGAAGATGTTTAAAAAATGAGCGTAGCGAGTTTTTTAGCTTCACGACACGTATATCATAAATTGCTATTGAAGTATCAAGAGTTTGTATTACAGCAATAGAAAATTCTGACAATCAATTACGATTAATTAATTAGGAATAAAATTAAATTAGAAATTAAATTACTAATAAAATAATTAAATTATAGTAAAAAAAGCGTGGGGTGCAATTTACTATATTTTCATAATGACTTTAATTTTATAAATAGCTACACTACTGAAATAATTGTAACATTTAATATCAAGCACCCCACAAAAACTGAAAGAAATTCTCAAGAAAAGAAATAAAATAACACCTATTTCATACAGCAAATTTTACTGCTTTTGCCGCTATTGTTATTAATTATTAATATAATTAATTTGTGATTTTAATTAATAAAATAGTTTGATATACTTGATGTTACAACAAAATTTTTGGCCCGTCTTACCCAGTTTCTACAAACTAACATAAACGCTTCTGCTTCTTGCCCGTTTTGAACTTATTTAAGTTATTGGCAGCAATTATAATATTTTCCGTAAATTGTCGTAAATTAAAACGATATCCATCAACTCCGAGCTGCTATACACGTAAGCCATTTTTGACACTTCAAAAACTAATGTAATTACCCGCATCACAAAAATGTTAATACTATAAGTAATCGGATATTCGGAATCGCCTGACTACAGATAACAGTACCCAAGCAATAGAAAAGTTCCAAATACTACAACTTATTTGCATTATTCGTTTGCTACTTCAAGTGTAGTGATGTACATAATGGACTACAGGAATGATTATCCACACCTTCTATCACCAAATTTAAATTCTTCAGTGTAACAGCAATGGACTAACAAAAAAATTATCCGATGTTACCAATCTAAACCGAACCTCCTGTGTGAAAGCCAAACGTTGTACCACTACATACGTTTATTAACAAACCTGACTTATTTATTAATGTTCTGTTAGTCCTAGTAATTTTGTCATATCTTTTTGAAACACCCTACATAATAATTCCAAGAAGCACTGTTGATCAATTGAATTGAAGCTAGAATTATTAAAAGTAAAATTCAGCTCTGTATTTACTCCATATGCCTGGAAATATATGCAATGGTTTTTTCAAAGCTAAGTATCAAAGCATTATTAGCATTATACGGAATAACAAAACATTTACGTCATCTGCAAATATTATTAACATGTCATTGTGCATAGATTTTGAGGTAAATCATTGATCAATAGCAAAAATGTTATAGTGGTCTCAGACGGACTTCTGGTGCTTGTTTTAAGACAAATCGATGCAACATTCCTAATTTTCACTAACATATGGAGCTAAGAATTCTATAATTCTAAAATTTAAATTATGCAATTTATTTTCAATAGAGCAGTTGAAGCAATCAGATGTACACATTGGCTCAAAAAAGAGTCCTGGAATTACCTACCATTATCAAAGGACTTCTATGCTAAAGTAAGGCAGAAACTGCAGATTTTGAAAATCTACAACAAAAACCGTGCTGATTCTCTGTCATAATATTGAACGATGGTAACTGGCCACATTTTTTTTATTTTCTTTCGTACAAAGTGCTCGGAAGTGAATAAGCTATTTTTTCTTGAATAGAAATGAATCGACTTAGATCAAGTTACTTTATTACAACTTTGCTTCTTAATAAGCCGTGTTCTTTAAAACGTGTTCCTTAATACTTTTCAAAATCTTAACTTCATGAAGAAGTAAAATTATACATTTATTTCTTCATTTTTTACAAAATCTGAACTTAGGGGAAGTAAGGTTATATACAAATCCTTCGTTTTAGTTATGCACCAGGTCGATCGAACCATCGTTCGGCCTGCTCTTCGGCGACCTGCTGAAAGAAATGGGCGTCGAGACGACGGGCGCGGCGATCATCATGAGTACCCTGGACGCTCTGATCAACTTCTCAGGACTATTCGTTGGACCGCTTATCCGTGCCTTCTCTTATCGCAAAGTATCTCTAATCGGATCAGCTCTGTGCGGTCTAGGACTGATTCTCACCTATCCTGCCAGCACTATGGCGCACTTACTTTGTACTTACAGTATTATTAATGGTAAGTGATGAACGCAAACATTCCAAGTGATATCTTCCCTAATTGTAATTATAAAACAGCAGATTTCATAATATATTCCCCCTTATATTGAGGTTATTTATATATTCATCTAAAACAATTGTGTACAAATCCAAACTAACGTCAAATAGACCAGGGTCGATAATTTTTGAAACCAAAAAAAAAAATAGGATTAAACCCATTGGAAAAGGAAGAGAATACAACAAAAATGAAAGGAAAAATAATTTACGGGCGATCTGAGGTCGGTAAGTGGAAGGGGGTGACTTTTTAAGGGTAAAAAACGGTTAACCTCGATTTCTGGCAAAAAAGTTAAACAGCAAAGTTGTAGGTAATAAAAAGATCTAAAACTTTGATATTTACACTTTTTTCACATAACCTCAAAATTTATGTGAAAAATTCAAATAACCAAGTTTTTGGTTTTTTATTTTTATCTTTTACAAAAAATAAATTTTGTTCACAATATTTGGTGAAAACTTACCTTTTTATGTCCCAAATACACTGTAATTTTTATGATTTAAAATATTTATTTTTTCACCTTATTTTGACTTAATATCGAAAAAGCACCCTAATTTTCAATTGAAAATTCTCACGTCAAAATATCTGCTTTTTTAAAAAAGTCGGTGGGCTTTTTGTTCGTTGAAATCTCTACTTTCTGATGGTGTAAAAAAAATATACATTATTTTGGTAAACGTTCTCAGAAAATGCAAAGAAACGAAAAAATATTGTAGATGTGTTATTAAATTAACATTATTAACTTATTTAGTTGTTAATTATAGTAGTATATTTCGCCTTGCAATTTTTTTGTTTATCAGTGCAATATGGAATCTTACGTTTTTCGAGTAATTAAAGTATAAGTTTTAATAAATAGCTCAGAATTGTACATAATGAAAATTTCGGATTCGAGTTTCTCGCATCATTTCTTTGTTTTTTCTGAGAACATTTACCATAGTAATGCATATTTTTTTACACCAAAAGATAGTAGAGATTCCAACGAACAAAAAGCCAACCGACTTTTTTAAAAAAGCAGATATTTTGACGTGAGAATTTTCGATTGAAAATGAGGGTGCTTTTTCGATATTAAGTAAAAATAAGGTGAAAAAATGTATATTTTAAATCAAAAAAATTACAGTGTATTTGGGACATAAAAAGGTAAGCTGTCACCAAATATCGTGAAAGAAAATTATTTTTTATAAAAGATAAAAATAAAAAACCAAAAACTTGGTTATTTGAATTTTTCACATAAATTTTAAAGTTATGTGAAAAAAGTGTACATATTGAAGTTGTAGATCTTTTTATTACCTACAACTTTGCTACTTAAATTTTTCCATAGGACTTGTAGTTTTGCCGGAAATCAAGATAAACCGTTTTTTACCCTTAAAAACTCACCCCCTTCCACTTCTCGACCTCAGATCGCCCGTAAATTATTTTTCCTCTCATTTTTGTTGTATTCTCTTCCTTTTCCAATTGGTTTCATCCTACTATTAATTTTTTTCATGTTTTACCATTTTCAAAGGCTTCAGCACTGGTCTAATATATGAAATACCTTTCAAAAACGATATTTTGTACCAAATGTGGAGTATGTAAGTTGCAATAATAATGGCACTCCCTCAAAACAGTTTTTCAACTACTGGAAGTTCTAAGATCAAATTTCCTTACATCTCTATTGTGATGAATACGTCAGTAGTTCAAAACAAATAGCCAAATTCGTTTCAAAGAGTGCCATTATTATTGCAATAGATTATACCTGCTTTTTGTGTGATCCGTCAATTTAACGTATTTACTGGTTGTGTTAAAGGGAATAGTAAGTTGTGCTTAGAAATTTCAGATCAGTAAGAACAGTCCCCATCGGAAGGCAGTAAGTTATAAAAAAATGAATAAGTAATAATTCAAACGACTCAACTGATTATTTTTTTCAAATATGGCTACCGTTGTTTATAAATGTCCAAGTTAATTGTGTGTCTTTTGTCATTTTTGATAGTGGGATGTTGAGATTTTTTAGTAAATGATAGTTGTCACTTTGACATAAAACAATCTAAAAATCATTTAAACCAATTTGGTTATTGCAAAGAACGTGCAAAAGACTTAATAAGCATCACAAGCATTAAGGGCTCCAAACTTTTGCTTTCAACCAGGAAACAACCCTTACCCCTTTTGATGCTTAAATAATTATAATATTGAATAGGTTACATTGCCAATATGAGCTATGTACATCATGTAATCAACATATATTGCTAAGTTCAGCAAATCAGCGTAATAGTACAAAGATACTGGCTAGTTTTTACTACTACTGCTAGATACTGGCTAGAGAGTTTTTATTGTTTACCATTTCTGTGGTCTTGCAAATATAATTTTACTATTTGTTTGTATTTTTGTTCTAAGATTATATCTATATACTATCCTTACCTTTTATTCACTGTATGTTTGTCAACCCTGGTCTAATATTTTTTAATTATTACTCATATTCTTTTTTCTCTTGTGTAACTTTTCATCTAGGGTGGGTCTATAATGCGAAAGATCTTCCTATAAATTGATATTTTGTATCTATTTTTGAAGGAATAAACTAATTACTATAATATCGGACTTGACGGAAGTGAATCCTGAAGCAAATATATTTAAGTCTCAAATACTTACCGCAAAGATATTATATTTCTATTTACTACACAAAATTATTAGGTAGTTCAGGATATTTAGGCAAAATGGAATAATTTTTAATAGAGGTCTTTGATTGTGGCTGCGAATGCAAGTTAACGTTGCGTGTTGCAATTAATATATTCTGTTGTATTCTACAATAAGGACGTATTCCATAGCTGGCGCTTTTTCCACACTCTTTTCTTTTAGTTTAGTAAACAATTCACTTAAGTCATCAATATAAAGAGGTAATCTTTTTAAGATTCAACTAAATACATTTTTATCAGATAATTTTGCAGTCAACAACTAGATACTATGTTTAATTGCCCCATAGTGTGCAAATCAAAGATAATTTCTATCGTATTTAAGAGATCGATTTTATCTTAACCTATATGCTACTTGTACTAATTTGTAAATTTTTTAACTTCAAACCTCTGACACATTCGACATGCCTACTTTTCTAGGTTTAGGAGTTGGTCTGACGGCTTCGGCAACCTTTGTAGCTCTAAACAACTACTTTGTGAAGCGACGTGGACAAGCTGTAGGGTTCTCTCTAGCTGGTACGGCTTTCGGTATGATGCTGATGCCACAAGCAGTCAAGTTCCTATTGGATAGCTACAATTTTCGCGGTGCCATACTTATTTTGGGTGCATTTGCCTTAAACGGGATAGTGGGGTCGACTTTGCTGCAACCTGCCAAGTGGCATTTTGTCCCTGAGGCTAAAGATGAAGAGGAGGGGGGATACCACCAGGTAAGCTGATTGCATATGGACTGTTTTTCACAATGTTACAGTATCAAAGATGCAAATGCAAAACTTAAAGGTATATCATGATATACACTGCAGTTATTTTTTCATTTTATGTTTTGTATTAAATATGATATATTTTAAATTCTTTAGATACACCTTTTATCTTAGCTTAAAATTTATACAAATAATAAAATATCTGTTATGTCTTATAATAAGCCATTTTTATGAACTGATGGGTCCATTACCCACTGTATATATTGTACAGATATGTAAGTTGGACCGATCCTAGAAATTTAGAGAAAAAGTAACAGCACAAAAAGCTTGAATAAATCCCCTAGACAACATTCTCTTCCCCTAGGATCGTGCTCAAGTACCTAAAATTGTTTTGTTTGAAAATAATATTTACATGATGTTTCAGCAACATGAGTGCATTGGAGTCATATTTATAATTTTCTATTATTTGAAACGTCATGTAAATTAATATATTAACTAAAAACTAGTAGGCTTAATGTAATATTTGTCGTCAGTGTCCATAGTTTGGTCTTCGTTGTGTGTTGTAGGTATGTTTATATAGTGACGCACTTGCTATATTTGCATTTTGAACGCGGTACCTACTGCTACTGCTGCTGAGATATTTGAAATGTAGTTAAGTGTATATCTAAATACTCTGCAAGTAAATACATGCCCTTTTCAACATATTATACTGTTAAAAATCTATTAGAAATGCATTTTTCATGGTACTCATTAATTTAGGATATGATTACATTGATTGCAATATTATATTCGCATTATTACTAATTAAATTTAAATTTAGTTTGTGTAATACGAAACATGTACGATGCATTCGTTAATTTCCTTGTTTATTTATTTTATTGCTGCAGGGAATACATTTCTTCTTTGCTTCAAACGAGGTAAATTTTTAGAATTAGGCGATCGACATTTTTTGCATGTTCAAATTTAACCTGTTTTGTTTTATTTACTTAATCTTACTAAATCTTAGATATTTAAGAGTCTAAATAGAGTTTACTGCTAGTTTTTTTTTATCAATTGCAAAGTAGGTACATTTTCCCCTTATATAGGTTATATTTCAAAAATGACAACGTTAAGATGGTAGAAGTATATAAACATTTTTGTATTGTGAAAATGAATGTTCTACACAATTGTTTCAAATACTTGAATTACTAATTGTGTATCAAAAATACCACAATTAAATGCAGTCGCAAATTTTTATTTACCAAATACGTTTAACGTACATAGTTATTACCATTACCATAAAAAGTGTTTCATTTAATGTGAATATCTAAAAATACTCTCAATCAATTAAGGTTATATAAAACTTTAAACATCCCCACTGATTCTGCAAAAATATTTCATTTTATACGTGTTACATTTAGCTTATCCTTCAATAAAATCTACGTTATTATTTTAATATAAGTATTAATTTATTGAATATACAGGGAATTATCGATGAGTTTCGTCAAACTTTGATTATAAACATCGTAATGCTGTCGACGTTTTATAATTTGTTTGTTTTTTATCCATAACTTAAGTTCTGAAAAAGAATATTTGACAAAATTTGAAGTTCGACACTTTTCCAACATGAACTATTTTTCTATAGATAAAAGTATTTAAAACATACCACAGTGGCGTACTTACTAGACGGGCTGTAAACTAATCGTTAACACCCTGTATATAGGTATTTTTATTCATATTATCTATTTTCTTCAATGACAAAAAACTAATAAATAGTTTTACGTTATTAGATTTTTTGGATTTAGTTGTTTTTTACGCCGTAATCTAAACTTAATAACAATAACACCTATATTATATCCATGTATAGCACGAACAATAAGACTGATTACGTTAATATAACGCTTATTACCTAGCTTACAGTTGATAATAATAGGTGTTTGTGTAGCTTTATTATTGCACATTTGTTTTATGTGGACATTCCTGGAAATGGGATTTTGATTCTAGAATAAATTTATGATTTTCTAAAGGAAATGGAAACCATCAAAGAAACTGAAGACGAAGACGTCGAATCAGCAGAAGGGCAAACGTTAATCAACAATAAAATCATTTCCGAACTGGGAATTAAAACTTTGGAAGAACTGACCAAACCTGGTCTCACTAGGAAATCGACATTCCCCAGAAACTTTTCTACGATGAGCTTTACTGGTAACCGGAAACGGAAAGCTTCTATCGACTCTATTTCTAACATATCCAGGCTGGATTTTACCGGATCTAGCATTCAGCTGCAGTTCGACGTAAGCAGTTTGATTATTTATTTAATTTTTAAATTATAATACATTCATTAATAGTATTAAGTATGGAGTGTTTAAAAAAAAATAAAATTTGGAATACGTTTGAAGTTCTTCTTCTAGGAAATTTAGGTAACTCACGGTGTTCAATGTATGTTCATAAAAATAAGGCCTAATTAAATGCCAACCGATGATGCCACACCATACATTTACTCTAAAATGGCCTAGGTTTTGGATTTACCAGTAGTGTTCGTTGCGCCTGTTTGGCAAACCGACTTTCGTCCGTCCAAAGAGCGTGCCGAAAACAGTCCAACAGTTTCTACATTTACTACAATTTGAGTTATAAAATTAACTCTGTTTTCAATGTGACACTCAGGCAAATACTCCAAAATGCGAATTTTGTAGTCATGATACCCATTTTACTTTAAAATTAGTTGAACGGTTGATTTATCCAAATTCAATTCCCGGCTGGCCTGTCGTAGAGAATTTCGTGGATTTTGTTCGAAGTACTGTAACAGTCTAACTGTATTAACATTGTTTCTTACTCTTCGGTCAATTATTTGATTCTTCCGAACAGAAAATGCATCTTCATTTCGTCACAAGATGACCTCCAATTTTATAAAGGTTCTATGATCAGTAATGAGGCACTCTGGATACCTTTCTCGATATAACTTTACAGCTCTTCTTGAATTTTATGCACTTTAAATAACGAACGATCAATTATATTTCAACCACTACTTGATTCTACTGCCGCTAATGTAAATTTTTAGGTACTTAGTATTTCTTTTGAGACTCTTTAGGACGATATTGCTTATAACTTTTAAACAGGAAGTAATACAGAAAAAAATTTCTAATAAAAGTTTATTACAAAAAAGAGAGCTAACAGAAAACAAGTTTGGGTATGTTTCTAGAAAAAATGTAATTGATGACGTCATTACTCGTTTCTATCAAATCCTAAAGATAATACTTTCTATTGAAAATGCAGCATACCTCACTTAATTTAACACGACATGTCCCAAATTTTATTTAAACTTTTTCTGTCCTCACAATAGGCTCATGCTATCAAATTTTAGACACCCTGTATATAAAAAGGTCGTACGTATGATTTTTAAAACTAATTTTAAACATGTCTAATGTCTATATTGTATAGTTTAAACAGTGTATTTCGAGGAAAAATATGTATATTTTTTGCAATTAGGGCTCACAGTCTGAGGAAACCACCACATATGGCTCTTGCCGGCAACTAAGAAGAAATATGAGTTATCCAGGTGTTCAAATATCGCCCCAGCACAAATTTTTGCAACAGACGCACACGACGCCAGTTAAGCAGCCGCCGAAGAAGAGCACGTGGCAGAAAATCGTCGTCTTCATGGACTTCGATCTTCTCAAAGATCCGATTTACCTGAATCTGGTATTCGGACTGTCCATATTCTACGTGGCAGAGCAGAATTTCAAGATGGTCACCCCGTTCTTTTTCCAGGACATCGGCTATGACAAGAGCGACGTAGCTTTGTTCTTATCCGTCCAGGCGCTTACCGACATATTGGCTAGGTTGATATTACCTCCTATATGCGACCGACTTACCATTTCCAAGAGGACTCTGTTCATGACAGGAATTTTTGTTTTGGGTATTTGTCGATCAGGTAACTATCTTTTTATATTTCGCTACGACATGAAGGAATGGGATGTTTCGTCAGTCTAAATTGGCAAAATATCAAATAAATTACTAGAGGCATTTTCACTTTGAAAGGAAAACAGATGTGATTTGGAACATTTTCTTCACATATATATTAAATTAGTTTGAAACTACTTGACAGTAAAAGAAATTTCATTAAATTTATCCAATTTTGGAAGTGTTACTATAATACCTATATATATATTGGGTATTTGTTTCAAAATATACTTATAGTAGCATCTAAGGTCTGGTTACGTAAATATAAATTTAATATTAATCTTGATGCTGCCTTTATAAAAGGTGTCCGAGAACATGTGGGAAATTTGTCGGGTGCAGATAGAACATGAAAAAATAAGATGACAAGTTCCTATAACATTTTTTCCTACAGGCCCTCCCTACGGATATATGGGTCCCTGAAAGACGCCTCTGGAAATCGGTTTTTCTCTATAACTTTTAAAATGCTTAAAATAATTTAATTCACATTTAATGTGATGGACACTAATAAGGACCTCTTAAAATAGTGTCCTTGAAATATATTTACCTTTTTTAGTTTACCAGGGGCGGGCTAAGTTTTACAACTTAATTCCTAAATTTTTAAAACCCTGTGTGATAAAGACTTTAAAATAATAAATCTAGGTAGCTTCAACCTTAGACTAAAAAAAAATACTTTTATTTATTATCGATAAAATGAACCGTTTATGACTAAAAGAATAATAAACGAATTCATGTTTTATTTTTAATAAAAATAGCCATAATTTCTTTTTTTTTTCTCGACAACAAAGTGCGATACGAAAGTCATTCAAACAACAAGAAACTTTCATTTTAAGATGTTTAATTAAAAAAAATACAAAATTTAAAAAAAATGCAGTGATGTCCCAGGAGGCACCTAACGAATTATTGAAAAACTTCTTAAAACGGTTCAGCATGAAGCTACCCAGGTTCATTATTTTAGAGTCTTTATCATACAGGGTGTTAAAAATTTAGGCATTAAGTTCTAAAGCTTAGTCCGCCCCTGTTAAACTAAAAAAGCTAAATACCTTTCAAGGACACGCCAGCGGAGTCCTTCAGGGACACATATCTCCGTAGAAAAGGCCTGGAGGGAAAAAATTATAGGGACTTGTCATCTTATTTTTTCATTTTCTATCAGCACCCGAAATATTCCCCACATTTTTCGGACACCCTGTATATCATGAATATAAATTTTACTAGTTTAGGTGAATTATAAAGGAAACCGTTTTAGATTTCAGAAAAATTTTTTTTTTTAATTTGCAACTAATTTACTTCTTCTATAAAAATATTGGCAACATTTGTATGGGTAGAATAGAATCCCCTCTCTTCATCATTTTTACTATCATTTATTTAGGAATTTTAGGAGGCAGTCAGCGATTTCTTATTTTTGGTTTCCCTGTTTTTCATATCATTTAAAAACTTTATTTTTCTGTGGTGTACATTAAGTATGTAATAAATTGCGAACGTGCTAAAATGCATTGCTCTTGTATTATAAAAATATATATGACGCAAACTTTTATTAATTCGTTTATCTACCGCAGCGGTTACGAGAAAGCTTATAAAAAGACATTTTTACCATTATCGTTATTTTTCCACTCAATTTTTATGACAATTACATGCTTAATATACAAGTTTTCTAAAAGTACACATACAAAATCCGATATTTATCACCGATTTTTGAATAAATACTTTTGACTTTTTTCTTTTAGTTTAATTTTCGTACGTACATTCTTTTTTTGCTACATTTTTTTGGGTGCAGTGACTTGATAACAAACAGATTTCTCCTCATTTTGAAAAATACAACTACAGAACTATACAGTCAAAATTGGCATTATGTTATAAAGTACTTTAGTCGTTGTAGAGATTTTGTAAGGCCTACTGGAAACAATTAAAAAATAGTTATATAATAGTAACAAATCAACTAAACAACAATTTTATAAGAGTTCTAGTTTGGTATCTTTAGTCGCCATAATACGACATTTTTGTAGCATAAAATCCATCAATAAAACTAAATTATTTATTAACTGTATCGTAAAGGTATCAGAAGGTATAAACTAACGAGCATCTCTAATCACAATATCTGAAACTATCTGTTATATTGTTAGTCAATATTATTTTACTTGTTTTAGTGCTTTCACTTTGTCAAAGCAATTTTTATTGCGAAGAAAATTTTATTGTGATGTATATCGTCCATACCTAATGAAATTTACGCGCGTCTCGTATTATGTGATTTTCATTATTTCATAATTAAAATAAAAATTGATATTTCATTGTTTTTTGACATTAAAACTAGCACCAAACGCAATAAAATCATCATAACTTTTTATAATTGCCTTCGCTTTTATTATTTAATATTAGGAATCCGGTTAAATTTATAATATGCCACAATGATTTTCAACGTTGTGCCAAAATGGCTGCCGCTTATGAAATAATGTGGTTGTAAAAACCAGCGTTAAAAGACAAGTAAGCTAAATGAGGGATTTCTATAAAACACTGGAAAATATGATTCTACACAGAATTTGTCATAATAGGGCTATATCATAATGGTAAATAATATACGAAGGTATATGGATTTTTCATATTTCCAAAAGATTCAAATGAAACATGTGATATAAGAGTATATTTTTTAAAATTTCGCTTTGATTACATTTTTCCTAAATGTGCCACTACTTTTAAATTTCTTCCATTCACTGTAAAAAATAATTACAGTAAAAATAGATGGCAATTTATTTACCATTCATTATTGCTGTGATTCTCTTATAGATTGTGATTTTGCAATTAAAATATAAAATTGCATTGTAAATTTATTTTGCGATGCAATTTTCCGTTTAGTAACTGTAATATTACTTTGTAATTTTACAATACAAAAATTTTTACAATGTAACTTATATAAATACTTATAAAAGTATAAAGTAACTTTACAATCAATTGTATAATTACATTGTAATAAAACATTTTTCTCTATAACTACAATGTAATTTTTATTTATTGTACAGGATGGTCCAGTTTGGATACTTAGGTACCTATAGAAGGTTTCTTCTATTTTCGGAAAAGACAGAAAAAAGTTAAGCAGATGTTTCGTGCTCAATTTTCGAGAAAAGTTGAATTGCGAGAATCACATTTCGATTTATTAAAAAATACCTACGTGATATTTTTCAATTTTGGCCATTTTCTATGATAACTGAAATTTTTCTACTTATAAAAATATTTAGCGGCTTACAGTTAGTTACAGCTATACCTATTATATCTCTAATAAATGAACTAATCTTATTTTGCTTAATTTTTTGAAGTTAGAGAAACATGTAGGTACACCTAAGTGGTACGCTACGAATATATTTTACTTTTTGATAGATTAGTAAAAACGTAGGTAAAGGTTTATATTATTGTCGACTACAAAAATTCTGGTTTCACAGCTCCAACAATAATTTTACTATTTTTTCTAGTATGTTATGCAATTTTGAATAAGAGTTTATAATGTTAGAATAAATATAGTTAGATTATGAAAAATAAAATATTAAGGTCTTTCGATATTTTTTATTTAATTTGGTACCTGTACATTTAGGCCATTTTTAAAAACAGGACACTTAACGTTATACAAAACATACACTGTAAAAAATAATTACAGTTAAAATAGATGGCAATTTATTTACCACTCATTATTGCTGTAATTTTCTTATCGATTGTGACTTTACAAATAAAATGTAAAATTACGTTGTAAATTTATTTTATGGTGTAATTTTAGGTTTTGAAATTGTAATATTACTTTGTGATTTTACAATACAAAAAGTATTTTTACAATGTAACTTCCACAATTACTTATAAAATTACAAAGTAACTTTACAGGCAGTTGTATAGTTACATTGTAATAATACATTTTATATTATGACTACAATGTAATTTTTTTTTATTTATTGTAAAGGATGGTCCAATTTGGGCACTTAGGTATAGAAGGTTTCTTCTATTTTCCGAAAGAACAGAAAAAAATAGCCAAGATATTTAGAGCTTAATTTCTGAGAAAAGTTGAATAGCGAGAATCACATTTCGATATTTTGATTTGTTTAAGAAATACCTACTTGATATTTTTAAATTTTGGTCGTTTTCTGTGGTAACTTTTCTACTTATCATATTAATATTTATACATTGTAAATACATTTTTTCTCTATGTGTTGAGGAATATTTTTTTTATAACTTCTAGTTTTCCGCTGCTATATGTTTTAATGAAACATCATACGTATGTAACATGGGGCATCATAGAAAAGGCCCAAAATTAAAAAAATGCTATATAAAAACTAATCAAGATATCGAAATGAAATTTTCGTTATTCAATTTTTCTCAAAAATATTGCCGTGACATTTGGACTATCTTTTCGGAGAATAAAAGAAACCTCTTAAAAGTGTAGAAACTGACCTCGTACACAGGACATCTTGTTTACAGCATTCCAATTCACTAACAGTGCTTTAACATACCTAAATCCCTAAAAAAATCTGAATAGCAATTCATTTATAACTAATAGATTAATATGCCTACATGAGAAAAATTTAAATATCGTAAGGAATTAACGATTGTTACTTACCTTAAGTAACATATCAGGCTTTTCCGTGAGTTTCTCAATAGCATCACTGCATCAGAATGTTATTTCAAAAGAAAAATATACTCATATTAAATAACCTAAGTAACATGAATGTCAATTGCTTCTAATGTTAACAAATACACATAATAGTAATATTGAATTTTTGATATGATATCCCCAGTGAAGTCAAACATTTTCGAACCAATAGATTTGTGTTCTATATGCTTTTCAGATGTATATACAAAAAATTAAGTACTTTGGAATTTATGACGCATTTAGTTGAAAATAATACTTATTTCTATTATAGCCTCGATGTATACCTTAAAATCAGCAGAATAATCCTTTTTAAATTTATAATTAAAATTTTTGGACAAATTGTGTAAAAAACATTTGTTACACAAAACCGTACTTTTCCTAACTGATTATATAAATAGCTATTTTGTACTCCGATTACGGCTCAGTTAGCTAATTAGTAGTTACAGCTTTATTATATCTTATATCTAAGTGCCCTTTGCTTATTTTTTAGCTTATAAATACATGTACATACAGGTACTGAAGTAATAAAATATTATGGTTTTACAGCAATTTTTATTAAAATTTGGTACCTACACATTTAGGTTATTTGTACAAAACACTTAACTTTATACAAGACATATGACAATGTAAAAATATATTCGTAGAACTAAACTAAACATTTTATAATATTCAAACGAAATCTATGATCTTATACTAACTATTACAAAGTAATATTAATTATATAAATGTGCATAGAGAATAAGTAGATACCCAGAACTGAAATCATGCTAATCCTCTCCTGTTCATCAAATATGTATAAAATATAATATAATAGAAAATATTATATTTTTATATATTATGTAAGATGAACAAAACAACAGTGGGGTACCCAATTTTTGTAGATGCAATGTTTCTTTGTTTCAGTAATTATGTATAACTTACATACCTATTAGTTCTTAATCTCATTGAGGTTATGTTTAAACAAGCACTAGACAAAACTATTTATAGTACTAAAAACACTCACTTATCACTCTAGATATGTTTATATTGCTAGTCACTACTCACTAAATTAATTATGTAAGTACCTAGGTCCTAGGTACACGCTGCATTCATCGAAATGAAGCAAGAATAATGAGGCGTCACCACCCAACGCTCTCAACGGTTAAGTTAGGTTAGCGCGTTTTAAACCTTCACATATACATTAGGCATATTTTTACAGTCAATTATATAGCAAATTTGGTATTTTCAGTAATTTTACAGTGTAAAAATGGATTTCACATTGTTAATTGTAAATGTATTACAATATATTCTATAAATGTACAAATTATATTATAATTACATAGGAAGTTTACGGTTTTATTGTATATTGGCAGTTTTCTTGTAAAATTACAAGTGTCAGTGTAATATCATCATTATTTTTAGAATTATTTTAAGACAATTATAAGGATATTCTTACAAAGTAAATTTGTAAAGTTACTGACCTTTTTTTCAGTGTTGTCTTAACCCTGACATGTTCATTTTTATACAAATAACTATTAAAGCTGAAACAAGAGGTAAAACTAGACCTACTGTTTGCTATGAAACGAACAGAGCAAGATCCCGTTAATTTGTTGTTTCAAATTTGTTTTATGGTTTGTCAATGTAATTTTGAGTGAAAATAAACGTTTTCTTGTTGTAATTGTTATATTACTATTTTTATTTTACAACTGACAATATTATTACATAATAATTATATATATTGCATAATCAAGCAATATGTTCTTAGAAGTAAAATTGTCTCTAAGAATTTTTTAATATTTTATAGATTGTTACAGCACCTTACTAAAAAATTATTATAAAATGTTTTATAAGCTTGTCGCAGAAATAGTTATATATTTGTCATATAAGCTGTTGTATAATTTAGCTGCCAAAACGTTCTTGTGATAAATTTATAAAATACATCAGTTGCGGACAACAAAATAATGGTACTTGCCGTTATAATAAAACAAATATGTATTTCAAAAGCAATAAAACATAATTGTCGCATAACCCGAAAATTACAAAACTGTTCTGTTGGTTGGGTGGGTATAAATTTGACCGGTTTATGCAATAATTCAATTTAATTTTTTATTTTCATACCCGAGTTGAACTTATTAACCCAGTCTTGTAATGCTATGATATGAAGAATTTTGTTTCAATGATTTAATTAGTTTATTTTGTTTTCATATCATCATTTTATAATTTTTATTTGACCAACACTGCTTAATACACTTTATACACTGTTCCTAAAACTATCTACTTCAGAATTGGTGATGAATATGGGCCATATTATTATTTTGTTTCAGTTTTATTATTATATATTTCGTTTTACCATGAACTGATATATTCTAATATTTTTATGACTTTTTGTTGGCAGCCGAAGGAGCCATTGAATAGGTAACCACAAAAACATAGAAAAGTAAGCTTTAAAAATAAATTTGAAGCATAATTATTTATTTCATTTTATACCTTTTTATTTGAGAATTGCAGGAGTTCTATATAATTTTTTGCTTTTGGACCAAATTTTTCGTTTTCCTTTTTTGATTTTCGCACAGAGTCACCCTCAGCTACTCTTCTCAGACTCATTTATATCTCTATTTCTTACAGTATTGGCAGAACAGACAGAATGGAGCATGATAATGGTTTGGTTGTTTATTTGTGGGTTCTTCAGAGGTGCTGCTCTCATTAATTTCACTATTACCATCTCCGAATACTCCTCTTTGGAGAAGTTGCCCGCCGCTTTTGGATTGCACATGGTGGGCAAGGGGTTGTTTGTTGTGATATTTGGTCCCATATTAGGTAAGGATTTATGAACTACACACGTCAAAATTCTTGGACCCCCTGTACATAAAATGATTCGATTAAACCTAGTGGTTTTTTTAATGTGGTAAAAAAGTACATGTACTTAGAAAACAAAAAAAACAATAAAAAATTGCAGACTATGAACCTTTACTTTACTACCAATGTTTTTACAAATCTGGTCAGTTTTGCAGTGTTCTTTTGAATTTTGGTACATTATAATGCCAGGACGTGATATTTCTGCGTTTACCCGAGCAAGAATGATTACTTTACATGATGCAGGCCATTCTAATCATCAGATATCGAACATGTTGAGCATTCCTAAATCATCTGTTGTACGAAGAGTACAGAGATATGAAGAATTCGATACAGTGGATAACAGACCACCTAGTAAACGTGCTCGAGTATCTAATGAAAGGGAGGATCGGTATTTGATGCAATATGCCCGTAGACACCACACATTTTCAGTTTCAGCTCTCAGGGTCCACTTTCAAGGTACGTTTCGCCGTGTTCTATCGACACCTACTATTCGAGGACGACTCCAAAACGCAAATCTACGTGCTAGAAGACCGTTATGTCTCTCCACTCTACTTCCAAGGCATCGTGCTGCCCGTCTCCAGTAGGCTCGAGAGCATAGGGGTTGGCTTTTACGCTAGTGGCGATGGGTCTTATTTACAGGCGAAACTAGAATTGGGCTGGTTACTGATGACAATCGACAAAGAGTCTGGAGAGAACCAGGTCGTCAACCGCGACTTTATTTTCTCCGTGAAGTTGCTTCGCATGAAGGGGGTACCGTAATGTTTTGGGGTGGAATAATGTTCAACCGCCGCACCCCATTAATTCGCATACCACAGAATATGACCAGTCGAATTTACATTGAACAAGTTATTACGCCCATTATCTACCCCTGCGTAATGAATTAGGTGAAAATTTTGTGTTTATTAACGACAACGCTCGACCACGTCGCGCAAAAAGGAAGCAAGAAACACTCAAAACAGGACATATCAATAGATTATATTGGCCAGCCAACTCACCTGACATGAATCCTATTGAAAACATGGGATTTCGTTGCTAAAGCCATTCATAATCACATTCCTCCACTTTAGACTGCAGATGAGTTAGTCGTGGCGGCAGAAGAGGAATGGAACAATATGGAACAATATTCCACATAAGATCGATTATCTCATTGCACAGACGTGTTAATATGCTATTGGAACGTGGTGGGGGTCATACCGACTACTAGTCAAGCAGATAACTTGCTTTGTTACTTCTTTTTAATTCATTAAATTTTGTCAAAAATATCACACATTTGCTGGCTTTTAATTTTCTAAGTACTCAGGTTATCGAACATATTCTTTTCACAAAAAAATATTCAGAAAACTATATGCTTTCATAAATGTATTTAGTTTTTCTGACAAAAAGATGTCTATAACAAGAATGAAGGGGGGAGGCAAGATTTTTGACGTTGTGTGTATTTAAAGGCCAAAGCGTTACGTATTCATTTTCAGGTCAAATTCGTGATGCAACTAAGAGTTATCCGATTTGCCTCCATTCTCAGACTTTTTTGATAATGCTATGCTGTATTGCCTGGATTATCGAGTACCTGATCAAGTACTTTCGCACACGAAGTGCAGAGTCCGACACAGACACTACGACTACATGACAAACGGACCTCGACTAATTCAAATTAGTCGAAAAATCAAAGTATTAGTTATTGTAGTTTTGTTGTTTTAGATTCGTCTTAATCTATTTTGTGCATGTCGACTCAATTTTTTAATGTGTTTCTCATGTCTCTTCCATACATGTTTTCATAAATGTACCGAGGCAAATACGCAGATGCTGATGTTTTTAAAAGCGTCATATTTACGTTGCATTCTTGTTTCATTTATTGCAAGTTAGTATGACACTATTAAAATAACTTCCGGCACAAGGTATTCCATGACTTTTATGTTACTGCAAATTAGCAATTTGTTAAGAAAACGCAATCGAATTTAAAACAATCCAAAGCCAAATAGCTAAAAAGTAAATTCTATATAAAAGATGTTATGGAATACCACGTATGTACACAATTTTTTTATTATAAAATAATTTGTTCGTTTATTTAACTATTTTTTATATGTGAACAAATATTTCTAGCACATTTTACAAATTCTCGTAGCTTTTTCTTCACGTTAGTTTGAGAGTACCCAGTGATTTGGAATTGAAAAACAAAATTCGCATTTTGCTTGGTACTTGTTATTTATGGTTTATCCCCTTCTATCTTAGAAAGAAAGACACTAAACAGAAAGGCAAGATTTATCAAAAAGTGTATCAAATTCTGTTTTACTGAAAGATGTCTTGAGTTAAGGATATGCTCACACCCAACATGAATTGAACGATCTCACTTTGTGATTTAGCAATTAAAATTATATAAGTATCTGCTATATTTTCTTGATACGAGAGTATAATATCTTCCAATACTTTACTGCAAAATCTTGCTCCTTTAAAGTATATTTTTGTATAGATTCCTACAAAAATAAATATTATTTTATTGCCGAATAAGTGACGTCATTCATGGACGTAACGCTATGTTTATTGAACTTTGTAATTGTATTTTAAAACATGTTGTGTTTGTATTTGAAAATCACAATTTATTGAGTAAAGCAGCTATTGTTTTTAGTTGTCGAAGATTTTCTAAAGATCGTTGAATTTGGATTAGGGAACAAGCGAATGCAAATTGTTAAGAGGCTATGGCCAGAAGTTCTGTGTGATATGATTAGTTTTAATAAGACTGAACTTGTGAGTAATAGTTTTCCAAAAATTATAAATGATTCCTCAGCATCATGTACCTTAAAGCAAACTTGTAGAGACAACGCCAAAGATTAAATATTTGTACTGATATTATTATTATTTTTTAATTTATTTGGTTGAGTATTATGAATGCATATGCAAGTATTTGTTCTTTGGAATGACTCGCTACTCATGCCTATATTTTTAAGTGACATTTTAAGTCAAGGCAGCATAAAAACATTTATATTTATTTATTTCACTTGTACCGTAATCGTATTATATAATCACAATAATTATTGCATGGCCAGTATGTATATTAAGAATAATTTAATGTAAATGGTTATAGTTTGCCTTAACTACCATGCTTAATTGTTAAGATTTATAAAATAATTTTTGTAAATATAGTAATATTTTTGCAATAAACGATAAAAAAATAAATGTAATAACTGTATGTATGAACTATAAATAGCGCAATTTTAGATTTTTGGTTGCAATATTGTTTTGCCTTAAGGTACATCAAGTAACTCTTACGATCACCAACTTGTAAATAAATATTTAATAAAATTATTCAAAATGTATGACTTATAATAAATGGTTTTATACAATACTGCATTTTATTTCGGCGTTTGAGATAGTATGTAAAAGTGATGTCATAAAAGCAATACAGTTTGATTTCAGTGTGCAATCTTGGCAATTAGTACCAGTAAATAGGTCAAACATGTCTTTCAGTAAAAGCACCGCTATTAAAATGTTAATAGTATTTAAACATTGATATAATTTTGATTAAAAAAAAATAAGGCAGATGTTCATGTCTGAGCATTGAATCATAATGATCTGCAGTGAACCGTACAGAAATGTTAGATAATATAACCCATTGTGATAAATTGAAATAAAGTAATTACAAATAATAAATATTATATAAAATCAAATAATTAGGTACTATTTAAAAGTATGCACCGTACTAACACTATGTATGTATGTGATATCATTATTTCTACACATCAGAAAATTCTGTTGATAGTCTCGTTAGTTGTAACTAAAAAAAAATTTGTGCAGATTTTTAACAACAAACTTTTAAATAAATTATTGTTGTGATTAAGAACATTCTCTTTGTGGTTTCAGTATCCTTTAAGTGAGGTGTTTGCTAATATTAAAAAATTTTTTTATTAGATATTAATTAGCATATTTATTTATATCTTGTGTTCAGATCCATTTTATTGTTAATATCTATTTCTTTCCTAAAGGTTTAACTTTTCAGTTCATCGATTGCTTTTTAACAGTTTCTTAATATTATTTAATTTTTCCGTATAAAATCTGCATTTCTAAAATTATAATAAATAATGTATTTTTGTATTAATATAAGTGTTTTTGGTTCATACACATTTAAAACAGAGTTGTTTAGAACTTTACTATTTTGTACATTAACTGACCTTAGATTAAGCAATAACCAAATTCTCTCGGTAATAAATTACACAGTTGATAATTTATTATTATTATATATTAAATGGCAATCTAATAATATTACTCTCGTCGATGTAATTAATCATAAATCATCAGAAGATCTTCAAAAGGACCCAAAATAAACATAATTAACTTCTATCACTTATTTGCATAGTGATCAATAAATTTAAAAAAATGATAACAAGGACACTATATAGTACGATTTGTTTCCACTTGGTGTTTCAATAGGTCCAATTATACCTACCAGCAAAAGGGTGGAACATACATAAGCCACCTTTATATGCTAGTTCTCGATAGTTTTTATCTAAACATAAATTGTCTTGTAAATTACCATTATTAAATGTTTTACAATTACTGGAACATTGACTAAATAGTTACAATTTGAATATAAACTTTTTAAGTGAAAATAAACATTTAATACAAGTAGGTATTAATCATTCTTTGTAAATGCCAAAAGACTACAGAACAATGACCATATAAGTACAAATTTACAGGGTGAGTTAGAAATACTAGGAAAAAATAAGTACAGAATCTAGTTGAGAAATTGTTTGCCCCGTATTTTTTTGTTTTTCCAATTTCTCGTTTTTTGGGTCTTGAAATTGAGCCCAAAATTTTTTTTGTAAATATTTTCAGCGCCCCTAAGCTCATTCTAATTGAATTTGGTATGGAGTTGTAGATAGTCTATCTAATCATTATTAAGAAAGTAGTTTTGTTAAGTGTAGTAATGTGTTTTTTTCAAAAACCTTTGTTTCCATTGTTTTTCCAAATTCTAGTTCTTCTCATCTTTGCCATTGCATTCAAAGCACCGAATTATTTTCATTTGAAGTTTAATTTTCCAAAAAAGTTGCTAAAAGTGTACTGTGTCCATTGGCAAATGTATATACAAGATGAATATTTTTCTAAATGCTAGCACAAATGTTTCCTTCACTTAAAACTTGGTAATCTACCAAAAATATCAGGTTTATGGTACCTACTACCTACCTTTAGCAGATAAACGGATAACTGAAAACTTTTAAAAATATGTAATTTTTTAAATTTCTTGAAAAAAAAATAAAGTAATAGCGTAATCACCTGTCACTCAATCTGTTTGAATCATCTTCGCAACCACCTTTTTCATTTTATACATTCATAAGTTTGTCAATGCTAGTATCACAGCTTTAACAAATTTTTCTGTAAAATTAAGTTTCAAAGAAAAAGAAGTAGAATACTTTTTTATGTAGAATCAAACGGTGCTTCTAATGTACTGACAATAAATTTATATAAAAACTAGGTGACCCGACAAACGTTGTTTTGCCATATGAATTATTTCTAGTGAATATTTTGGTAGTTGGCTTCATTCTCATCCCTACTCCGTGCTGTTTACTCGGTGAGAAGCACAAACCTAGAAAAAATACAGACCGGGCCAGTATCATATTGCCGGCGACCGCTAATTCATGGCTACCCTGAAAGGTCCAGAATCACTAAAACTTAGTTTTTATGCCAATTTGCGTTGGTTATATTGTAGCGTGAATCTCATTTGTTTACTGTGATTTGTCACATTCATGTCACATTCTTTAATGACATTTAAAATGACAGCAAGTTAGTTAATTTCATATTGCAATGCAGCCATCCTATTTGCACAACCGTCAACATAAATCAAATAAAATATCAATTTTCTGGACCTTAGGTCTCTAGAAAACGCGGAACCTGTCACGTGACCTATATCATGAACCGACGCTGTCTATATTTTTCTAGGTTTGTGCTGAGAAGTGACACCGGTAGACGCCTGGCGAGGATAACTGATCTAGTGATAATCGATCAGTTATCGACCAGGGTTAAAAATGAATAAATTACTAAAATGGCTATTTAAAAATAGGGGTTTATGATAGAAGGGGGAAAATTAACGGTGGGAGCAGTATGGCGTCTAACACTGTGACACGAGAATTTTATATATATAGATGGAAAACAAAGTTTTTGAAAAAAATTAAGTGACATTACACATAACAACCCTTCTGTTATACTTGACAAAACTACTTTCTTAATATTGTTCAGATAGATTATCTACAACTGTATACCAAATTCCATTCAGATCGACTTAGTGGTTCCGAAAATATTTCCAAAAAACAAAATTTAAAGCCCAATTTCAATTAGAGTTCGGGATCACAAAAAAGAGACGGGTCAAATAATTTCTAGTATTTCTGAATCGCCCTGTACAAAGTAATATTAATTGTCACATATATTTTTAAGCATGCACATCCGCTACAACATCTTCCTCTGATATATAGTAATTCAAGTATACTTGCAACAAATTCCCTTGTTTATATTCTATTAAACTCAATTTGATACTATCAATTTTTATTGAGAAGCAGACTGGTCACTATAACTTCTCAGTCATTAGCCTTATTTACAAAACATTGTTTAGTTGAACACATAATTAATATTTAAAGACAATTCGACAATTCAGATTTAAAAAAAGTATAATGCATATTCTATGTTACTTAGACGTAGACATACATTGTTGTATAATTATCATTTGATTTAAATAGAAAAGAGGTTCAAGTTCAAAAAGCATCATTACGTTAATTATATGTACCTATATATCCTTCAAGTAACCCACACCTTTACTAGTTTAAGTTTGGTTCAATTTTTTTATTATATCCATATGAAAAATATATAATAACATGTTTTATCGATTCAAAACCTTGATAAGTTCCCGAGAATATAATTAGGTACGTTTTAAATAACTTTTATATGACAATAATGAAAGCTTTCTTCAGAAATCGCTCTTGTTTATTTAGATATTGTCTAATAGTTATAACTAGGTACAATGAATTTCGAAAGGTTTCAAGGTAGTGACCCTCCAACAGCTTCAGATAACCCGTCACGTAGGATTGTATGACAATAAGGGAGATACCACTAAAAATCCTAAAATTATAAATAAATTATGAACAATGTAAGCGTGAACTTTAATCGCAGTCCAATCAGTATACACGCACTCTATATAATGACCAAACCAAGATAAACAAACTCAGTACACAATACGGCAGTCGGCAGACTCGTTTGGAAAGCCCATGATAGCTTAGAACGGCGCGGGTTACAATTCACTGGACATGGAGGTAGTTATACTCGAGAGCACCATCGGACATTCTGCGGGTTCAAAACGTGGTGAGAGTGCGAAGGAGTGTGAACCGTTGCATAGCAAAGAAAAAGTTTGCTGCAGCAATGGGAACGGTACCGCAGATGCGACGTTCAGGATGCTGCCTCAGAAAACCCCCATAGATATGCAGTTTGAAAATGTCACCTTTACCGCCACTGAAGGAGGGCTGTTTAAAAAGAAAAGTAAGACGATGCCATTATTCCTAAATTAACCTACGAAAAAACAGAGGTTATTAGTGCCTAATCAAAGTTATAGATATTGTTAAAAAAAGGTACGAAACAAAGAACGTCTGGATAACATACAAAGAAAGACTGCTTACTTAAATAAATCAATCGTGAATCTATTCATAGATTAATTTTTTCTCGGCGCCTTCACCATTTTTTTAAATCTATTACATGCTAAAATAAAAAAAACACCAAAATTGAAAAAAGTATATAATTCATCTCAAACTAAACAAAGTTTACTATTATTTTTTGTACTTGAAAAAAAATTACTACAATAGTATTATTGAAACCAGAATATCTCATTAATATACATTGCTTAACTGCCTTTAAATGTATTTAAAAAAATGAATTTAATTATTCAAACAGGTATTATAAAAATGCCTCCGTGTAGCTGTTTTTTTGGTATGCATAATGTGATTAATTGTTATCTTTTTAAATATTGTGCTACTCGTTTTTTAAAAATAGGTTTTAGATTTAAAATTAGTCCAATTTATGTTTCGAGAGAAATATAGCACCTAAATGTAATTTAGGTGCTATATTTTTTTACGTATATCTAGAAAAATTATAGATAGACATACAGTAAATTCGTCATAACATGTTATATCTAATATCAATAAAACAATAACCACATTACATTGATATCAGTCCAAATAAATGGTTTCTTTGTTCTGTAAAGAACATGTATACGTACCTGTCCCCCGATCAAAGTACAAGATTAGAAAGAATTTGACTACTTAGTTAAAGAACGATTTTGTTCCGGGTAATTTTTGTACTAATTTTAAATTTAATAAGAAAGGAAGAATATGTATTTATCGAATAATACTTACACCTGTCCCGAAATTGATAAGATGTCAAAGTCAAAAGATTCGCACATCAGATAATTTCAGTAGATTAGTGTAATGCAAGTACTTACATAGTTACTAAGAGTAAAGTTTCTCATTTTATTGAATCAATATCAATACAGATCACATTATCTATAAAAAAAATAATGACCACAAAATTCGCGATAGAATATTATTACATTTAACTTAAGTGGCAGGTCATAAAAAACTAAACAACCAAGATTTGAACTCGTGACGGCATATAAAAATATAAAAAAACTAATAATCTGTACTTTCCTAGGTAATCTGACGTCAAAATAATACAAAGTTCAAGACTTTGTTATGTCTGACTTCTTCCACAACATTTGCATAACCATTAATTATTCTTCCACAATTAATTAAATATTACTAAATGTTCCATAATTTGTTCCAAATTCTCCAGTCTAGTAAATACTAGCCCACATAAATTTACAGTTACAATAAGTTATGGAAATTAATGTACTAATTCTTTATGTGAATATTTAGTTTTACCATACATAAATTTATTTTTTTACCTTTTAAATACAGCAGTTACCTTAACAATAACTCAATTAATTTCGTTACAAATTTAAAAAGTATATTAAGCATGTAAATTATTAAGCAGTTTTCCAAAATAGTTTTAAAATGTCTCTAGTTTTTTATTTTTTTATAAGAACTTAAAGTTTATTATGAACAATATATAATGTTGATAATATTAATATCATTTAGTTAGTTAAAAAATAAACAATTTTTAATCAATAGGTATTAACCTACACAAACATAAAACAATAAAAAAAATATTTCTTAATTACTCGACACTCCACATTAATTGTTTTTAGAATTTCAGGGTTATGCCATGCTGCATTTCGACATTGATATCTATCTTTCCAGAATTATTCAATACATTTTTTTCCAAGTAAATCAACTTGTTGAATATAAACATTGACGTGTTATTATCAGTTTATTCAACTTGTTAACAAATCTCGTGCGAAAGCTAACAAAAGAAATGAAACTTATTAAGTAACCTACCAAATTATCCTAATGTAAATATATTATAACTTATTATAACATTGACAGTCCTATATGTATATCAGTTCAGATTAAAAAATAAACTGTGAATCGATTTTACCTTGAGAATTTTAAATAACCAAAGAAATTATCAGGAAACTTATTGTTAAACATTTCAACTTATTTAATCTTATATTTGGAATTCTTGCAATACGTATTGTAAAAAGTAGGTATACTTTCTAACCACGTAATGATGTAGAAATCTTTATACTATGTAAGTACCACTTTATGCGTTTGTTAGCCAACAATAATAATAATTTACAGTTTAACTACTTTTTAAAAGAACAAATAATATAACATATTGTCTGAAGCTATTTATTTGTGGCATAATTTGTTTTTCTTTAGTTTTATTACTGCTTTTTTCAGTGTGAGATTTTTTTGGTTGGGCAAACTTAGTTTCAAAAATAACCCTTTACTGATTTGTTTGGTGCAAGGGTTTATTTAATTAATCTTTATTTTTTTCAGAAGTGTTGCATAAACCCAATAAAACTAAAGAAAAATAATATAGCGTATGGATAATTTTTGCAGATACTATAAATATCCAATAAACTGATGACGCTTTAAAAAATATTGTCACTCGCAAATAAATTGCGAAACACTGCAATTTTTTAGAATATGACGCGTATTTGACATTAATTTAAACAATACTGTTAATTACACTGGCTAGTAAAATAAATGTTTGTCTTGTCTGAACAGGTAAGGAACTTAAATTTAACAAGCTTTGGAGCGTACTTTGCTACTATTATTCTAGCACATTTGTAATAATAACTTGAATAATAAAGATTTAAATATTAGCCCCATTTTTTATAAATTCATGTAAAAACTTTCATAGAAGCTTCGTAAGAGAGAATACAACTCGAATTTTGTATATTTTGGCATTGAATATATGTACATGTTCATACTGTAAACATACTACATATTCAATATTTTATTGGATTAATTAGTAATAAAGGCTTACGTGAGAAATATTTAAAGGTCATAAGTCTGTGCAGATAAACCTGAGTTTTGTTAAGTTAAAAAATGGGTCAATGTAAAGTGCAAATGGGTATGAGAACATATTTATAAGCCACAGTAAATCAATTCTTAAAAATGAAATATTAAAATTGCAAATGTATGCAATGTGAATGGCGGCTGTATAAACGTCAATAGAATTGTTTAAGTAATTTTTTTAATGTGATGTCTAACTTTTCTATAACTTGAGTAACAGCAAAACAACTTTTTACGTTGTTCCGTAGAAAGCTGTCTTATACGATTGCATAATTCTTAAAAAGAAAAATATAATACCCAGGAGGAATAGCATAGCAGTGATTTTTAAAAAACAATTTCATTAGATAAAATTGTCAGTTTAGGTGACTGGTTGATGTATTAAACATGCCAATATTTATGCAGCTCGAAGGCTTAATTGTCTTCAGAGAAATATAAACTTCAATTGAAGAAACATGAATTAACATTTGCTAAAACAACAACTTTCTCGCGTGTAGCCGCTTTTTTAAAAGAACCGTGATCTCCGCACTTTAACTATTGGCTTTGGAATACAGCATAGATGCAACGTAAATAGATAATTATATATTTCAAGACAGGAGCATTCACCATCATTATAAAATATTCTGTATCTACAAAGATTTCTAGAAATAAAACTTGCAAACTATTTAATGATTCATAATTCCACCGGAGGTCATTTATTTTGTTAGAATGTATGCTTTTCTTAAATAATTATCCGTTTGCGAACGTCATAGCAGTCAAGGAAATCTTGTATGCAAATTCTAATCGCAAAGAGTCGTATTATACTTAACTATATTATTCATACACCACATAAGATCACAATGAAGTTTCTTAATAAATATGTTGCTCCATTTCAGAAGAAAAAGAAATTCTGCACAAAATCAACGGGAGATTTCCTCCCGGCCAGTTGGTTGCTATTATGGGTCCGTCTGGAGCTGGTAAAAGCACTCTTCTGGATGTTCTTAGCGGATACAGGATACGTGGTATAGGGGGTACGGTGTATATAAATGGAGTGCCGCGAAACATGAAGGAATTTAGGAAGACGTCTTGTTATATAACACAAGATGACAGGTTGCAACCGCTATTGACTGTGGAAGAAAATATGTACATAGCCGCTGATTTGAAACTGTCGTCGGATGTAACTCTAAGGGAGAAGAAGGAAATAGTAAGTAATAATTTGTATTAAATCTCAAATCATCGCAAATCTCTGTTACATTTAGTAAAATACAATAAAAGTTGAATATTGAAAACATCAAACAAAATGAGATCAGTAATTATTAGTAAAAAATGATTTTTGAAGAAAATTAAGGAAATGAGCTTGAAAAACTGCCAAAATTACATCAACCTAAATAAACAGTAAAACACTGGAATCATATGTAGCTATCATGTCGCACTTGAACCTTAGATCAAATGATAAGCAGCAGTAAATTATTAATCTATTTATAATTTGCAGCAGAAGTGCCTCTATATAAAAACCGTTATCACAAAATCCTCTGTATTTTTTGTACACTTTGACCTTTGGCACCTAAGTTAGTAATCCAAATGATATAAAACAATAGTTCGAGTGTATAATAAATAATCGATTCACCTTCAAAATGGTCACGTATACTACGTGATAATGAAGTATTATTTCATTTTAATATTTTTTTCATGTTTACTTCCTCGGTGAAAGTAAAAATAATTAAATTTTGACGTTGCTTAAGTCGTACTTTCATAAAGTAGCATCTATTTAAAAAAAAATCTATTCACATTTGTGTTAGAAGTGTTATGTAGCTTCTTGTAAACGACATTTTTTACAGCTGCCTAAAGTACGAAGATTTGAGTAAATTTCCCAACTTAATGACTTTGGGAGGGGGCGGATTGAGGCTTGCGCGAAGTAGGTTTACCAGTGAGATAAATTTCAAGAAGGACTGACTAACACATCCTTACGTGCCATAGCACGGTGCTATCAGACATGAACTCAGCATGAAGAAGATTGTGGCCGCCCCTTTTTGTTAGTAAAAAAAAGGATGGTCTTATTAAATTATTTGTAATCCTTGATCAAACAAAATAATTATAAGCAAGACAGCTTTTTGCTTTGAGAGCTACGAGCGTGGATATGTAAAAAAAAAGTAGGTGTTAAAATGCAAGATGTTAAAATGTATTATGCAATGATGTAAGCTACTCCTGGGCGCCAGTCAAACCAAATTGCCGAGGAAGGGAAAATATAAGACATGAAATGAACAAAATTAGAGACAATATATATATATGATTAGTATTAAGAATATGTAAATTTTACAAAATAATGCAAATGCAGACAAACATAATTAACTTACTAAACATGGAAATAAATTACAAACAGGTAAGTCGGCTTACGCAAAGTATGTAAAAACACGTACAAACAAAAACATAATAATGCACAAAATGGAAGATGACTACTGGTATTTTGAAATGTGTATCATAATAATCAATACGAAATATTAGCTTAATTATACGAAATTATAATACTTATACACATAAATTTAACACTAAATCTGACGAAGGCATGCAAAAAAGGAACTATAATATGTGAGTGAAATATGCACTCTTATTGGCAATTATAAACAACTATATACTGTATTAAAAAGAAATACAGTTAAATAATTTCAGTATAACTAAAAATACGGTACCATTGGCCAAACAAAATATATATATATACAACTCACCTCAAAGACAGCTGACCTGAGTTTATTATCATTAATATTTTTTTTATAATATCTTATTACAATTGTTTCTAGAATATAGACATAAGGATAGAACATCAAACGGTTAAGTTTTCTTTCTTGCTTCCTTCCAGAAGAGATGGTTTGATTTCTTATGATGATATAATCAACTTCTATAGGTGAACATCATCACATTTCTAAAGAGGACAACAAAATGGAGCAGGGAAAAATCACAACTGTGATGGTGACATCTGGTACGCCCATCGATAAACGGCTTAGGCTTTTATGCAATATTACAAGTGCTAAGTTCCAAAATTTTATTAAAACAATCCTCAATGTTTAAACAATTGGCTGGCAAGGTGACATTCGATCCTAACATGTGCTCGACAAAAATGACACCAGTTGGAAGCCCAAACAAAATACCTAAAATGCACTCAATACTAGTGCCCGAATAATTAATTAAAGTATTAATTACTAACCTTAGATTTTATTAGGTTTCTCCAATTTTTATTTAATATAATTTTAACAAAACGGATCGATCAACTATCTGTCTACCGCCTTGCCTCACCTATCTTTTTTGTTATCCTTTCTTTTTTTTTATATTTTAAGAACCGTCAATTTTTACATTTAAATCGGCAATATAAAATTTGTGTCTATGTATTGCTAGCGGCCTATCACTAGTGCCTTCTAATATTTTCGCATTTTATACCGCGATAAATATGGACCGTTACAAGATATGGAATGAAATATGGCTCCACCATTTTTTTTATTATTTATAGATGTTTACCTTTCTTTGTCGCGTAGTATATCAACTTGATGATTATATCATAAGTGATGCTACTTTTCTAAGTAATATGGGTAAAACCTTATTTTAAATTTTAAATGGAAACTATTTGCATGTAGTAACAAGCGATTCGCCAGTATTTTATCTGTTTCTAACGCGTGGTGCTTATCAAACTCTTTGACCCGTGAATTTAGTTGCTAATAAGTCCAACTAGGACAACTCCGAGTAACTAAACTATACCACGCATGCATTAGTTTCGATATATTTGTTCCTGATTTGATAAAACAGTCATATTTTTTCGCAGGATGTTGTTTTGTAACTGGATGGCCTTTAGGCGATAGCGGTTTCCGTTGCTAACTAAACATATAGTTGATCGATAGAATTTACATTATGCTGAGATGCTTGGCGTAATTCCCAAATTTTGCAAAGAAATTGCATGATATAGGTGAATTTATTGTTGTAAATAACAATTTGCTTTGATATTCTGATAATATCCAACTGTACAAAGTAACATTAAAAAATTAAAGGTCAATTAATTTTTATAGATAAGTAAATTACCACGAAGTTTTAGGTAGATTTGTACGTATGTTGACTTGATGGAAAATATTCACTTTTAAAGAAGGAAACAATTAAAGCATGCTTAATGTTCCTAAATGACAATGTTGTTGTTCATCGGAATTTTTTTAGTTTAATAAATAGTCATGTATTTATTGTCTGGTAAACCAAGTTATTATTTTTTGTATATGGCAAAAAAAAAATAAAAATAGCTATTCATGATATACGTGTTAAAAGTAAGATTTTATTTTGTGAGTGAAGATGATTATTCACGAACAAAATAAAATCACTTTTAACACATATATCATACACTATTTTTTCTACAAAACAATCGGAAGAACTTTAAACTCAATAAAAATAAGAAATCAAAAAATACCACACAGATCGCAATGTTTATGAACCAAAATTTTCGTAGCAACCAGTGCTGTTGTTAAAACGCAAAAATATTGACAGCATTTTCCAGTAATATTATAAGTATAATGAATTATCTCGATAATGAACGTAACGAATCCATCCCTGCTGAAATCGAAGAAGCCGCCAGTCGAGCAACATTGGAATTATTGCCGGCGAAATCAAAGGAACAGTACGAAATCGCTTATAGACGCTTTTCGGAATGGTGCAACATTAAAAAGGTCCCTGGGAAATGTAACGAAAGTGTTTTACTGGCATATTTTGAGGAAAAGCCAAAATATGGAAATCGTCAACGCTGTGGTCAAATTATTCCATGATCAAAACTATGTTAAAAATAAAGCAAGATCAAGATATAAGCAAACATTATAAACTTATTGCTTTTTTAAAACGTAAGGGTGAAGGATATCAAGCAAAAAAGTCAAAAGTTTTGACGAAGACGCATATCGACAAATTTCTCACAGAAGCAGAAGACGAAAAGTATCTGATGATGAAAGTCGCAGCAATAGTGGGTGTCTTCGGGGTGTGTCGCCGGGAGTAATTGTGTCAGATGACCATCGACAATATCGAATATTTGGGCACTTCGGTTGTTGTGACCATACCAGATACTAAAACGAAAGTGCCTCGGACTTTCAGTGTTGTTGGTGAATTCTATTTAAACTTTTTTAGAAAGCATATGGCACTCCGGCCACCCAACGCTGTCCATAGACGACTTTTTCTTAAATATATGAAGAATAAATGTGTGAGGAATCCAGTCGGAATTAATATGTTTGGTAAAATGCCTGCCGACATTGCAGAGTTCTTGAATCTACCAAATCCTCAACTTTACACCGGACACTGTTTTCGTCGTACATCGGCGACATTGTTAGCAGATTCTGGTGCAAATCTTACTACCATCAAAAGACATGGAGGATGGAAATCTTCCACGGTAGCTAGAAATAGATGTGTCACACATGTTGACAGTAAAACCAACTTAAGTATGATTACTCCGCAGGGAATTACAATTTCAAATTGTTCTAATTTTACTATAAATGTTAATAGTAATAATTAGTTAAAATGTTGGTTTGTACTTATTTAAAATAAAAAGTTGTTCATGTGTTTGTTAAAACGTTCTATTAATTTTCAAAACAAAATTTAAATAAACTTTGATTTACTTTTAACACTAGAGTTAAAAGTAACTTATTTTTAACACGCGTGTCAAAAATGACAATTAAAAAGCCCACTTTTAACAGTTTTGTAGAAAAAATATATTTTTAAAATAAGGAAGGTCTATATTTTATTCATTCCTCAACATATTCTTGTTTTTACAGATCGACGAAATTTTAAACACATTGGGGTTACATAAATCCAAAAATACTAGAGCAGCAGGACTATCAGGTGGACAGAAGAAAAGGATGTCTATTGCTTTGGAGCTCATCAGCAATCCTTTAGTAATGTTTCTAGACGAACCTACAACGTACGTACCAAATATATTGTTAAACTTGGTTCAATCTAAGTCTGTTTTCGTTCTAAAAGATGTACCGAAACGCATTGAATATCTTCAGCTTTATTTTGCCTAAAACTATTTTGTTTTCGTAGAAAACTGTTTCGATAATAACTTTCACAAGATGTGATTTTCGTTATCGCGTTTTTGATTGCACGCAAAACATATGCTGTGTAATCCTTTATATTTTTCCATTGATAAAAGATGGTCCAAAGTTCGTTTTCAGTTTGTGCAAGGAAGTGATGTACTTTTATATGTTCATTTTGATAGAGTTTATTCTTTGTTTACAAGTTAATTGGCTAAAGAAAATGGAGCTGACCTGACTAGGTTATATACGTGTTTTATTTTTTAATTGTCCTTCTCAAGTAAACTCTTCCAGTGGGTTTACTTTACGATGATTTTTTACCATTAATTGAGATACAGTACCTACTGAATATTATTCAATAAATATTTTTCACACGATCGAGAAAATAAAGTGTTCCAATTTGCACCTTGCATTGCAGTCACTTTGTGTTATCAATATGTATCATAAATTTAAAATTCATGCAAAAAAAAATTCATTACAAATTTAAAGAAAATACAAGTACTTGGATAATTTTTCTTATAAATTGATACCAAATTGTAGGAAAGCTATTATTTTATACTTAGAGTAGTTGTGCAGTGGCCTACTTTAATTTTGAAGGAGTATTTAAAACTATTGCAAGGACGTCATTGGAGATTCAAAATGACACATATTCTTAGTAGTTATACACGACAAGAAATCTAATCTGCAAAATTTTATATTTCATTCAAGTGTATGTATTAATTCAGTAATAAAGTACATTTGATATAAATTATTACAAATTCTTGACACTAAATTAAAGATTTAATTAAAATTATTAATATTTTGTAATGTCACACTGTAACACATTGCCGCATTTGTAATGTACATTAATTTTTTTTCTTAATGCATGCTATTATTTACTTTATTCAAAATTATTTAATAATATTTACAGTAATTCTTTCAGGTCACTGAAAACTTCAAATAAAGAAAACAACTTTATTGTGAGAATAACAATTGTTGACTCAAGTAATTCATATTTTCTAAATAAAAAAGTAACACGTCTCTTTAAACAAACATATGAAGTATAGTACTTTTCTTTATTTCTAGTGAATTTTCGAAAATGAAGAATATATAATCTTATTTTACAAGAATAAATTAATCTTTCAATAAAGTATTGCTATACTTGAGGAAACTAAGCTAGCGTTGAAATAAATGTATTAATCGTGATATAGCTTTCTTTCCATAAACGTTGCTTACACTTAAAAAACAATTATTATTTTACTTTTAAAAATGTAAATATAAAGTTATCATTTTTTATTGACTTCGTCACCTTGTATCTTGGAGATGGTGAATTTTTCTAAAAAAAAACGAGATGTTCGATATGTTTTATGATTATTTTTGATGATTTTATTGACCGCTGAGGTTTGATCTTTTAAAACTGAAACATCCCGAATATATTAATCATTTTCTCGAACTAAAAATATTTGTGTGACTTTTCGCAGGGGTTTGGACAGTTCATCATGCATGTCTTGCGTGAAACTGTTGAAAGAGCTAGCACGACAAGGAAGGTCAATAATCTGCACCATTCATCAGCCATCGGCGTCATTATTTCAACTCTTCGACCAGGTGTACGTGTTGGCTGCTGGAAACTGCCTTTACCAGGGAAGCACTTCGAATCTGGTGCCGTTTTTAACAGATGTGGGATTTCCCTGCCCGAAATTTCACAACCCAGCTGACTACGGTAGGAATCCACTGTTTGTTAAGAAATTCCAATATTATTAGTATTCAATGATACCGAATTATTAATCTTATCTCATTTTGCACTTGGAACGATAACGAATTGATAAGTTTGTCGTATTTGTAAGTATTAATCATCTATGGAGATATTAGAACGTTCAAAGTATAAGGAATGGGTTTTAGTGAACTCTAACCCCTTTCTATATTTATATTTCTTTCGACATCTTATAAACAAAATAGGAGTATTTATTTAATGCGTACGCTTTTTTAAAATACTCTGATCCGAGAATATGAGGATATTATTTCATATCTATCTATATATTTGTTTTGCGACAGATACTAAGAAAAATTTTTTAAAAAAAGGTTTTAAAATTTTAAATTTTGTTGAAATTTGTCTCCATGTCCAAACATAATATGCTAACTAGCTTCTTGTTATTGAATTTCTAATACATATACATGCTTTGGTATAATAAAAAACGTATTCTAATTGTCTTTTTTTTATTTCCAGTGATAGAATTAGCATGTGGCGAATATGGGAATAACAAAATTGATGCAATGATAAAAGCTACGGGTAACGGAAGATCGCTTACGTATTTTAATGATTTCGAAAACCTGCAGAACATCAAATTTTTCAAAGGTATAGTCTATGTTGATGCCACTTGACACATGTAAATTTAATGTATCTAAGAGATATAACGGTATTGATTATTAAATAATATAATGAAGTAGGTACCTACAATTTAGTTTTGTTGTATACCTAAATATGCTAATGATTTATAGTTATTTTTTATGACTTTATTTAGTCCAGTTAAATTATTTATGTTGCAAATTAAGTATAAAAAGATAACTGTGAAAAAAAAAATGTAATAAGTGTATCATTTGCCAAGTTAACTTAGTTTACATTAAAAACAAATTAACTTAATTAGCAAATACTTGTCTGAAGATATAAATTGTGTATCATTATTTACAACTTTATTGTTATACAGAAGATAAAAAGGTACTCATATTTTACTTCATAAAAATATCATTAATTAAAGAAAAGCATATAATATGTAAAAATTAACCCTTCATAATCCGATTATGATGAATTACTGTAATTTTAATAATTTTCTAATGACAATTAAATATTAGCAATCAGTTAATTAAAAGAAACGCAAATTTCAGGTGAAAGCGATAGCAATGATAACAATGAAGAAGCTTTACTAGCTACCTCTCAATATAACCAACTCCAAGTTTTGTTACGGAGGGGTTTTATGAAATCCGGTCGAGATCAGGTAATATTTAAATGACATAATTATTTCTGTAGGATACTTGTAATATACAAAAGCGAATTCATGTGGTACGTATCTTTTCATTTGTTTCAGACTTTGACCTACTTGAGGATTGGTGTCAATATCTCCGTTGGACTGATGTTGGGAACGCTCTATTTTAAAGCGGGAGTAGACGGTTCAAAAGTTTTGGACAATTATAATTTACTGTTTTCTATACTAATGCACCATATGATGTCCACAATGATGTTAACAATTTTAACATGTAAGCACTACCATTCTATCCTTCCAATAAATACTCATCTTACTTTTTCGTTTTCAGTCCCAGCTGAAATGTCAATTCTGATTAAAGAACATTTCAACAGATGGTACTCGTTGAAGATGTACTACGCTTCAGTCACTATCGTGGATATACCCATTTCGGTAAGTAATGTTCTAATATTTAAAATTTATCTTTACAATTTGTATGCTGGTTTCAGATACTCTGCTGCTTCTTATTTTCCATTATCATCTACTTTATGACGGCTCAACCACCGGAAATGATTCGATTTGTCATGTTCTTCATAACTAGCTTACTGGTTGTTTTTGTAGCCCAAAGTGTTGGGCTATGTTTAGGCGCCTATTTTGACGTGGTGGTAAGTATAAGCATTTGGATAAACAAACTTATCCACGACCACTATATTAAGAAGGAAACATTAACATTTATCAAAAAACGTCATCTTGTCATTTTAACCGGGATTATTTAAATTCACTTGATAAGGAGGTTCTGAAGGATTGGAGGGGCTCACAATTGCCATCTTGCTGGACAGTAAACCTTCAATATACCTAACTTTCTGCTACCGTAGTAGATTTCCAACCACCGTGACGCTCACAATGATAACGTCTCATGTTCGGTAAAAATTTCTGGATCAGGAAGTTATGCAGTATATTTTCCAGTCACATATCGCAATAAAAATATACCACCGGTATTTTTAGGTCGCAAATTGATATATTTTCGACACATTTCTACAGAATTGACTGAAAAAGCTTCTTTCATGACCGTGAAACATCTTGAAATATTTGGTTTCGTATCCGGAATGAGTACGTATAGGCAAATGCCTTTGTCTTGGACATGGGTGATATCCGAAAAGATTCATTCATTGCATCGACAAGCACATGTGGCTCCCATGATCGTTGCAACCTATAAAGAGTTCAAAATAAAACGCTCAATATTTAAATTGAAATATTAAAATCGTGTATTTTCTACCTTAACATGTAAATATTCCTCATCCAGTGCTTTTTTAGAAAATTCTTCGATTTGGTTTCTATCCAGTATCTTTGCCTTCTTTGGTTTATAATTTTTTTATTCAACTTTCAAATTTGAAGTAAGAATATTTTGTCCACATCGAGCAAACCGTTTCTTCACATTGAAGAAGTAGGATAGTAGCACTTCTTCTGTAATTGCTCCTTCTCCTATGCCCCTTTTTTTCGTCAGTTATCGTCACCAATTCCTTTTGCTTTTCGCTGACAGACGAAATTTTGCTTCTTGGGCTTCTTGCTGGATTTCTACCGGAATTAAGAGCATTCTCACTCAGTTTTTGTGTCGACTTTGCAAATTTGTTCACTCTTGTTGACAAATAAACAAACGCATGTCATAGAAACGACTCCAAGATTTTCTAGTATTCAGCTCACAATCAATATTCCTGATTAAAATAAAGTTGTCAAATATACCGTTTTTCAAAACCATAATTATTCGCTTGCTCACACACAACTTTTACTCTCCTAATGGACCGGTTTTGGCCGTGGTCGTGGATAAAACGTTGAATTACACTCGAGAAATTAACCAACCTTTAATACTCTCGAAAAAATATAACTATCGGCTGCGTCTCGAGTGTCCAATTTTTGTAGTGAATTAAAGGCTTGTTAATTCCCTTATATAATTAACAACTATTATTAAACATTAATGTGTTTCTTTATTTTTTAAGAATGGTACATTCCTGGGTCCTACCTTGTCCGTGCCTATGATGATGTTCGCTGGATTTGGAGTGTCTTTACGTGATCTACCTCAATATTTGTACTGGGGTAGTTATATCTCTTACCTCAGGTTTGGCTTAGAAGGAATAGTAGGAGCTGTGTATGGACTTAACAGACCGAAGTTGCAATGCCCAGATGACGTTATATACTGTCATTATTTGGACCCTAAACAGTTCCTAGACATTGTGGCTGTTAGAGGGGATCAGTTTAGTAACGACGTGATCGCTCTGCTTCTGTTCCTGTTTGTTTTGAGAATAAGTGCTTATGTAATTCTTAGGTACAAATTAATGGCTGTGCGTTAAAGTTGTAGATTTATATTATACAGGGTTAACTATGACTAAGTACAAATATTTTAAGATGGGATAGAGAAAATTAGGAATTAACGGAATCACCCTTCAGAAAAATTCCAAACTTATTTATAAAGCGAAAGAAATGTTTCGAGATTATATTAAATCCTTATTTAACGCCGCCTATGTGACTTGTCCATCACACGTTTACAGAATCAGATTATGTAACGTAGGCAACTAACAACACGACTGTAAAATTTCCAGTCATGTTATAATTTAATTCCTGTGTTTACCATGTGTCTACGTTGTAGTTTTGTGTTCTTCAGTTTTTAGTGCCTTTTTTAATTTTTAAACTTATCATAGTTATTAAATAAAGATGTTTGAGCTGCATGCAGATACTTTCCCACAATATAGTTCGCCGGTTTGGTTTTCTAGGTTATGGCACAAGACTGCAGGTACATAAAGTTTTCTATTATCTATTGCTTTCGTTCGATTTTCTTATAATAAATAGGCATTTTATCTAGCTGTACCTACGGGAAGTGTATTTTATCGGCAGTGAATGAATATGTTATAGTTTTGCCAGTTTGTAACGAAATAATGAAAAACGAATGCAAAATAGTGGAGCTAACTGGATTAACTGTTAGGTACCTACCTATCTATCAGGTATTATTACTAATAACAATGTTAATTTTTGTCGTTTCTGCATTTAGAAGTGCTGCAAAAAGAACAACCGCATGGTAGTAGATATTGTTGACAGATTTAAGCTTATCTATGGATCTAAGCTATCTCAGTCGATATTTATCATAGGCGCTGACTTTCCGTAGAAAAAAAGGGTTTTGCTTCATTTTTTAAATATCGAGCTAAAATTCTGGAATATTTTTTTTATTGTCTTTTAGGTCTTCCTGAGCATGTTAAAATGTTTGTACTTTGTCATAGTTAACCCTGTTATACATGACGTATATTTATGGCATTTATTCTATCAAATTTCTGATAATATGCACAAATTTTATACTTTTTGCTCAGATAAGATATTAATGCTGTATATGAAAAATTAAAAGTGCAGGTTATGCCTTTTTTGTTACAATGTTTATGTAATCAAATTGAAACTGATTCAATATTAATATAACTAATCTATAATCAACTTATATTATAGTTTTATGGTACATCCATTAGGATGAATAATATAATGAATATTTGTACATTTGTAAATTCTACTTTGTCTTTGGCTGTGTGAATGTGTATCACATTTTATTTAACATATTTATTTTTGTGATGATGTAAACATTTTCTATATTATAAATATATGTGCCTTGGAGACCTAGATCTTAATTTCTGTCAGCTAAATCAGATAAATGGATATTACATTTTATATTTTTTATAACTTATTGTAAAGTTGGATCGTAGGTAATTAGTTTAGAGTAATTTTAAATTTACAAAGCAATGCAAATTAACAGAGGAACGACTGATACACCTACTGTAAAAAATAGTTTATCGATATGAAGACAATAAATATATTTTTATTTAAAAATTTAGTTTTTCTTTCTTATTAAATTTGGCAATAATTAAATCACAGTTTTATTTGGATAGTGTTCAGATATATTCAAACTTTGTCAATACTAGTAACGCACTGGTTTTCTATGTGAGATATGGCACTGGTTCTAAACCAAATACAACTGGTTTTGAAACAATGAATCTGTAGTGTGTCTGGTTGCATAACTACAAATATTTTTAAAGTAGGTTTATGCAAAGTTCATATTATATATGAACTTTGGTTTATGGCAATGAAATTATACATGATTTTCCGTTATCGTACTACAATATATAATAGTTACAAGGAGTTACAGTGTAATTACTTATATGTTAAATAAAATGCACATTTATTTCAAATAGGTATTTACAAGGCATCTCTCCATAATACAGTATTGGAAAATATAATGTTCATTTACTATGACATTTTCAGCCAATACTCTGTTTTTATGCAACCAGTTATACAGAGCTACTGAGCTCTAGTTACATAATATTAAGGTTTCTCCTTAATTTTAACTGTAAATATAAAATGTATACAGTTTTCTGAAATATACAGGGTGATTCAAAAGTTACTAAAAAACATTTTTTGAATGTATAGAGGATTCTTACAAATACAATTCTGTAAACAAAACCAAAATGGGCAGTCCAAAAATGATTTAAAAATACACTCTTGCAGGGCACTGGAAACTGGTCCACTGTAAAACCTGATAAGGCAAAGCATGCAAAGGCAAAAAACTGAAAGAAATTCCCAATTAAAGAAATAAATAATATTTTATTTCATTTATTTTATTTTTTCCTCGTCCAATTTCTTAGTATTAATGTTTGAACACGCTGTACATGGTACGGATATAATTCAGCCTCGTGTATGATACGCCACACTGTTGCAATACGTCATAGATGCCCTGTATCTCCTCCTCCTTCACGATTTGCTTGCCATTTTCCCATGTCACGCCTGCGTTTGCGCTACACTTGCACTCACTGCACACAGTTGTAAAAGTAGCATTTTCATATCACTCTAAATTAAAGCGGTATCCATCAACTGCGAGTTGCTATGCACGTAAGACATTTTTGTCATTTGCAAAACTAATGTAAATACTCACATCGCAAAAACTTTAATGCGATAAATAACTGGATATTTGAAATCATCTGGCTAGATATTACAGAAGCCCAGCGAAGTAATGGTTGAAAATACTAAAACTTCAATTCTTTTTTCTCGGAAACTGTAAGGATTTTATTTAAAAAATACTGTATTCATAACGCATATATGCCTAATTTTTTTAGATAAGTGAATAACCATGCATAGCATATTTTTAGATGGATACGTTGTAGATACGTATATTGCAACAATATAATGGTTGACACGCACGATCAAAGGTACCTACTGTCATAATTTGAATTGATTACTAAATTCAACGAAGATAATTACCATCATATGATCGTAATTATTGCAGTTATACGTAAACTTAAGTATTCAATTGGAACTATTCAAATATTATTGCAGTAATAATTATGTTCATAAAATATTACTTTAATCGTACTTATACTAAAACTACTGACTAAAAGAGTGGCTGAATGTTGAGAAGCATTAAGGAAACCAAAATAGTAGAATCGTTTGAATGACTGTTTACAGCATAGAGGACAATGGGCGGATGTGGTCAATTAAGTCATACAATTTCTCGGCACATCTGCAACAAAGGGAGAGTTGATGCTGGTTTTCCTATAATTTACTTGCCGTATAATAACACTTTAATTCTAATACATGGAATTTAGTTCAGTACACGTCTAATGCATCACGCAATGCACAGTAGGATCTACTAAGTAATAATAATAACACATTTATTGCAAAAAAAATATACAAACGTTTTTTACAAAAAGATGTAGGGATTTACCTTCCCTACTTAATGACCTTCAGTCCTAATGTAAATATTGTTATATTTTAAATTGTAAACCCCTATTAGGAAATTCCATTAATATAACTACCTGCCTTATTCATACCGTCCTTAATCCTGTTATTGAGATTCGAATTCTAATCTCAAGAAATTACTAGAAGTACCATAATAATTGTAAATAACCAAAGTAGTTTTTAATGACATTTTCTACCTACCCGATCTTTCGTGGACAGATAGTTTTGGGACGAATCGACACTCGACCAGAGCCGTCCAACGAGTCAACATCTATCCGCTAGGCTTCCCTAAATCACTCAGCGTTTTTAGTTATACAGTAGTTAAGTGTAATTTAAATAAACCAAGTTAGACAAACTCGTATATATTATTTCCTGCTCGGACTGCATCCCCTCAAATTGGTGACCCCGACGTGATCGAAAAGCAGGACCTCTACTTTTTGGTTTTATCTACACGACAGTACGGTGATTTAGAAGATGCAAAGTTCAAGAAGTGCAAGTAGTGCGGCTGCAGAGCAACCTGAGTTAAATCGTGTAGCCATACGAGTGCCACCTTTTTGGCCTGATGACCCGGAAGTGTGGTTTGCGCAAATTGAACATCAGTTTGCGATTGCGGGGATCGTCAGTGAAGACACCAGGTTCAGCTATGTAGCCGGTAACTTGGACACAAAGTATGTGAAAGAAGTGAAGGACATTCTTATGAATCCACCGCAATCTAACAAATATTCATACCTGAAGACACATCTAATAAAACGCTTAAGCGCATCTCAACAGGAGAAAACGCGGCGGCTTTTAGAACATGAAGAAATGGGCGATAGAAAACCATCACAGTTCCTGCGCCACCTTCAAGGTTTAGCTGGAGCGAATGTGCCAGATGATTTAATCCGCTCCTTGTGGTTATCACGACTGCCTGCGAGTATGCAAGCTGTTTTGGCAACACAAACAAAAGCAGACCTCACCACGGTCGCAGAATTAGCAGACGCGGTAGCGGAGACCAGATCAGGACATTATATAGCCGAAACCGCGGCGTTCTCTAGCCGCGTAGAAGAAATGTTGAGGCAAGTCACTGCAGGAATGCAAGCAATGACAACGCAAATTGCAGCCCTTTCTAATCGACATCAAGGTGGAGAACGACGACGTTTCCGTTCTCGATCCAGGAGCAGATCACGGCAGCAAGTAACACCTAAAGACAATTTGTGCTGGTATCACGCGTGTTTTGGTGATAAGGCCAGGAAGTGTAAGGAGCCGTGCGCCTACGAGTCGGAAAACGATCGGGGCAGTCGTTAATGGCGGCAAACGACGTCAGCCCGGAATCATCGCGCCGTCTATTCCTAACTGATAGAACGTCAAAAGTGCAGTTCCTTATTGACACGGGCGCGGATATTTGCGTGTACCCTTATTCCCAATTGTCAGAACCGCGAGCAAAGACATCTTATGAGCTTTCTGCGGCAAATGGCACGGTAATCGCGACTTACGGTACGTTAGCAATGACATTGGACCTTGGGCTACGTCGACAATTTAGTTGGAGCTTTGTCATAGCAGATGTTTCCAAGCCGATCATTGGCGCCGACTTTCTGGGACATTATGGTCTCCTGGTAGACGTGCGGCACCATCGGTTGCTGGACTCGACTACGCATTTATCTTCTTTTGGGAAAGTGGTTAAGTGCGAGATTGCAAGTGTAAAAACTATTTCTGACGTGGTACCGTTTCGAGAACTGCTGCAACGTTTCGCAGAAGTAACGCGACCTAGTGGAACACCAAAGACAGTAAGTCATTCAACGAAACATCACATTATTACCACTCCAGGTCAACCAGTAGTGCAAAAGCCACGCCGACTGGCCCCAGATAAACTCCAGGCCGCTAAGAAGGAGTTCGACGCCATGCTGCAGCTTGGAATTGCTAGACCATCGCAGAGCTCATGGGCCTCGCCGCTACATATGGTTCCTAAAAAAGGTGACGACTGGAGACCCTGTGGCGACTATCGTGCTCTCAACGCGAGGACATGTCCCGACAGGTACCCAGTGAGACATATTCAAGATTTCTCACAGGCGTTAAGAGGTAAAAACATCTTCACCACCATCGATCTCGTGCGAGCCTTTAATCAGATTCCTGTCGCCGAGGAAGACATCCCAAAGACGGCGATAACGACGCCTTTTGGACTCTTTGAATTTAACTTTATGACATTTGGACTCCGTAACGCCGCTAAGACCTTTCAACGCTTCATTGACGAGGTGCTCCAAGGGCTCGAGTTTTGCTTCGCATACATAGATGATATCCTCATCGCCTCCACATCACTGGAGGAGCATTTACAGCATCTAGAGGTTGTCTTCCAAAGACTAAAGAAATACGGTGTTGTAATTAACCCAGCTAAGTGTGTGTTCGGGCAGTCTGAAGTTAAATTTCTCGGCTATCTAGTCTCTGGTGCAGGTACTCGCCCGTTACCGGAGAAAGCCGATGCCATTATCAATTATCCTCGCCCCGACACAGCAAAAGGACTTCGGCAGTTCCTTGGTATGTTGAACTTTTACAGAAGGTTTATACCTGCAGCAGCGAAAACACAAGCACCCCTCAACAACCTTCTCCAGGGTAACGTAAAAGGCAAGACCCTACTCAAGTGGACATCCGAAGCCATCAACGCATTTGATGCAGCTAAAGAAAGTATAGTACAGGCGACGTTACTTGCACATCCAAAGCCAAACGCACAGCTAGGTATTTTCACCGACGCTTCCGACTTTGCCATTGGTGCTGTACTGCAGCAACGAGTAGATGACGGCTGGCAGCCCCTAGATTTCTTCTCGAAGAAGCTAAGTCCAACCGAAGCAAAATACGGAGCATACGACCGTGAATTGCTCGCGATTTACCTAGCAGTCAAACACTTCCGACACATGGTCGAAGCACGCTCTTTCACTATATATACAGACCACAAACCAATCACCTATGCATTTCAGAAGAAAAATTCTCAATGTTCACCTCGCCAATTTCGACATTTAGATTATATCAGTCAGTTTACAACCGACATTCGTCACATCTCAGGAAAGGACAACGTAGTCGCTGATACCTTGTCACGTATAGAGGAACTTGAGATCTCTCTCGACTTCGAGGCACTGGCGACTGAACAACAAGTGGATCCAGAACTTCAGAGGTTCTTAAATGGCAGCGACTCCTCTCTTCAGTTGAAACTTGTAGGTATACCTGGTACTAAAGAGTCTGTCTTCTGTGATGTATCTACCCGAACAGCCCGTCCATTTATCACGGAGAAATTTCGAAGAGCAGCGTTCGATAGCGTTCATCGCCTCTCGCATCCGGGAATTAACGCCACAGTCAAGCTTGTAACACAACGCTACGTCTGGCCGTATATCAAAAAAGATTGCAGACAGTGGGCTCGTAGCTGTATTCAATGTCAACGCTCGAAAGTGTCACGGCACGTTTCTGCGCCCCTCGGAAGCTTCGCACCTCCATCTGCGAGGTTTGAACATATCCACGTTGACATTGTAGTTATGCCATCATCAGAAGGATATAGGTACTGCCTAACCATGGTAGACCGCTACACGCGCTGGCCAGAAGCTACCCCCATGTATGACCAAGAAGCATCTACGGTCGCGCGAACCTTGTATGATACTTGGATATGTCGGTTTGGTACCCCGCTACGAATAACGACGGACCAAGGCAGACAATTTGAGTCACACCTTTTCAATCAGTTAAACCGTTTACTAGGTACGACTCATCTTAGAACGACGGCTTACCATCCTGCGGCCAACGGTATGGTCGAACGATTGCACCGTCAGCTAAAGGCAGCTATCATGTGTCATCAAGACAACAGCTGGACACGTGCTCTTTCTACAGTACTTCTGGGAATCCGCGCAGCCTGGAAAGAAGACATACAAGCCACAGCAGCAGACATGGTCTACGGCCAGTCACTGCGACTTCCAGGACAGTTCCTGGGCACAGAAAATCGGAACGACAGCTACGCCGATGACGCGGCTGCATATGTGAAAGAGCTTCGCCAAGTATTGCAAAAGCTAAGGCCGACTAGAGGATCTCGACACGGTACAAACAAGACATTTGTCTTCAAGGACCTTGCCACCACAGACCATGTCTTTGTACGACGAGACTGCCCTAAAAAACCACTCCAACCACCGTACGATGGCCCGTACAAAGTCATCAAACGGTCCGAAAGAACGTTCGTCGTCCGAATCAATAGTCGTGACGTAACAGTCACGATAGATCGACTGAAACCAGCCTACATTTTAGCTGACAATCCGAATACCCCAGAGGTCAACATTAACCTTCCAATAATTCCAGAATCAACTTCAAACCAACAACCAAGCGTGACAGACCGCAGAACTAAAGCCGGCAGAAGGGTTCATTTCCCGGATAGATACCAGGCTCGATTTTCATAATTTAAAATACTAGCAGGGGGGTACTGTAGGGATTTACCTTCCCTACTTAATGACCTTCAGTCCTAATGTAAATATTGTTATATTTTAAATTGTAAACCCCTATTAGGAAATTCCATTAATATAACTACCTGCCTTATTCATACCGTCCTTAATCCTGTTATTGAGATTCGAATTCTAATCTCAAGAAATTACTAGAAGTACCATAATAATTGTAAATAACCAAAGTAGTTTTTAATGACATTTTCTACCTACCCGATCTTTCGTGGACAGATAGTTTTGGGACGAATCGACACTCGACCAGAGCCGTCCAACGAGTCAACATCTATCCGCTAGGCTTCCCTAAATCACTCAGCGTTTTTAGTTATACAGTAGTTAAGTGTAATTTAAATAAACCAAGTTAGACAAACTCGTATATATTATTTCCTGCTCGGACTGCATCCCCTCAAAGACAGTGTACCAACAAAGTTGATTTACAATACCTCCTGAGGCAAAAAGAGTAGAATAAAAACAAATAAATACAGTAAACAGAACAATCAATCAAACAAAATGTAAACAGAAAAAAAGCAATTAAAAAACAATTAAAACCTACGTACATCAAACAATACCAAATCAGAGGAAAGTATATTATTTTTCACCATATTTTCAACTGCTGACACTGAAAAATTGTGATAGAGGAGTGGTCAATTATTAATAACATAAGAAGCCAAATATGAAATATTTTTAAATTTTTCAGTTTTATGAAAAGGAATACACGCTTTGCTACTCAATATTATCAAATATTTAGTGTGAGATTCAGATCTACATTTTATTTTATCGCATAAGTATGTCGTTATTCTATAAAATATTAAGTAGAAAACTGACAGTGAATAAGTCTCCTCTCATACATTCTCAACAAATTGAAGGATTGCAAATATGGAGTTATGTGACTAAACTGAGGAACAGTTGTAATAAAACGAATACAATAATTCTGTATTTTTTGCTGTCAGTGTTTATTGTCTTGAGAAAGGCAGGGGCCATATACAATATCAGCATAATTCAAATGAGATAGAACTAAAGATTCGGAAAGTAAAATTTTAGTATGAGAAATTAAATACTTTTTAAAGCATTGCAACTGCTTTAAGGATAAAAATGTTTTCTTACATAATATAGCAGCTACATGATTCGAAAAACTTAACGAGGAATCAAAAGTTAAGCCAATTTTTTAACAACATTAGTTGAAGCAATATTTTCATTATTAATTAAAACGGAAAAATTATCCAAATCTCGCAATTGAGTTGATGTTTTGACTTTTATTAGGATTAACTAATAAACTATTTTCTATGGTCCAGTCATAAATTCGTTTTAATTCATTATTAATAACTTCTGTGGCAATATTTAAATTAGAAGACTTGAAACTATAAAGAAGTTGTATGTCGTCAGCGTACTATCGTTTGCAATAATAATGACACTCATTAAAATGAATTTTGCGATTTCTTTAGAACTTCTGATGTATTTGTAATGAAATCTACTTCACATTTTTAATATCATTTATTAGTGTTCCACTCACCGATAGATATTTAATGAAATTTCTGCTCAGAACTTCCAGAAGTTCAAAAACTGTTTTAAGAGAGTGTCATTATTATTGCAAACGATTTGACATAATTAGTTTACAATTTAAAGGAACTCTCGACAAGTCTGTTGTGAAAATGTTAAATAAAAGTGGTCCTAATATAGATCCGAGAGGAACACCAGAACCAACTGATCTATAAGGTGAAATAAGGAAAGATCGAGGAAAAAGTATTTAACTTAGTATATTGTTCTTTACCATGTAAATAATTGCAAAACCAGTACAATATATTTATAGATATACTGTAATAATGAAGTTTAGCTATAAGGCAATTGATGTCAATTGAGTCAAATGCCTTGTTCGTGTCTAATAAAGTGAGAGATGAAATCTGGAAATTGTCAATAGCTGTCAAATTGTCATCAGTTATACTAGCCAATAATGTTAAGGAACTAACCTCTTCTTGAAAACCCGACTCATTTACAGGAATAACAGAATTTTTAACACAATACTCAACTAATTGTTCAGAGATAGCAGATTCAGCAATTTTGAGAGGTACAGATAGCATACTGATTAGAGAGATCTTTAAATTCTTTAGGATTTTTCTTTTTTGGTAATGGGTTGATACAAGTACAAATCTTTTTGTAATATGTGCCGTTTTGAATTTTGGGATTCCTGTATCTCGATAACGAGGCATTGCCGGACCCATGTTTGTATAAACTTTGTTTCTTAGTTTTAAATATAAAACCTGCCCCTATATAATCTACCCCAATTCTACCGTCGAGTGAAATGCTAAGCGGTGATCCAAGACTTGCGCGTTGAAGATGTATTGATCGACCAATCCCTTAATGGTGGTAAAAATGTGGTCAGGCAGGTGTATTTTAGTTTAAGAAGACCAAAACGTACGTTACCCATTACAATTTCCAGCTAAATGTTGCTGAATTGTAGCTGCTGTGTAAGTACACGATCTCTCATTACGAAAATTCATAAAATCAAGCATGCTGTGGTACAGTAGGGTCATTTCACAATGCTAACAAGATGACCTACTGATCTTTCAGCTCTAGAAAGCCAGTACGAACATTTGTGTTCTCTTATAAAACACGAATTATTTTTATTCGATTAATTTATATCTCAATTATCTTGTTTAAATATGGCTGGTATTTTTTATCTTGTACGAAATCATTCAAACAAAGTAAAACGCATTTTATGGATAAATAAAAAAATGGACAATCATGTAACACGCCATCTATTAACAGAAAGTAGATAAAATTAAAATAACATATTAGCTTTCTACCTCTATTTAGCAACAGAGGGACATAAAAAATTTACAAGGGGGGTTTCTGTAACATGTCATAGTCTGTTACGTCATAAGTTTAATGAAAGTATAAATCACATAAAATGTTTAAATCAAAGTAAAATTTATACAGGGTGTAACAAATAAACAGATCATCCCGTTAACTGCGTATTTTTGGTGAAGAAATATGATTATTTAACCCTGCTTATATGTATATAAAAATATCTCCCGTAAAAGATAAAGGATGTTAAAGTTAGAGGTGTACAACTGTTCTTTTGATAATTTTTCGTAAAACTTCATTTTCGATTTTTGAGATTACAACGTGATAGATAGTCCCAGCAAAAGTTATTTTACATAGAGTTTGTCTGAACATAGGGCTAGCCAATTGTACCATTTTTACACAAATAAATATTTTTTATCAAAGCAAAGCATTTGTTTATTGAGGAAAAACAGGGGCTTAAGAAATGTATTAGTTATAAGATTTATACTAAAATTTTATTGAAAATTGTAATTTTAACATTTCAATTCACTAAATTCAACATTTTATTGCTCCAGATGTCCACCTGCCGAAATGCATAAACGAGCATTGAAGAACATTTGATATTTTCTGTAGTTACTGCCCAATTTTTTCAACTGCATTTGTACTACGCATTTTCAGTTGATTAATATTCTCAATTGATTGGGAATAAACGTCGTCCTTCATAGATCCTCAAACACTGAAGTCCAATGGATTAAAATTAGGCAAACGTGGTGACCACTGAATAGTTGCGTCTGTTCCATAACCAATTCATTAATTTGGAAAAAATGAACTTAAATATTGTCTAACATTTAATCCAAGATGCGGTGGAGCACCATCAAGTTGCATCTACATATTTTGACGAAGAGTAAGTGGTAAATTGTTGAACAAAGTGAAAAAATTATTTTGCGGAAAGTTTACAAATGTCACGGTATCTAAACTTATTGATATGTGTAGCCTGCACATAGCAATGCAGAAATTAGTGTAAATCTGTCTAATAACAAATCTGTCCCTTAAATCTCTGTTTTTTTAATAAACGAATTTAAGTTGTTAAAAAACATTTAATTGTGTAAAAATGACACATTTGTCTAGACATATATTCAGAGACACTCTGTATAAAATAAGTTAGAACACTTTAGGGTAAATTAAAACATTACAAATTGTTCCTTTGTAATTTAAAAATGCAACTTTATCTAACATTACATGCTTTTACGAAAAATTGTCAGGAGTAATAAAATTTTATATTCTTCATTTATATTAAAATCTTCCATTTTTGTTATGTGACGAAAATTTTTATGTTTCTTAAAGAAGTTACGATGATAGCAGACAATGATCCGCAACATTCCAAGAATTTTTATCTCTGTCAGCATTAAGCTCGTTGATAGATATTATTTTAGTTGCTGGAATTTTCGTATAAAAAATATGGTCATGCGTCAGACAATACGCAAGTATGTTACCTGCCTAGAATAGTAATAATATCCCTGAAATTATTTTTGAGGCATATAATAGGTATAGTAAAGTTTTCCTTTCAAAATATTAAATTTGTGGGAAATATACTGACACTGTTGTAGTGATTTTTGTTTAAGATACCTATCTATGATTAACCAAATAATAGGTATTTGCCATATATTCATTATGGCCTCCAAAGCAAGCAAGTAAATATTGTATAGACAAATATATATTAACGACATTTTTAGCAGTTTGTTTTACATTTTGCACTTATAAGTAAATATTTGGTTGTATTTATATATGAGTATCTGCTGTAAATGTCAAACATTAACTAACAAATACCATGAATTTTTAAGGATGCATAGTTAACATGTTGTAGAAATGAATAATTTAAAATAATGTTATGTGCCTATGCATGTTCTTGAATAAAATCTTTACTCTATTTTTCTTCAACAACGTTGAATATCATCCACAAATATGCGATGTGAAATTTTCAATTTTATTTTATTTATCTACAAATAATATTGGTTTAAGTGTCTAAACATACTAATGATGGTAGTTAATCATTGCTTTTTCTCACGATATATTTAATACAATTATCAAAATACGTGTTTAAACACAATTTCATTTAATTTAATAAAATGTACAGGGTATAATTTGTGTACAGATTTCAGAGACGCGGTATATGCAGATCATGTCTGATGCAATTTTGCAGCACCCGGTTCCAATAAATTTACTATCGCGATCAATATGAAAGCTGATTTAGAACGGCAAGCGACAAATGGCCTTGGTGTAGCAGTCGAAAATATGGTATTTTAAATTGTATCAAATTACATTCCACATTATCGTGTATCTACACACAACGTGAAAAGTCTTGGACCCCCGCTCATTCTTGTTAAAGAAATCTTTTTGACAGAAAAACTAAATACATTTATAAAAGTATATTGTTTTCTGAATCCTTTTTTGTAAAAAGAATATGTTCGGTAAACTGAATACTTAGAAAATTAAAAACCAGTAAATCTGTGACATTTTTAACAAAATTTATTAAATCAAAAAGAAGTAACACAGTAAGTTCTCTACTTCACTAATAGTCGGCATGACCTCCACTACGTTCCAATAGCATATTGACACGTCTGTGCATTGAGATAATCAAGCGGTTAACGATCTCTTGCAGAATATTGCTCCATTGCTTTTCTGCCACCACGACTAACTCATCTGCAGTCTGAGATGGAGGAATATGATTACGAATGGCTCTAGCAACGAAATCCCACATGTTTTCAATAGGATTCATATCAGGAGAGTTGGTTGGCCAATCTAATCCATTGATATGTCCTACTTCGAGTGTCTCTTGAACTCCTCTTGCGCGATGTGGTCGAGCGTTATCGTCCATCGACACAAAATTTTCACCTAATTCATTACGTAGGTGGTAGATAATGGGCGTAATTTAGATGTAAATTTGACTGCTCAAATTCTGCGATATGCGATTTGCGTAATGTTTTGGGGTGGAATAATGTTCAACCGCCGCACCCCATGGCGGTTGAACATTATTCCACCTCAAAACATTACGGTTTCCCCTTCATACGGAGCAACTTCACGGGGAAAATGAAGTCGCTGTTGACGACCTGATTCTCTCTAGACTCTTTGTCGATTGTCATTAGTAACCAACCCAATTTTGGTTTCGTCTATAAATCGCGCCCACTGGAGACGGGCAGCACGATGCCTTGGAAGTAGAGTGGGGACTCGTAATTTTTTTCTAGCACGTAAATTTTTGTTAAAGAGTCGTCTTCTAATAGTAGGTGTCGAGATAACACGGCCAAACGTACCTTGAAAGTGGGCCCTGAGAGCTGAAGCTGAAGATGTGCGGTGTCTACGGACATAGTGCACCAAATACCGATCCTCCCTTTCATTGGATACTCAAGGATGTTCACTACGTGGTCTATTTTCTACTGTAACAAATTCTTCATATCTGTGTGTCCATTCGTACAACAGATGATCTAGGAATGCCCCACATGTTGAATATCTGATGAATGTCCTGCATCATGTAAATCAGCCATTTTTGCTCGGGTACGTGCTGGTATAATAATGTACAAAAATTCAAAGGAACACTTTGCTGAATACACTGCCAAACTGACCAGATTTGTAAAAACATTGGTAATAAAGTAAAGGTTCATGGCCTGCAACCTTTTAAATTTTAGAGCAGTTACAAAATTGTATCTCGATAAATTATAGTGGTTAATGTGTATCAATTTCAGATATTGTTATTATTGTTGGTATGTCAGCTGTTATCTCAATTTTTTTTTTTATTTTGTCTGAAATTCATAAATGTGTGTATGTTTAATAGCTAAAGCTAATAATAAAGTATTATTATTATTATTATTATTATTATTATTATTATTATTATTATTTTATTGTATTTTTTGTTTCCTAAGTACATGTACTTTTTTACCACATTAAGAAAAAACCACGAATCAATTTATGTAGAGGGGGTCCAAGACCTTTGACGTTGTGTGTATATCAAAGTACGAAATAGTTGATACGAGGATTGACTAAACTTTAATCTAGTAATAAACTTCCTCCCCTCCTCCCTACCATACGCACAAACTCCTAATTTCCAAAGAGGCCTCAAGGTTCTTGTATTTTAATTCAATTTAATATAACGGTTTTTAAATAATTTTATTTTTAAATTATAGTATTAGTACAGTAGTTTTCTTGGCTTTTCTGTTATATACACAATGTCCAATATTTATTTACTGTATATAATTACATGAATAAAAACATAACCCATGTAGTTTACCCATGTTTCTTTACATATGTATGTATACCTACATAACATCTTAATAACAAATTATGGGTAATAACACACAAAATTATACTAATTAAATGGTAATTGCATAACCATTAGTAATTATATTATTATTAATATGAAGTTTAAATTAGGGTCATATAGATTATTGTGTTTTTCAATGATCTTAACCACTTAATGGACATTTTCACAATGTCTATATACAAATGCTACATAGTATCTAAATTTCGTAAAATTTTTGAGATTTTTATTTAATATATGTTACTTAATAGCAATAATTACGAGATTTTGTAATATATTTTCACTTTTAAGCCTAGACCGTGAACTTGGCCGATGTGATAAGCCTATTAATTGGTTTCTTCTATTATCTATTTACGTTTCACCTTAATGAGCAACCGTGAGAAGAATAGCCAATATATCTTCTATAGGTATTGTTATACTGATTACTTTAATACAATAACCATTGCATCCCTTTTGAATTCACCAGGAATCTAAACCAGAGGTATATCATAATTGAAATTGGACAACTTCTAAGAAACCATTTCATTTATGTCACAGAAATATGTCTTCGAATAATATAAAACTACACGAAAGAAAAGAAAATTATAAGGTCCTATTATTCTTAATTAAAACACAAAATTTATTGTCATGTCGTTTTTTTTAAAAGTATCCGCATTATTCAGAAACAACTGTGTAGGTTGATATATTTCTTAATGATATGTGATCGTTTGCCATTTCTTCTCAGCGCCATTACGTTGCAGTTTTTGAAATGGAATATCAACTCTTGTAAAAATGATTAGTCATGGTCATGATAATGATACCGGTACCCTTCTAAATTTTAGCTAGAGTTTGTAAACAAATTCTGAATTTTCGTAAACTAAAAGTGTTTTATTAAAAACCTTAACATGAAGAAGTAATATTTGCTCCAATAACAATTACGTTATTCCGTTTAATATAGGTGATTTTGTTTCATGTTAACAAAAGTTATCATATAAGTTGTGTCGAAAATAGAATATATAATAGCATTTGAAAAGTGCATTTAGAGTATCTCTCAAAATAATAATTTTATCACAGATAGCGCAAGAATAAAGATTATTTTTTATTCTTGTGTTATGAGGCTAGATTTAGAATAGAACATATAGGTAATAGTATTTGACAGCATCTCTTAAAATAATAATTTGATCACATATTTGTTCCAAATATGCAGACGACAAGCTTCTATTTGTTTTCCGAAATTTACAAAATAAATCAAAGTTAAACAGGACCTTAGGTATAACAAAGCTAAAAAAATACAAGAATAAAAATTATTTTTCATTCATGTGCTATAACATTTGACATTCGTATACCACAAAATAGATATCTAGTACAGCAAATAAGTACAAAAAAAATTTAAGATCAGTATCGTAGAATTTGCCAAAACAGCAATAAGAATGTCATTGATACCGGAAAAATAATTTACAATGTTTCGGGTAGAAAGATTGGACTATGAATAATCCTTAGACAGACAGAGATGCATGGGAATTCTAATCTTATCAGTAGATACCTACCATCCTATTGTAAGAATTAAAGTTTGTTGAATGTGTACGTTATAGTGATATCTAGTTCACCGTCTGCTAACCGGCAGCTAGAGCCTGAACAATGATTTTGAAAAATAAAAACATAAAGACTACAAGTGTTGATGTTTAAAATTGTGTTTGACCAGTCATAATAATGATTGTGCCACAATTCTATAGCAGGTATGTCGCTTCTAAATTGTCTTAAAAATGTTTACCAAGCATGTAAACAAACACTAAACTGGAGTATAAATCTAGAGTACCAAACTAGAAAAACGGCGTGTTAATTTCAAAATTAGGTGATAATTAAAAAATATACAAGGTGTTTTAAATGAAGTAGCAAAAATGAGACCACAGGTCATTAGGTGAAAATAAATTGATTTAACTTAACATACTTCTATCCCAAGTCGCATAATAAAAAAGATACCGGGTATCAAAATTAAAATTTTATTTTCGATATTTGTAGGTAACCAAAAAAATCCAAATATTTACATAAAATTTGTAAATAAAATATTATTTCAAAAACGGTTGCTTCTACCGACTTCAGCAAGGTATATCTTTTTCAAATAAAACAGGTAAAAGAATCGATTGTTTCGATAGTTAGATGGATACACTGAACAGCAAAAAAGTTCTGCCATTTAAAAGAAACATAATGTGCCACAAGTGGCGCCCTCTACTAGTGAGGTCAAAATTAAAAACAAATTTGAATTTCTCGCCCGCAAAAACTCCTAATTTACATATTTTATGTAAATATTTGGATTTTTTAAGAAGTTACCTACAAATATCGAAAATAAAATTTTAACTTTGACACCCGGTATCTTTTTTATTATGCGACTTGGGATATAAGTATGTTAGGTTAAATCGATTTATTTTCGCCTAAGGAATCTGTGGTCTCATTTTTGCTATTTCATTTAAAAACACCCTGTATGCTTACATATTTATGAATATTCTTTAAGATGTGATGTTTATTGTGATGCGTCTTTCGCATGTTTTCGTTAAAAGAGATGTTTTATTGAATATTCCTGGCGATTTTGATAATGTACGTCGACTCTTGACTCCTAGCACGGTAATAGACGGCGTATAAATAAACAAAACAAGGCGTTCAGTCGCCAGTTTCATTCAAACGTCGAGACCGTGCGCGGGAAGTACCCGACATTTTTCATAAACCGCAGCTTTGGCATGCGGCCGCATTTCTATCCGAATTCATAGCAGTGAACCTTGAATTAAACGAACGAAATTTTTAAACTCATGTCTCTTTCACAGGAGTAATTTTCACTGAAACTTTACGCGAACGATGTCCATCAGGGAAGACAAAATAAAACCGTGTGGCAGCAGCCCGTTGAAATGCTGCCAAAGCAACGATTCTCTCACTTCAGTGTCCGTCGACGACGATGAAATCGTTTGTGAGACGCGGAACGCTTTCGTGAAGACGCCTGAAAACAATAACAACCAGTTTGTTCAGGAGCACATGAAGAACCAGCACCATTTCCCGAAAAAGCAAGCTGTCGACCTGAACTTTGAAAATATCACCTTTACGTCTTGGAGTTGGTCCATCACAAAGTTCAGAAGAGGTGAGTTCTTTTCTAAAGTACAAAGTATGTTTCTATTCTACCACTAACTGAATTGTATTTTTAAATTACTATTTCAAGTAGAAGTGAGTTTTTTTTTTAAGTACGAAGTACGCTTCTATTCTACCATCAACTGAATTTAATTTTTAAATTACAATTAAATTACAATTTCAAGTAGAAGTGAGTTCTTTTTTAATGTAAAGAACGAAGTATGTTTCTATTCTACCACCAACTGAATTGTATTTTTAAATTAGTATTTCAAGTACGAAGTACAATCGTTTGCAATAATAATGACACTCTCTTAAAACAGTTTTTGAACTTCTGGAAGTTGTGAGTAGAAATTTCATTAAATCTCTATCGGTGAGTGAAACAACTAATAACTAATATTAAAAATGTGAAGTAGATTTCATTACAAATACATCAGAAGTTATAAATAAATCGCAAAATTCATTTTAATGAGTATCATTATTATTGCAAACGATAGTACGTTTATATTCTATCACCAAATGAATTTAATTTTTAAATTACAATTTCAAGTACAAGTAAGATCTTTTTTAATGTTTTAATGTAAAGTACGAAGTGCGTTTCTATTCTACCATCAACTGAATTTAATTTTTAAATTACAATTTCAAGTAGAAGTGAGTTCTTTTTAATGCAAAGAACGAAGTATGTTTCTATTCTACCAGCAACTGAATTGTATTTTTAAATTACTATTTCAAGTACGAAATACAATCATTTGCAATAATAATGACACTCTCTTAAAACAGTTCTGAGTAGAAATTTCATTAAATCTCCATCGGTGAGTGAAACAACTAATAACTAATATTAAAAATGTGAAGTAGATTTCATTACAAATACATCAGAAGTTCTAAATAAATCGCAAAATTCATTTTAATGAGTGTCATTATTATTGCAAACGATAGTACATTTATATTCTATCACCAAATGAATTTAATTTTTAAATTACAATTTCAAGTACAAGTGAGATCTTTTTTAATGTTTTAATGTAAAGTACGAAGTACGCTTCTATTCTACCATTAACTGAATTTAATTTTTAAATTACAATTTCAAGTAGAAGTGAGTTCTTTTTTAATGCAAAGAACGAAGTATGTTTCTAATCTACCACCAACTGAATTGTATTTTTAAATTAGTATTTCAAGTACGAAGTACAATCGTTTGCAATAATAATGGCACTCTCTTAAAACAGTTTTTGAACTTCTGGAAGTTCTGAGTAGAAATTTCATTAAATCTCTATCGGTGAGTGAAACAACTAATAACTAATATTAAAAATGTGAAGTAGATTTCATTACAAATACATCAGAAGTTCTAAATAAATCGCAAAATTCATTTTAATGAGTGTCATTATTATTGCAAACGATAGTACGTTTATATTCTATCACCAAATGAATTTAATTTTTAAATTACAATTTCAAGTAGAAGTGAGATCTTTTTTAATGTAAAGTACGAAGTACGTTTCTATTCTACCACCAACAGATTTTTATTTTTAAATTGTAATTTCAAACATATTGTATAAGTTATAAAATATAAATAACTTTAACAATATATAGTCAGATATTTACGTTACAGAATATTTATTTTACGAGTAAAGTCTACTAAGATTTTAACGTACATATATTGTACTCGAATTGAAAATGCACTATTTATCGATCAAGATATCGATCAACATTGAGAAAAGTTTAGAAGAATATTTTAATCTTAACACCACGATAAAGATAATAAAATTATGATTATTGCTTTGATTTAATCTGATTTTATTAGATTCTATAAAATCTTCATGATTAAATAGTTTAAAAGATTCCTTTTTCAGCAGTACAATAAAAAAAATTGTGGAGTCATGTAAAGAGCTTAAATCTGCCTGCATATAACAATTGAAAAAAAATTAGTACCTACTAATATTATTCATTCAGGCTACTATCTGTCCATATATTTCTTTCAAACAAATCTTCCACCTGTCTGAAGTGCTCTCAGCAACTTTAAGATTAGTTGGCAAAACGGTTTTATCTCATAACTTTAATTTCTTATTAGCCAGGTCAATTCGAAGATTACAAAATGACCGTGACATACATGAAGATAAAGTGTTCCGATATGTCAAGAATTTTCCAATCGATTGACAATAACCTCCAATAATTGATAACGAAACATGATACGGAAATGTTAACTAGCAAATACAAAGAGCAATGGTAATATGTATTAAAAGAAATATAGCGAAGACAAAGAAACATTGCAGCTAATTTCAAAATCAAGTAAAAGGTTACATACGTAATGATGTTTCTCATGACCACCCGATTTCGTGAAAAGTCATTTTTTATGTTTATAGAACAAGTTTATGTACAAACTTCTAACGTTTAAAAATGAACTTATCGTGTAACATTATACGAGTATGAACTAACAAGGTTAAATTTTCAGATTTTATATAAAACACATGCTACTGTATTTGCTCTCACTTACAAAAATTTATTGTCACATCACAGGTACAGTAAAAGGATCATATATGTTTATAAAACCATCTGATAGTATAACAACTTAGCCTTCTTCTCAATATTATTAACTTTGAACTCTGTCTCTCTATCTTTACTACATTAACAACAAAATTTGCAAGTATTTACACAGTAAGTTTGACGATAATAACAGTACATTTCTTATCATTATCGATTCTATTCAAGGTTACAGAAAACTACCAAATGAAAATATGTTTACGTTTGCACATTGTTTAGATATTTGAAAAAATGTATCTGCTAGATACCATTTTTAATTGACAACAACTGGTCGGGGACAATAACAGCTGTTTTCTAAAAACATTTAAAGTATTAGTAAAAAATATTCTCCCCAAAAATATCTATTAGATTTACCATGTTATTGGTTTTCTTTATCTCTTATCTTGACACAGATAAATGTTCAATAATGCTATTTCAAATACTATAATGTAGTACGGAATATTTTTCCTTTAAAAAAACACTGAACAATACATTACTGTCAATGTAATACATTTTATGTGAAGTATGTAGGATCACAATGGATATCTTTATATTGTGTAATGAGAAAATTTTCTATGAAGGTTATGCCTCATGATCTCAAATGAACAACTGATATTGTTTTTTCCTTATTATGAATTAAATAGTGCGTAAAATATGTCAAGCATTCGTGAGATATGGAATATTTTATATAACAAATGGATAATCAAAATATATTCGATTACACGTACTGTACTGATTTGAAGTACCTACATGCTTTATATCAGTTCATTGTTTCTCCAAACAATTTAGTATGTTATGAAAAATGAGCAATGGGTATTAAAATATTTATTTACGGACTCTTAAAATATCCAAATTAAAGGATAAATTATTGTACAAAGAAACAATTAAATTAATTGAAAAAGTGGTATAAAAAATACGTAAAACTGGCTCATTTTAGGGAAGCTAGCGCTTTCCTACGCATAGAAAAAGTTCCTTTTAATGAAGCGTATATTTTTGCGAGTGGATATTTAGGTTTATGGAAGCATGTAATTGCTATTATGGGCTAAAATATCGCAACTGCATACAATTTACTGACATGCTTAGGCAGTCAAGCAAAAATAGAGATAGAAACGTACACATTAATGACATCCGCAGGATTAAATTGGCGGTTTTACGAACTCCTCTTTAAATTGTTGTATTGATGAAACGTTATTTAAAAATACATATTCTAACAGAAAACATACCACAAGTGCTTCTATGGAAAAATGAAATTTTATTTTTCTAGAAAAATGCATGTATTCTGCTCCAGTTGCTACCCACTACCACAATGAGTAATCGAATACAAAAGTCATGCAAGTCAAAGTATCTTTTACAGAAATCTATTACAAGGTTCTTTAACGAGTTTCAATAGAAAAATTATGCGATACACTTGTTTTTACTTTTAAAGCTAAAGTAACTGTTTTATCAGCAAAATGTTCGTAAAAAAATATGTTAACGGCTATCATTGCTCAACATTCGCATAGCAAGACATAATCAACAAACACCTTTTAGAATGTACACTGAAGCCAGTTCAGAGCCAGAGACGAAGTAATAAGCAAAAATTTATAAATTTTATGTTTACTCTGAGCATTGTGTTTCTTTATAGCCAAATTAGATCTGTTGTTTAATCATTTCTTTCATCTGCATAGATACGTGATAATGTTTTTTTAAATAAATGTTATTGTTTTTTCTCTCAATAACCTGTAGAAGGATGCATTGCAAACAAATGATTTGAAAAGTATACTTATTTAAGAGCAAATGAAACAATTTTAAAATCAACTTCAAAAAACATGCTAGAAATTCGTGTCGTTTGCCGGAAGTATCATCTTTGCAAATAGATTTTACAAAAGCTATATGTTAATTTCTCATGTTTTAGTTTTGTACAAATATGAAAGATATCTTTCAGTTAAATTTCAAGTCAGATTTAGGAAAATCACAGCTGCTCAACAGCTCTTCTTCATATAACAGATAGGATTATAAACCAAGTTGATAAAAATAAAATAACAGCGCTTACTCTTTTGAATTTTAGCAAGACATTTGACACACTTGATGATCATAATATTTTGCTTTCAGTTTTACATTTTGTAGGTCTTAGTAATGATGCTATTTCACTATTAAAAAATTATTTAACTAATCGAACACAATGTGTTATTTACAATAATAAACTTTCTAATCAAATTGAGATGCTATCAAGAGTCCCTCAGGGTCCTATTTTGAGTCCATTACTTTATACTGTTTATACGTTAAATTTTTAAACTTTCATCACTTTTTGTAAATTTTATTGTATTTTTATGCAGACGGCCCACAATTATACTATTCTTTTGCTCCTTCAGAGATAAACGATGCTTGTAACAAAATTAACGCCGACCTGTCGGTTTTAACTAAAATTGCTGCTGATCATTCTTTAAAAGCTCAACAGTTCTAAGTCGTCTGTATTATTGATAGCTCAGCAAAATAAGGTTAACGAAACCATAAATTTAATAAACATACATATCAATAATGATCAGTTTAAAGTTACCAGGGAGGCAAAAAATTTAGGTGTAATATTAGACTTCAACTTGAGATACAGGTCGTAAATCATATGCTGAAGAAGTCTTACTGTAATTTAAAATTGTTATATAATAGTAGGCATATTTTAAATAAAGATACTAAAATTATGCTTTGTGAAACTATGGTATTATCTCAATTGAACTATTGTGTTGTTTTATACATATAGTGGTTGTATAGATAGTGTTGATTGTAATAGAGTACAGAAAGTACAAAATGCCTGTGTTCGTTTCATATGTGGGATAAGAAAATTTGATCACATATTTATTGCTTTTAAAAATTAATATTCTATATCTTGTCCACACGCTTCTGGAATACACGGAAGATCAGGAAACTACTTTATGGTGTACTGAACATATTTCCTTTTTGTCTTACTGCATGATTATTTGTATGTATACTGAATATGTGTAAATTCTTTAGGTCAAATAAACTTTATTATTATTATTATTATTTGAAATCATCACATACGTACGCTAGTACTAATAATAATTTTAATACATATTCAATTAAAAGCGAACGTAAAAATATAAAAAACTGTAAATTATTTTATAATTTTTTAAAGAAAAACTTGTTTTCAATAATATTTGTAAATGGTAAAAAAGTATTAACCTTAAACTTAACAGTGATTATTATAAAGGACGAATAAGCTTGGCAACAAGCCACTTTTATTACATCCATTAAATGCATTACATTTTCCTACGAAGTAACAATGAAAATGTGCAATCGAATAATATTGGTTATAGCGAATTTGTAGTATGTTTTAAAAGTTATTATTACAGGGCGGCCAAATGAAATCAAAACAGAGCCATTTTCAAGAACTGCATCAAGATTGTAGAAAAATGCTCAGATCCATCGATTTTAGGTTAAAGGGGTACATTCTTTACTGGTATTTTTTATTCGCCACTTTTACCCCCAAGCAAGGGTAAGCATCACCCCAAAATATTTAAACGGTATTGGGATTGAGTAATATTTATTTTGAAGCTCTTACAATTCTCTTTATAACAGACATTAAATTTTATAATTCCGCCCAATACTGAAAAAAATGTACATCTTAAAATTTAAATTATGTTTACTTACTACTTGATTAAATGTTCAAACTGATGACCGCTCGCTTCCATACAAGAATAAAGATTTTGTTCGAAACGTTCGCGTACATTCTGAAGTATTGCCGGAGTGATTCGACGGCATTCGTCGACGATTCTTTAACGGAAATCTTGCAGCGACGCTAGCTGTGTTCTATAGATATCACTTTCTAGGTGTCCCCACAAAAAAAATCAAGGGGCGATAAATCCGGTGATCGTGGAGGCCACTCAATGCTGCCTCTTCTCTCAATCCAATTCCGTGGAAAACGTTGGTCCAGATACTAACGGACAATTAGCGGATAATGCGGAGGAGCGTTCTGTTGAAAAATCAAATGATCTTCATCATACTCTGGAACATTTTCAATAATATCAGTCAAGGCAGGCTCAATAGAGTCTTCCAGTAATTGCAAATACATTTGGCCAGTCAAATTACCAGGCAGAATAAAGGACCCACCAGCCGGTCACCGAAAATTCCAGCGCATACATATCCGGTTGCTGTGTATGCACCTCGTGAAAACTCTTGGGTTTGAATTTAACGAATAGCGGCAATTGTGACGATTTACCGTCCCGTTCAGGAAAAAACTGCATTCATCAGAAAAACAGATGTTAAAAGGGTACTGTGGATCGTTCGCTCGCTCATTATTTCGCAAAATTGCAAACGGCGGCCATAATCATCCTCATGAAATTCCTGGACTAAATGTATTTTGAATGGATGGAATTTATTCTTCTTCAAAATGGTTTGCATGCTAGTTCAATCGATCCCAGACACAGATGCCAGCTGCCTCGTACTTAATGTAGGATCGAGATGAACTTGTTCCAATAACTGCAACTGCACTAGCTTCAATAACTATAGGTTTTTCAATTTCTCGTTTTTTATTGGCTACGTTCCCCGTCTCTTGAATTTTTTTTACTAACTAGAACATACTTCCTCCTGACATCGATCTTGATGTTGTCCATTAAATAGCTGAGCTGTTCGATTCGCACATTTATTGTTCATAGAATAAAGCGAAATGATATCTACCCTTTCCACAATGGAATGAATCATACTGTTTAACTTTCAAAAACACAATTAAATAAACTATCAACCAACGCTTCCAAATAATATTATAAAATAAATTTGGAATCCACTAATTGTACGTTCGTTGTATATGTATAGAAAGAAATACTAAATTTATACCATTGGCGTACCTAACTCGAATCAGAGACATTTTTACCATTACTAATTGTTTGTACAAAAGTTTCAACTTTAAAATCAAAATTGGGCGGAAGTATAAATTTTAAAGTCTGTTTAATAATAATAATAATCTTTATTCCTTCAAAAAAAATACATCTTTTACAGGAAGAGTACTCTTTAGATAACACAAAAAAAAGTTTAAGAATTTAATAACGAACCTAATACATACAACGAATACATTGTTTCATATTATGCAATACAATATATAATCAACAACAAAGCAACAACAGTACAAAATAGCGAAAAAAGAAAATAGAAACAAATACAATAGGGCAGGATTATTCACTCAACACAAATGAGCGAAGCTTTAGAAAACCAGCTACAAATCTACACAATGCCTTAGCGTTGCTGAGTGTTAGATTATCGAGAAACTGCACTAACGCCTCGACAGATATGATATTTCTTAATTCTGGCGGCTTCAAAGTATTATATACAGGACATTCAGTGAAAATGTGCTCAATGGTTTCCAATTTATATTGGTTACATATTGAACACAACTCTGAGGGATCAATTGAGTATGAAATACCATTGAAAAAGAACTTTATGCAGAATTTATTACAAAGGTGCAATTGAGCAATGATCCATATAATGTAAATTGGAATATGAAACTGCAGATAATTTTTAGCAGTACACCTTAGTATATCAAAATTTCTGTATAGTATAGGAGTTGTAGCCTCCAAGAGAGAATTCAAGTCTTTTTGATAGAGCATCTCCTCGTATTTAAGTAGCATCGTGGGAATTTGTTTTTTAAGATTGATATAAGTCAAGTTCTCCCACACATCGACACAATTTATACTAAAGCAAAATGATTTAATTTGTGCAAGCCAATTATATCGTGGATCGCCATTTAACAACTGTAGCTGCCTTTTAAGGCATAAATACGGAAAATGGCTATAATTCATAGATAATACTTTAAGTAACCAGTTAAGTGAAGATTTAAATACTGTTAGTGATAAACTGATAGCACCTGTTTCAAGTCTAACAATATAACTAGGAGTATTAATTGGCAGCAATAGCAAGCTTTTGAAAAAACCAACTTGGACGCTTTCTGATATATCAGTGTACCGTGAGCCCCATATTGGTAAGGAATTTGCTAGAGAATTAATTACTATTGAGTTATAAAGCACAATACGTGAGTTCCAGGAGTTCATTTTAGATTTAGACATTAGAGAGATAACAGAGGCTACAGCTTGTTTGGCTTTTGCAACTGACGATTCTGCCATAACACGAAAAAACGTGGATGATGAAAAAATAACTCCCAAATAACAGAATTGATTAACGCATTCAACACTCGCCGTTAAATCGAAATGGGAAATTATTAATTCGACCTCCTCGGGAAAAACACAATATCTTAGTTTTATTTGTATTAACTGTAAGCTGATTTAAAAGAACATATCTTTCCAACAAACTGAGTTTACGTCACAGACCTATTTCGGAAACAGCTAACAGGACCAAATCATCGGCATACAATTACAAGATCAATGCAATTATCAATATTAAGACCATGGACATGGTGAGATCTGAAAAAATCTTCAATGTCTGCTATAAAAAGGGCAAATAACAAAGGACGTTTGGTTAGAGTTTGAACGGATTTTAATATGAGCATTGGAATATAAATTCCTAATAATCCCAAATATGGTACAGCTTACCCCAGTTTTGTAAAGTTTTTCCCATAGAACTTAATTAAAAATAAAATGATTTAACACAGACATTATAGTAAACATGATTACAATAATAATTTTTTATTGACCCTATCCGTTGCAGCCTTACCAGAACCGAAAAAGGATAACTAAACTTAATTTAGACATGTGAATTTGTTGTGCATCAAATGTATAAGCATCAAACGTCCTTCAGACACAAAAAACAACGCGAGTTGTTAAGTTAAACAGATATATTAAGGTTTGTATTATTTTTTTAATAGTACCATGGTACAACATTAAAAAAATAAAATGTATAGAGAATCTATACAGTAATACCGCCTAATCTTTAACTTACTTACTTTAAAAATATATTTTGAGAAGCTCTGTTGCAACAAATTTGCATAGCAAATTTTGACCTTCGACTTAATATGATTAAATTAAATTACCATATTAATAATAACAATGATAAAAGGTGACTGATTTCTTAATCGATTTTTGTAAAGACTGGCTTACAAAAAATGATCATATTTTTTTTATTTTCTACTTTAAAACTACTTTTTTATTTTCACAAAAATATATAAAATATAATCGTGCTGAACACTGTTAAATATTTGTTTACCACAAGTACTTATAAATTATATCAATTTATAAAGAAGGCAGATTTGACAATATAAATGGTCGAATAGGATATATTAATTGTCATATATTGTGCACGGCACTAATACAATCAATTTACGTAAAATATTTACGAAAAACTATTAGGACGATATAATAACTTAATAGATATATTTTCTGGGTTTGTATTCACAGCGTACAGACAGTAGTCATAAAAATTGGTTTATTTCAGAGGCGAAGAAGATTCTACATGGCGTGTCAGGTCAATTCAAGTCTGGAGAACTGTCGGTCATTATGGGACCATCTGGAGCTGGAAAAAGTACGTTACTTAACGTACTCGCTGGTTTTATGTGAGTATTCCATCAACAAATCAGAATATGCAACCTCAAACACCATTCTATAAAAGTTGTATAAAACTTACATATTTTGTTTCAATTCTGCGGATACTTGTAAAACACGATTTATTGTGTGGGGGATCATTACAGCAACTTTCTTTAATTTTTTATAGTTTCAAATATCATTATAAAATTGTTGAGATCACTATTAATCAAACCACTTGTGTAATGCATCTACAATTAAAAATTAATAATATAGTTGTGACTTTTACTGTGACAATTGCGTCAGTTATCAACAAAAAAACCAATTTGTATATAATGCGTTAGCATATAATTACTGCAGTTCTTAAACCTAGTCATTATGCTTTGCAAGAGAAGACTCTTGTCTCCACCAAAACAATTACCTTGAATTCTCTTTTTTCGACGGTGCTACTGAATCGTGCAATTAAAGATATTATTATTATATTACTAATAGGGTATAGTACCTGAATAACTTAGCTCCTACAGCTGTTTATGTAGAATACCAAGGTCTATACCAAAACTGATTTAAAACTTAAATTGAATTTAAAATTTTACTAAAAACAACACGGTAGCTGTATTTAAATAATTAAATTTGATTCATTCATGTAGTTTGATCATAAAGTAACCGATGGTAGTACTACATATATTATTTACAATTATTAATGATTTAATCATAACGAAATGGATAAAAAAAATTGTTAAATTGTTAAAAATTACACAACCTTTTAAGTAAGTAATAGTGCCAATTAATACAACTGGAAACTAGGAAATTAATTATATGTCAACAGTTTTTATTTGCAAGCAAATAATTAAAGTTTAGAAAATCACATTAAAATAGACATCAAGGAAAACTATAATAATAATAATTAGAGATAAATCTGCAGTTAATAATCATTCGTGATTTGGATTCCATTGTAATGATGCATGTTTATTAGAAATGATGAGATGATTTCCAGAAAAATAAATGTTGACGCCCCTTCTCACATATCGAAGGAAACATGATCTGTTTTGTAAAAAATTAGCAACGCCATATTACACACGAGTTGTACATAGTATACAGTAACTCATAACAATCAATTATTTTTTAAAGTGATGAAATTTTGAAAAAGTAAGTACATAGCTTGTGAGTTAAATTTATCAGCAGTGGAGTACCTAATTACGATTATTGTTGACGAAATGAATATTACAAGGAAAATAAAGGGGTCCCAGGATGATAAACAATACGATAATAATTTATTTGTTGATAACTGGTATTGTATAGCACCGGTAGCTATTATATAACAACTTCAACTAACTGTGAGAAAGACGACATGGATTTTTCAATGCCATGGTGTTCCATTGATAAGCTATTTTGCAAAATAAATTGTTAATTGCACATATTTCTGGAATTTTCATTCATTCAAATTAATTTTTGTTTTCCCTTTACTAGTTTTCTTGGTAAACAATATTCATCAAGGTAATCATATTATTGACTGATTGAAAGACAAATAACTAAATTTACAATGCTATTAGCACTGTTAAAATTGATTTAACAACATTTGGAACTCGCGGCAATTTCCATAGAGACTGCGGAAGATTTTGTAGAATTTTTTATAAATAAAAAAATAGGATGCCCAATTGTCGAGAAGCCATATCTTATCCTGGAAAAAAACATGTTTGTTTAATAAGAATAAATATAAATAAAATAATTTATCTTAGGTCAACTGCCTTGCTCTTCCTCTAGTGCACTGTTCATGGTTGAATAAACGGAAGAAAAATAAACAAAGTCTGAATAAGCAGTATACAAAATATAGATTTGTAGTGCAATTGGCTATTTGTAGATACCTTTATTCTTCTATTCAAACCATTGTATTGTTAAATGTATTGTCTTTATACGCAAGTCAACGAATTTTTAAGTATTTTTCACGGTGTATGAAACGCAGTAATAAAGTTCAATTCATGGTTTTTCATGTTCTCCAGTGCATTATCTTCCTAAAAGTTAAAGGAAATGATTCAGTTTCAGCATTATACAGTATGCGCTAAAAGTATGGAATAAATTCAGTAAAAACGAAACAATTATTTTTTGGGAAAAATCCTCGAACAGGTCGATTTTTTTATTTAAAAAATACATATTTTAGCGTAAAATGCGATTTTCAAATGTCATTTATTTTCGAGTAATGACGTCATCGATTTTTTTTTAAATGGCAACACCATATTTTTTTCCTTGATTCTGAAAGATCGTTTAATTCTCTATCAAACAGTATTAAAATTTTGCCCTCTTCCATAGGAAAGTTTTCGAGTAAATGACGATTGAATGTTAGAAAACGTAAATCAATTAAAATAAAGCAAAAACGTTATCAAGCTTAGTTTTTCGAATTCCATAGTTCTTTTATCGATCACGTAGGTGAAAATCTTTGCTAAATGTCATTGTCACACCGACTTTCTAATAAGTATTGTAAGCGACATAGAAATTATTATTCAATTTAAAGTATTAAGGCACATTTAACTGTTACTCAAAGAATTGAAATTTAAATTCTTATCGAATGCGGGAATATGATTAGAACTCAACAGGAAGTTTGCGATTTATTTAATGAAAAATATCCAAATCGCCCTATCAGCCAATCAACAGTCAGTAAGGTAGAGTCTAAATTTAGAGAAACTGGCAATGCTGTAAATATTCTAAAACCTGGACGTCCAAGCATTAATGAAAATCAGAAGCAGAACATTTTGATAAGTATGGTGGATAATCCTCATAATTCTTCACGATTGGTTGCATTAAACAATGACACTAGTCAGAGCACAGTACTACGTATCTTGAGGAAGGAAAAATATCATCCCTACAAAATTCAACTTGTGCAGGAACTCAATGAAGATGATCCCGATCGCCGCTTACACTTTTGCGAAATTCTAATGGATTTATGTCAAGGAAATAGAAATTTACACCGGCAAATACTTTTTTCAGATGAGGCCACATTTAGTCTGAATGGTACAGTAAACCGTCAAACTTGCAGATATTGGAGTCGGGAAAATCCTCATTGGATGGCAGAGGCACATACCCAACACCCTCATAAATTAAATGTGTGGGCTGGAATAGTTGACGACAGAATAGTAGGGCCTTTCTTCTTTGAAGGAACCCTTACAGGACAACGATATTTAGAGTTTCTAGAAAATGACCTTGTTCCAGCCCTTGCAGTAATTTTTCCTAACGATAATGACCCTGACATTCCTGACGATACTATATGGTTTCAGCAAGACGGTGCACCTCCGCACTATGCGCGCCCTGTACGAGATTTTTTGGACAACTCTTTCCTGGGTGGTGGATCGGCAGACGCGGACCGATAGAATGGCCTGTAAGATCGCCAGATCTTACACCTCTTGACTATTTTTTATGGGGATACTTGAAGTCAAAAGTGTACATTAATAAACCACGTAATTTAGAAGAACTTCAAAATCGCATTCGGGACGAAATGCGCAGAGTTACCCCAGAAATCATTCATAATGTGCAAGAAGAATTTCTTCACAGACTTGCACATTGTCAAGAAATTGGTGGATGGCAATTCGAACATTTAATTTAAGTATAAAATTTAATCAATTGTATTCTATTTTACATCTCTCAGAATTGTTACTTTTTTATGGATATAATTTACGTTTTCTAACATTCAATCGTCATTTACTCGAAAACTTTCCTATGTAAGAGGGCAAAATTTTAGTACTGTCTGATAGAGAATTAAACGATCTTTCAGAATCAAGGAAAAAAATATGGTGTTGCCATTTAAAAAAAAATCGATGACGTCATTACTCGAAAACAAATGACATGTATTTTTTAAATTAAAAATCGACCTGTTCGAGGATTTTTCCCAAAAAATAATTGTTTCGTTTTTATTGAATTTATTCCATACTTTTGGCGCATACTGTATTTTGGCACTACACTAATAAGAACTTCCACATCCTAGATGGATTGTTTTTGTACATCTTTAAATACGATGCTTTGTCCTTGAAACACCAGTCTTAAATTTGTCTAAAGTTAAGACACCGAATATTAAAATTGCATTTTCATAGTTAGTATAATATTCTAAGCCAAAACTGCTGTAGTGATTACCACAGTGTCCTTGCATGTTGAAAGCTCGGTTGAAAGTAAAACATTCTACTTGCGAGGAACATAACTTTTAAGTGGACAACGATTTGAAACACACCTCTGGAAGACGCCGTACAATGAATGTACTTTTCAAACTGGTTTAAAACGGAGACTTAGTTCTCCTGAAGGCAGCACAAAAATGACATAGAACTTGAACTGTGAGGTAACCACGGCAATTTGTGTGTTAAGACACACTAGACTGATTATTACGCAAACAGAATAGTTAAATGTTTATCTGAAAGGTTTAAACAGCCTTCTTAGCCTTGGCACACTACTCATAAGATGGCATGAAACTCGTGTGACATTTGGCCGTATCTTGTTGCGATATCATTTTAAGTACTAGAAAAAAAATTTAAATATTAAGAGACATATCAATAGTATCCCTGAATGAGTGAGTAAATTTGAAGTATTCCCTTTTTAATAAATTTGAAAAATCAAGTCTTAAAAGCAACATTTCATTAAACAAAGGAGTACCAGATATTTCCTATTACCGTCACTGTATTATTTAAAATTCTGCACACAAACTTTGTACGAATTACAGCTGCGCAAATAAAAACGAATAATTTGATTATCCTTTCTTGTGGCAAGTGCTGATTTTAAATGATAAAAAGACGTCACTCATATTAACATCAGGATTCTTAAACTTTACACTGATATGATCGAAATGGTCCGGGATATTACAGTACCAGTTCAAACCCATTCCAGAAACTAAATTCACAATGGGCTTGTACAGCATTTGAGAAAAATAATGCTGCCTTCGTATTTTGATAAATCAAATGTTTTAGAGAACACTGTAAATCGAGTTAAAAAATAAAATAACTCATTTTGTTCTGAAAATGTTTCATATCAGTATAATTTATATATTTTGAGAAATGGTCAATTTTAACTTCATCATTTTATACCATTACTTTTTTGCGTAATTAATTAATGATACATAAAATATATTCATTTTATAAATTTTAGCCTAAATGGATGGACACGAGAAAAGATAATGAATGAAATTACACCAAATAGAAAAAATATTTAATATATTAATAACTTTGTACTATATTCTCTTCAGTTTTGTGATATAGTTTTTATCTACTATCTTGCATGTAGTGACGTCACAAGCGGGCCCACTATTTTTGAAACTAGCATCAATTTCAACCTCTTATAACTCGAAAACGTAAAAAGTAAATCATATGAAATTTTAAGGGCGTAATAAGAGTATCATGTACTATACAAAAACTCATAAAAATCATATAAAAGAAATTTGACAAAACAACCCTATTTTAATTGAATAATATGTTGCATATTAATTTAAGCTGTAGATAGGTTCTCGTAACCATAGATATAGAGTAGATCTTCTAATTTGTTACCATTTAAGTTGTTGAAACATTCTTTTGTTACAGAACTCGAGGTAGTACCGGTGTGGTAAAGCTCAACGATACAAAGAGAGATGGAAACCCGCGCTACAGAAAGTTATCTGCCTATATTCCGCAAGACGAAGAATTGCGTTTGGCTTTGACAGCCAAAGAGGCAATGACGTTTGCCGCTCACCTGAAATTAGGCTACGGAGTATCTACGGAGTACAAAACACAACAGGCAAGTACTTTAATTGACTTTTTATCTTCCTATTTATCTCGCTAGGCTTTTTCAAATACAGGGTGGCCAGTTTTACAACGCCCAGTACACAGTTCTCGGAAACGGTAATATGCATATACAGGCTGATTCAGGACTCATCTAAAAATATCAAATATGGCTTACATTTAGCAACTCCCAGTTGATGGGAATCGTTTTAATTTATGGTGAAGTGAAAATGCTTTAGAAGAACGATTGACCGGTAAACATAACATGCCAAATGCAGTTACTTTTACCACAGTATACTAATCAATCAGTAGGGAAACTCAGCTTTCCCGCGTCTTCCAGAAATCCGCCATCTTGTTGGCGACTGACAGTTATTACTATAATTTCTGTGTGTCAGTTATGTTTTTTGAATTTTTGATATTATCCACTCGTTATAGTTATTGTACTTATATTCCAGCTTTGTATGTCGTGTTAAGTGTTTAGTTTTATTACATCGTTATTGTACTTTATTCCAGCTTTGTATGTCGTGTTGAGTGTTTAATTTAGGGAGTAAACCAAACTACAAGAAGAAAAGCGGGAGACCGAGGAAGCGATGGAGAGAGGCAGTGGCAATAGATCTAAGGGAGAAAATGTAATGTATTGGAATAAAAAGGCGAAGAACATAATGAAGTGGAGGAAAATAACACAGCTCTGGTCCTAAAAGGCTTGTAAACAGCTTTATATATATTGACACAACATTCATTGCATATTGAAGTTTGTTTGATTCTAAACCCTTCCTTTCTACAACCCGCTCTGAGCAGTAGAAGACCGGCGAGGAGAATTTGGGAGTTGAAAGTTGTGGCCAAAAAGATGAGAGGAATACCAAGTTAGACGTAGGATAGCTTAATTGAGAAAATCCTAAAGAAGAATTAAAACATGAAAGGAAGCAAAGGATTTAACTCAAAATAGGAGAGAGCCTACGTTCATACATGGATGAAAGAAACCACTCCCTACACCTAATGGAGTAACGGGGGTTTTTGGTTATGTTACCTATATATATATATATATATTTTGTAAACCTCAAAATAAATTGTACCTAATATACACGTTTTAATTTCATTTCGTACTTTTCTAAAAAAAATTAATTAGTAAAAATATAAAAATTACACTGGGATTAAATTTTATAATCTGCTAAGAAAATAAGGTAAACGTATACATCTTGACATAAAGGCAAAAGTACCACAAAATATAAAATAAAGCTGCACTACTAGTCGACCTAGTTTCCATATTTTCGCAATGTTTTTAAATAAATTTATAAAATTCATACCGGTGTTATAATCAAATTCAAATTATATCTGCCAGAAACCTAAATTAAAAAAAATATGACCAAAACCTCAATTTACATGAAGCTACACTGGATTACAACAGTTAATTAAGAATTAATGTAAAACTATTAAAACTACGAAACAACTTTGGTTATGTTTACGCCATATTGTTAGCTATTTTTTCTAGAGTGGTGGTATTTGAAAATTGCCTAAATCCATGCGTCCGTGTCACTTGTTCGTATATTCTGTGCGATCCGCCATTTTCTTGGCGACTTTGGGGCGAGTGGGGGTATTTAAAAACTGCCAGACGTATTTCATTCATAAATTGTCTAAGATTCCGTACTGATTGATTAGTATACTGTGCTTTTATAACGGTGTGCAGTGCAAGTGTAGTGCAAACACCGGCGTAACACGGGAAATTTGCAACCGGATCTTGGAAGAAATGGAGGTTCAGGGCGTTTACAACGTATTGTAGCAGTGTGGCGTATCATACACGAGGCTCAACTATATCCGTACCATGTACGGCGTATGTACAGTATTAATGAGAGGAGAATGGAAGAGATGAACCGGTGTCATGGCCGCCACGATCTCTTAAATTTAAATCATTTGAACTTATTTTTGTGAAAAAATTAAGTATATTGCACCGAAGTGGACACTATTGATGATTTACGCAAACGTATCATAGCCGCTGTCAATAACTTACAAGTTCAAAACGGACAAGAAGCAGAAACATTTGTATTAGTTTTTAGAAACTGGGTAAGACGGGCCCAAAATTTTGTTGTAACATCAGGTATGTCGAACTATTTTACTAATTAAAACTACAAATTCTATTAATAATTAATAACAATAGCGGCAAAGGCAAGATGTAACTGGTCTGCTACTTCCTGCTCGGCCTAAGCGGTTCGACTTGCAGGAAGCGACCTACATTGTCATAGGTACTTAACCGCAGACCTCTCGCCCTGAGCGATGCGCCATTAAATCTATAAATGATACTGCAGGAAGCAACTACTCCGCGGGCTAATGCCCCGACCGGCATTGAATTACACCTGCAGTATCTGTGTGAACAGCCAAGAACCCTTGTCGGCCACTTCATCAGATATAGACCGGTTTCGGGCTTATTAGCCCTCATCAGTATGCCATAGGTCAGATGACCGACAATTGAACTGGCTGTTCCTTCATATGTAGGTTCACATATAAATCGAGTGCAGGTGAGATGTAACTGGTCTGCTACTTTCTGCGCAGTTGAATTTGCTGCATTAAAATAGATGTTGTAAAATGTAATTTATTTCTTGTCCGGTCGCCGATTAACAGGTTTTGCAGTGCCGTGCAGAAGTGTATTTTTAAATCATTTTTGAACTACTCTTTTTGATTTTATCTGTACAAAATTGTATTTGTAAGTCCCCTTTAAATTAAAAATTTTTTTTTAGATAAGTTCTAAATCAGCCTGTAGATATAACGTAGCTTAAGTTATGAAAACATTGTGCTTTTTTATGCCTTTCAATGTTCTAAAAATGTTGATGTTCAATATTCTAAAAAATTTGGGAATCTCTCGATATAGTGGCAGAAAACTGAAAAAGTACGTTTTCATATCACCCTGTATATACATTTTTTCATTCTTATATTTTTCTAAAAATTAATATGACTAGGAATTGTAGTAAAGCTTTAGTCGACGTAGAGAACACTGTCACTTATGTATAGTTAGTAAGACTTACGCAGAACTACATATTTTAATACTAATTAAATAACATTAACAGCTAGGTTGAACAGTGACCTTAAAATTATATTACATTAAAGTTTTTATGTAAATTAGAAATGAATTATTACTCCAATGCCACTCCTGCTTCTGTTCTGTAAATAAATGTTTCTTCCTTAAGACTTATGTTTACCCAAAAACATGTTTTCTTTTAAGAGAATGATATCTGTTTAAAACGAAGTAACAGTTCTGAATGGGTTAGATGATTTTTAGTGTACTATCAGCTATATTTACTATAAATTTACTATACTTTACTAGATAAACATTAGAGTACAAAATATTCGTACAGATATTTATAGTAGATATCTATATAAACAAATAATAGCAAATCACAGAGACTACTGCAGCTTGTGAAAAGTTATGTGCTTTAAATGTTTAGAAATATAATAATTTTTCTAAAATTATAGAAACGAGTGTATTTTCCGACAGTGGAATACGTATATAGTACCTGAATAATTTTTGATATACCTAACGTTATTAATACACACAACAGAAAAACCTAATACATTTATAAAAGTATATTGTTTTCTGAATCTCTTTCCTTTGTGAAAAAAATATGTTCGATAAACTGAGTAGGTACTTAAAAAATTAAAAACCAGCAAATGTGTGACATTTTTGACAAAATTTATTAATTCAAAAAGAAGTAACAAAGCAAGTTCTCTACTTGATCTCTTGCGGAATATTGTTTCATTCCTCTTCTGCCGCCTCTTCTGCGAACTCATCTGTCTGAGGTGGAGGAATATGATTATGAATGGCTCTAGCAACAAAATCTCATATGTTTTCAATAGGATTCATGGAGAGTTGGCTGGTCTATCTAATCTAGTGATATGTCCTGCTAATTCATTACGTAAGCGGTAGATAATGGGCGTAATAACTTGTTCCATGTAAATGTGACTAGTCATATTCTGTGGTATGCAAATTAATGAGATGCGGCGGTTGAACATTATTCAACCCCAAAACATTACGGCACCCCCTTCATACGGAGCAAATTCACGGGGAAAATGAAGTCGCTGTTGACGACTAGTTCTCTCTTTGTCGATTGTCATCAGTAACCTGCCCAATTTTGGTTACGTAAGTAAATAAGACCCACCGCTGGAGGCGGGCAGCACGATGCCTTGGAAGTAGAGTGGGGACCCGTAATAATCTTCTAGCACGTAAATTTGCGTTGTAGAGTCGTCTTCGAATAGTAGGTGTCGACATAACACTGTGAAACGTACCTTGAAAGTGGGCTCGGAGAGCTGAAACTGAGATGTGCGGCGTCTACGGGCATATTGCACCAAATACCGATCATCCCTTTCATTAGATACTCGAGGACGTCCACTACGTGGTTTTTTTCCACTGTATCAAAATTTTCATATCTGTGTACTATTCGTACAACAGATGATCTAGGAATGCCCAACATGTTCGATATCTGATGATTAGAATGTCCTGTATCATGTAAAGCAGTCATTCTTGCTCGGGTAAACGCAGACATTTCAGGTCCTGCCATTATAATGTACGAAAATTCAAAGGAACACTTGGCTGATTACACTGCCAAACTGACCAGATTTGTAAAAAATATTGGTAATAAAGTAAACGTTCATGCTTTGCAATTTTTTATTGTCTTTTTTGTTCTCTAAGTACATGTAGTTTTTTACCACATTAAGAAAGACCACTAGGTTTAATCGAATCATTTTATAAACAGAGGGTCCAAGACTTTTGACGTTGTTTGTATTCTTTCATTAAACATGCATATTATTAACAATTTAAAGATTTTATATTTGATTCATATATTAATAAAAATTCTGTCCTTGTCCTATTTAAAGATAAATAAATAAAATCTTTTCCATAATTATTATTACTACGGATTGTAGGCACATGTTCTGTTAGTATTTAAGACGTTTTTAATTACTTGTCATAAATTATACACAGACACGTACCCAGGTCAGAATTAATATTTTATTACATTGTTTATTCAATATTTGTCGTAATAATCGTGTTCTTGAATTTTTTAACGTAATAAACAAAACCATTGCAAGATCATATTTAAGAAAAATATTTTTAAATAGTCATATGAGCGGTCTAAGGTTTTCAATTAAAAATATTGTCTTGAGGGCGCCGTTTTATACGCAAATTTTCAACGAATTTCATAGCTGTTTGTTGAGACAGTCTAAAAAAAAATTGAGTAAGTTAGAAAGAATATCTCTTCACTATGTCAATTATACAAGTTTTCTCCAGGATGTAAAACAATTTCCAGGCTGACAAATCATTTAGAATAAGAAAAAAGGGCATCATTTTCACCTACTATAATATTTTATCATAAAATCTCTTGACTTTTACAAGTCAACTGCAGATTGAGAAAATTGTATACGACATTATAAACATTATCACATCCCGCAGAATTCTTTTAAAAAACTAGCGACACTTGAATTTATGTAAGTTATCAAGTATTTTTCACGGTGTATAGAACACAGGGATAAGGTACAAATTCAGGGTTTTTCATGTTTTCTAGCACATTTTCCCTTCAAAAGCTAAAGGAAATGATTCAATTTTAGTATTATATTTTAGTACTACGCTAATAAGAACCTCCACTTCCTTGGTGTATTTTTTTGTGCATATTTAAATACGATTACTTGTTCTTGAAACGCCAGCCTTAATGGAAAACATACACTATACTTTGTACCTACGTAAACAAAATAAGAATTTATAATAATTATGGATAATATTTACGTAAATTCGATATTTAGTAAAACAATTGTAGCAGTAAGTACTGAATTATTCATTTCCATACGTGATACTAATGTAAACTTCCATTAGTTTAACGACTTTTATTGTGAACCCTTCAATATTTTATTTTCTTTTCATCACTGTCATCCTCGTTCATTTAAAAGCCTGAATTGCCATAAGTGGAAGCCTCCGACCCTTCTAAATTGTTAGTAATACCATCAATTGAGTTAGTAATAAAAAAAAGCGTAATCATTTTAACCTCTGTACTCACGAGTGGTCAACACATAAAAGCATGTCTCTATTATCAAGTATTGCTATCCATATCCGTGTTTGAAATAGTTTTTCTCAGAAACGGTTCATTTTATTGTATCGCAACAAGAGATACTTTTTTAAATAAATTTTAATACTCTTTAACATGGTTCTGTTCAAATTTATAAAGCGGTGAAAACAAAAAAGTTGTGGGCTTTAGATGGAAGATTAAGGTCAGGTTAGGTCCTTTGGCACTGGAGTATTTGCATCATATTTGGAACATAAATCTACAAGGGCACTAATAATACATAGGAAAAGCTTGGAAAGAAATCAAATCACAAATAAAAAAGTCAGAAAAACTAAAAAAAATCCTTCGACACCCTGTATCTCCGTTAATATTGACTTTTCGAAAAATTGTTATAGGACTTTGTGACCCTAGTTTTTTGTGAGGAATCACCTCCTGAAGTCTTGACGCATAATTTAAGGACACCCTGTATAATGCAAACATTTAGTGTAGTATATAGTTTTATTATTCTTATTTGCAGTTTCTTAAATATTTTGATGAAAATAATAATGAATTATTCATTTGTTCGCATGACGTAAGTCGTCCGATTTTTTTTTTAAAGTGTCAGCAATGAAAACATTGTTGGAGAGCATAAATTTGCGAAACTAACACCTGCAGAGGTCCATGGGCGCATACGAATATGTGCTGCGTATTTCAATTATACGCTTAAATTTACACATAAGGATATACAACCTTATTGTAAGATCCTAAATTAAAAATTGTACAGAATTTATAATTAAAATATGATTAGAAAATTTCATTACTTCACATTACATTTTTAATGTGCCCGATGTTACCTGTACAAAATCCCAATTCGCCTAATGTTATATTTCAACTATAAATATATAATATATAAATAAATTATATGATATTGTATATCTAACAATAATAATAATATTTTTCTACACCCGTATTATAACAATGCATTTATATGCCCATGATCCGTTTCATAATGATACCCATTACGATACAGATTTTTAATCAATAGAAACCCATAATTTTTCAATCAAGCATGCTGTGCATTTGACGTTTATCCTAGGTTCCTATGTAATTATTTTAGATGTCAAAATCAGTACGTATTAAATTTTCGTAGATACCTAGCTAAACTTCGATAATTTATCAAAATGTCTGATATCAGCGATATAGAAGATTTACCATCGACTCCTCCACACATATCGGAGAACGCAGAAAATGCAGTTCATACGAATAATTACTGTTACCTATTGTGTTCAATAAAAATATAAAATTTATGGTTTTTGATTATTTATCGGGTGTAGAAAAAATAGCGTATGCAACTCTCATGTAATGGTTATTAATACACTCGCATAAACCATACGAAACTCGCCTTCGGCTCATTTCGTATCCCGGTTAATGCTCGTGTATTAATAACCATCATTACATGATCGTTGCATAATATACTATTAAAATATGCAAAACTTTATAAATTAATATATGTATCAAGTTAATCGCTATTCTAATGCATTATTATAAGTTTTAAAATTTGTCTCTTGTGTTAATATCTAGCACAGTGTTATGAATAACCCTCGTATATGCTATGTCGTAATGTCCAGTTGATTTACGACTTCTGGCAAAAAACCGTGTTGACTCTAACCACATAAAAGAACTGGTATAACTATTTATATTTAAACTGTGTTAATGTTGATTGTTGCAGGTTGTTGAGATACTGGAACTATTAGGTCTAGATCAATGTCACCATACACTGACGTCTAGATTATCGGGAGGTCAAAGAAAAAGATTAGCGGTCGCTCTGGAGCTCATAAGCAATCCTCCCATCCTTTTCTTGGATGAACCCACAACGTAAGTACAGGAACCAGAACGTAATACACTTTCAATACTGAATTAAGGTAACCGTTAATTATTTAAGTCTGATTCGACTCGTGCTCTGCATTTAAATTCCATTCTAATAAATTGCCGACTTCTGAACTGAACAGATTCGCTTTTTATTTCTGAAGTAGAAAATGCGCCTAAGACGTTAACGCGTGAAAATTGGGCCAAAAGATTTCTACATTGCTGAACGTTGTAGATTAAAATTGTGGAAGAAATATCTTTAGTTGCGAAAACTTCACTTAAGATAGTAAAATAATTACAGTTTGTAAAAAGTCTTGAGGTTTGTTACTTCATTTGTTGTGGGCTGGTAATAAAATTATAATTATATTTAATGAATGTTGACCTACTTGTTTTTTAGCAATTCTCTTTGAGCATAATAAAACTTTATGATTTGAACAAGCACGACGTTATTGAAATCATTTTTTGATTCGGTTTTACGTTTTTAGATTTAGTATATACATATTTTGCAATAATAATGATGATTTTAAAGAGTGCTATGATTATTGCAAACCATCGTACCTACGGATATGGCAATACAGTATGTCAAATTTAGAATGTACCATTATTAGTGTACTAATAGTTAATTTTGTATCTAGTGCGCGAAAAATTCAATTCTCGATCACCAAAGTAGTTTAGCTTATAAAGTTTACACTGTTTTGCGCAAGGTATCATGGTAACGTAGGAAAATAAACAAAAGTATCATTTCGCATATTTTTATCAATGTGCGAACCTCTTCATTTTTTGAAGATTGTAGAAAAAAAATTTTAAATCATAAATTATTTTTTATCTGAATTGTTGTGTAAGAGACAATCAAAAATATATAACTGATACCTTCTACCAATGAATTAAAAATTTGTTTTTGAACTTTTCGTCTTGAAAACATTACTACAACTTTACGAAATATTACCAAAACTAGATTATTTTTAAAATACAATGATTGAAAAACAGATCTCATTAACCTATGTCGTTCTTAATGAAAAATCCTGTATAAAGCTCGACTAAATTTTTCCAGTGGTTTGGACAGCTCTTCATGTACCCAGTGCATCGCCTTATTCAAAAGATTAGCTGCAGAAGGGCGAACTGTCGTAGCAACCATCCATCAACCTTCAGCCTTACTGTTTGAAATGTTTGACAAACTGTACGCATTAGCGGACGGTAAATGCATATACGAAGGCAATACAAGTAACTTAGTTAAATATTTAGGAAATTTAGACCTCCGATGCCCGCCTTACCACAACCCAGCCGACTACTGTAAGTATAATTGCCAAAGTTAAGAAAGAGATAATAAATTCTGGAATATTAGTAATGGAGGTGGCCATTGGAGAACATGGAGCGGATATTTCGCTGTTAGCCCATTCGGCGCGAGTTAACCAGCAGATGAAGAAGGTCTGTGAAGTTGATAACGCTAAAGGTAGGCAAAAATCTTGAAGATAATTTTGTACTCATTTAAAACTAGATTGTTCCAGAATGATGGTCAAATATTTTACCAGTGTATTCCACAAGCCATTTCAGGGGGGATTTTCATATAAAATTTTTCCAATTGGGTCCTTGCTGTTGAGATATTCGAATCTCAAAATGGATAAAAAAATTGTTTTTTTTTCCTTAACAACGGTTACACTTTAGTGGTGTCTATTCCTTAGCTCATGTTTCTGGAGGGCGGGAAAAAGCAACCCTTAGATTTATTTCTTTCGGAACTTTTTCCTGCAATAACCGATTTCAACAAAACTACACCTAATTATACTACTTTTTTCCCTCTTGCAAGTTTTTCATACAACCAACAGTTTCCGCAAAAAAAAAATAAAAGTTTTCCATACTCTAAACGTCTTTTCGTCACCGGTTACTGATAACCACAGTAGGCGGTTTCTCTGTTGATGTTTCTCTGTTGTCTTGTTAAACAAATCAGTTTTTGCAAATATTTGTAAACAACTGACTCTTTCGTACAAATATTAGCGAATAAATTGACGGAATATACATACGGCAGGATTGGCAACAGTTATAGGAATACCTTTGTTTAGAAATATTTGCCTATCACTATCAATTATAGACCTAATGGCGATTTGTTTGACAAGACAACAGAGAAACATCAACATAGCAACCGCCTACTGCGGTTATCAGTACGAAAAAATGTTTAGAGTAAGGAAAACTATTTTTATTTTTTCCGCGCAAACTGTTGGTTGCATGAAAAATTATTTAAAAAAATCGGCTACTGCAGGAAAAAGTTTTGAAAGAAATAAATCTAGGGGTTGTTTATTCCCGTTCTCCAGAAACATGAGCCAAGGAATAGACACCACCACAAAATAGCTTTTGACTAGCTGATAACGTGTACCAAAATTGAAATTTCTAGTTGCAACCGTTTTTAAGGAAAAATAAAAAAACACTATTTTTTTCCGCTATTTTGAGACTCGTATATCTCAACAGGAAGGACCCTAATTGAAAAATTTCATATGAAGATCCCTACTGAAATGGCTTGTGGAATACACTGGTAAAATATTTGACCATCAATTTCGAACACCCTATATATGTATTTAATATACAGACAGCTAAGTCACTATTGAAATTCAAATTAGTCACGCTACACGTAACGTTGGAATTATTATCTTTGCCCTTGGCAAACTTCCTTTTTGATAACTTGTCAAAGTAAACGTATATTGTACATTTCAATAACAGGATAAGAGCTTTAAGATCCTTGACCACTAGATTCTGAAGTTGATTACGTGTACACGTTTCATATTAAAAAAAATAATAATAACATTTGTATTATTAAAATGAATAATTATTTCACATTTTATCGTTTTGTTAATGACTTTATATTTTTTAATCAATTTTTAAAGACATTATATTGTGTTTAATTAATTTTAATGTTGCTTGTTGATGTAATGCTCCTATGGCATCAAAACAACTGGTAGTTAAATGTAATTTAATATTATTAGCATGTCCGGGAGGCAATTTAATTAAACATATAACACGCCATTACATTCCCGATTTCTATCTGATTATTCCTAGTATTCCTAGCAGTTAGAGTACAGTGAAGACATCGCTTGTATCGAATATTTCACCAGTTTGTATTGCTCTTCTATATGTATTTCTTCGCATTATTTGTAACTAGTTTTGTGTTCTATTGTGGAAATATACTATTTCCACAATCTCTCTCTTTCTCCTTTCCTTCTCTTTCTCCTCCTCATTTTCTCTTAACAATTTTGGAGAGTGAGTATAAAATATGCTCTCTTGAAAAGAAAAACACTTTTTAGTTTTTGTATTAAAACGAAAAAACCTAGATGGCGGTGGTCAACATTGCAGATATTGAAATGAATTTCTTAATCATCAGATGCTGTCCTGTTATTTAAAAAAAATTTTTAGTAATATATTTATGTAAAATGTACATATTTTGTGAAGATTATATGTTATATAGGAATCAGGTTGACTTTGATTGAGTTATCGCTATTTGTAGATTTCCTTTTATGTCTGTGATAATAGTAAAATTATACAAAGCAAAGGCAATACCCTACCGACATTAGGCTAGACTGATTTGACATCCCAAATAATGTCTAAATAAAATTTTAGAAATGAAATTTTATCCGTATCTTTTAATACTGTTGTTAAATTCGGGTTTCTTGAGACATTCCTATTACCAATTTTACTTCTATGATAGTATACCTGAAATTAAATAATAAAATTTGTTATTTTAGAGAAAGAAAATTTATTGGACAAAAACCTCACGATACCTACCGATGAAGCGATACCAGCTCCTGCAGCCATCATAATGCAATTTCTCCTACTGTATAAAAGAAACTTGTTAACTACGAGAAGATTCTACGTAAGTTTTTAATTAACGTTTCTATAAAAAAGAACAGTGACTCAATTCACATCACAATAAACATTTAATGTTCAATGACAACTTGACGGTCCCCATTATTAAATATTTTCAAAATCAAGGGGGATATTGCGCGTTGCCTGACTTTCTAACCTAAATACGCTTTTAATTACTGGTTCAATTGTTAAGCAACATCCTACTAGAAACTTGTGCCAGTGGATCAAGGGTGTTACCAAATAACAATTGACACTTATTAGAACTTCAAATGCAATTATAATTTTATATTTCAGCTTAATGCTCTCAATAGGATACTCGCGCACATCTTCATAGGCTTCATCTTCGGCTATTTATACATGGATGTTGGTATAGGCGCCAACACGATTTTAGCCAACTATGTTTACATCTATGGTACTCTACTTCTTACAGTCTACACGGGAATGATGCCTGTAACATTGTCTTGTAAGTATTACTATTTTGGAAGTTAGTACCAATTATATAAGTCAATTACATAAGGATGTATACATAAAATAAATATGAAATTTAAATATTGGTCACATTTTGAATAGCAATAAAGTTATTTATGACATTCATAAGAACATCATAGGTATTTGGAATCCAGTCCAGATTTTTCTGTTTAGCAAAATGAACAGATACTTAAAATATTAACTATGCAAATTGTTAGTCTTTGTTTTGATTTAAGAGAAGTGAGTCATTTATGAAACCAAATACATGTAACAGCATTGCAAAAAACCGTCGGCGTTGGTATGAATAATCATGAATCATTTTTAATAAGTAGATAATTATGCGAATGTACTAAGTTATTGTTAATTACTGAAATGAGTCATAAAATAGCAGTGCTATCAGAATTGCCTTTCCGAAACTGTGCAGTATTGAACATGTAGTGTTAAATGAAGATCTTTAAATCTTATAGAGCAAAAACTATTATAACAGTAAAGTGTTTATGCTTGTCATAAAACAGTACGAAAAAATGACCTGATCAAATTCATTCAGCCTTAGGGCAAAAATACATTCCTGTTGCAATATAGATTTACGAATTGTAGTAACACTATCCGACCGTCATAAAAAAACAGGATTACCATACAATGAAAATTAATGTACATTTCCCTAACTGTCGACGTGTGCTTAATTAAATTCAGCTTGAACAGAATGAATTATTCAAAACCATGAATAATTGCAAATTAGTTCTGTAATCTATAAATAGCTATCCATGATAAAATTAGTGACTAGTTGCCTGAGATGCTACGTTTTGTTCGACACTGTTACCTCACTTACAGGAAATCTCTCGGGTGCAGATAAAACATGGAAGAATAAGATGATAGGTTTCTATAATTTATTTTCCCCACAGGCCCTCCTTACGGAGATATGTGTCCTTTAAGAACGCCGCTGGAAATCGGTTTTTCTATATTAACTTTTAAAATCCTTAATATAATTTAATAAAATTTGAATGTGATGGGCACTAGGAAGGACCTTTACTACTTTACAACTTAGTGCTTAAATGTTTAACTCCATGTATGAGTATAAAAAAAGTACTCGTTTATTGTCGATAAAATGAACCGTTTACGGGAAAAAGTTCGACTTATGTTCTCATGTTGAACCCTCTTATGAAGTTTTTCCGACAATACCGGACAAAAACCGGATAGAATACCGGATAAAACCGGTCAATATACCGGTCAAAACCGGACAATTTGCCGGATAAAACCGGACAAAATACCGGATAAAACCGAACAAAATACCGGTCAAAACCGGACAGAACCGGAATAAATCTGGGTAGCTTCAGACCAGGAAAAGTTCGATGATGTTCGCATGTTGAACCCTCTTACGAAGTTTTTGAATAATTCCTTTATGGTGCCTCCTGGGATACCACTGCGTTTTTTTAAATTTTGTATTTTTAGGATTAAACATTTTAAAATTAAACTATCCTGTTGTTTCAATGACCCTTTTTATTAAAAATAAACCATGAATTCGTTTATTATTCTTTTTCTCGTAAACGGATCATTTTATTGACAATAAACAGATAAAGAGTACATTTTGTTTAGTCTAAGGTTAAAGCTACCCAGATTTATTATTTTAAAGTGATTATCATACAAATTTAAGCATTAAGTTTTAAAGTTTAGCCCGCCCCTGGCAAACTAAAAAAGCTAAATATGTTTCAAGGGCATTATTTTAAGAGGTTCTTACTAGTGTCCATCACATTAATTTTTTATTTAAATTATATTGAGTACTTTAAAAATTTTCAAGAAAACCTGAATTCCAGCGACGACCTTCAGGGACACATATCTCCGTAGGGAACGCCTGAAGAGAAAAATTTCTATAGAAACTTGTTATCTTATTTTTTCATGTTCTATCTGCACCCGAGAGATTTGCCACACTTTAAACATGCCAAATGAAAATGGGACATCCGTATTGGCAAAATAACTGTTAAAAGAAGAGTAATTGCAACTTTTTGTTTCAGTTCCAATAGAAATGCGGATTTTAACAAGAGAACACTTTAATAGGTGGTACAAATTGACGCCTTATGTATTATCTGTGATACTAGTTGAAATTCCATTTCAAGTAAGTACAGAAACGTGATCAACAATAAGTTTAAATATGGGTTAACCTTTGTTAAATAAAATAGTTACATAGGTACAATCGTTTGCAATAATAACGAACACTCTTTAAACTGAATTTTGCGATTTTGTTTGAACTGCTGACGTATTTGTAATGAAATCTACCTTTAACATTAGTTCTTAGTTGTTTCACTCACATTTAATGAAATTTCTAATCAGAACTTCCAGAAGTTCAAAAACTGTTTTGAAGGAGTGTCATTATTGCCAAAGCATGTATAATCGTTTGCAATAATAATGGCACACATTAAAATAAATTTTGCGATTTCTTTTAAACTTCTGACGTATTTGTAATGAAATCTACTTTAAACTTTTAACATTAGTTCTTAGTTGTTTCACTCACCAATAGAGATTTAATAAAAGTTCTACTCAGAACTTCCAGAAGTTCAAAAACTGTTTTGAGAGAGTATCATTATTATTGCAAAAGCATGTGCATATTTTCTGCATATCAGCACCCTTTACTGCATGGGGAAGATAGGAGGGCTAGGGGGGCTTAGCTCCCCCCCAGAAATCGAATTAGCCCCTCCAAAAATATTTATAAACAACTCACAACACATCAGTCCACCAGAGGCTTTAGCTTTAGCACCCCCAGACCCAACATCGCCCATGCTATACTGACAAAAATATTTTTCTTGAATGATGATTTTTTTAAACAAAAATGTTACGCTTTTCTCGCAGTGACCGCATTAATACCTTCTCTTTTTTACTAAATAGTCTGCCTGTAGAGTCACTTAACTGTTTTACGTATTTAAGAGTTATTTTTTCATCCTCTAGTTTGTTTCGCATAATGTCGGAAACAATTGTGACAAAATCCATACAAGCAGTGGGATCTGTCATCTCTCTAATGGCCAAGTCTAAAATTAACCCTTGGGATTCCCGCTTAACTTATATAACTCCATAATTGTTAACTCTTTAACCAATTCTTTGCCAGTCTGGGGTTTTCGTTATGTCGATATATTGGAAAGAAACAAGCTAGTTTTTTTAAAACATTATTGTTACTACCTCTTAATATGCCCGGATACATTGTACGTCTTGAGGCCGGAATTAGTAGCTTGTCCTTTCTAGTTTTTAAAACTGCTTTAAATTGGTTGCGCAAACTTTTTTCCCTAGAAACGTCTCGCTATCCTCGTATGTGCCTGATCTGACAGTTGCAGCTTTTGAATATTGATACACCCTACAACTGGCTACTCCAATTTAGAGAAATGCTTGTCAGTATAGACTGTGCGGATGTTCTGGATAATCTAACTTATTTTCGTCTTAAGAAACGAATTCCCACTATGTTAGTTAGATATAAATTGCTTTATCAGAAAGACTTGGCTTTAGTTATAGCAACTTCAACACCTCTGTTATATAAAAATTTCAATATAAGACGCCCGTAGACGCCCTCTAACGGAGATATGGCCCCTTAAATGGGGATCTCAAAATTTGATGTTTCTCAGATATTTCCAAAAGGGACGAGTAATCAAGTTTGAAACTGTGAATCACATTTAGATTGTGAATCTAATGTTCTGAAAATAATTCCTCATAATTGGTCATAGACGTGCCAAACTAGGGGGTCAGTGGGTAAATATTGCTCTAACTTTCTTGTATTTCAAGATTTTCGTCGTCAGATCAAACAATTAAAAATGTTGGTCGATTTTACATGAAAAGATACTCTTATTTCAATCCGATAAACTGCTCTGTTTTCGAGTAATCTTCATTCAAAAATTTTGTGACACCACAAAAGTTTAAGATGGAGACTATAAATAGGCAAAATATACCTAGTAGGCTCTAAGAAAATACTGTCGACTTATTTAACACATATTAAAAGTGTTATTCATGCGTTAAACGGAATAATTTATCGAAGTAAAACAAGAGTATTTTTTTTTTTTTGTAAAATTGTTCAACATTTTGAATTTTTTGATCTGATTGACAGTTTGACACGCCTATGCCTAATTATGATATTGTTTTTAGAACATTATATTCGCAATCTAAATATTTTATTCTCGATTTTAAATTTGATTACTTTATCTCGATCCGTTTTGAAAATATTTGGAGAAAATCAAATTTTGGGGTTCCCCTTTAAAGAGCAATAGCTCCGTTAGGGGGCGTTTACGGAACTATATTAATATAACTTTTTTTGCTTATTTTTGATCGTATAATCCAGAGTTAATTTTTGTCAGACATATTCTGGGACACCCTGTATATTTTTTTATCATTTTATTATTGTTAATCTTATTCTTGTAGCCCAAACACTCATACCGTTTGTTTGTTTGTTTGTTTTATTGTGTAATTTGTGTTGTATCATCACTTTATAACGCGGAACCTCTTCCTATAAATTTGTATTTTGTACTTTTTTTTGAAGGAATAAAGTTTTATTATTTTATTATTATTATTATTATGATTTTTTTAGTAATGTATCAAGTGTTGTCTATTTATTTTTATTTATATGTTTTGCAGGTAATGTGTGTATGGATTTATATCGCAATATCCTATTGGCTGACAAATCAACCTGTTGACTTTAGAGTGTATTTATTCATTCTATTTTGTACGGCTGGCTCTCTCTGTGCCCAATCTATGGGATACTTCGTAGGAGCTACCACTCCTATAAAGGTAAATTCTGTACTACCAAATAAAAAAGAGATTATTACATATTTTATTTTTAGGTTGCAGTATTTATAGCTCCAGTTCTGGCTTGTTTCCTGTCTGTATTCGGATTCTGCATACGGTACTATGACACCCCGCCAGCCTTCAAATGGATATTTAACTTGAGCTATTTTCGAGCGGCGTTTCAAAGCCTCGTGTTTACGTTGTACGGTTTAAACAGAACAGAACTGTACTGTTCGGATGAAGAAATTTACTGCCATTACGAAGATCCGGTGAAATTTTTAGGGGAAATGGACATGACTGAAGTGGATCTGGTGTCCAATATTTCTCTGATTGTTTGTACGTGGTGTTTATTACATGCAGCAACTTACTTAACTTTATGGATTAAGTTAAATAAACGTTAACTGACATTGCTTGAAACATTGAGAGAATGTATTTATTTTCAACCAAAGAGAATATTACCTTATTTCGAAAATGTCAAATTAAGAAAAGATGCTTAAAAAATATTCAATTGCGATCATTGGTTTCTTATTTAGAGATCATTTGAACTATTTTTGACTATAAAAATTGAACTGATTATGTATTTGTTGCTAAAAATTATTGTTATTAAACAGTTTTATGACGTAAAAAGGTGATAGCAGCTCTTTATAATATGTGATTTAGCAAAAATCTAGATTCTCGACAAGTGCATAAGACATTTATTTTTATATGATGTATTACTAATGCACCATGTTCATCTTATACATAGGTATAATGAATTTAATCATGTACAATTAGCATTACATAACAAATTGATGAAAAGTACAATAAATATGTTTTCTTATCGTGATAGTGTTATCCTAAGCAGTTATTTTAACATGGTCAATGATATTTCCAATAAAAAATGGGAGATTAAAAATAATATAAATACAAATTAAACTCCTATACAGACCAAAAATTTGCTTTAATCTGCTTTAAATCATTGTTTGCCAAGTTACTTTGGTGAAATTGATCCTTTAGACATCTTATTTAGACTTCTTAACCCTTGTATATATAATATGAAGGAAATAATTTAGCTGACTAACTCAATTTAAAATGTTCAAACTATACTTTTCAGTTTGATGGTGAACATGAGCAGAGTTTGAGAGTGCTGTGTTAAACATTAGCTAAATTTTGTATTAATTATTAACAATTTATTATATTAAACCTAGTCAACAGTTTATATAATGAATATAATTTTTATATTGGTGGATAATTTTGTGCAGTCAGTGTTTAATGATATTTATAATTATTTTAACTTTATAAAAATAAAAGTATTATTATTATTTACGAATTACTTACTTGACACAAATTTCCTAGTACTAGAAGCCTGAAGTCAAGAAATTGGTTTTGGTTGTTGTCACAAAGTATTATCTACCTAATTTATACCTTCTCAAGGTTTATACCCTTGACTATATACACTAAGACTAGTCAATCTAATGGGAGACCTTGTTGGCCTGAATGGGAAACCAACTCTCGCGTAATGGGAAACGAACTCAAGAAGAACGTTTACGCTTGGACTAGTTGCTAATAGATGGCGCAATATTAGGTATTAAAATGATAGGAATTTGGATATAATAATTTTGAAAGCTCCTCCCATCGAAGATGATTGGTTCATACATATTATGTTATGTACAATCGTTTGCAATAATAATGACACTTTAAATTGAATTTTACAATTTCTTTTGAACTGCTGACGTATTTGAAATGAAATCTACTTTCAACTTTTAACATTAGTAATTAGTTGTTTCACTTACCAATATAGATTTAATGAAATTTCTACTCAGAACTTGCAGAAGTTTAAAAACTATTTTGAGAGAGTGTCATTATTATTTCAAAAGCTTGTATGTACTTAAAATTCATAACTTTAATGACATTCAATAGGATTACTGTTTAATTTATTATTAAGTGAATGTGTTAGTCATGAAGAAGCAGGGAGGAAATAAATGTTAATTTTTAAAATGTAATAAAACTAGATGAAACATTCCAGGAAGAAAACATTTCCGCAAGGCGAAAATCGACTATAATGATAGATTTTGAATACTGATAAGTAATTATAGTAATTCCATCACGATTTAATAATAAAAATATTCTCATATTTACAGAAAACAAACAAATTACAGAAGTGCAGTTATCCAGTTCATATTCACTTTCACGTATCAATAAAAGTCAAAGCAATACCTAGAAGATTGTTCTAATGCATATATGCTAGGGCGAAAAACAAACTTAAAAACAGAAATATGTAAAATTTAATTAATGTCCCATGAACAATTATCAGTTCCTAAACAATTAACTATTTATTGTGTTTAAAATATATTAACCGCCAGATAACACTTTTATCGTACTTCTCCAGCTTTGGTAAATTCAAGCGAAGAAGTCATTCAATACGTGTCGATGAAAATATACAGGGTGGGCCATTAATAAGGGGACATAGAGAAGGAGTAACATCATTGAGAGAAAATATGAAGGTATAGCTAAATATATCTTCGTAAAATATTGCTGTGGAAAAAGATACAAGGTGTCAGAGTTGAAATATTTTTATATGTGTTTTCTTTTTTTGTAATATCGCGAGTATCGCTCAACCGACTGTCACCAAATTTGGTAGGGAAACATTTTTTAAGAAAAATAAAAATAATTTAAGTATTAAATCAGTTTTGCCAATAAAGGGCGCCGCACTAACAATGTCTAATGATGAATTTTTCTCTTATTTTTTTGTTGACAAAACATTTTGATTCGGTTGACTACAAAATTGTATCTGAACATCATTTCTACGTAAAAAAATTCACTTGGTAGAACTTGATCATTCCTACCAATTTCGAAAAAACTGCCCTAAAGGTTTCAGCTTACACGCGACTTCAAAAATGCTAGTGAAATTTAATTCTAAAAAATCAGTAGGTTTCAATGAGCCGTTTATTTTTTTTTAAATGTCCAATAACTTTGGATAAAACTTATATTTGAAAACATATTTACATATTTATTGACAAAAATAACAACAGAGCAGTAAAAATAATTTAGCCCTTGAGCAAACTCTCTTTACCTCTACATATTTTAATTAATTAAACTAATTATTACAGCTAATTACAGTAAATTTTTAATATGGCCTTCCACTTCTATGCAATTTTCTAATGCTCCTAAGAGATTTCCTCATGTCGAAAAACACATTTGGTTGTTTTAGATCAGTTTTCTGGAAAACGATAGGAATTTTGTTAACAAAAAATAAGAGAGAAATTGTCATCGTCTGGCATTGTTAATGGTCTATCTGTTTTAATAGGTACCTACTACGTAAATTATGATTACTTTTCTTAAAATATGTTTCTCTACCAAATTTTTTCCAAATGACAATCGGTTGAGCGATCCTAGTTATTACAAACAAAAGCGAAAAAAATAATGTAAACCTGTATCTTTTTCCACAGAAACATTTTAGTAAGGCATATTTAGCTATATCTTCATATTTTGCTCCAAAGCTGTCATTCCTACTCTGGCACATTATTAATAGTTCACCCTATACCGGGTGTTCCCTCTAAGACTTTCAGTGCGAATATCTCCGAAACCATCATAGCCAGTGCGACGAAATTTGGTATACAGACACTAGATGGCGCGTAGAATCTGATGATAACATCAATTTTTATACAGGGTGTTCCATTTTCCAAGAAATCGATTTAATTTTGATTTTTTGGTTGTCAGCCCTGCTAAAACTTATGTTTAAATTGAAATATACTTAATTATGAACACATTCTGATAAATAAACATTCAAAAATTTCAAAATTTAACATAAAAAAACGCCTCCAAAAAGTACCCAAATTTCATTGTTTTGTCATGTAAAATGTGTATAGCCTTGAGCCAGACTTACACAGAAGAAACTAACATCGGTGAACGTCAGAACTATGAATTGTCATTGAATTGTCAAATATTAATGGCATGAAGTATTTTATTTTACATAAATAACGCTAAATAATGGATTTAATGCAATTTACGTATGCACAATGGTGTTATTGAGACTTGTCGATAAAAATTTATACTTGAGTTGAGGCTTTTAGAGCATTGTCGTATAATACTTAAAATAATAAATAAATTTTGAAACACATTCTTTTCCGATGGGCCTGCAAAGTTTACAAATTATTTTTATTAAAAACATTAGCGCATGTAAATTTATTTAAATTTGCATGCGCAAATGTTAAATTATTAGAATTTTTAAATAAATTTAAATTTAATTTTAATTTAAAAATTACTCTTCAAAAAGACTACAAAATAATATTTATTTGACACCATCATAAAATTATACTTAGATCAAACATTGAAAAAAGATTTGTATACTTATTGTTTTAGAATTTTTACTAATGAATTTTTCTTAAAAATATTTCATTTTTCCCAAAATAATAATGCATCTTATGCAGTAAGAGAAACCCACACGATAATCTGTAGTTCTGTGTCTCTTTATTGCATTATCTTAATATGTTTAAAGGAAATAAAATAGAAACTGTAAATTTTGGCATATCATGAAAACTCTTTTTTACAATCTTATTTTTCTGTTTATTTTTTAATTAATTAACAGTTCATATTCTTACTTCTCTAACGCAATAAAATAAACTGCTTATGTTTCAATCTTGATATGTAGTTTGAATATAAATATATTGCCACAATCTTATTATTGAGACAGGTATATGAAAAAGGGTCACATGGCCACGCCCTCGAAACGCCTTCGCAGTTTTTTGCAGATTATAATAGTGGCGCTTTATTTCCTTCGTTTGAATAAATGCGTATTGTTATACAGTACGACATCTAACAGGAATTATGATAACTATTTAGGTCTTTATTAAGGACTTACCCTCTTGCTGTATATACTCAAGGTTTATCATATGGTAGTTTTACAAAAGAAAACCGAAGAGTGTTGCCATCTATTGATTTCTAGCTTGAAAAATTGTTTGATGTACATATCGATATTAGCTAGTGCAGATCACTGTAAATGCTGTGTGTAATATGAGTATCAATCAACAGAGGGACATATTTGTAAGATATTTAATGGTATAGACCACTATAAGCGATGTAGCATTTAATATACCTATTGACCGATAGAGGACAATGTTGTGCCATCAATTAGTCCCTACCAATAATTCGTCGAACAAGTCAGTTTTAATCAAGTAGATTTTTCGTTAAAATTTGATCAGGTTTCGGTATTAAAGATATTAATAGTATTGCGTTTTCTCTCTATATTGTAAAATTTCTGTGATCATCAGAAAACGTATAAAGCCTTGTCCTCGTAGACACGAAATTTGCTCGAATTTAGCAGATTTAATCTAGATTATTAATGGCGGGAAGGTGTCAACTTTTTGTAAATTTCGTAAAACAGGAATATTATCGCTATTTTCGCAGCAAAGGCACTATGGTGGTATCTCTTACTCGCATTTCAATTTTAAACATACACAGGGCGTTACAATGAAGTAGTTTTTTTCATGAAGTTTGCAACACCCTGTGGGATGCTGTGATTAAAGCGGTCGATGTGTACTGATGTTAGGCTGTAGCCCCATTTTTTTTCGAACCTTTCCGTTCTTTTTTGAACCGGTTTTATCTATTATTAAAAGAAATACACAACTAAAATGAAAATCCAGTATATATATATGCAATAATCGGCCACGTTAATTTCGAATTAAAATGCAGCATTGTGAAAACAAGGGCGGCTATGGGAAAACAAAAATAAGAAATGTACACGTTATCCATGTTTGACATTTGTTATAATTTCTACGAAATAATTGACGACTATGTCATTTATACTGAAGTGCTGTCACGTGCGGTGAGTCACTGCAAATGGGCAAGACTAGAAAAAGCAGGAATGCTGCGATTTAACCAACGATGATTCAAGTAGTGGGACGAAATTTTCAGTTTTCAAACTAGTCCCCGATTCTTGTGGGGACAGACTTTGTTGCAAAAGCTTTTTACTAAAGATACCTCAAAATTTTAAGTATTTTGATGCTACTCTAATGCACACACAATGTCAAAAGTCTTATATATAAAATGATTCGATTAAACCTAGTGGTTTTCCTTAATGTGGTAAAAAAGTACATGTATTAGGGAACAAAAAAGACCATGAAAAATTGCAGACCATGAACCTTTACTTTATTACCAATGTTTTTACAAATCTGGTCAGTTTGGCAGTGTATTCAGCCAAGTGTTCCTTTGAATTTTTATACATTATAATGCCTGGACGTGAAATTTCTGCGTTTACTAGAGCAAGAATGACTGCTTTATATGATGCAGGACATTCTAATCATCAGATATTCAACATGTTGGGCATTCCTAGATCATCTGTTGTACGAATAGTACACAGATATGAAGAATTTGATACAGTGGAAAACAGACCACGTAGTGGACGTCCTTAAATATCTAATGAAAGGGAGGATCAGTATTTAGTTCAATATGCCCATAAACACCACACATTTTCAGCTGCAGCTCTCAGGGCCCACTTTCAAGGTACGTTTCGCCGTGTTACATCGGCACTTACTATTTGAAGACATCTCTACAACGTAAATTTACGTGCTACAAGACCATTACGGGTTCCTACTCTACTTCTAAGGCATTGTGTCTCCAGTGAGCGGGAGAGCATAGAGGTTGGCTTTTACGCCAGTGGCGATTGGTCTTATTTACAGACAAAACCAGAATTGGGCTGGTTTCTAATGACAATCGACAAAGAGTCTGGAGAGAACCAGGTCGTCAGCAGCTACTTCATTTTGTCCGCGAAGTTGCTCCGTATGAAGGGAGTACCGTAATGTTTTGGAGTGGAATAATATTCAACTGCCGCACCCCATTAATTCCCATACCACAGAACATGACCAGTCAAATTTACATCGAACAAGTTATTACATCCATTATCTACCCCCTACGTAATGAATTAGGTGAACATTTTTTTGTTTATGGACGACAACACTTGACCACATCGCGCAAGAAGGGTTCAAGAGACACTCGAAGCAGGACATATCAATAGATTAGATTGGCCAGCCAACTCTCCTGACATGAATCCTATTGAAAACGTGGTATTTCATTACTAGTGCCATTCATAATCATATTCTTCCACCTCAGACTGCAGATGAGTTAGTCGTAGTGGCAGAAGAGGAATGGAACAATATTCCGCAAGGGATCGTTAACCGCTTGATTATCTCAATGAACAGACGTGTCAATATGCTATTGAACGTGGTGGAGGTCATACCGACTATTAGTCAAGTAGAGAACTTGCTTTGTGACTTCTTTTTGATTTAATAAATTTTGTCAAAAATGTCACGCATTTGCTGGTTTTTAATTTTTTAAGTACCTACTCAGTTTATCGAACATATTCTTTTCACAAAAAAAAGAGATTCAGAAAACAATATACTTTTATAAATGTATTAGGTTTTTCTGTTGTGTGTATTAATAACGTTAGGTATATTAAAAGTTATTCAGATATTATATACGTATTGCACTGTCGGAAAATACACTCGTTTCTATAATTTTAGAAAAATTATTATATTTCCAAACATTTAAAGCACATAACTTCTCACAAGCTGCAGTAGCCTCTGTGATTTGCTATTATTTGTTTATATAGATATCTACTATAAATATCTGTACGAATATTTTGTACTCTAATGTTTATCTAGTAAAGTACTATTTTATATTGCTCCAGTGTAATGATAAATAGATTAGATTACTAGTGCCATTCATAATCATATTCTTCCACCTCAGACTGCAGATGAGTTAGTCGTAGTGGCAGAAGAGGAATGGAACAATATTCCGCAAGAGATCGTTAACTGCTTGATTGTCTCAATGCACAGACGTGTCAATATGCTATTGGAATATGGTGGAGGTCATGCCGACTATTACTCAAGTAGAGAACTTGCTTTGTTACTTCTTTTTGATTTTGAATTTTGTCAAAAATGTCACACATTTGCTGCTCTCAGTTAATCATATTCTTTGCACAAAAAAAAATTCAGAAAACAATATAGATTTATAAATGTATTTGGTTTTTCTGATAAAAAGATTTTTTTAACATGAGGTCCAAGATTTTTGACGTTGTGTGTAGTTGAATTTGTAACACCATGAATCTGTTTTGCTAAAAACGCCCATAAAATTAGAATAAAAACTTTTTTATGATTTTATTTGCTGCGTCTCAATTACACATAAGAATTACAAAGTATTAACATCTAAAACTCCTGAGCGAGCCGATTCCATTTAATTCAAACTATTATAAATTATTAACGGTAAAAAAGTTTAAAAAATATCGATCTCATTTCTTCTTCTTCTTCTTCTCGACTCCCCCTCCGCTACTATCGTTCTTCCTCTTCTGAGAAGACTTTGAGGAGACCTGAGTTGGCGTCCCCGCCACCGAAGAAGACTTGGAAGCCTTCTTCTTCTTCTCGTTCCTCTCCCTCTCCTCCAACTCGGCGTTCTCCCTCTCTATCAACGTGATCAGCGTGTTGCACCTCCTCTGGAGCTCCATCGCCGTCCTCGATTTCAGGAACCAGTCGAATCTGAACTGCGGAGAGGCCCGCACGGCTGCCCTCAGTTCCTCATACACGTTCTCCCTGTCGAAACCCAACTTGTGCAACATGCACACCAGGAACCTGTCCTCGTCCTCCATGTAGTTCTTGCCCTTGTTGGTGCCATACGATATCCTCAGCTGGTGGAAGGGGGCGCGGTAGCGCGCCATCTTGGCGTCCAGGGCTCGTTTGATGCTCGCTCTGCGCTGGATCTTGGCCTCGCCCCGCTCGATCTGGGCCATTATCCTGTCGATGTCTTGGAGTTCGTGGCAGCGCTCCCAGAATACGGCCGAGTACTCCATCACTTCTTCGGGGGTTTTGCCCTCCACGTCTTTGGCGATGTTCTCGATGTCGTCCCTGCCGTACTTCTCATTCGCTTTTATGAACTGATTAAAATCCCTTTTACTCCAGTTGGTGAATCCGTGTGTCAGCAGTGTTTCTTTCTCTTGCTGTTCATCTTCAGTGAGGGGTTCCGATTCGTCGATCTTCCTCTGTTCTTCCTTTTGCTGTTTAGAAGCGTCCGGTCCCAGTTCCAAGTTCTTGGGGACTTTGTAGCCCAGGGACTTTCTGTAGTAATAGATTTCTTGATCGAGTAGTTCAAAAAGCCTCGGGGGGAAGAACTGGAAGTCTTGTACGATTGGCTGTTTCGGGGGTCTCGGGGCTTTGGGGGCTTTCGGTTCTGACACCCTCAGGGCCTCCCTGAAGTAGGCGTCGACGGCATAGTTTGCTTTCCGCTCTCGTTTGGGCGGTTCGATCCAGGTGTTCAGACCGATGGACTTTTGTTTCTCGCGGTAGTCCTCGCCTTCGAACTGATACACGGATTCGGTGGGCGTGTCGACGGTAAAATTGCGGAGGGACGATTCGCCGAGGGTTTCCATCTTTTGAGCAAACTGTGCAGTCTGAAACAAAAAAAAAGTTCGATTAGTATTAAAAGAGTTTAAAATATCTTCGTCTCTTACCTTCATCTCGCCTTTCGTTAAGATGGTGTCGATATCCTCGTCGGTGATCTCGGAATCTTTGGAAGCGAAAACGTGATTGGCACCATGTCGAATCATGCTTAACATTTCGTCCTTGTTAAGCGACTGAGATTTCGAATCCGCCAGTCGTCCCTGCTGGATGACCAGCTTGTCTAATCTCAATTTTATTTCGGCTCGTTCCACGATTTTCTCTTCTACAGTGTTCTCCGTAATAAACCTGCAAATATTTAAGAAATTTTGAGCAATTATGTACTGTTTTTACAAAATTTATAGAAAGGACCAACTGCTATTTTTTTAAGCTTCTCAAATTATCAGGGCAAGTAAAAAGTAAAAGTAATTCAGAGGTCTCAAATTCAATTTTCAAGAAAAATGGGAAGGCATAGAATGCATATTGTAATTCAATTATTAACAAAAAAAAAAAAAAACCTCTTACAAACATAAAAACCATTTCACATATAGAAAGTTATTCAACACAAAAACAAATCCCATTATTTGTCCAGGTCTTCAACGTATGCATTGCTCTACCACAGTCAAAATATTGAAAAAGTAATCTACCATATTTTCATTCAAATGCTATTTTAAAAACTATAAAAATAATTATAAAAATCCGTAGTACACTTTACTCTCATAAAACCTATTGAATTATATAGATTGGCTAGGATTATGATGGAAAATTTAAAATTTATATAAAACTATTTGATTGAATTCTCCCCATAAAAAACAGTTTTAGTTATTCAATACCACAAAAACAATTATTTCTTAAACTAATCGAGATACATGTTTTCTATTCAATTATTCTTGAAAAAAAAACCTGGGACATTTGAACTACTTTTTACCCATCACTCGTCTATATCTGTATGGCATTTAGTTATTTTGCTTGTAAGATAGTACAAAACAATGTGCCGATAAATTAATGGTTGGTTGTGACCTAAATTAATTTTCTCCATTCTTCTACCAAGTACTCAAAATATAGAAAACGAAATATTTCACCATAACTTCATTCAAATACTCTTTTAAAAATTCTCTTATTAATAAAAAAATAATAAAGCATAAGTACCTACTTTTTATTAAATCATAAAACTTTGAATTATATAGTTTAGCTTTGTTGAAACAAATATAAGTTAGGATTATAATAGAAAAATCTGAATGGAAAACTATTTGCCTGAATTTTCTTCATAAAATTAAACATTTTCAGTTATTCAATATCACAAAAAACAATCAAAAACAAAAAACACTTGCTGGAACAAATGCAGATATTAAGACGCAAATTTTCTTAAAAAAAAGAGCTTGGGACATTCGAACTACTTTTTGGCTATCTCTACGGAAATCATGAATAACCTCCGAGAAGTGCAGAAATTGGCTCACTCGGTGCATTGTACCTACCTGAAGACACAAACTTGCTTTTTCTGCCCGATCCTATGGGCTCTGTCCATCGCCTGCAGGTCCATCTGCGGATTCCAGTCCGAATCGTAAATAATAACGACATCTGCAGTTGCCAAGTTGATGCCGAGACCCCCGGCTCTCGTGGACAACATGAAAATGAATTTGCTGCTACCCTCCTCGTTATATTCGTTGATCTGCCTCTGTCGATCCTCGTGCGGGGTTTGGCCGTCCAGCCGGCAGTACTGGTACTGCCTCCAGTGGCAGTAATCCTCCAAAATGTCCAACATCCGAGTCATTTGAGAGAAAATAAGGACACGGGAGTCTTGCTCCTTCAACTTAGGCAGCAACTTGTCCAAAAGAACCATCTTACCGCAGTTATAAACGAGGTGCTCGTCGGTGGTGTACGGCGGGCCAGGTTCGGCTCCGTCGAAGAGGTATGGGTGGTTTGTGCACTTCCTCAGCTGCATGAGGATGTTCTGCAGCCTCATCTTCTCCACTTTGCCGGCACCGTTTACGATATCGATGTCTTTCATTAGGACTTTGGTGTACCATTCACGTTGCATTTTGCTCAAGCCGACGTACACCTTCACTTCTTTTTTGGGTTTTAGCTTCTTTTCTACTTCGGACTTCAACCTTCGAAGTAAGAAAGGTTTCAGGACGGCGTGTAAACGTTCTACCAGTTGGTTGTCACCTAAACACTGGTTCGTGTTAAACCAAGCGTCAAAGTCGTCCGCAGAATTGAAAACGTCAGGTAAGAGGAAATTAAGCAACGCCCAGAGCTCGTGAAGATTGTTCTGTAAGGGGGTGCCTGTGAGCAGCAGTCGATTTGTAGTTTTAAATTCCCTGAGGATCTCGGAGAGTTTAGATTTTTCATTTTTAATACGATGTGCCTCGTCAATGACCATGTAGCGCCAATTAAACTTCTTGAAAACCGATTTTTCCTTAATACACATTTCGTAAGATGTGACGCAAACGTCCCATTCACCAGGCATTAGAACATCCCTTATAAAAGCACTCTGAAACAAATCAAATTCATGCAACATTTGCGAGAATCAAGGAATTTTAAAACTTACCCTCGCTTCTTGATCACCGATCAAACATACCGCTCTAAGAGAGGGGCACCATTTTTTAAACTCGTTCATCCAATTTGACAATGTGGATTTTGGAACAATCACGATATGCGGACTGGGAGTATTTTTATAGTGCTTCATGAAACCAAGCAGGGAAATGGTTTGTAAAGTTTTACCCAAACCCATCTCATCGGCAAGTATACCATTAATACCGTTCTCATAAAGAGATATCATCCAATTTAAACCACGAATTTGATAATCACGCATTTCTCCATTTTTTATATAAAAAGGAGATGTGTCAAATCTAATTGTAGGCTTACATTTTTGGTTGGTTTCGGCGAGCAATTCTTCGTCTTCCTCTTGTTCTGTTTTTCGATGCCGATGGCTTACATAATAAAGAAAATTAGTGGTCTTCGCTATTCAAACAAATCTTTACGTAACATTAGGCAAGAACATGAATTACTTACTCTGGAATGACTTCTTCTTTTTTTTCCTTTCTTGGTCTTCCCGATTTCGGTTTAGTAGGTGTTTTGGCCTGATTCATGAAATGAGAAAATATTTCGGTTTGTTTCAGTAAGAAGTCAAATCGCTTTCCTCTGTCTGCTTCAACTTTGGTGTCAAAGTCTTCTCCTTTTGATGTAGTATCAGAAGAAGACTCATTTTGTCCCAGTTCCTTAAAGTTATAGATCTAGGTATATAAATTTACTTTAATATAAAAACTTACTTGAACATCCATAGCACTTGTAGATGTTTCACCGGTGTCAGCTGTGTCTACCGCTTCTACAGACACATCTTCAGGTTTAGACATTTTTTCGTTGATTGTTCACACACAAACTCGGCGGGAATTAACTCTGCAGAAGCTCGATTCTCGATCTTTCTTACAATTTTCCCTAAAAAACATATATGTAACTAGACTTTTCCGCTTTTACCTATCTCTTTTCGCTTTGCTTTATGTTTTGAACTGAACAAAAGAAATAAGAAAGATATCATAAACCCATAAACACAAAATACAATGATCATCCATGGAGCAACATCAATGGAAACGGTACGGTACATACCACAAACCTAGAAAAAATATAGACTGCGTCGGTTCATGATATAGGTCACGTGATAGGTCCCGCGTTTCCTAGGGTCTTACGGTCCAGAAAATTGATATTTTATTTGTCTTATGTTGGCGGTTGTGCAAATATGATGGCTGTATTGCAATAAGAAATTAACTAATTTGCTCTCATTTTAAATGTCATTAAAGAATGTGACCAATCACAGTAAACAAATGAGCTTCACCTACAATACAACCAACGTAAATTGGCATAAAAACCAAGTTTTAGTGATTCTGGACCTTTTAGGGCAGCCATGAATTAGCGGTCGCCGGCAATATGACACTGGCATAGTCTATATTTTTTCTAGGTTTGTGGTACATACGGTCATTTTAGTCACAGACCTCACAGACCATGTAACCACAGTCTATAAACTGTGGTGTGGTGTCACCAACTCATGAAAACTAAGTTACTGCAATATTACCAGACTTGCGTTTTCTCCATCGGTTGACTGTTTTTGGTACCTCTTTTGGCGTTCTATATATTTTATGATTTCTATAAGTCGGACATCATAATCAGGGGGGATCAACTCAAATAAGCTGTCTTGATTTTGAAGTTAGTGACGACATCTGAACAATTAGCACAGAACTTCCTGGCGAATAGTTAGTGCAACTTCCAATAGAGAGCACTGAATTAACCCCCCCTCCATAGCTCAGAAATATTTTGTTCCCTGCTAATTATTTAATCTATGCTAACCACTGAAATGTAATTTTATATTATGATGACTGGAATTCGCTAAAAACTGCGCGAATGGATTATTCATAATCAGCGCCATATTTTGTTTTGTGCCTCTAGCAATGGCGGAGCAGTAGGGGCTTAGCTGATTCTGAATTGAAATCAAATTGAATTCTGGATATGAAGAATTATTTCGTGCTATATGCTGGTTAATTTTACAGTCCCTTATAAAACATGACATGTTCCAACAATAACACCCACAAAAATACACAAAGAACAACACTAACAAGATACAAGATAAAAGAAGGAATCACACTGTACGCCAATGACGTGTTTACAAACAAAATAATGGGAAATTAAGAACACAATTCATATCGTACGTGCAGATGGTTGTCTCTCTCGCACCCACATACATAACCAATGAAGTATGTTTTTGCTGAGTTTCATGTGCCTCCTTTTATCTGCTCCTAGGTTTGGTACCTTTATTTGGATGCGCAATGGACTTTACGCATTCCATATCGTACATTTCAGTGGCATTTTAGCGCGGACTTGATCAGAACTGGGCGGAGTAGGCCAATGAAATTTATACCACAGACTACTAACTCTATACTGTGTAAGTGCAGTTAGATGTACACGCATTGCATAATGTTCACATAACGTTGAAGTTGAAGATGCATTATTATAATACGTATGGGTCTGATTACAAATCGATTCTCGTGTATTACAAACCTAAGGCATATACTTGAAATTTTAGAATATACGATTTCTGCCTTTAAGACTGCCATTCTTAACTCGAGAGTACCCCCGTACAATTTTTGAATTCTCTTTCGAATAGGAACATAAGCCATTGGCGAAACTTCTATAGGTATGCCTTTTTTGTACAAACCTAAGGCATATACTTGAAATTTTAGAATATACGATTTCTGACAATTCAAATTTTAAATCGTAATTCCAAGAGAAAATATTTTACCGCTTACAGAGGACAAATGTCACATCAATTTTATTAGGACCAAACAAAAAATTAAGTCACATAAACCTTAAATGTTTTTCTACACCTCCACTGTTTGTATCAACTACACCCCTAACCCCTACTTATAACTAATTCTGTGTCGAAATGTACTGAACTGATATTTAACGTACACTAACCAAGTGCAACCTAGTGTAAATGAGAGGAAAAATGGGTTAGTGATCTATGATTACAAGGTCTATGGTTTATGTAGGGGTTTATGGTTATTTGTGAGTGTTCCAAGTGTTCTGTGCTCTATGATATGCAATGTAATTATTTGTTTATGTTTTATATTTCCATAGTATTTAAATTCGAAAACAAAACAAATGTGTTACTATAATAAGTAATTTTAACAGTATTGATCAATCAAAGCCACAATTTAACTGAAATAATGGTGAGAACTTATTTGAAACTATTTAGGTGTTCAGGTTCCTAAAGTTTTATAATTTTCTAGGCTACAACAGGAACTTTAAAAAAGTCTGCGGGTGGTGCCCCCAGAAAAAAGTCAGGCCCAAAATTTGAGTTAAGCGAAGAGCAGAAAACTGATATCAGAGAGGCATTCGATTTATTCGATAACGAAGGAATTGGCAAAATAGATGCCAAGGATTTGAAAGTTGCCATAAGAGCACTTGGATTTGAACCCAAAAAAGAAGAAATCAAGAAGATGATAGCTGATATCGACAAGGATGGGACTGGTAAAATTTCTTTCGATGATTTTCTTGAACTGATGTCAATTAAAATGGCCGAGAAAGATTCAAAAGAAGAAATAATGAAAGCGTTCCGTTTGTTCGATGATGATGAGACGGGAAAAATTAGTTTTAAGAATTTAAAGCGTGTCGCTAAGGAGTTAGGAGAGAACTTAACTGATGAGGAATTGCAAGAAATGATTGATGAGGCAGACAGGGATGGAGACGGGGAAATTAATCAAGAGGAGTTTCTTAGAATTATGAAGAAAACTAGTTTGTATTAACTGTGTTGTGTGTAAAATGCTTTTTGATATTAATTTATTATTTTTATTTAGTAGGTCATTGAGAATGTATGTCTGTGTATTAAATAATAATTAATCAGTCTGAATTATATATGAAATCTTCATATTTCCATATGTATGCGTGTAAATATAATTTAGCCTTATTTATAATTTAAATACTGTCGGGCATGATAATTCATTGGGTACTTAACAATGCTATTCAAAATCCAAATATCGAATGTGAATTTGTTTCCATGTCTCATTTCAAAATAAATGTTTTTACTGTGGTTACTATATCTATATATTTCTTACCAGTACTTAAGTTTTAATGCATAATAAAATATTCCTCACTTTGTTTATGAACATCAAAAAAAAAAATCATTGAGAAAAATATATTTTTTAGACAAATATAAAAGTCATCTAATACAAAAAATATTGATCTTATTACCTAATATAGATAAAAACATGAATATATTTTTGTTATACAATATTGTTTTTAGTGCTCTTGAAATTTATTCTTGTACTTTCACAGAACCATCGGCCATTCCAAAATATGCTTTGGAGGCCATATTTATAAAAAGTCCAGTTTCGACAACTCCAGGTATCGACAACAGTTCAGTATTAATTTTATTCCAATCTACGTTTTGATCATATTCCTTCCAATCTAAGATGAAGTTCCCATTATCAGTAACTATTGGGCCAGCCTTTAAGACTGCCATTCTTAACTCGAGAGTACCCCCGTACAATTTTTGAATTCTCTTTCGAATAGGAACATAAGCCATTGGCGAAACTTCTATAGGTATGCCTTTTTTATATTGATCGCCCAGTTTCTGCGAATTTTTGGAAAAATCTGCAATGATGATAAGTGTTTTTGAGCAGCTTGCTACGATTTTCTCTTGAAGCAAACAGCCCCCACCGCCTTTAATTAAATTGAGGTTAGAATCCACTTCATCGGCTCCATCAATACAAACATCTAATTCTGGATTTATATCTAAATCTGTTATGGACAGTTTGTGTTTTATTAACAATTGTCTTGCTTGAAACGAGGTGGGGACACATTTTACCTGTAAATTTTCTTTTTGGACTCTTTCAGCTAACCTTTCTACAGCAAAGACAACAGTTGAACCGCTTCCAATGCCAACTAAGTTACCACAGTTTACATGTAAATCCACTGCACGATGTGCAGCCAATCTTTTCGCTTGTGTTACCGATGTCATGGTTGGGTATGAGTATTTCGTGAGACTATTACTTATTCTGGTAATCATGTAAACTGTTAACGGTTTGCACGATATTCAAGACTAACGACATGCGCAGATTACATTGTTTTGGAAAAATGTTTTTTTTTCATTTTTTTGGAAGTAGTTTGTGATATCGTTTGCATGTTCATATCAAACAATGTTTATTACATTACAATTACTAACTATGATAACCTGTCTCATAATGCGTACATTATTACGGCAATGGCAAGATAAAGATAAGCTATCTAATAATTTTAATTTAATATTATTATTGATAAAGATAACAGATAACTTTATTTAAGTACTTAATTAAATAATTATATCAAGGAAACCAAAGGAAACGATCATGCCTCAAACCACAAAAAAAACAAATTTGTTTTTAGAACAGGAGTCAAAAGTCAAACCATAGCGGTTGGCGATTATCTGACTATCACTTTGCAGTGATTCATAAAAGAATGCACTGTATAGTCAAATAGCCAAAAAAGAAATATAATATCATACAAAGTGTTTCTGAAATGTATGTACCAGTGAGCAACCCAAGATTATTAAGGTAAAATTGTAATGATTTAGGTACGTTAATTTAGGTATTAAGTATATTTGCAAAACAAGACAATCAAGAATTTCTTTAAATTTTTGTTTTTGCAAAATCATGTCTTGTCTTGCGAAAGTCTTGCCACAATTTTGCTTGATTTTTGAGATATTCTTGCATACAAATGAGAAAGATGGAAATTTATTACGAATTTGAAACAGTGGTGATTACTCTGGGTCGGCTACGGCCCTCTTATCTTACGAGACCAAGAAAATACCAAGAAAAAACAAGGCAAGATTTCCAACATGAATCAGTTATAAAACGTCGAATGATAAAAATAGAATTTGGTACAAATATTTTATGTAAATTAATGCACTACTGAACGCCTATGGTGAAGAAAGAGCTCCCGTAAGTAACCTTCGTTGACGCCAATGTACCTAAATATCAAATGTCAAATGTCAAACAGAGCAACATAAGAGATATTGCCTGAAGCTATTTATTTGTGGCATAATTTTAGTTTTTCGTTATTTTTATTGTTTTTTTAAATAACCCTTGACTCATCCGTTTGGCGCAAGGGCTTATTTAATTAATCTTTATTTTTTTAGAAGTGTGGCAAAAACCCAATAAAACTAAAGAACAACATAAGAGAGTGATAAACGATTTGAAGTTCTTGTACAGTGGTCGCCACTTTTAATATACTCGCGTCAAGAATTCAGACGTTTTACGTCACGGCTGACGTTACACATTTGTTTTTATTGTCAACGTAATTTTTGACATTTGGTCGCGTTAAAAACAATCATTTTTTGCAATTTAGTGCAATATATAATGCAAACTTTTAGTGTAGCATATAGTTTTATTACTATCAGTTGCAGTTTCTTAAATATTTTGATGAAAATATAATGAATTCTTGTCGCGAGTATAGTAAACATTATTTTTTTTATATATTATTCAATAAAACAATAAAACTAAATAAAAACAAACATGAACTTTTATTATTGCACTACTTAAGTAAATATAAAATAAACGAAAAATGATTTAGTTTTCTGTAATTTTTAAACGCACTAAACAGATTGGCCATTTAAGTTTGCGGGTTTGAGAATTGGTATGTATAGAAAGACATGGATAAATCAATGAATTTTATTATATTTATCCTTTATTTGTTCTTGCAAACATGGCAATGTTTCCAAGTATTGGTTATACAGGGTGTTCCCAAATTAGCCTGCCAAAATTTAACTATGGCTTCTACGATCAAAAATAAGAAAATAAAGTTATATAAACATAGGTCCGTAAACGCCCTCCAACGGAGCAACCCAAAACCCCAAAATTTGATTTTCTCCTAATATTTTCAAAACGAATCGAGATAAAGTAATCAAATTTAAAACTGAAAATTGCAATTAGATTGCGAATCTAATGTTCTAAAAACAATACCATAATTAGTAATAGACGTGCCAAATTGGGGGGGTTACTGAATAAATATTGCTTTTTAATGTCTCGAGGTTTTTACCGTCAGATCAAAAAAATTAAAATGTTGAACAATTTTACAAAAAAAAGTACTTTCGTTTTACTTCGATAAATTATTCCGTTTACGAGTAATATTAATTTAAAAATTTTGTGACAACAACAAAAATATTAGATATTATTAAATATTTTTGGTGTATTAGTAATAATAATAATAATATCTCTACCCCTCATTCTAATCACAGGGATTAGCCCAGAAGTCGGAGACTTGTGCGGGAGAGGGGGCGGCATATTATTATTAAGCAGGCCGTATTTGCGCCCAGGAACGACTTACGTTGGTAGGCCCTAACCACTATTCAGTGCAGGAATGAGGGAAACCTGGAAAACCTCATTAATTAGGGGGGTAGTCAAATATCAACCGGTATCAATCTCTCACATTGACCCAAGCTAACATTATTCCACCCTACCATACCCGCAGAGAGGGTGCCAATCCTCTCCACGAATATAGCTTATATACGGTCTACCGGCAGCTGGGCTCGAACCAACTCCGATCTAGTCACCTCGATTCAAGTACTGACGCCTTAAACCGCGCGACCACTGACCGACAATAGGCTATATTAAAATTCAAAAATTTACAAATAATTACATTACTGATGCATTTTAAAAGTAGTTTAATATGTTAAAACGTTTGAATAACACCTTTAATATGTGTTAAATAAGTCGACAGTATTTTCTCAGAGCCTACTAGAGATATTTTTCCTATTTATAGTTTTCATCTTAAACTTTTGTGGTATGTCACCAAATTTTTAAATTAAGATTACTCGAAAACAGAGCCAGTTTATCGGATTGAAATAGGAGCACCTTTCTCATGTAAAATAGACCAAAATTTTAAATTTTTTCATCTGATGACGAAAATTTCGAGATACAAGAAAGTTGCAGTAATATTTACTCACTTACGCCCCAGTTTGGCACGCCTATGATCAATTATGAGGAATTATTTTCAGAGCATTAGATTCACAATCTAATTGTGATTCTGAATTTTAAATTTTGGGGTCCCCTTTTAAAGAGCAATAGCTCCGTTAGAGGACGTTTACGGACCTATGTTTATATAACTCTTTTTCTTATTTTTTATTGTAGAATCCACATTTTTGACAGGCTAATTTTGGGACACCCTGTATATCTATATTTAGATAAAATTAAAATTCTGATTTCATTCAGCAGACGTTTATCCGACTTTTAGTTTCTTCTTGGACTTTTTTCAAGAAAAATTCAAAAGGAACTGACTCGGTTACGGCGGATTCTATACAGGCTATACCATTAACATTCTGAAGATTGTATCTTCCTCTATTTGTAACGAGTTCGATACCCTTACTCTTGAAATATTGAATGATATTGATGAGCAGCTGACAGGAGAAAGTATTATCCTCGATATGCACAAACCTTATGCTCGGAGCGTTCAAATAGATTCCATTCGAATCCAGGTAATAAATATCGTTGCCGCTCAAGTCCAACTTAGTTAGATGAAGTAGTGGTAACAAATCGATGCCGTCAAACACTTTAATGGAATTATTTGCCAAAATTAAAGCATTTAGTTCCCTTAATCCTGAAAAAGTGCCGAGCGAAAATCTAGTCAATTTGTTGTCGGCCAAGTTCAGCACGCGGAGGCTGCTTAAATCCTTAAACAGACCTAAGGGTAGGTGGCACAGATGGTTATTCTGTAATTCCAAATATTCCAGACTCTCCAACCCCGTGAACGCGTCGGCGTGGACGTTTTTTATGTTATTGCTATCCAGGTTCAAGGTTAACAAAGTTAATACGCCTTCGAATGCCTTTTCTGGCAGTTCTTCGATTACGTTGTGAGATAGAGTTATGCCGTTGACCTCCAAATCATTCGCGAATCCTGGAGTTAGCGTTGATATGCGGTTGTTTTCCAACTGTAGCAGAAAGAGCTGTCTGAGACCGCTAAAGGCGTTTCTTGAGATACTCGTAATCTTATTGTTCTGTAAATAAATATACTGAACGTTTCCGAAAACTGAGAATGCCTTCGAGGAAACCGACTCTATCCCGCTGTTTGACACATTCAGGGATATCAGACTGTTTTCGTATGGAAATGTCTGCTGGGAGAATGTCGTAATGTCACAGTTCTCGCACCATAAATTGTAATTTCCGTAGAATACACGCGGGAAAGCCTTCTTGATGAATTTGCAGTGGTACGAGCGATTGTCATTGTTGTAGTCGCATTGAGGTTGATTCGAGGCTGATTGTCCCGCTGAAATAATGGCCCCCAGTCCAATGAAAAACGTAAATATCTTCATATCTGTAATAAAAATGATTCAGTAATACAGTTTTAATATGAAGGTAACATGGGCTTAGTGCCAAAACTCACTGAGTCAAAATAGCTTAGCTCCAGTAAAGCATGATTAAATTTTTTAATATACAACTTCGACAATAGATATACAAAATACGAGCCCTAACAACTAAATGTTCGGACGGACTATTATATTTATAATTAAAAATTGTTTTTGAGTACTACATCTGGAATTTAAAAAATCTACATAAACTTAATTATTAAATCAAGTGTTTTGACCAATAAATCATTCATTATTTTAATAATTATCGATTTGCTGGCTTTGGCAAATAGTTTAAATGTTTATTTAACGAAATTTGCAACTTAATGTTCGGACAAAGATTCTTTTCATCAATGAAATACAAGAAAGCTCTGAAAAAAAAATTGCCATCTGTCACCATGGCAAAATTAATATATTTTTATGACATTAGCAATAGTGCATTCGCGAACAAAATGGCTCGCGGAGTTGCTACTGATAAAAAAGTGCGTGAAATCATAATAAGACAATATGCCAACGGAAAAACTATGGGAAAAATAGCAAAAGACCTCAATATTGCCAAATTGACCGTGGGAGAGGTAATAAAAGCGTATGGGGAAACGGGATCCTTTGATGTCCGCGGCAAAAGTTCTGGGCGACCAAGGATTGTAACAGAAAGGAAAAAAAGGGTTCTTGTTAAAATTTGCAAGCAACAAAGAAGGGGTACGGTACGGGATATTCAAACACGATGGAATGAAGAAGCAGATTTAAATGTTTCAAGGGGATGTTGCAGACAGTGGATACACAAAGCTGGATATGGATTTTATAAAGTAAATATTATTTGTGATTGAAATACAAAAAATTGTAATAATTAGCTCAGCGCACTTTAAAGCAATTCACATTTTTAGGCCAAAGAAAAGCCACTGCTCACTGACATATAAAAGAGAAAACGTCTTATTTGGGCAAAATCTAAAGTACAATGGACCAAAGAAGACTGGGCTAAAATTATTTTTAGTGATGAATCCAAATTTGATGTTTGTGTTGGCGATTTTCGGAAACGGGTGATAAGAACGAAATCTGAAGCATTTCATAAAGATTGTATTAAGCGTACAGTAAAATTCCCACAGGGTGTTATGATTTGGGGCTGCATGTTCACTAATGGTGTAGGCAGGCTTGAGTTTGTAGATGGCACCATAAATGCCCAAAAATATCAAGGCATTTTGGAAAGAAACTTGTTGCCAAGTACGATGGAGCTTTATGAACATGGGAATTTCATATTTCAGCAGGATGAGGCATCCTGCCATACAGCTAAGAGTACCAAAAAATAGTTTGGGGACAATCAAATTAGTGTCTTGTCCTGGCCCTCGAGTAGTCCCGACTTAAATGTCATCAAAACACTATGGCATCACATGAAAAGATCCTTAAGAAATAGCCCCCAGCGATCAATTCCAGCACTTGAGGCCAAAATCCAAGAAATTTGGAATGCATTTACCCCACAATATTGTAAATCTTTGGTGGATACTATGCCAAAGAGGATCAAGGCGGTAATAGATGCCAAAGGGGACGTTACACCCTATTAATTTCCCTAAGAACGTTCTTTAATTAAGATTGTCCCAACATTTACTTGTCACTTTATTTTGTAGTTTGTTGTTAGATATTTAAAGAAATAATTTATGTTTGGAGTAAACATTGTTCTGAAAAGATTATAACTTTTGTTTTATGACAATAATTGGTATAGTTTCAGCAGAAAAAATTCTAATTGAATTCAAATTGGAAACTGAATATATTTGGAAAAAATAAACTGTCGTCCGAACATTTAGTTGTTAGGGCTCGTAGATATAATAGATACAAATTATTTTGTTGCCTTTATTTATTACAATTGATAATCACATTTCTGAAATAATAATGAAATAGAATAGAAGCTATAAATTATTGCATTATTCAGAATAAACATAATTTTACAAAAAATTGTGACTTAATGAGTTTTGGCACTAAGCCCACGATAAGGTTCGTTAAAAATAGAGTACATAATAGGACTTAAATCGTATTAGTATAGCATGAAAAGGTCAGTTCCTTCAAATCAGAGTAGAAATTTCATTAGATCTATGAACAACTTCTTCTTCAACTAATGTTGAATGTAGATTTACGGCAGCAGTTCGAATAAATTACCAAATTCGTCTTAAGGTCACCGTATTTCTCCCCGCAAAATTATCAAATTTGTGGTGTTTTTTAGGTAGAGAAATCTTGAAAAATGAAACAGAGCAAAAATAAAATTATTGATGTTTTGTTTATCCACTTTTACTATTTAAATTCTCTAAACTTCTAAAATCCATTTGAATGACACACATTATTTTGCTATTCTAGCCCCACATTTTAACAATTATTTTCATCACATCCTTATAAGCAAGAATGAACATCTTATATGCAGAACTATGTAAGTTTATGTTATAACAATATGTACATCTACATTTGAATTTAAAAAATACACATTTTGAAAGATATCTGTATTTAAAAATTTATTGGTTGGTACCTTTATATATTCGTTTTACTTCGGTACCTTTGAATATTCGCAGGTGACATGAGATAACATTCCTGATATTTGCTAAACTATATTATTCAGTTCTTAAATGTATAAAATTACTTGTATCTGTAAAAACCACTATTTCAAAATTACGGTGCAATTAAAGACTGCCTTTATTATTACAACATATTTTACATCATATGAAAATATGGCGAAGGCGCAAGGAAAAATATAAAAGATGGATTTTTAAATATATATAGTGAAATATCCTGTATTCGTTTAAAAATCCAACTTACTTAAGAATTAAATATCACCTTATTTTCAAATATTTCTAGTAAGAAAATATCTACCTGTCAACGCAAAAATTGCACAATTGCCTTAAACAGAAATATTCTTTATCAGTATCTTATATTTCTATATTTTACTTATTCAATCTTACCAATAATAATCTACAAATGTGACCATAAAAGCTATCAAGTAAGTTAGTAAATCTTAGATGTAAGCTTCCCGAAAATTGTATATTAAAATATCAAATTAGGAAAATACATTTATTTTTACTTACTTGTTTAAAACTGATTCATACGACTGACGACACTTTTTAAAAAATGATTCTATTTGCGTCGATGCATAATTAATAGACAGACGATAATTGATGCAATGTAAATTTTCAGAATTGGACTATATTTAAATTTTTAATTTAAATAATGTCAATGCTATAACCTATTTTAATTTATACGCTTTAGGTCGCATACGAGTAATAAACAATAATTGTTACTATTTTAATTCGGTTTATTTACAGCAATATTCTTCATTACCGTTATAGTTTATGCTTGTAATGCTACATACTATAGATAATTTAATATAATATGTGTAGATATTATTTTACATAATATGTGGATACAGAATATTTAAATACAATTTGGGACACGTGGCGTTAAATAGGATGAGGTAAGCTCCATTTTCAATCGAACCTTTGGGATTTGACAGAAACGACTACATGAATTATATTTTTTCCATAAACTTTTATTAGAGAAACCTTGTGACAAAATTAATATGCATCTTCTGTTCGGAAGAATCAAGTAATTGATCGAAGGGTCAAGAAACAATTATAATACTACACTGTAAAAAATAATTACAGTAAAAATAGATGGCAATTTATTTACCACTCATTATTGCTGTAATTTTCTTATCGATTGTCACTTTACAAATAGAATGTAAAATTACGTTGTAAATTTATTTTGCGGTGTAATTTTAGGTTTTGCAATTGTAATATTACTCTGCGATTTTACAATACAAAAAGTATTTTTACGATGTCACTTGCACAATTACTTGTAAAATTGCAGAGTAACTTTACAGGCAGTTGTATAGTTACATTGTAATAATACATTTTATGTTGTGACTACAATGTAATTTTTTTACTTATTGTATAGGATGGTCCAATTTGGATAAGTAGGTATAGAGGGTTTCTTCTATTTTCCGAAAAGACGAAAAAAGTAGCCAATGTATTTGGAGCTTAATTTTTGAGAAAAATTGAATAGTGAGAATCTCATTTAGATATTTTGATTTGTTTAAGAGATACCTACATGATGTGTTTAAATTTTGGTCGTTTCCTATGGTAACTTTTCTACTTATTATATTAATATTTATACATTGTAAATACACTTTTCTCTATGTGTAGTATCTGGTGGCTTGAGAAATTTTTTTTATAAATTCTAGTTTTCCGTTACTATAACAAACATATATATTTTTTAATGAAACATCATATGTATGGGCATCATAGAAAAGGCCTAAAATTAAAAAAAAATTCTATATCAAAACTAATCAAGATATCGAAATGAAATTTTCATTCTTCAATTTTTCTCAAAAAATATTCCCGTGACATTTGGACTATCTTTTCGGAGAATAAAATAAATCTCCTAAAAGTGTCAAAACTGACCTAACCCGTACAGTCAATTTTAGAAAAACTTACTTTAAAAACATCTTGTTTACAACACTCGAATTCACTAACAGTGTTTGACATAGATACCTAAAAAAATCTGAATAGTAATTCGTTTATACCTAATAGATTAATAGGAATTAACGATTGTTACTTATCTTAAGTAACAGACTTTTCCGTGAGTTTCTCAATAGCATCACTGCATCAGAATGTTATTTCAAAAGAAAAATATACTCATATTAAGTTATCTAGTTAACATGAATGCCAATTGCTTCTAATGTTAACAAACATCCTTAATAGTAGTACTAAATTTTTGATATGATATCCCCAGTGAAATCAAACATTTCCGAAGCAAAAGATTCGTTTTCTATATGCTTTTCAAATTTATATACAAAAAATATATTCATAAAACTAAAGTTAACATTTTATAATATTCAAACGAGATATATGACGGTCTTATACTAATTATTACAAAGTAATATTAATTATATAAATGTGCATAGATAAGTAGGTACCCAGAACTTAAATCATGCTAATCCTCCAGAGGCCCTTGTTCTTCAAATATATATAAAATGTAATTCTAATAGAAAATAATATATTTTTTATATATTATGTAAGATGAACAAATCAAGAGTGAGGTATCCAATTTTTGTAGATAAGGATACCAATGTTTCTTTGCTTCATAATTATGTATAACTTACACCTATTACTTCTTAATCTCATTTAGGTTATGTTAGAACCAGCACTAGACAAAACTATTTATAGTACTAAAAACACTCACTTGTCACTCTAGATATGATTATATTGCTAGTCACTACTCACTAAATTAATTATGTAAGTACCTAGGTCCTAGGTAGACGCTGCTTTCATCGAAATGAAGCAAGAAATAATAAAAGCGTCACCACCCAACGCTCTCAACAGTTAGGTTAGGTTAGCGCGTTTTAAAATTAGTTGTACCTTCACATACACATTAGGCATATTTTTACACTCAATTATATAGTAAATTTAGTATTTTCAGTAATTTTACAATGTAAAAATGGATTTCACATTGTTAATTGTAAATGTATTACAATATATTCGATAAATGTACACATTATATTATAATTACATAGGAAGTTTACGGTTTTGTTGTATATTTGTAGTTTTCTTGTAAAATTACAAGCGTCAGTGTAATATCATCATTATTTTAGAATTATTTTAAGACAATTATAACGATATTCTTACAAAGTATATTTGTAAAGTTAGTGGCCTTTTTTTTCAGTGTAGACTAGACTACTAGACTGTTATATTTTTTCGAGTAAAATTCACGAAATTCCATGCGGCAGGCTAGTCAGGAATTGAATTTGGATAAATCAACCATTTAAAGCACCTTTTGTTTTAAATGTGTTGAGAAATTATTTAATCCTTTTATTTATTGTTAATGTCATTTATACACTTTAAACAACGAACATTCAATTATTTTCTAACGACTACTTGATCCTTACACCGCTAATGTGGTTTTTAGGCGGCATTTCTTTTGAGACTCTTTAGGACCATATTGCTTATAACTTTTAAACTGGAAGTAATATAGAAGAAAAGAGAGATTGTTAACAGCAAACAAATTGGGTATATTTCTGGAAAAAATATAATCGATGACATTATTTGTTTCTATCAAATCCCAAATCCCTATTACTTTCGATTGAAAATGGAATTAACCTCATCCCATTTAACACTACGTGTCCCAAATTTTATATAAATTCTTTATATCCTCATACTATTGAATTTGAGATACCCTGTACGTACTGGTAGGTATTCTGCGGTAAATGCAAATTTCCTAGAGAAGAGAACAATTATTTTAATAGCTAAATTTTGTTTTTTTTTAGAAAAGCTATTAAAATATCGAATACAAATAAAGGACATGAGTTGTGAATTTTCAAAGCAAAATACCTTCCCTATTCTTTTTCGGGCCTCAAAAGTATTATCAAATTGAGTATTATCATTATAATTCAGTAGCGGTGCTGGGCATTTCTTGAAAGTGACAGTCGAATATTAAGTTAGCGATAAGCCTTATTTGGAAAGACGGTCACGTACCTTGTTCTTATTTAACCTCCCGTAGGATTAGTTCTACGGCGGGTGGTTCACTTACATATCGATTTCTTATTATTGAATAGAAACAAGTAGTTTGTCTTAATTACAAAATTCCTCATCGAATTAGGTGCTTTATTAGCAATTTTTTAAAAATATTTCGTTATACACAATGATGTTAAGAAATTCTAAGAGCAGGTTCTATGTTTAAAAATAAGGAAAAAAGTTGTTTATATAAACATGGGTCCGGAAATGCCTCATTTTCGAGATGCAACTTGTATAAAATTGTTTGTCTACAATTCTCGAAAACCCATCGAGATATTGAGATGAGATGTGGTACATAACAGTGGATAGTGAAGGGCTACTTTTACGTGTATAATGCATCAGTGACGTTCGTGCCGTTGAATATTATTTTTAGCAAAGAAATTGTACGCCACTGATTTTTGGATAAATTAGTATCGCTCTCTTAAAGCCATGTTAATTTTGCTTTAAAAAGTATCTCTTGGACTTTTTCCTCCTGGCCCACCGTTTTCTAGATAAAAATTTATTTATTAATCATTACAATAAATCACCTTTGAAATGCTAATTAAAAAACATTGATCTAGGTGGCATATCTCAATTTGTAATAAAATCATTGTCAGACTTAAACAAAAAAAGATAATACAAAGTCGAGGGACTTGTATTTGAAGTGTTTAAGTTAGTTTTTAATACATTTTTGTACAAAATAAGTAAGTATGGTGTTTGCACAAGGTAATTGGCGGCCAGGGAATGCATATTCATAGAGACGCCTTGCTTCATTCGAATTTTGTTTTGCCTTTCCTTCCATCAAATGTATGTCGGCCAATTCGACGCGTGTATTTTATCCGCTGGGTATCACCACCTTGTATATCGTCATGCTCATAATTGTTGGAGTTGTAAGTGGGTAAAATAATAAAAGTCATCTTTCCCGAGCAGTTCCAATGCTTGTAATATTACGAATTTATGTAGGTCAATTTCTGACGAGGAAAGATATTGCAGTGGCGCGATCTTCAAGTAATAGTTCTTCGTGCATTAAAGTGTCTTTTTTTGTAAATACTCAAGAGATAAAATGTAAAGTTCTACTAAGCTTTCAATTAGAGACCTTATTGATTGTTGCTGTTCTAACTTTTGCAGTGCGAAATGCCATACATCAAATAAAAACAGCTAGTTGAAGTCTACTTACCTAAGTGCTTAAAATTTTATTGAAACAATTATTTATTCTTTCCTCTCAAATGTTTCATTACACATTTCCTCAAGTAAGTGATAAACTAATTTAATTAAACGCTACTTGCGAGTTTTGATGTGTACTCACTTCTCATATTTATGTGTGTAGTTATTCTCTATAAATTGTTATACAGGGTGTCATTAAGTTATTTAACTAGAACTGTTCAACTAGTTAAATTAACTTAAAACAGATATGACATGGAAATTTAATTTAAATACACTTGATATGAGTAGCCGGACAGTAAAGTAACGTTTTTTTTTGTCACCGAGTATATGAAAATAAAGAAGCGATATAAAACATCCGAACCAGTAAAATTTCGCGTGGGGCGCGTGTTAAGTTTTTGTTCACGCAGCGCCAACTCGGAGCAGATTATCTTAATTTGCGGAGCCAGTGTAAGAGCGCGTAATAGTGTTGCTCTCTTCGGTATTCCTTGAGAGATGGAGTTAAGGAATGCATTTAAATAGAGGTTTAAAGACACAGCCTATCCGTCACGAGGCATTCAACCGTCCCCGGAGGCACGTACCAACTTCCCCGTTCGGGCTAAGTAAGACTTCCGCTTGGAAGTTTCGTTGCGTTTTACATGCACAATAAACTTCCGAGAGGTGAGATCTTGGCCCGTTTTTACGCGCCTTTGGTGCTGTATACATTTTATTTTCCGATTTTCGAGATTTTTGCCCCAGGCAATCGATCGAGTTAAGTGAAGTGGGGCTTAAAAGTCGTAAAGGTAACATAGTTAAATAAGTATACAGGGTGAATCATTAATAATAATACATAGCTTAAGGACAAATTGTTAACGTCAAAATAAAGCGATTAAGCCCACCATGCCTTATCCAATTGTTGCTCCTTGGTGTCAAGATTGAAAAAATGTTTTAGATTTTTTTAAGAGCGCATGGAGCGATTGTTTTGACAATTTGTATTATGTTTTTTTGAGGTGACAATTACGAATATACAGTGTTGAGGTCACGACTAAGGGGCGCTGGTTATACTGTACTGTCGAAATAAAAATATGTCTAACTTTTTGTATTTTATACTTTTGAATTTATTTATAAGAAACTATTGAACTACCTTCAATTCTAAATGGAAAAAGTGTTCCTGTTACAAATCGATAAACTCAACCGTTCTCGATAAACAGAGCCTCTTATTCAAATTTTGTCTTAGGTTGAATAAAGTTCTATGTTGCTTGACAATATTAACTGATTCTTGAATCTTTTCCCACAGTTGTTCTTAACTATTAAATCAAAGATTTAATATAGCCCCAAAAGTAAAAATCCAGCGAATTTAAATCAGGGCTGCGTGCAAGCCAAGGAACTTCGCTGGCGCGTCCAATCCAACGGTGCGGAAAATTTCTATTAAGATATTATCTTACTCGTCGCGGGTAATGTGCAGTGCAGTATCATGCAAAAGTCAGAAGTTCTGCTGTCAATTTAAGGGAATATATTCAAGAAGCAATTGCAAGTCATTAAATTGACGTTAAATGGACGTAGTAGTACGAATGGCTCCACAATATTATCGGAGAGAATTACACACCAAATATTGATAGAGAACTCTTGCTGAAAATGTGCTTCTCTTATTGGCACATGATCATTTTCTAGTTCCCAAGAATGACTATTTCTCCAATTGAAAATACCTTGTCGGGCAAATGTGGCTCCGTCCGTAAATAATATTTTATTAGAAAATGTTGGATCATCATTTTGTTGTTGGTGAAGAAACTCTGCAAACCGTAACCTAGCTAGAGGGCCTTGTGGCGTTAAATGTTGAACTGGAGTAAAATAACAAGGATAGAATTTTTCTTTGTGGAGAATTATTCTGCTAACGGAAGACTGACTGATGCCAGTAGTTGCCTCTTGTACGTACTTGTACATGTGTAGGAACAGCAATTCGCACTAAAACATCATTTTCTTGGTCCGCTGTTAATATTTTCGGCCTTCCAACGTCTCTTTTCGGGCGAAATGATCCTGTTTCACCTAATCTGTTGTATAATCTCTTAAACAGTCTATGATCGGGTTGTTTGTTATATTGATATAATTCCATGTACCTTGCTGCACGGCGACCACAAAAATTTTCTTGGGCATATACACATATCATGCTTCTCATTACAATGTTCGAAATATTATTATGATGGGACATTTCAGCCAAGTATAAAAAATAACAATGAAAAGCACTACTGAAAACATTTTTTCAACTTTGACACCCTGTAGAATGAGAAAGAGCAACAACTGAATAAGGCATGTTGTGCACTATCGCTTTATTTTGACCTCAATATTCTGTCTTTAAGCTATGTAGCATTATTAATGACTCACCCTGTATATATACTGTTCTGTAAACCATAACAGGTCAACAATTCACAAAAATTATAGACTACCTACTTAAAACATGCCGAATCCTCATTTAATTTTTTTATTGTGTTCATTACAGGCTTGAATTTACAAAATATAGGTATACCAAAACTAATATACCTAGCAATTAAAATTAAATTATGATTTTAATACATAATTATTGTTTTATAAAATACGGCAGTGTATCAAGTGGAGCAGGATAATCCTCGATAGTAGTTGGTCCTTCGTATACTGTGTCACTATTTCCATCTTTCCATTGACCCTTTGGCAGATATACGCTTCTTGATGTAGCTCCTTCTACTACCACCGGTGCTACAAGTATTTTCTCACCAAGAAGAAATTCTAAAAGACATTTATTAAAAATTATATAATTATTATTATTTCAAATCTGCCTCTAAAATCATAAAAACTTGTTTACCGTCATCTGTAGCTAATGCAACAGAATCTGTTGGGTCAATCCACCATATAGGAGGATTTACAGGACTTCCGTTCTCTACACTTTCCTGCATAGCATCTAAGATCTCATCAGAATAATTTGTATGTAAGTCTACGAATTTTTTTACTGTGGCGGCAGAATTTGTCTAAAAATTAGCTCGTTAATTATATACATATGCGGGGTGATTCAGTCATAATATCATTAATATATTAACCAAGCATTCGGAAATGCTAATAACGACAGAAAATCGAAAAAAAAATACTCCACCTTTCAAAAGATAAGACAATCATCCCATAACAATCAGTAAGACAGCGCTTCTGGCACGCTACAAATTTTCTGCAGACGCGTTAGAGTATTGAAGCGAAACAGCGTTGCCATTTAAGACCTGATACATAATAGCATGTATAATAAAAGTCGGTACTAAAGTGATATATTTTTTCGAATGACAAACTTCTAGTGTGCAATCTAAAATGTATGCAATTTGTATATTTTTTTAGCCTTTTATCAAGTTTTGACGTAAAATTCACTAATCCGCGAAATGTACCAGGATTTTCAGAATTTTCGTATTTATCATGTCCTCGTAGAGCAAGTTCAAAGCCGAAAAATTTTATACAGTACCTAAATGATTTTAGATATTTAAAATATCGCATTTAAATACGAATAACTTTTCAGTCTTCCTTAATAATTTACCTAGTGAGTAGTGAGTTTTTCATATCACTGTTTATGTAAATAGTTTATTACTTGATCCGTTTAAATTTTATAACTTACGATATGTATTTTTTGTAACTAAAGCTTAATATGTTAATTCGTATACTTTTAAAAAATAATTTATAGCATGCATTACACATTTTAACATTATCGTAAGTACTAGGAAAATACTTAAATTTGGCAACGTCGCGCCAGGCCGACACCGAGTTGATCTGCCGTCAGCGGTCAGTAGCGGACCGAAAATGGGGTTTAAATAATGGTTTGAAAATATTTTTTTTCCTATATTCCCTATGACTGAATCATCCTAAATAAATTTTATTTATATCCTTACATCCGTAGTACCAATGTCCCAGGGTAGGAAACTGAATTGCATGGAGGGCATGAATGCGTTCGCTTGCGTCCATCTGATAATCAGTTCTACTGATGGGGAGTCTCCGTTGTAAGCATTGCCTCCAATCATGTCGGGTAGAACACTAAAAATATCAGATTATAGTTGGCATGACTAAATAAAGTACATTTGGATGTTGCATGGAAATTTTTAAAATATGTTACTTCAAGAAAATTGCGTTAAAATTTGTATGCTCACAATGGATATCCATTCATATTCATCTGGAGTAAGGTTGTGATAAGTGAGGCTAGTCCGTTATTTATACTCCAAGTGGAATCCTTATCAATCATTCTTGTAAATATTGGCAAGTCCTGGGTCCTGCAATTTAAAACTATGTAAATTTCAAGGCAATTGACATTCTGTACATTACCTCCAGGTTGATCTAGCCTCAATGAGTCTTCCAAATTTAGCACAGGTTCTTACATAACATCCAGTAAAGATGTTGGGTATCAATTCTTGGTCAACATTTGGATAAACAGCTGGCTACGAACGTATACAAAATATAGTTGTATCTATAAATATTTTAATAAAGTTGAAATTTTCGTAGGAGATTTACCTGTGGAGAATAATTGATTTCCCCTGCATCAAATTTGAAGCTGTCAATTCCTGGAGAATTTCTAAGCTTGTTGAGCCTAGCAGCGAACCATCTAGATGCGTGTGGATTTGTAAAATCTATTTGATGTGCGGAGGTATCATCCCACCAAGAGCCTATTGAATCTCCAGTGGTATTTTTGACGAAATAATCTAAAATTATTTATGAATTAAGTAGATTAAATTGTTAAATGTCGTTATACATCGTCACACAAAATAGGTACCTTTTTCAACTCCATAAGACGATACACTTTCGCAGTCACTATTGACGAAAGGATGGACCCATAGAGAAACCCTGAAGTTCATCTCCTTCAACTTTTTAACAGTGTTTTCAATGTCTCCAAATTCGGTACTTTTAAACTCCTGGGCTCCATAACATCTCTAAAAACAACAATTTTTCCATACCGTTGCTTCATTTTCAAATTTGAAAATATAATATACCTCCCAATCATCATCAATTTCAAGTTGGCCTCCCTCAAATCCGTGATCAACTATATCTTGGGCAAATTCAAGGACTATTTTGTCGCTGATATATTTCTTGTACTTCGCCCAAGTTGTCCATATTGGTTCCTTTATCATTCTCTGATCCGGATATCCTAAAAAAATTATATTATTTATGATTTTACTTTTTGTTCAAAAACTTGCCCTCAGGTTTCCCTAAGTAATTAGTAATGGCGTGGAGATGAGCTACTTTTGGATCATCTAAGGCAATTATGGTGTATTTCAAAATTGTCTGAAACACAACGATTATAATATAGATTCACATTTAATGTTAACTGTCCAAAACTTACTCTTGTCCTATTAATATACGGTCCAGATAAGTCAGCTATGAAACACACTTTGCCGTCTTCGACATTATTCTGATCTACAAAAAGCGGTACTCGGTCTTCTAAGAAAATATACGCGCCCAAAGAATTCAACCAATATCTTTCTGCCACGGCAAAGTTGTCAGTTTTCTTAATGACGTAGGCTTCGTCTCCATTAATGGTGAGTTTTTCAATAGGCCACTGTTGAGACCATCTTTGGGGCCCGCCATACCAATTCAGCTCTCCCTTTTTCAGATCGAAGCAGTCTTTGAATATATTTTCAGTAGTTTCTGTTGTCCACGTGATTTCAAAGCCATCTGCGAGCGATGTGACATCTAATATTATGTCACCAATAGTACAGTTGGCCCTACCTATGCAGTTGGCAGCAGTAAAGTCGTATCCTATTCCAATAGTGCCTGCTAGCTTCTCCGTGTTATCTAAAATTTGCCTCAGAAATATGCGATACATTTCTACAGTACATTTTAAGTTGTAGTAAACTTACCTTTCGAGAATTTTACTTGGATGCCATTGTTTGTCGGTACAAGGGATAATCCTGGAATGGCACCAACGTCCTTCATTTGAGTCACTATTAGAAATAATAGTGGCCAAGTGATGGCTGCAAAACAAAACATTTTTTAAATAAATATTTTAAAAAATCTGTAGGAAATATATAATATTAAATATCTGGCTATTGTTTCCTATAAGTACTTTTATTATGACTATCAGAAATAGTTTCCTTAAAAGTAGACGTCAACATAAAACTTATCTTTCTTTGTACGTAATTATAATTTTGTTTTCGTGATATTTGCTTCGTACATAAATTTACAAGCAACACGTTTCGACACACTAGTTAATTTAAGAGAATATTAAATTCACATAGTAGGTTTAAAAAGCAAAAGCCATATAAATATACTTACCCCTTACATAATATTCCATGACACTTTTTCAGTCACAAAGCAGTAGTTCACGATCTAAAATGTATCAAAATTATTTAATTTAAGTGTTATATCAGTTATTCTGCTGCACTTAAGCATACTTAATAGATAACCTTAAGTGTTATTGCCCTCGGTTGAAAGGATCTTATAAAGAAATCAAGCAGGTGGACGACTTCTCGAAAAAAACATAAAAATAAAGTGGTGGATTTGCCAACTTCCTAATTATACGTTTAAATAATTATTTTTTTTTTAACTAATTTCATTAATTAAAGTAAATCATAGCGTATAATTGCGGAACATAGAGTTTTGTACGGTCTTCCACGGAATGTGTATAGTGAGATAAGGGTAATAGTATTTGGAGATAAAATTTCTAGGTACCTATGTAGATATAGAAAAAATGTTATGAATACAATTTTGTTAAATAAAAATATAATTCGTTACTTTAAAATAGTAGGCATACTTAAATACAGGGTAACTACGACTAAGTACAAAAATTTTAACAACAGTCTCAGGGAGGTCTAAAAGACAATGAAAAATTTATTTCGGATTTCTAGCTCAATGTTTAAAAAGTAGGGCAAAATCATCTTTTCCTGCGGAAAGTCGGCACCTATCACAATCAATCATCGTCCGAGATGGCAAGATATGTCAACTGCCATGCGGTCGTTTTTTGCAGCGTCGTCAAGCGTAGAAACGACGAACATAAATATTTTTATCAATAATAATAATGCCTAAGTACCTGATAGATAACAGTTAATGCGGTTACCTGCAATATTTTGTATTCGTTCTTCGTTCTTACGTACGAGATTTTTTGGACAACTGTTTTCCTGGGAGGTGGATCGGCAGACGCGGACCGATAGAATGGCCTGCAAGATCACCAGATCTTACACCTCTTGACTATTTTTTATGGGGATACAAAAGTAATAAACCACGTAATTTAGAAGAACTTCAAAATCGCATTCGGGACGAAATATGCAGAGTAACCCCAGAAATCATTCATAATGTGCAAGAAGAATTTCTTCACAGACTTGCGCATTGTCAAGAAATTGGTGGATGGCAATTCGAACATTTAATTTAAGTATAAAATTTAATCGTATTTTATTTTACATACCTCAGAATTGTTACTTTTTTATGAATAAAATTTACGTTTTCTAACATTCAATCGTCATTTACTCGAAAACTTTCCTATGTAAGAGGGCAAAATTTGAGTACTGTCTGATAGAGAATTAAACGATCTTTCAGAATCAAGGAAAAAAATATGGTGTTGCTATTTAAAAAAAATCGATGACGTCATTACTCGAAAACAAATGACATTTAAAAATCGCATTTTACGCTAAAATATGTATTTTTTAAACCGTTATACCGTTATTTGTAGCTAATGCAATAGAATCTGTAGCATCAACTCACCATATAGGCGGATTTACAGGACTTCCAGTCTCTATACATTCCTGCATAGCCTCTAAGTCCATGAATTTGTTTACTATAGCGACCGAATTTGTCTATAAATGAACTTATTGGTTACATTCGAGTTTTTTTTATAAACTTACTTCGTTAGTATCGATGTCCCAGGACAGAGAACTGAATTGCATAGATGGCATGAATGCGTTAGCTTGTGTCCATCTGACAATAAGCTCTACAGATGGAAAATCGTCGATATAGGCATTACCTCCAATCATGTCGGGTAAAACACTAGAACACAAACATTAAGATAGTTACTAAGAAATGTATATATTTGGGATCATTCTTTACGTAATAATTTAAAAAGTTCAAGTGACACATATGTTTGTTTATAATTATGAAATAGAGCTGTTATATTTTATTAGGGAACATTAAATCTTGCAACGGATATCCGTTCATATTCATTTGCAATAAAGTCGTGATAAGGGAATGCAGGTCATTATTTACACTCCACACAGAATCCTTGTTATTCATCCTTGTAAATATTGGTAAATCCTGGGTCGTGAATTTTTAAAAACATGTTAATTTCATGGACTAATTAATATCTACTTAATGAATTTACCTCCAGGCAGATTTAGCCTCAATGTGTCTTCCAAATTTAGCACTGTTTCTTATATAGGCTGATGTAAGAACGTATGGTATAAGTTCTTGGTCAACATCAGGATATACAGCTGGCTATGAACAAAGAAATAGTTTTTAATTATGATCGAAATTTGTATGGTAAATTAAAAACTCGGGACTAACTTACCCTTTACTTTATACCCCATGCTGCTTTGAAAAATCCACGTTTCATAATAAAATTATAAGATTACAAGCATACTAAACAGATAATCTTAAGTGGGATTGTATACTCGAGAAAAATTAATTAATAATTAATTAATGAAGAGAAATTTAGGAGATATCTGCTAGAAGGAGAGGATATAGGAACACGGATTAACTTCATTAGCTACTAAACTTATTAACTTAGGTAGATTATTTTACTGTTTTTAACAGGATGAATATGAGGTTCTGTTATTGCAAAAGTGCTTCTAAATCTATTTTTTAAACTTATTTATTGCTTGCAGTAAATTGAAATAAATTGTTAAGGTTTGACTGCGTCTGTTGTACAAATATTGTATCTTATATTTGCATATTCGTCGTCAATACATAAATGATGTCAAAAATGTGGTTAATATTCCTATTATTAGATAACATTTGATCTTCTCTGTGGTCAAGAGGTTATCAAGTATTAGTGTAATACATTCGCGTGTTTCCTCAGCTTTTAGACGATTGACTATTGTTATTAGCAGGTTGCGAAGAAATGAAGGCGACATTTTGTTTTCTCATCATCGTATTTCTCTTAAAAGGATATGAAACAGGATATATTGTAAGCAGCAGTGTCCTCTATAAAATTGACGGAGGCCCAGTAAATAATTCAACCAGGAATATAGTTAGTATCAGGTATAATTGCAGAACAAATGAGTTTTATTCCACAGACTTGGAAATGTGTGTAGTGAGATATGGACGAAGATAATATGGGAGAAAATATTCAGCTTGGTTATATATATTGAGATGTTACGATGTTTAAATTATAAGAAATATATGTATGTATATAAATAAATGTTGTAGGTATAATTTTATTAAATAAATAAACACAAATATGTATTTGACAAAATAATCATTGAATTTATAGTTTAGTATTAATAAAATATTTTATGCCAGATTCTCTATTGAAATATACATTACTTTCTATTCAGAAAATCCAATTGTTTTGCGAAAATCTTACAGACAACCCATATTTATATAATGCCTAAAAATAAAAATTGACATTTGAGCATTTTTTCGAAAAATTACAAACTCTGAACTTTACAAACATGGAGTACTTATGTATCATTATTGATTGGAAATTAAAATATCTACTGCCCCATAGTAACATGCGATAGCTTATCTTAATGTCTTTATATTAGTTGATGTTTGGTTTGTGTGTGTGTCGATACAGTTAAACTATCAAAACCAAAGGAAATGTTGTATTCTAAATACATCGTTGTATTTATTTGTGTAACAATAGCAGTAAATCATGTCGATTCAGGCGAAGTACTGGATAAAGTTAAAGATGGTTTGAATGTGGCGTACGATAAAGTGCACTGCGGATTTCATAAACTGAAGGAACTTGTTAAGCATCACGAGCATGACATCGATCCTTGCACAGGAAAGTCTGTCATGCCAACCACACAGACGCCTCCACCAGAACTTAATATTGGTAAATACTTAAACACATAAATAACTTTTTCTAATACTTCTTTTATTGTTCTATTGCCAGTGTTAAAGTCAATGGGGAAGGCAGATTTACTTTGATTAAATATTTTTTAAGAAAAAAGTAAATGAGATGCCCTTCTGGTTTTTATTACCTATAATTTATCTGTAAACAATTATTAGTTACTTCTAGTATAATTATATCGTCTAAAGATTAGAATATTTCTCGACTTTAGTTATATCACATATAAAAACAAACAAGATATTTAAATACGTAATATACAGTGTATCGAAATTAGGCGGTTAATATTTTATATAGGCTGATTAATTATGTATGTTGTATTACCTTCTTTCGGGATAAATACCGAAATTTCAATTTTTTAAAATAATAATAAGAACTTATTTATAAAGCGAAAAACAAAATATTTTTCAAAATTATATTAAATCCTTATTTATCACCGTCACTGGCCTACTGTCAGCCGCTTTGAAAGAAGGCAGCACCTACCTTACTAACATTTATTTCCAGGATTGATATTTGGAGAGATTTTAAGAATGTTGTATCATTTTCTGTTTTCTTACTTGTTTAAATTAAAACCTGCCATTGCAAAAATATTTGTACTTGCTGTGGACCTTTCCTTCCCTCGACCGTTCTTTTTGTTTAAAGCGAGGTACCTACTTGGTTCGGCGGTCATAATCAGGTCGATTACTTACGCCGGCAAAAAACACAAAGGACAACAAAAAAATACACGCACAAATGTACACAAATACTTAAAAACACTACCACGCATTTACCGCCAAGGCATTATAACAGTTGTTCAATATAGTGTGAAAAGTATTCAAGATAATATTTTGTGTACTAGGAAAACGATAATATGCACTTGTTACACTCCCATAAATCAGCACCTTATCCGTCATCTAGGCATTTGAATACATGTTTGTAAATACACAAAGAATACGCGAAAATTAATTAAAGTAACCGTAGTAAACATTTTTGACATCTGTAGGCCATTAATGTAAGGTGCATTTCACGGCCATAAACTTCTTGTGTTGCTGGGGAATTAAATTCTGTTAATACTAATAATACCAACAATATTAACAGTAATGGACAATGTTTGCATAAAATAATTAGTAATATTTTAAACTGTAACATCCCAAGATATTTACAGTGTTTTTTAAAAATATTTCTTAGATCCTTAGAATGTAATAAGCTTCATATGTTCTTTGAGGTAACGGAATTAAATTAATCAAAAATTTCCAAATTAATTTATAAAGCGAAAAATAATTTTTTTCAAAACTATATTAAATTCTTATTTATCACTGTCACTGGCCTTCTGTCAGCCGCGATGTTAGGTACTTGCTGTGGACCTTTCCTTCCTCCAATCGTTCTTTTTGTTTAAAGCGAGGTATCTAGTTGGTTCGGCGGTCATGACCAGGTCGGTTACTTACGTCGGCAAAAACACAAAGGACAGCAAAAAATACACGCAAATGTACACAAATACATAAAAACACTGCCACACGTTTACCGCCAAGGCATTATAACAGTTGTTCTGGTATTACGCTGCCACACGATAATATGCACTTGTCACACTCCCATAATTCAGCACCTTATCCGTCATCTAGGCATTTGAATACATGTTTGTAAATACACAAAAAGTACGCAAAAAATTAAATTTACGAAGAGCAAGTACTGAAAAATTATTTCAAACTAATCAGAGTACCGTAACCATATGTAATATTGTTTGACATCTGCAGACGACATTTGTAGGCCACTAATGCAAGGTGCATTTCACGACCATAAATTTTTAAATCTTCTTGTGCTGTTGGAGAATTAAATTCTGGTAATACTAATAATAGTAACAAAATTAACAGTAATCGACGATATGTGCATAAAATAATTAGTAATATTTTAAACTATAACATCCCTAGATGTTTCCAGAGTTCTTTAAAAATGTTTTTTAGACCCTTAGAATATTAAGCTTCGCATGTTTTTTGAGGTTTGAAAAGTATGAAATTAGCAATACAGTATTCTAGGTTATGTTATTTTAGAACAATCACTAATTTTAAACGTTTTATAGTAATTAAATAAAGTATTTTATGTCGGAAATGTTAGTGGATAATTATGATGAATCTGCAAGGAGTGAAAATGTAGTTTTTGCAGTGCGCAGCAAAAGAACGAATACAAAATACTGCAGCTAACCGGATTAATTCTTATTTATCAGGTACTTAGGCATTATTATTATTCATAAAAATTTTTATTTTTATCGTTTCTACACTTGAAAACACTGCAAAAAACGATCGCACGGTAGTTGACATATCTAGCCATCTCGGACGATGATTGATTATCATAAACGCCGGCTTTCCATAGGAAAAGAGGGTTTTGCCCCATTTGTTAAACATTCAACTAGAATTCCGAAATAAGTTTGTTGTTGTCTTTTAGTCTCCCTGAGCACGTGGTTAAAATTTTTGTACTTAGTCATAGTTGACACTGTATAAATAAAATGTATTTTTTTGAACATTTTTATTTCAGATGCAAGGCAAGCACCTGCAGATGCATATGGTTGGAGGGTATGAAAGAAAATCCACTTTCACAGAATCCTTGTGTAGCATTCTTTCCCCTAAATTTCTGATGTCATAATTTTGTCAAATTTATTTTTATAATATAAATATTATATTTTCAATAAATTGTACCATTTAACATAAAAAAATACATCTTTCTCATAAAATAAAGAAATGCCTAAATTTATTGTATTTTTCATTTATTTTCCATAATAATTACACAAACTTTGTAAGTACTGTATTCTACAATTGATACCACTGAATGTGTATGTAAATTTATAATATTTAAAATAATTTTCTACATGTCTTTATCGATTGCGTTTTGGAGATCTGGCGCTTCGTAGCTCCCCATTTTATGGTTTCTTGGCTGAGATTGATCGCGTTGATAATGATTTTTTCCACCATAATAACCTTTATTATCCTGTAACATGACACAGTTGTTATTTTTAAGCAACTAAGAGCAAGAAATGGATACATAAACCGATATTTTGATGTCAATTACTTTGTTTAATAAAAATCATTACAGAAAAATTATACTTACATGATACTGTTTCTCGACCTTTTTAATTTCATGGGATTCACTAGAATGTTCTTCAGATGACGAAGAAGATGACGATGAATATTTTAATTTCAATTTATTTCCTCCCAATCCTTCTGGTCTTTCTTCACTATATTGTCCTTTGTTTAGATAGCTGCTTCCAGACCGTCTGTCCCAGATTGATCCTTCTCCATCTTCTGGGTGGCTTTGTCCTTGTTCGTTTGATTGATCAGCGCCATGTCCACTTGATTTCACCTAGTATTTAATATTTTCAAAGTAAGTCAATGACAACTGAGTACGTATGAAAAGAACATTACACTAAAATTGAAATTGGATTCATGTCAAATACAAAATGTTAGAACTGAAATCTTAGTTTATTGTAGAAAATAGTACTTACTTCATATCCTGTTAGTGGAAATAAGTCCGATTGCGATTTCCTCTCATCTGATCTCAAAGCCGTGAAAGAATTGACCTGCATGAAAATAAATCGTTAGTACGATAATTCCAACACAAATATATTTTATTTATTACCGCTATGAAAGAACAAACTACCAAGAAAACTATTTTCAACATTTTTGCTGTTCTTGTTACTTGCACACTTTACTAGAGTAAAATTTAACCCTTAGAAATCTTATTTATATGTCTTGAATTGAACTTTTGTAAGGTCACCGCTTAGCCTATTCAGCAATGATAAAATTAACATTAGTAAGTAATATTAAAGAACCATGTGCAACAATTTGTAAAAAATGCTATGTACGTGTACAAAGGGGTCGATGTATAAATGATAACGCTATTGAAACAAAGCTTTTGCTATTAAATAATATATTTAAAGAACTATACGTAGGTTGTAAATTAGTGGAAATTTATATCTATAGGCATTTCATTAAAAAAAACTCATACCTGTATAGCACTTACTGTTTAAGTGTTTTATTTTGTTATTTCAACGACTGATAATTTCAAGTGATATTATTCTAATATCATTAGAATAAAAAATAAATCTGATATTTTCAAATAAGCAACAAATTGGCAATGCACTCGAAAAATAAAAATGTATAAATCTCACGAAGATTTGAAAAATTTTGTATATAAATTCCAATATATATAAAAAATTTAACATTCATACGATTCATTGAAAAAAATGTTACGATAACAATTTTGTTTACAAGAGCTGAAATTTTTCGATAAGATATAATCTTTAATTTACAATAAGTTGTGATTATAATGAAGGTATAGTTAGTACCATTTAAGATGGAATCTAGACTTGGTAAATTGATTTTAAATTATAGATATTTGTTTTAAAGTTTTATTTAAAAAATGGTTTTAGGCGTCTTTTACATTGTACTGTGTATTGGAATATGTGTAAATTCACAAGAAAATAACATTGAATATGTTATATCATCATCCGATGTATATGACGGACTTGGTAAATCCCTAACTTTTAAATTAGGTAAGAATTAACTTATTATTTATTAGAGGTTGCTAGCGCCAATTACAACATTGTCAAAAATCAAAAAAAAAACACAAAATACCATTTCTCAGTTTCTGGCCATTTCATCTCTAAAGTACTAGTTTTTTCGATTAGAACTATCGTACGCCCCCTAAGTAAAGTAAATTTGCTACAATTTGGACCAAGAACCGCCTCTGTAAACCCTATAGTTTCCGAAATACAGCCTTTCCGAGTTTATCAATTTTTTCGAAATCGACAATTTTTAGAAATATTTTATTGTCTGTAGGAATTTTAAACCCTGTAGGCCTATTTTCGTCGGGAAATGCTCTTTCCTCCTATGTCAAAATTTCTGAAAATAATATACAGGGTGTCCAGGTATTCCTGGCATCCTTGGAAGGAGTGAGTCAAAATAAAAATAAACCTATTTCTAAAATTTTACCATTTCCGAGACACAGCGTGTCAAAGATTTTGAAATGTTTATTATATTTTTTATTTACTTGGATTTTGTAATATAGTTAGGTATTCAGTATGTTTAAATATTCCCAATATCTCCAGTGGCGTAGAAACCGTGTAGCATTCTTTTTTTATTTAAAATAAAAATAGTACGCCACTGTCTTAATTATAAAAAACGTAAGATGTTTTAAATTTTGATTATTTTGAACAAATAATTATTCTTTAAAATTTTCTATAAAATGCATCGTGGAAAATTGTTTTTAAAAAATATCTCTGCACTATAGGACAAGAGTAGATTTCTGACAACAAAATAATGCAATGTAGCCAAAACCTTACCTTAATCAAAAGTTGATGGTTAAAAAGATACAGGGTGTCAAGTAAAAATTTAATTTTTACTATTTGTATTTTTTTTAATCTAAATATTTGGATTTGACAGAACTATTTTGCGGTTTAGTGTATACATCTGACTATTAAAACAGACAAAACAAGTCGATAGGAGTTACTTTCGAAATAATCCTATTCGAAATATTTAATGCACCTAGGAAAAATTGTTTTGGTTTCAAGTAAAGCGCCTTTTCCGGTGAAAATACAGCAAAATGTTAAATTTTGGCGATGTGCGAAATTTTTAGAGTGGACTTTTAAGTTTCCCGAATACAAATATGCACAAATTACGAAATACAGAGATATTTTAGATGAACAATTCCGTGAATACAATGCATTTTAAAGAAAATTGCAAAGCATAATTATTTGTCCAAAATAATCAAAACTTAAAGTATCTTACGTTTTTATAATTAAGACAGTGGCGTACTATTGTTATTGTAAATAAAAGAAGAGTGGTACATATAATAAAATTTTAAAAATCTTTGACACCCTGTATCTCGAAAACAATGAATTGTTAGATATAGATATATTTGGGTAAATCTTATTTATTTACAGTAATACCTGAGACATCCTGTATATCAGGTAATATTGTTTTGCTTGCTATGTGGGGATGTTATGAAAGAAAATGAGAATTATAAATGATTATTTTAAATTTAATTTCAAAAAATGTATCCAAAATTAAAATACACTTTGCTGTAATTCGGTCAGAGCCAGATTTACAAAAACTTGTCAACGTAAAACCGTCACAGCACCATATGTTTCAATTTATTTTATCCGTTGTGATTTAATAATGAAATATATATCAAAACTTCTCATAACTAAAGATAAATTGATTAGACAAGGAAATCATATTGTTGAAAATAGAAGGAAACAAGGAACATTTGTGCTGATTAGAAAATCAATTAAACAGAAATAGAACATTAGATAATTATTTTATTCTTTTCCAAATGTACGCGTAGTTATAATCGAAAAAACTAGTGCTTCAGGGTTTAAATTGCCAAAAACAGAAGAAAGGTGGAACAAAAAATTTAGATTATTCATTGGGCCAACATCATAAACAACTCAGGGAAAAATCAGTATTACCAGATCTGAAACAAGTTCTGGTGTATATGGTTACTGTTGTGTCTAAACAATAGATTTTTCAGTGAATGAAGTGAAACTAAGCGGTATTATCGGAGCTAATAGAGATCTTACCGACCAAACCTGTGATGGAGACACTTGTACAGTAGGCAACGTAAAGTACACAATCGATAACAGCAGCCCATCTGACGGATTTCTTATAACATGGGAAACAAACGACACTTCGGAAGTATTTAAAGACTGTTACAATCTATCAACGTTCAATTGGTACGGTGGTCCCCAAAGGTATACACAAAAATGGCCTATTGAAAAACAAATCTTAAATGGAAATGATCCTTATGTTGTGAAAAAATCAGATAATTTTGCTGTAGCTGAAAGGTATTGGTTGAATTCGAAAGGGACTTATATTTTCATTGACGATAAGGTGCCTCTTTTTATCGATCAGAACAATGAAAGCAATGGGACCTTGTGTCTGATTGCCAAAGCTGAGAATCCTTATATCAAAAGAACAAGGGTAATGAGTGTATATGTGACAAAGCGTTGTATTTTATTTGTATTCTTTTAGGTAATTCTTCAATACAGGGTAACAGTAAAAGGTAATCCTAAAGAAGCTCATCTGCATGCGGTAAATACGTATTTAGGCAAACCAAAAGGTAGATATCAGTCTGTAGGTAGTTTAGTTAAGTAAAATATTTGCGTCTTAGGTCATCCTAATGAAAAAATGATAAGAGAACCCGTTTGGACTACTTGGGCCAAGTTTAAAAAGAACATAGATGACGACACCGTACTTGGATTTGCAAACGATATTATTAACCATGGCTTTACGGGAGGACAGGTAGAAATTGATGAAGATTGGGAAGTGAGTTAATTGCTTAACAAAAGTAAATAAAGTTACGTACTTTAAACAATAATTGTAGACTTGTTTTGGTTCTCACGTATTCAAAGCTGATAAATTTGCAAGAATCCAGGAAACGGTAAACGCCATCAAGGATTTAGGCTTTCGGGTTACTTTATGGATTAATCCATTTGTCAACAATGATTGCGAAGATTATTCTTCCGTTGGAACTGAGAAAGGTAAAGGAAAGCTTTTGCAAGACGAAACTAGTCTTTTGTTAACAGTTTTTGTGTATAATTTGTACACAATTTATAATTTCGTACTCATTTGCAGGTTATTTCGTTAGAAATGAAAACGGAAGTACAAAAGCTATATGGTGGGAAAGCGAAGATGCACATCAAATTGACTTTACAAACCCAGAGGCCGCCGAATGGTTTTCATCTAGAATAGCTGTCCTTAAAGATGATCCAGGGGTGGACGGCTTTAAATTTGACGCGGGGGAGACAGATTATGCCATTCCGGTAGTAATTCTTATATTACAATATTCTACAGGGTTAACTATGACATAGTACAAATATTTTAAGAGAAGATATGGAAAAATAAGAATTAACGGAATTAAATTAATCAAAAATTTCCAAATTAATTTATAAAGCGAAAAATAATTTTTTTCAAAACTATATTAAATTCTTATTTATCACTGTCACTGGCCTTCTGTCAGCCGCGATGTTAGGTGCTTGCTGTGGACCTTTCCTTCCTCCAATCGTTCTTTTTGTTTAAAGCGAGGTATCTAGTTGGTTCGGCGGTCATGACCAGGTCGATTACTTACGTCGGCAAAAAACACAAAGGACAGCAAAAAAATACACGCAAATGTACACAAATACATGAAAACACTGCCACACGTTTACCGCCAAGGCATTATAACAGTTGTTCTGGTATTACGCTGCCACACGATAATATGCACTTGTCACACTCCCATAATTCAGCACCTTATGCGTCATCTAGGCATTTAAATACATGTTTGTAAAAAATTAAATTTACGAAGAGCAAGTACTGAAAAATTATTTCAAACTAATCAGAGTACCGTAACCATATGTAATATTGTTTGACATCTGCAGACGACATTTGTAGGCCACTAATGCAAGGTGCATTTCACGGCCATAAATTTTTAAATCTTCTTGTGCTGTTGGAGAATTAAATTCTGGTAATACTAATAATAGTAACAAAATTAACAGTAATCGACGATATGTGCATAAAATAATTAGCAATATTTTAAACTATAACATCCCTAGATGTTTCCAGAGTTCTTTAAAAATGTTTTTTAGACCCTTAGAATATTAAGCTTCGCATGTTTTTTGAGGTTTGAAAAGTATTAAATTAGCAATACAGTATTCTAGGTTATGTTATTTTAGAACAGTGATTAATTTTAAACGTTTTATAGTAATTAAATAAAGTAGTATTAGTAGTAGTATTTTATGTCGGATATATTACTGGATAGTTATGATGAATCTGCAAGCAGTGAAAATGTAGTTTTGGCAGTGCGCAACAAAAGAACGAATACAAAATACTGCAGTATTCGTTCATTAGGCGTTAGGCATTATTATTATTAATAAAAATGTTTATTTTCATAGACGTCGACTTTCCGTGGGAAAAGAGGGTTTTGCCTCATTTTTTAAACATTGAGTTAGAATTTAGAAATAATTTTTTTTATTGTCTTTTAGACTTCCCTGAGAACGTAGTTAAAATTTTTGTAATTAGTCGTAGTTAACCCTGTATTATAAGGTGGCATAACTGTGGAATGTGTAATTAAATAAATCGTTCTAGCCCTCCCTTTACGAAAATATGGATCCAGAGGAGGTGCCCAATTGTCTTACTATTCATTATGTAAAAACTTGTGCTGAATTCGGCGATCTTATTGAAGTTAGATCAGCTTGGAGGTAAAACTTATTCTTTTTTTAAGCTCCTATTAGTTGGAATTTGCTATTTTTACCTTTTCTGCTTTCTCCGTAACAATTTTACACTATGGGTTTTTAAAAAAATTTATATACGAAAATTTCTAGAAATTTTATGTATGTCTATAAAATTATCTCAGAACCTTTAGGGGTTAGAGATACTCGGAACCGTACGTCGTAAAACTACGATAACCTGCTGCATACGGAAATACGGAATGTTCAATGGAAATACCTGTTGTCAGATAACGCCATTTTTATGTTGAGTAAATATAATTATATATAACTACGATGGGAAATAGAATACCAAATCAATATGCCTATTAAGTGGTAAAACAACAGAATTTCGTCATATACAAATTTTATTTTAAAATGTCACATAGTCATATTAATCGTACTGAAAATATTTAAATTATTTACAGCATGTAATCAATAAAAAATTCCTAACCACTTTCACTGAAAATTGTTGATTAATTTTCAGAACTCAGGAAATTCCTATATTCGTTAGGATGATAGACAAAGACTCGGTCTGGGGGGATGATGATGGATTATATACTCTTATTACCACTTTACTCCAAATGAACATGAATGGTTACACTATGTAAGTTTTGATAATTGTTTGTTGTCTGTATTACCCTGAAATGTATGTGATCCTAACAAATATCAACGACCTTTCTGTTTATCAGTCAGGATATTCTGGAGTGATTCCAAATTATCCAGTTTAAAGGTTGTTCGGATTCCGAGAAAAATAAAAAATTTCAAATAATGAGTGTCTAATTATTAATATTAAATTCGATTATTCTGATGTGGTTCCTAATTATTTAGTCTAAAGGTTGTTCCAGTTCTTAGAAAAATATAAAAACTTATTCACCAATTAGTAGATATTGACACTATCGTTTGAATCTCACGTGGTAGTTGCTGTAAAATGTTTTAACAGGGTGTCCCACAAAGAAAATAGAAAACATTAATTATAATTTTTTGTATTTTTTTTTGAGATGCACCAAAGCTTTGTAATATTTCAATTAACTGCACTGTAAATTGTATAATAAGTAAGCAATTTTAGGGTTTTGCCTGACATGATTGGAGGAAACGCTTACAAGGCACAACCAACTGCAGAGCTCATCGTTAGATGGACAGAAGCCAATGCCCTGATGCCTGCTTTGCAATTCAGTTTTCTCCCATGGGATTACCCTTCCGAAGAAGTAAGTAACACAAGATTTCAAATAATTTATTAAAATATTCTTTTTTGGTTTGAAGTTTAATGGAACAGAAATAGTGAGAAAATTTGTTGATTTACATGCTGAATATGGCGACGAAATAATTAAAGCTATGGAAGCCAGTATATCAGACGGTTCCCCTGTAAATCCTCCAATTTGGTGGATTGATCCCTTTGACGAAGTAGCTCTTGCTTGTGACGACGGTAAGAAAAAAACTCGGAAATAATTTCTCACTTGAAGACCTTATTAAGTAATAACTCACTTAGTTTAATAGAAACTAAAACTGCTTTCATTTAAACTGTTGTTGTTTTTTTTCCAGAATTTTTACTAGGAGAAAGTATCTTAGTTGCACCAGTAGTTTTAGAAGGTGCTACTTCAAGAAACATATACTTACCACAAGGCTCGTGGAAAGATGGTAACGATGGAACGATTTATGATGGACCCATCACCCTAGAGAACTATTCTGCCCCTATTGATGTTCTCCCGTATTTTATTAAGCAATAATTACGAAATTAATAAATAAAAATATGTAATTTACTGCATATTACTCTACTTGAAGATTCTGTTGGCAGTTTTGCTGTTGTATGTAACTAAAATGCATATAAATAAAATTGTGCAATTGCAGCTGCAATTAATTGAATGGTTTTATTTACTACAATGGTTTTAACAATTCAGTGATTTTATTCAACTACTGATTAGCGAGAAATAGATCATATTTTACTTACTTTCGTTAACATGTACATACTTTTAAGTATTATATAATTCAGTTTCGTGGAAGAATGATTTTCAGGTACAAGTATTTGGATAGCCGTGACTATGCAGATGTTATATCTACATGGTTTGCATTTTAATGCAAACTACATTAAAGTGTCGTGTTTTTTAATGCACAATGTTGAAATTCTTCAGAACTTTATTTAGAACATAATGATGAAATATGACGAAATATTATTATGTTATAAAAGGCGGTGTGAGATCAATAAATTGTTGTCATTTTATAAACTTTATATAAATTGGTTTAGTATTGCAAATCACGTACTAATTATATTAATTGACTTAAATGCGTCTTACACAGCAATTTTGAATAATGGATTATTATATTGTTAAAATTAAGCTGTTTACGCAGTTATCGCATTTTTTTAAATGTAATCTAACAAGTCATAACGTGATAAGTGAAACCAATTACTAACTATTCTCAGTGTTACTTTGACTGAATATATAAAAACAACAAACGGCATTGTTTATTTTTCAAATAGGTGAACATATGGATGCAAGTTATTTCTATTACATTATTCTGTTATTGCTTTCCATTGATGGTATGATAGGAGGACGGGTAGTATACAATAATGTTGTTTATGTTATCAATGAAGAAACTGGTTTTCCCACAGTTCGTAGACCAAAAGGCAGGAAGTTAATCAATTTGAGATACAACTGCGAAAATGGACAGAGTTTTTCCTTGGAGCTTCAAATGTGTATCACTTTCTATTCGTAAAATGCTGCTACTTCTTCTAAAGCCGCCTTTAAACGCTTTTAAAATTATACTAGAATCAGAAAACCTTTGTTTAATTACTTATTATTATATAGATGCAAATAAGTGTTGTAAAATATAATTAGAAAAAAGGTCTGGAATGTTTATATAAAAATTTCTGTTTCTTTATCTTGACTGCAGTTAGATTAGAATACAAATATTCATTTATTCCATTGGATAAGATTAGATTACATAAATGTTATATTCATAAATAGGAAAAGTTATGAACATCAATAAATGACATATAATACAGTTTGAATATGTTTTTATCTACCTATATCACCCATTCACCTTTTCAGGCATTTTATGTGCATAACTAGATCGAAAAGTTACAAAAAGTTTCTATATTCGAATTGATGTGCTTTGAAAAGTACAAATTTAAGATCTATGCAATTGAATCTTTGCTCTGCACATCAAATTTTATAGATATTATTTGTTTTTTCAATAGCACGCCCTGTATATTTCTACATATTTTGGTAGACCGTGACGATGTCACATATAGAGAACAGGGTCGAAATTTCATAATATATTATATTTATGGCTTTCAATCAGATTATTTTAAAGTATCAATTTTTCCTAAATTTAAAAATAATGAATCATTTGGGTAAAGAAATGAGCGTGCATTTTCTTTTCCGTATCGAATACCGAATACCGCAGTGGTGCTTGTAGTATGTATCCGATTTGCAGAAAAACCACCTGTTCGCTACGATACTAAAGAATGAAACTTCCTGTCCTTACGTATAAATAACAAGCACTTGCTCATCTGACAGTAGTATATCGTTCACCTCCTGAAAACTAGTAAAAAAGGAAAATGAATATAAAAGTTGTGTTTATATTTACTCTGATTACAAAAGTTTATTGTGAATATGAAGAAAATGAATTATCGTCGTCTAAGCTGCTGAAACATCTGAAAACTATAGCCAGTAAAGAAAATTTTGTGGGAAATCAATATGTCGCCTATGTTCATACCAGAAAAATGGATCCAAATGAAAAGCAACCACCATCATTTAAGTTCAGTCAGTACAATTTTCCTGTATTTAATGGTTTAAAGGCTATTTTAACTAGAAAAAGGAATATCAGAAAGAGTAAGTAATATTTTTAGTACCTACAGTTATAGTAAATTCATATTTTTCTTAAAAATATATAAGCATTTGTTTTTTTTTATTTTCATGATAATATTTTTAGTATTTTTTAATCTACCTACACTAAATTAATGTTGTGGAAAATGTATAAAATCAACATAATTTTTATTAAGCCATGTCATATCACCCTATACTTTTTTACTTTTACAGTTTATCAAAATTATCATTATATATTTTTTGTAGGACATGTAGTGAAAATTGGAGTAAACTGTCCCAAAGGAAGTGTTAAACTTATAGGACAAAAAAAATGCAACTGCACCGAAGACAGTGTTGATTGTATACCAGAACGAAGAATGGGCAAAAAAAAAATTAAATAACTTCGGTGTGACAGCTTTGTAGAATTATTATTTATTTATTTATTTTATGTTAAGTATTTTTTTATTGTAGGAAATAAAATTTCTCTTTTATAAAGAATGTTTTTCTTAGCACTACAAACGACACTAAAACAAGGTGGCTGTATTTCTCGCCGTAAAATGATCAAATTTGTGGTGCTTTTAGGCAATGAAAACTCGAAAAATGAAACATGTAGCGCAAAAGTAATATCAAAAATAAAATTACTAATGTTTTGTTTATCCACTTTTACTATTTAAACACTCATAAAATAATATAATTACTTTTAAAATGCATTTGTATGACACATTACTTATTCTAACCCCACATTTTAACAATTATTTTCACATACAAAATAAAACTGAACAATCTAATATGCAGAACTATGTAAGTATATGTTATAACAATGTTTATATCTATAGTTGAATTTAAAAAAAAGTATTTTGAAAGATTTCAGTACCTAAAAACTATTGATTTTACTTCGGTACCTTTGAATATTCGCAGGTGGCATAACATTCTTGTTATTTGCTAAACTCTATATTATTCAGTTTTTAAATGTCTAAAATTACTAGTATTTGTAGCAATCACCATTTCATGAATACGGCGCCCTTAAACGCAAAATCTAAATAATAGACAATATTTTTAACTCAGTAGAGGGTTAACTCTATAAAAGTAGTTTATTAAGTAAAAGCCATTAACATTGTCGATTTAGATGGTAGATGAATATCTATGCATATTTTTGTAACAATCGTATAAAGCGTAAGTTGTAACCTAATTGAGTTTAAAACAAAATGAGTATGCAAAACAAGAAATGATTTGTATTAATTAACCAAAAGGTCAGCATTACATGTATATAAAAATGTTTTTCTAAGAACTGATAATGTCCAATTATAATAAACAATATTATTTCAAAATATGTATGTATATGTAAAAAGAACAAGATAACATGTTGATATACTTTGGCACAATTAGTCGTTATTCCGATTTGAAACATAATGTCTAAAAATTTCATGTCTTTAATTACTTTGGGGTTGTGTTTCTTCGTAATTGTGAGTGAGGTGAGGTCAGGGGTGATAATTGATGGCTTAAAAAAGGCTATAGACAACACTAAATGCCACTTGCACGGTTTAACAAACGCGATTCATCATCACGAGCATGACAGTAATCCCTGTAAAGTGAAAAATCAAGCTGGAAATAGTCAGCATGGAATATCTGGAAACACAAATAGTAAGCATAAATTAATTTTGTTTATACAGATTGGTCCTAAATTGTATTGTACCTACCTCAAAGAGCAGGGGTACTTATTTATACAAACTTGGTTCCAAAAAATAAAAGTTTCTTTAGATATAATTTATTCATATTTTAATTTGAATCCTAGGACATCTGAATATTAATGTATCCATTTAAATCACACTATATATGGGAAGAGGTAGTTTTATAGGATGCCTGTCACTATATCACCCTTAACTCTTTTATTATTATTCCATTTAAAAAAAAATATATCTCTAGGCTATTGAAGCACAATCATAATCGTATTTAATTTTATTTTTAAGTACAACAAGAAATATGTAGGTATTGTTTTATAGAATAATGACATTTAAATATGTAAATTATGTAAAAAATAATACTTTTATAAACCTACTAATACCTAACCTACTCCTTACTAATACTTATTCTGAATAGTATGTATATTATTTAGTATCCATATAGTAATTTTAAATTATAAGCATTATTAAGGATATTCTAAAAGATATGACATCTTGGCTTTTATAAGTGCATACTCTGCTTTATTTTGTAGTACTTTTAACCAATGTATTCTGAAAGGTAAACATATATAGATAACCATTTTGTCAGTAATAATTTGAGAACTATTTAGTACACAGACACGTCATCTTTTAATTTGGAAAAAAATAGCTTTATCAAAAAAAAAAATTACAGATTTTCATGTGAATAATTTTTTTTGTAAAACGGACATTATTTTGCAAGCAGGTCAAACAACAAGGAGCCCGATATCTCAAGGAAACAAGAACGCCTCTACCAGCAATGCTGATTCTAGAAGACTGATAAATCCTGGTGCCAACTGTCCAGAAGGATTCAGAGCGGATGCCAACGGAAACTGTTATATGATTTATTAAATAATAAATAGTCTAGTGATTGAACAAGTAACCTTTATTAAATAATCGCAAGTAAAAAATCTTTCTGTGACTATATATTATGTCCTACAGCTATCTCAAGCTAAATCAAATAACAAAACAAGCTTATTTTGGCTATATAAAATACAATGGTTTATATATAACTGATTTCGAATCTTTACGTTCACAAAAAAACACCAATTTTTAGATGTATGATAATTGTTCTTTGGTGGTGGCCTTAGGTACTATAATTTGAGAAAACTGAATCAAATAAGCATGTAGGTTTATAAAATTTTATAGTATATTGTATCATTTTCAGGGATATAGCCGGATCCATGCAAACAAAAGATTTGGATTTTTCCAATAATCAATCTAAATTCAAACATTATACAAACCCCTGAATTTTGTTAGACTTTTCCATACCATTAGCAAATTTTATTACGATACCTGACAACAATTTAAAGTCCATAAAGGTGTTAAATATAAATGTTTATTTACATTATTGAGTCGATAGTTACAGTTACTTTATAGCTAGGGTCATTGAATGAAAACAAATGTATTTTAGATTAAGTTAATATAATTTTGTTATCTGAAACAGTCCCGTATCTCTCGTTTTAGATATTTTGATTAATTTTAGCTTAGTCAATTTTTTCGTAAAATATTCTTTCGTGGTTGCGAGAAAATGTCATTTTGTTTACTATAAGAAAGCTATAAGGTATGATGATGTCACGTCATCATCAGTCTAGACAAATGGAATACAGTTATCTACTTAACCATATTTAATTTTAAAAATAGTTTGTCTTTACAATACATAAAACAACATTAGAGAAATTTGATTTTCTCATGCTTTACGAACTATGGTGACAAATAATAATATAAGTTTATATCTCTCAAAAAAAGCTAAACAACATAGTTTTTAAAAATTGTTTTAAATTGTTTAATAAACAGGAAATACAAAATATATTTTTAGGACAATCCTAATTACTTATATAGTTTTCTAAATACCTAGTATTATTTAGGTTTTTTTTTGTGCCCGGACATAGATTTAGCAATTTCAAAAATGATACTCTGATCATGTGCAATAGGTAGGTATACTGATAAATATATATATATTTTTTTGTCAATAAACAATACTGTAACATTTAAATCCTTAGCATTTTTCGAAAAATTTAACGAGCAAAATCGTCAGTTATTATTAGGATGGATAATTCAAGCATTAAAAGGGGTCCCACCCTCTAATACTTGAACCCCTGAACAGTTACCCAGTCTGCCATCTTTTAAATCCGGCCCTGGGCATTTTTAATCATAAAATTTATATTGCAATAAACCATTATTCCGGAAGGGACATATAAAACTGTAAAGCTTTGAATTCAGTTTGAACTGAGACGTAGCCTGATCAAATATTCCTGTAACATGCATCTTGTGGGACTAGTATTTCTTGCATTTGTTAGCCTCTCTCTAGTTAGTATGATCCATTCGAGTATAATATAATAATAATTTTGTTCACACACATCAAGGACAAAGAACATTAACACATACATAAAAGATGACAGCAGTAGTGAATACATAAAATACAATAAGTGACCAAACACTTGTTTTGTAAACAAAAATAGTAATGCATATGTTAATAAAGCAATTATTAAGGTACTCTAATACTAAAAAATAAATTCAGTACAAATCTACATTATTAGTAATGATCCTAAACTACATTACAAAGGTAGGACAAACATATGTTTAGTACACACAAGTGATATTATTTACATTCAACAATATCTCTGATATTAGATCTACCAGTGGTAAAAATAAATATTTTCAACTCTTTCTTAAAAAGACCAAAATTTGAAATATGTTTCAATCTTACAGATAATGTATTAAATATCTTCGGAGCCATTACAGTATAGGAGCGTTGGGAGAAAGATTTGGTTACAAAAGGTACGATATGATCGTCTTTATTACGTGTAAAATAACTATGGCTAGGAACTAATGCCCTGCTCTTATAACTGTGATATTTCAATAACATATAATAAAAATAAATTTGTCGAATATCCATAATCCCGCTATCAGCGTACAGCAAGTCTGAAGAATAATTATACTCTTTTCCATATATTATTTTTAAAATTCTTTTTTGGAGAATTTCCAGAGGATTTATATGAACCCTTCGCGCAGAGCCCCACGCGAGAATGCCATATCGAATATGACTTTCAACTAAGGCATAGTACAAGGTTTTCAGATATTTGATAGGTAAGTAGTTTTTTATACATTTAAATTTATATAAGATTGACTGTAATTTTCTAATTATATAATTAATGTGAGAATTCCATTTCAGGTGTCTATCAATATAAATTCCTAGGTACTTAATTTCATTCACAGGGTATATAGGGACCTGCTTATCTTGCAGGGTGATATTCAGATGATGAAAGGCAGGAAGACAATTTATGTTACAACTAAATGTTACGTATGATGTTTTTTCGAAATTAATAGTTAAAAGTTTGTGGTTTAACCAATTTTGTATTATCTGAAAATCAGATTCTACTTTTTGCTTCAGTGCTGCCCAATCTGTATCCTCATAAAAAATTAAGGTATCGTCTGCAAATTCTATTGTCATTCCCTTACTATTTAAAGAAAATAAACCGTTAATATAGATATTAAAGAGTATGGGTCCCAAAACAGTGCTTTGTGGGATGCCCCAATTCACTAATTTGCGTTCACTGATGTCGTCACCCACTCTTACAATTTAGATATCTATTAGACAAATAATTTTCAAATAGTTTCAGAGAACTTCCTAGGATGCCCATGTCATTAAGTGACTGCAAGAGTAAGCGATGACTAACAGTGTCGAATGCCTTTGCCAAATCAATGAATATGCAGAGGCAAGGTTTATTTTTTTCCAGTGCATTTTGGATTGGATTTATTAAGGTCATTATAGCATCTTGGGTGGACGTTTTTTCTTTAAAGCCATATTGATTTGCGGATAGTATTTCATATTTATTGAGAAATTAAATTAATCTTTTTTTTATAAGCCTTTCAAATACTTTTGAGAGATGAGTAATAAGGGAAATGGGCCTATAATTACTGATAAAGCACTATATCCTTTCTTATAAAGTGGAATCACAATAGCATTTTTAATAGGGTATTTTCCCATAAGTTAGTGGTTCCACAATTTCTTTTGAAACACTTTTTAATATTTCGGCACTTATCTCATCATACCCAACTGCTTTTTTTTAAGTTCACATAAAATTTCCCCCACTTCCTTCGTATCTGTTGGAACAAACATTGCAGAATTAGGTAGTGTATGTTCAGATATAGGTTTAGTAACATCCACAACAATTTTTTGTGCCATACATTGACCCATATTTACATATTGTGAATTAAATTCGTTACATATGTCTCTACCTTTTGTTAACAACTCTCCTGATTCACATCGTATGGAATCTATTATTGTTTTAGATTTTTCCTGGCAACTGATGTTTTTCACTGTATCCCATAGTATCTTAGAATTACCGGCGTTGTATTCAATTTTATTTGTATAATATTTATATTTCGCATTTTGTATTAATGAAGTTAGTCTATTTCTATATGCTTTGTATCTAGTTTTCAATTCTTGGTCATTGGCATTACGTAATGTTGCTTTAAACAATCTGTTCTTTTCATTAATTGAATTCAAAATAGCATTTGTGACCCAAGGTGTGATTTTGGTGTCTTTTCGTTGATATTTTTTTACTGCTGTGCATTGATTAACAATATTTTTTAACATATTGATGAACACATTTGTTGCAGATTCTGGATTTGAAAAACTATAGACCGGTCCCCACAATGTACGCTTAGCAACCTCTTTCAGATGTGTGTAATTTATACGCTTCACATATTTTAATTTTTGGTGATTGTTTGTATTTATATTAGTCTTAAATACTATTTGGAGCAAGGTAGTGAAATGATCTGCAATATTATTTTCAATGACAAGGGGAAGTAAGTTATTTGATATTTCTTCAGTTGCCTTAATAAAGATGTGGTCTAGGCATGTTTTTGACTTATTTTGCACACGTGCTGGTATATTTATGGTGGATAAAAAACCGAATTCCTGTAGCACATTTACGTAATTTACTTTATCTAAAGATTCCTCTAATATATTAATATTAATATCCACTAACAAAGATGTGGTATTTATTACTATCCGTTATATGATTGCTAAAATATTCTTCAAGGCCATTTATAAATTCAGTAGCATCTGTACTGTAAGGCCTGTAACATGCAGATATACTAATATTCATATGATCATTTTCTATGTGTAGTTTTATTATTTTAAAATTATTTATATATATTATATTACATTTATATTGATACACATCTTTTATGTATTCTTGACACTCTATTATATACAGTAAAAGAAATAGCCCCCGACATTAAGCAGATAAGAAATGACATTTTAAGTGTATTCACTTTTCCTAAAAGTAAATATGAGAAAGTACAGTGCTCAAATGTAGAAATATAGCCCAATGATGAAGGTGAATGCATATTGCAATATGATTTAGATAATTTTGTAGTCAGTACATATTTTTGATATTCCAGAAAAGCGACTTTTGACTGTATATTACACTTTTGGCAAGTTATCTGCTTATAGAAATAATGTTTGTTTTTTTTTGGGGCTTGAGATGTAGTCAATTCAGTTCCTGATATAATAGCAAAACGATAAGACGATATCCAAGAATTCCTAATGGAATGAGTTAACTTAAATTCATTGTAGTGTTTCACAGTACCCAAATGAAAAGCTTAACGACTTAAACAAGACGTTTTATTAACCTCGACGATGTGAATCCCTCTCTATATAAATCACGTATGTTAGTTACTCTTTACTATTTCTCTTTTAAATGTACATATAGAGGGTGCTAGAGGTTGAGTGCTATAATCTTAACAGGTCATAGTATACATCAAAATAAAAAAAAGTTCTATATAACATGGGTCCTAATTCTAAATGTTTTCCAGAAAAGAATTATCAAAATATCTGGTTTGATGTGCAAAAGTTCAGTTATTTAGGAATCTTTCAGTAATTTTCTGCATAGAATAGCATAAAATGCAATGTTTACTACCTGCATTATTTAATTTTAATTAGAATAATGTTTTTCTTAAGTATACAAGTGTGATTGAACTTCGTTTTTCTCATATTGCACGATAACAACATCGAATTTTATTAAGAAAAAAAAAATCTAATCTATTTGTTAATTGATATCGTATGAATACATTTTCGGATAAACAAAACCCAAACTAATTTGCAAGTGGAGCAACAATAAAAAACAATGATATGATTCAAGAGAAAAAGAAGCGTCTTTCATCAATGTGGATTTTAGAAGACTAGAAACACTGGTGGCAACTGTACAGAAGAATAGTATGACACTGAACTTATGAAGTTATGGTTTTATTAAAAAAAACATCAAATGTCTAACGCACTAAATATAAATAACTGAATTTGTGGATATGTATTTAACACTATACATCATACAATGCATACATTAATCATGTGTAGATAATAAAATATTGTTACGGAGGCTGATCCAAATCTGTAAGTATATAAAAATAATCTAGTTATTGAAATCGATTTAGAATTGGGTGGTTATCGTAGTGGTTATTGAAGTACCGAAATTATCACTTTCAATTTGTTGGCTCAATTCAAACGATAAAATTAACGAAATATTTAGTAAAACGTTACGAATAGTTAACTTTAAATAATTGATAATAAAATGAAATTCTAGAAATTATGTATTGCCTTGGTTTAAATGTAAAGAAAATGCTGATCAGCATTTCAATTACAGAGAACACCGAATTGAAACTATAATGAAAATTCGGATATTGAGTTCAGTCCTCATTGTTTTTTTGTTATTTTTAATTACCGATCCAACTTTTGCAAATAAGCACAACAATGGTATGTATATATAGAGCAGAGTAAGTTACTATTAGAGCTACTAAATATTGTGTAATAAAGACACAATTATAGACAAGTCATGTCGCTGTAATGAGCTTATTTGTAATACTATGCATTAATGTTTTCATTACAGCAAAGTGTGAGGTAAGGAAACTTGAACATAAGGTGCAAACTAGTGGTAGTAGAAAAGGTGGAGGAGGTGGTCGTGGTGGCAGTTCAGGATAGTCTAGGTTTCCTGAAACATTTACCTAATATGATTGTATTGCTGAATAAATAAATCGAATAATGCAAATAAATGTATTTTATTTAGTAGCTAATTTTATAACTTGTAGAAAAACATGTCAAAATCACCTTCCTTTCATTACAATGCACAAAGGTACGATATTTTCTTCATGTGGAACGGAAAACGGAAGCAATGAAATATTAAAAACATCTAAAAAAAATTATATATCTAAATACTGATCGACAAAGAACTCAGTATAATTATAAAATGCTTTTTCTTTAAGATATTTCCTAATTCTGGTCTTAAAACAGTTTAGATCTAGGAATTGAAATTAAGTTGGAAGTTTATTAAAGAATTTAATTTATGTCTTTTTCTATTACGGTGAGAATGAGAACTCTCCTGATTATTCTTAATGTAAATCTGGCATTCAATAATGAATATCGATGGCAGTGTAGGAATATTTTGCTGTTTGAATTGCTCACGGCAATCATCTCTGTATTTTATTCCAACAATTATTTTTATACACATATTGACACATTATCTACACCTTTTTTTGTCTTGCTGAAAAAAGACATTCAACACCAAAAATAAAAAAAAATTACTTGTACAATTTTTTTAAATTACTGTAAAGCAAAATTTATTATTCTTTGAAATAATTTATATCGTCACATCAACAAAGATTCATTCAAAGAGAGTCAATAATTTTTAATTTAACTAATTTTTTTTGCAGGATGTGTTATCAGATTGATAGATGTTTTTAAATCATATGGTTTTATATGCAGGGACTTTAGCAATACACGTACTTTCAAAATTCTTATTCTAATAAGAGCATAAAATACTGTTCGATTCGACTCAACAAATTCTGATTTTTGTGATGTTATGTTTAAATGTAGTCCATTTTATATTTGATAAATTTTCCAAAATTAGTTATATTTTATTCTTTATTGCTTGGAATATATAGATTTATAATTACTGTTTTCATATATCGTGAAATGACTTTCTCAAAAATATAAAATATATGTCCCATTTTCCTTCCTACGCATTTCATCTAAATAAAATCTGATATAATCCTTGATATATACTTTCCATACAACGTAACACATAGAATCAGCAGTAACAATATATACTAAAAAGGTCTTCTATATATTCCTAATGTGTATCTTCTTATTCATCGTAAAAAGTGGACATGGATATGGATATTGGAAAATTGGTGAGAGTAGAAAATCAAGTAAGTGTTCAGTGTCCAGTTTCGGTCAGTGGTCGCTCGGTTTAAGGCGTCAGTACTTGAATCGAGGTGACTAGATCGGTATTGGTTCGAGCCCAGCTGCCGGTAGACCGTATATAAGCTATATTCGTGGAGAGGTTTGGCGCCCTCTCTGCGGGTATGGTAGGGTGGAAGAATGTTGGCTTGGGTCAATGTGAGAGATTGATACCGGTTGATATTTGACTACCCCCCTAATTAATGAGGTTTTCCAGGTTTCCCTCATTCCTGCACTGAATAGTGGTTAGGGACTACCAACGTAAGTCGTTCCTGGGCGCAAATGCGGCCTGCTTAATAATATGCCGCCCCTCTCCCGCACAATTCTCCGACTTCTGGGCTAATCCCTGTGATTAGAATGAGGGGTAGAGATATTATTATTATTATTAATCCTTAGATGTTGTTAATAAATAAATATTTATAGTAAAACTGATCAATTATCCGAAGAGCCCAGGAATCTAAATAATGTAATAAAAATAATATTATCGGATCGTAATGGACTGGATAAATCTGTTTTGATTGTCTGAAAACGTTCAGTGACATCAAATCAAACTCATACTTCGGATTACTGAAAGTTGTTTTATTAATAGGTATTAAAAAAATAAAGTATGCAGCTGTTTATATTGTATGTTTCATAAAACCATACTTATACGTATTCACTGAAAGTTATTCAAAATTTGTTGCTATTCCTGTATAATCCTTCAAAATTTACATATTTAGGAGATATGTTCTTAATTGCCCCATTTGGAGAGATTTTTCAACTGAGCTTCTTCATTGTTCTCGGTTTGTGATGAGGGCGACTCTAAAAAAGTGGTGCATCAAATCCTATATCACTCCCTGTAAGTCGAGCCGCTTAGGCCGAGCAGGAAGTAAGCAGACCAGTTATATCTCACCTCAAATCCTATATAAATCATTTTATTAAACTTACGCTCTAAGATGAAATTATGTGTTTGTCTTAAATATCTCTCCAACGCAATGACGGGCGATTCAAAAGCTAATGTCCAAAAGATCGCAAAGATTATTGATACCAAGTAGTGCCCGCAAAACAAATAGAACTAAAAAGAAGAAAGATATTATGTTAGCTCTAGAAAGTATTAAATTATCAATTAGTGCAGTTGCAAGCATTTAAAAATGTATGTTTGTAATACTCATCTTACTTCCATAGGATAATATATTAATTTTAGTACTCCAATTCGAGAAATTAAAAGTACCACAGTCTACTACTGTATGATTGTATCATTTATGTAATGGAAGTTGACAATGTAAAATGATATTTGGATTATTGATTTTAATAATAAGTTACTTTCGTGTCAAAATAGTAAACACATATACTCAATATAATAATAATAATAATAATAATAATAATAATAATAATAATAATATTTATTTCAGAGAAGGTAAAGCTACACTGCAACAAACAACTGTATCCACACCAAAAATGAAATATTGTCAATATAGTACACTAAATGCTTAAAAAAAAACCTATTTTAACAAAAAATCATCTGAACTATATGGTTCTAATTCTATTAACATTTTTTTAATAACCCTCTTAAATTTTTGAAATCCTTTAATATCTCTTGTACTTTCCGAAAGTTTATTATACAATTTAATACATATGTATTGCGGACTCTTCTCAGTTTTAGTTAATCTATGGATTGGATAATTAATATTTGTACCGCGCGTTTCATATCCGTGACAGACATTATGTATCATAAATTTCTCTCTGTTTTTTACTACATATACTATACAATCATAAATAAATACACCAAAAACTGTCAATAATCTTTTTTGTTTAAACAAACCTCTATACGTCTGATTATAATCTAATTTGAATATTATTCGTAAAACTCTGTTTTGTAACACAAATATCTTTTGGATATTGCTACTCCCCCAAAAAATTATTCCTGACCTCATACTTGCTTCAAAATTGGAAAAATATATCATACGTAATGAACTTTCATTCAAATATTTAGCAAGGACTCTGAAACTATAACATACTTTATTCAATTTGCTACATAAATTATCGATATGTGGTGATCAATCCAAATATTCATTAATATATACACCCAAAAATTTTGTATGTGTTTGGTATTTTAAGTGATCTTCTAGAATATGCAAGTTATCTGGAGTTTCTATTTTACTCTGTCGAGTTCTAAATAAGATAATATTAGTTTTCTCAATATTTAATAACAAACCGTTTTTTGAGAACCATTTCTTTGCATTAAACATTAAGGTGTTACTTAAATCAATTACCTCCGGATAATTTTTACCTGTAATAATTAAATTTGTATCATCTGCGTAATTTGTAATGTGACACTTTTTTAAAATTATACTGCTCAAGTCATTAAGGTAAATTATGAACAGAATTGGCCCCGTAATACTGCCCTGTGGAATACCAATGTTTTTATTTTTTATAGAAGATTTTACTATTTTTCCACTATCAGTCATTTGAACTCTCTGTTTTCGATTTGATAAATATGAGATAAACCAATTCAATGCAATCCCACGAATTCCATATTTTTCCAACTTTTCCACAAGATATGAATAATTTAGGCAATCATATGCTTTTGACAGATCAAGAAAAATTCCCAACGATAACTCGTTATTTTCAAATGATTCCACAATTTTTTCTGTAAATTGATATATAGCTGTTTCAATCGACCTCCCTTTTATGTAGCCATGTTGGCTATTATTCAATAAATTACAACCCTTCATAAACTGTACAAGGCGATCACACATTGCCATTTCAAATATTTTAGAAAAGGATGGTAGAATACTAATAGGTCTATAATTTTCAAATAATTTAGGATCTCCTTTCTTATATAATGGTTTAATTAATGAAAGTTTTAATTGTTCCGGAAATATACCAAATTTAAAAGAATTATTCATTATATAAGATAGTGGTTCAACTATACATTTAATACATAATTTGACAATGCTCGTGGGGATGTTATCATCACCACTGGTATGCTTATTTTTTAATCGACTAGCCAACCTCACAATCTCTTCAGATGATACAGGTTTAACAAACATTGACTTGCAATTTTTTTGTATACTACAAGTAAACGGCACATTATCAATATTGTTTACAAGTTGAGGTATTACATTTATAAGAAATTCATTGTAGTTATTAGCTGCATCCCATGCATCATCCTCGAAATCAGAATTACAATCACTTTTACATTTACCAATTATTTCATTATGTATACTCCACATGGTTTTTATTTTATTATCTGAATTTCTTATTTTACGTTCATAACAGTTTTTTTTTGCTTGAACCAACAAAGTCTCATATTCTTTTTTTATTTCTTTATAAATAGTTTTATAGTTTGTATCATTATTAGATACTATTAATAACTTATCAAGCCTGTCCTTACACTCTTTTATTTGATCATTCGTCTTAAAACTCACATTTTTCTTATTTTCTTGTACCCACTGATATGGGAAATTTTCATTAAAAATATTTAAAAAATTATTAATAAAAGAATTCCATTGCTTATTAACTTCATTAATCTCCTTTTCATACACAAGATCCCAATTTTGTTCGTCTAATCTTTTCAAAAAATTTACTTTATTTCTTTCATTAAATAACCTTCTATATTGATATGTTTGTTTATTTACTTTATCTACAAAAAAGATGAGTTTTTGTGCAGTATGATCTGAAGTGTACGGCTGTAAGATACATATCTCACAGTCTGTTTCATAATTTGTGAAAATATTATCAATACAACTTTTTGAATCATAAGTTACTCTAGTGTAATCCTTTACAGTTCGTTTCAGTGAAAAAGAGCTTTATTAAAATCAATCTCTGCAATATTTTTTACATTATCTTTTAACTCGATATTAAAGTCTCCAGCAATAAATATTATTTTGTTTACATCATAAACTGTTAACAATAATTGTTCAAATTTATCATAAAATTCTGTTATGGTACTACCTGAAGGTCTATATACACTAATCACTATTATTTGTGTCTTACTTATATATGCTAATATAATGTTATTTAGGAATACTTACAGCATTATAGTCAGTAAAATACCAAGGTCCTCTTGTCGTCCATACATTATAATCAATTATTGACTGATGTATCAAATATATGCAGTAAGTCAGTCTTCCCAAGATTTGAAAAATTGGTCTACACAAAATCCAATTGACAAAACCTAAATATACAGGGTATTAAAAAAAGAGTGTAAAATATTTAAGTAAGTAATAGTATGAACCAAAATAAGCAGAAAAGTCTCAATAAACATGGGTCCGCAAAGTAACGGTTGCGGAGATATGGAATGTTTTATGTTGTTTAGCCCCTTTTTTATTTTGCAAAAACGTTGTGTATTTTCTTATAATAGTTGGTCCCTGAACCCTCTAGATTTTTTTGTTTGGGGATATTTGAAGACATTAGTGTATGGTATTCCTGTAAATAGCCTGGAAGAGCTGCAGCTACGGATTAATCAAAATTGTCAAGAAATCCAAACCAAGGAAGATGTTTTCGAAAGAGTTCGAATATCGTTGAGACGAAGATGTCGTGCCTGCTTGGAAATGGACGAAGGGCACTTTGAACATCTTCTGAAATTTTGTTTTTTGTTTGTTAAAAGCTTCTTTTGTCGGTTTATTCCTAATAAAATAAAATGTTTGAAAAACGAATAGTGGTCCATATCTCCGCAACCGTTACTTTGCGGACCCATGTTTATAAGACTTTTCTGCTTATTTTGGTTCATACTATTACCTCCTGAAATATTTTACACTCTTTTTTTAACACCCCGTATAATGTACAAAACAATGCTACATATTCAAATTATGTGTGTATTTACCTCCATATCCATGATAGGAAGAATAAATTATCCAGGTCAGCCCAATACACCACGCAGGTCTCATCAAAGACTGGAATAGGATTATTTCTTTGTATTCGTTACGCATTTGCACTAATTGGTAACATATTAACGTTATAGCCATTCCAAAAATTATCAACACCCATGTTACAAAATTTATAACCTAAAATTTGACAGATAAAATTAAGCCAAACTTTGGAGAAAAACAAAATAGTTGGTCGTTCCATTAAATTACTGAAAATAATATTAGCTAACTTAATAATAAGTAAGCATACTGATTTACGATGTTTCCTGACCATAAATAGGAATGGTTTATCTATATTCTCTCTCATAAAGACTCCCAATGTTACACCCATAAAATAATCAATGAGTCTTGAATGGGCGTCATATTCACTAAAAATATATTCGTTATTTTAAAAAGTCAAATACAAAGTATTGTTAGTGGAATTTTAATAAATATTTTCAGATTTCGGCCCAATAATGGAAATACTCGTATTGCTAGTTAATATTGAAATACGTACTTACTTTTTGTAATTTAAATCGTGAAGTTTATGAGCCATGGGCAACAAAATAGATAATACATTTAAAATTACTAATCCTATCATAGCCTTCTTAAATCCCAAGGGTTTCCTCAAAGTAAGAGATAACGGGATTAACACTAATGGTGATATCAAGAACAACTGCATAACTGCCGATAAAAACCATGTTTGGACTAAGCACTAAAATAAATTTATACACATGATCATATGATTATTAAAGATCGTGCACATTATGCCAGGACGATTCCAAAAAACCTACTCGTGAAGGTTCCCATGTTGTTTAATGGAGCCATGACACACTAGACCAGCACCAGCATGTACCGTCATTTGCAACGACCATCACTGCAGGTCATGTCGGTGGCCTGCAATTTCTATGCTTGTTCGTGCTAGTCTGCCTGGTTCTGTTCCCATGAAGTCAGAGATTGATTTCAAACTGTTAGAAATATTCGATCTGTTAAATTGTGAATGTGTCACAGAACTGTCGGACATCCTATATTTACTTACCTTAAAAAAACTCCAAGTCTTTCGTCCGATGATACTGCTCTGCCAAATCTTGTGTTTTGGTTCAGTAGGCGAGGACAATCCAAAAGCTTGAAAAATTTTGTTGTGACATTTGGAAATACTAAAAAAATTTTGTTGATTCCTCTCCAGTTCAGCAAACAAGTTATAATATTTACAATACAGTTTTCTCTTTTTATTAATAGGGTGAATCCAAAACTTTATTATTTTCTTGGCTTCTTTCTCCTCCTCCTCTTCATATAACATCGCTAAAATAATAATTTCTTCTTCTGAGCTACACTCATCAATTACTTAAAAATTTCAAAATGTCTGCCACACACATAACCTGCAGAAAAAGTTGCTGAACAAGTGAACGAAGTCGTGCAGGTTTGCAGGTCCGCGCTGTGCTGGTCCATGCTAATCCGTACAAGCATAATATGCGCAATCTTTAATGCGATTCAGCCTATCCCTTTGAAATAAACTCTAATTTAAAAATATTTAGTAGGTATCCTGGGTATCAGAAAAATGATCTTTACTATATTATCGTAATTGTGGTAATTCTGAACATAAAGAAACACTGCCAACCAGTTTTCCGTGCAGATCTTGGCAGTATTTGTACTATTCCATAGAGGACCACTTCCCAAACGATTCATTATCGAGACGTTCACTAGATACACCATAAGTAATGCTGGTGTAAGCCTAAAGTTAAATTATTCTGTCATTAAAAAAATATTACACTATTAGGGAGGACCGTGTATTGTAGAACACATCATGACATTGTTAAAAAAATTATTTGTAATTTGAGGACAGTTCAGTACTGTTATCAAAAATAATAATATCACGAAAACGACGGCGAAAAGTAGGCAGTTGATGTGCTGAGTGCTGTTATTCGGTTCTCCCCTAAATCGAGTATTAATAACCGAAATACTTACAAATACGTTTACCTTAAATAACGATGTAAATACATTTGCGGTAGAGCTAACATTTGACTTAGTAACGACTTGTCCTTATGCTGCAAGTATTTAAAAGCCATCACAAGCCCTGATATGTAGAAAAACGTATCAACGGCTACATGGGCAGTGAGAACATATCCTGCGGATAAGTGTTTCCTCCACTAAAACACACCGCTGTAGTCGAATCTTTAGTGTAACTGAATTACCTCACTCACAGTATCGCCCCACACCCTTATATTGGAGACAGGGACCTTTTCCCATGACATAAATCCATGGCCAGTTATGATCCACATCATACTGATTACCCTTAACCCGTTTAATACCTCGATGTCTTCTCTCGATGTGGAATGCTTAATAATATGGAACAATTTCCTACCATTTGAAAGAACAGAAAACGTGGTAAGCAAGGAATGAATGTTTTCTAAAAATTAGTTTGCGACAACCACGTGTTTATGCAGGGTGTTTCACAAGCTCTATGGCAAACTTTGATAGATGGCAGCTGGTTTAATATCAAACATTTTTTCTTATATGAACGTAGGTTTGATTTATTTACAACTGAAAAGTATGTAGATATTGTCTTTGATTATGGGTACTCCAATGGAAACAACAGACAAGCCCGAGAATACCAACCTGCCCATAGTCTTTAGTGTATCATTTCATAGACTTTGAGAAGAAGGCAACCCCACTCCAAAAAATCTATTCGCTACATCAGCTATCATTTGCTAAAGATTGTCATATAGCTTGTAGAAGAAACTCAGAGCCTGTGTAAATATTGTACTATAGTTTAGATAGTTCAAAAACTTACTAGTGTGCGATTTGTAAACGTAGGTATCGTATATTGTTGACATAACCATTAACCATATTACAATTGCGAAAATTGCCCTAAAAAACTCAAATTAATTAGGAAACTGTTCTTAATTTAAACATATAAAATAAATATCAATAAATTAAATTACATAAGTAGAACAAACTATGAAATATTTTAGTTTTTCCCGATAGTGATGTGATTTTTGTTATTTTTCAGTGAGATTTTTTGGTTAGGCAAACTTAGTTTCAAAAATAACCCTTGACTGATCCGTTTGGCGCAAGGTGTTATTTAATTAATCTCTATTTTTCCAGAAGTGTGGCGAAAAATCCAATCGAACTAAAGAAAAACTGAAATTATACCACAAATAAATAGCTTCAGAATATCAAAAATGTTTATGAGAAAATAGAACTTGCAGTGTAACGATCTCCTTAATATTGAAAGGTTCAGTCGGCGTTGCCTTTTGACATCTGTCGTCTAGGAAAACCTCTGGCAGTCTTGGGTCAAGCAAATATTCAACTATTTCATTGTAATCACTGGCATTACAACCATCCGGCCGACACACTGATAATGTATAAAACGTCTGAAACAAAATTCCAAGTTCTATTCACTTCATAACTACATAGAGCTATTTCGTTGTTGTGTAATTTCTCTAAAGTTTTTGAATCTGCTTTATATAGGGAAATTTACTACTTTACTAAGCAGTTGATATCTATACATCAACATGGTTTTATGCAGAAAAGATCAACAATTTCTAATCTTACAGTTTTTTCCCAACACATTTCTGAAGTATTAGATGGTGGTGGCCAGATTGATGTAATATTTACCGACTTTAAAAAAGTTTTTGATCATATAGATCATTATATTTTATTAGCGAAACTGCATCAGTTTGGTTTTTCCGACTCATTAATTAAACTTTTAGAGGCTTATTTAGCTAATAGACAGTTTGAGGTTAGATATCAAAACTTCACTTCTCGTTCTTTTGTTCCATCATCTGGTGTGCCGCAGGGCTCTAATTTGGGTCCACTTTTGTTTTTACTATTCATTAATGACCTTCCTGATGTTGTTTCCTGTGAAAAATTATTATTCGCTGATGACTTTAAGCTTTATTCTAAAATTAATTCGGTTTCAGATTGCGAACATCTTCAGTTCTGTATAGATCGCTTGGTTGTATGGTGTGAATTAAATCATCTGTCACTTAATATTTCCAAGTGCAAATCTATGTCTTTCACTCGCAAGATTAATTTTGTTGCATATGAATATTCTATTGACGGCTACATCATTAGTCGTGTTGAGCTATATAAAGATTTAGGGATTATCTTTAACATATTAATAATATTGTATCTAGTGCTTTCCAGACTTATGGTTTTATATACCGCAATTGTAGAGATTTTACAAATGTGGTCACGTTGAAAACTTTATATTGTTCCCTGATCAGGTCTAAACTCGAATACGGTTCCATAATATGGTACCCGATTTATAATACGCATCAGCACCGGCTGGAATCAGTTCAAAGAAGATTTTTAAAACTTCTTGCATATCGACAAGATGGCGTTTATCCACTTCAGGGTTGTAATCACACTAACCTATTGAATTGTTTCGGATTAGAGTCGTTGGATTTACGTCGTAACGTATCTCTTATTCGTTTTCTGTATAATCTTTTAAACAACAGAGTTGATTGCCTCATACTATTGAGTAATGTTTACTTTCGTATACCACGTGGGTACACGAGGCAACAAAGTTTGTTTTACTGTGATTCCCCTAGAACTAATATACTAGCAAAATCTCCTATTTACTATGTGTAATTTGTATAATAAAATTGCTAAGGATTGTGATATTTTTAATGGCAGCTTAAAGTCTCTGTGTTATTGTGTTTCTCACTTAGCGTAACTTATACATTTTTTGTGTGTTATATGATTTTGTCTCTTTATTAGTGTATATTATATGTATTTATTTTAATTTCTTATTACCACTTAGTTATGTTTATTACTTATTCCTGTAATTGGGTGTTCCTGATGGAATAATAAAGATTATTATTATTATTATTATTATAACAGTTTGTTTGCGGGAACTCACATTTGCATCCGACATGTTATCAAAAGGATCTGGAATTACCAAACTTTCTGTACAAAATTCGCCCAAGATTCGACCTCCTTCGTAACTGTGGTCTATTGTCAAACATTGATCGAAATTGCCGAAATCTGTTTTGGTTGAGTAACCTAAACCTGTGTATGGAAAATTCGACGATGCGTCCAACACTACAACATATTAAAAATTCATAGTGCTTAGTAAATTATAATTCATGCTCTACTTGACCAGTAATGGTTATTTATAGCACAAGTGGGATATAGGCATTATTACACGTGAGGGAAACATTTCATGAATGTAATAAAAAATGCCGTTATAGACCAGGGTCGATAATTTTTGAAACCAAAAAAAAAATAATAGTAGGATGAAACCCATTGGAAAAGGAAGAGAATATAACAAAAATGAAAGGAAAATAATTTACGGGCGATCTGAGGTCGGGAAGTGGAAGGGGGTGAGTTTTTAAGGGTAAAAAACGGTCCTATGGAAAAAAGTTAAATAGCAAAGTTGTAGGTAATAAAAAGATTTACAACATTTATATTTGCACTTTTTTCACATAACCTCAAAATTTATGTGAAAAATTCAAATAACCAAGTTTTTGGTTTTTTATTTTTATCTTTTACAAAAATTTTTTTTTCACGATATTTGGTGAAAACTTACCTTTTTATGTCCCAAATAAAATGTAATTTTTTTTTTTGATTTAAAATATATATTTTTTCACCTTGTTTTGACTTAATATCGAAAAAGCACCCTAATTTTCAATCGAAAAGTCTCACGTCAAAATATCTGCTTTTTTAAAAAAGTCGGTGGTTTTTTTGTTCTTTGAAATCTCTACTTTCTGATGGTGTAAAAAAATATACATTATTTTGGTAAACGTTCTCAGAAAATGCAAAGAAACGAAAAAATATTGTAGATGTTTTATTAAATTAACTTTATTAACTTATTTAGTTGTTAATTATAGTAGTATATTTCGACTTGCAATTGTTTTGTCAGCATAAGATAGTAGAGATTCCAACGAACAAAAAAAATATTTTTTATAAAAGATAAAAATAAAAAACCAAAAACTTGGTTATTTGAACTTTTCACATAAATTTTGAGGTTATGTGAAAAAAGTGTAAATATAAAAGTTGTAGATCTTTTTATTACCTACAACTTTGCTATTTAAGTTTTTTCCATAGGACTTGTAGTTTTGCCGGAAATCAAGATAAACCGTTTTTTACCCTTAAAAACTCACCCCCTTCCACTTCCCGACCTCAGATCACCCGTAAATTATTTTTCATCTCATTTTTGTTATATACTCTTCCTTTTCTAATGGGTTTCATCCTACTATTATTTTTTTTTCACTTTTTACCATTATCAAAGGCTTCAGCACTGGTCTATTATCCCACGTGTACTATATAAAATTTTATCTAGATCTGCAAAAAATGTTATCTACAACTATCTTAAATTGAGAAAAATCCAAAATCAAATCCGGTTTGTAAGCTTTCGTTTTTACATGTTCTTGTAAAAATAGTGGTGTTCATTGAAATAACGAGTAATTCAGAAACAGAAAACTTGCCTTTTGAAATTGAAAAAGCAGCTGCAACTGCAGTAGCTTCACTTTTACCAGATGAATCGAGAACCGAGTACGAACAATTTTATAAACGATTCACTGATTGGTATATGTCTAAGAATATAAAATATGAAACAAAAGAAAAGGTATTATTAGCATTTTAATTAAGAATTATCCAAGAAGTACAACTCATCATGTCTTTGGGTGTTCTTTTCTATGCTGCGGTCTACAATCTGTATGCGGCAAAATGTTGACATCAGTAAAATCAATAATTTAATTGCTTTTCTGAAAAGCAATCAGTGGGATATAAACGAAAAAAGGCAAGTATATTAACAAAACGATGTCTAATAGTATATTATGCAACGATCATGTAATGATGGTTATTAATACACGAGCATTAACCGGGATACGAAACGAGCCGAAGGCGAGTTTCGTATGGTTTATGCGAGTGTATTAATAACCATTACATGAGAGTTGCATACGCTATTTTTTCTACACCCGATAAGTAATCAAAAACCATAAATTTTATATTTTTATTGAACACAATAGGTAATTATTCGTATGAACTGCATTTTCTGCTTTCTCCGATATGTGTGGAGGAGTCGATGGTAATTCTTCTATATCGCTGATATCAGATATTTTGATAAATTATCGAAGTTTAGCTAGGTACCTACGAAAATTTAATACGTACTGATTTTGACATCTAAAATAATTACATAGGAACCTAGGATAAACGTCAAATGCACAGCATGCTTGATTGAAAAATTATGGGTTTCTATTGATTAAAAATCTGTATCGTAATGAAAAATCTGTATCGTAATGGGTATCATTATGAAACGGATTATGGGCATATAAGTGCATTGTTATAATACGGGTGTAGAAAAAAATGTTTACAAGATACCGATGACACAAAATTCTTGCTATCAAAGAACAAGAAAATGTTTGCTATTTGAAATTCATAAATGCGGCTGCCTTAATTATTGCACTTGGAGGTGCAGAGTGGACAAGTTAACTAATTTGCTGTTAGAAAACGTAAAAAATGAAAAAAACAGTTTTCATATATTCATGCCGTATACGGAGACAAAAGTTTCCCGAGAATTCTTTATCACTGCCGGGGGAATCGAAAATGTGAATATGGTCCTAACAATACGAAAATACCTCGCCCTGTGTCCTAGTCATGCCGATCATGGAAGATATTTTGTTGGTTACAGAGGTGATAAATGCATGGAACTTCCTGTTGGTATAAATACTTTTAGTGTAATGCCAAATAAGATTGCTTTTTTCCTTTCATTTATCACAGCGTCAACAATATACCATGATTAGTGAAACAATGAAAATTAACATATGTTGTGTATACGTACCTCCTTATTCAACCGATAATAATTTAAGTGCTCATTTGAATAAAGTTTCTGAAATTGTTCGACATAGGTCTAATGATAGTTTTGTTGTGTTAGGGGATTACAATGTGCCTGATATCAGGTGGAGGTTTTGTCCAGCTGAGGGTTGCTATATCGCGTCACAAAATACTGACCATGACCTTCTTGATACGTATGATATTTTGAATTTTAATTAGTTCAACGCGGTCTCAAATGTTAATGGTAAGTGGTTGGATCTTGTTTTTTCATCTTTTAAAAATGTACGTGTTACCGCATGTTCAAAACCATTTATTGAGGAGGATTTACATCACAGATCTATTGATATTAATATAACGGTTCCTAAATTTTGAAAGAAAATCTTTAAGGTTGCGGTATTCTAAATAAGAAAGTACCTCGATCGTTGACTGACAATGATATAAAACTGTGTACCGGGAAGTGCTGGATATCTAACGGAGAAAACTTGAACTGCAAATATTTAAAGAATGTCACAGTTGGAGTGCAGAAAATAACGGGTAGCCGAAACATGCCGAAACTGAGCTTGAAGGTCATGCGTTCGATCTGCGGCAAAATATTTACAACTCTAGCATCTAAATGGGATATCGATTTTTCCGTATTCTAAATTTCAGCGTTCAGTTGCAATTTATCCTTTGCAAATCTGTGCTTTGCAGTAGCAGTGGTTTTCTGTATTCTTTATATGTGTGTAATACTAGTGAAAATTATAGGACATTTTTATTAATTGAAAGTTCGTTGGATTTAGAAAGGTATGTATATCATTATTTGTAAATTGAATTAAATAATAGGTACTTAATAATTATATATTTATATGTAACAGGAACAGGGGAGGGGAATCGAATCTCTAATTTATCAAATTTTAGGAATACATAATAGTTATTTATGTACAATTTTAATTGAAATAATTTTTGTCCAAAGAAGCTAGCCTTAAAATATGGCCCATCCTTTGCTGAACGCTATGTAGACATTTTGCGAATAAATTACGATTTGAATCATAAACTTTATCATAAAAGAGCGCTCTTGGAGAATGTTGTAAGAAAAATTGACCATTATTGTCAGTTATTTTAAAAGATTAAAATGACAGAAGATACTTAATTTAATATTAACCATATAAATATTTAAATATGTAATACCTATCTTAGTATGTACAAGCTATTTCGATTATAAATAAAACCATAATAAATTAGCACTTTTAAAATTAAAAACGATTCAGGACTCAAATTTTTCCCATAATATTACAAATTTATCAATAAATTTAATCTTCTAAGAAACGCCATAGAAATTCAATTGTCGCCGTCGCTTCCGGACAAGATATTTATTTCATAGACTATTACTAAAGTTTTGATTAATAAAAATGAAACCACTGTGTATAATACATACAGTTATAAAGGTAGTTAACTAAAAAAAATTTTACTATAAAATATGTCCGTATGTATATATATTCAATATAACATTTTTAGGTTTGATTGGAGATAATAGCATAAAAGAAGTTACATGTTTGGAAAAGGTAGCTCTATCAGCAATTACTTTGATAGAAACAGTGGAGAAGAAAATGGTGCCTTGTTTATGATAAAGATCGAGTGAAATTATAAAAATACTCATAACTATTACTACCAAGTAAGTTAAAAAAGATGAAGTATTATCTATATTAATTTTTCATGTAAACTGAACTCTCGAAATCATATCCGAACAACCCTGTATAATGTAAATATATTTTTATTTCATTATTTATCCCTTTTGCAATAAGTATTTAATAATACATAGTGAGACAATTCACAGAAGACAAATAGCAATATACTTTTTGAAAAAATTTGTGTACTTGCAAAATAAAAGATAATAATAAAAACAATCGTTTTATGTTTCAACCTGACCCTGATATCTATTACATCTTTATTTGTGTGGTGGTTTTAAAATATGTAAGCAAACTTATACGGCGAAAACTAGATGTCAAAATATATTGCTGAGATACAATTTACCTAATAAATGTCAACCTCCAACGAGTTACAGTCATTTACAAGACGAATGCTAATAAATGTTTTAAAGTAAATGTTAAAAAAATCACTGGCGGCATGAGGACAATGTACACTAATATACAGGTAAGCGTCATTTGTTTCCTGCATCCCTGTATACTTCATATTACGATAGCCAGCAGTATCAGTGGACAGATAATTTAACTGTAAGATTTTTCTTTTGAAATTTATAATTTTGAAGTGGTTATCATTTCACTTTAAAAAATTTCAAATTCTGTCAATTTTGAAATTTTTCCAAGTTTGACTACATTTTTTTCAACATCCTGTATTTTAAAATTTGGATGAGATCGATTTAATTCTCTGAATTTTGCAGGAGTTTGGTTTGGTGTTTTAAACACCTGTATTTTTTCGTTAACAGTGTTCCAATAGCCCTTAGTTAATATTAAAGAAATTTTTGTAGTTCCCTTAATTTTGAGGTTTTTTTAAGGTCAAAATTTTCTCATAATTGCATACAGAACGTCTTTCGCACGTTCCGAAGTGGTAAAATCGAAAATTTATATCAATAACAATGCAATCAAATGCATGATTTCTAATATAATACTTAATTCCAAATTTTGCTTGCCCTGTAAACAGAATTTACTTTACCGCCACCTCTTAGTCAGAGGCTGAACTATTTATTGTTAAATTGAGTCAAATTTTTATAGTTTGTAACAGACTTCTAGATAATGAAGTAGACCGAACTTGCTGAGAAAATGACCCTTATGGAAAAATGCTAATACATTTTTAGGTACTGAAATTTATCAAACTAACTACTTTTTAAAATTGATATATAGTTCTAAATATTCCTATAACATAAACTTACTTAGTGTTACATATAAAATTGTTTAGGTTTATGTCTAAGCACGATAAATTAATTGATAAAAATGTGACATTAGGTTAGCAGCAAAGACCAATATGAAAATACGTTTTTTAAAAGTTAAAACTTTGTTTAAACTATATTTAAATAGTAATAATGAATAGACAGAACTTTAAAGATTCTATTTGTGTGGTTATTTTTGTTCTTCGAGCTTTATTTTTTGAGATTTCAGTACCTAAAAACACTACAAATACGGGTCATATTTTGCCAGAAATACGGCGACCTTAACTAGTATTTATAAATTCAGACAAGCTAATTATGATATTATTAATAGAGATTAATGACATAAATTGGGCACGAATTTTGGGTAATGTAGGTATTGATAACGCTGTGTCATTGTTTTATCAAAAAATTATTGAAATTATTTCTATTAGAGTTGGTGTTGTAAATAAGAAATACGATTATCCAATATGGTACTCCGCTAACACTATATCGTTAATAAAATAGAAATATGTAGTACATAAAACTTGGAAAAAATTTAGAAGGCAATTTGATTATGTTAGATTTTCAAATATAAGAAAAAGGGTCAAGTTATCTATAAAAAATGATTATGGGAAATACGTACACAGTACAGAAAATAATTTAAAAAATAATATCAAGGCTTTTTGGTCTTTTGTTTCCAACAAATCTGTTAATAAATCTGTGCCTAGTTTTGTTGTTCATAATAATACTTCTTATGATCGTGATGAGGATATATGTAATGCCTTTTCTCAATACTTTACGACAGTATTTGAACCTTCTGATACTCAGTCAAATGTAAGACTAATGACACCCAATTTTAATAACCCACTATCAATTGACAGTATTTTACGTGATCAAGTACTTGCTCAACTGTCTAAACTGGATATCAATAAGGGATCTGGACCGGATGGATTGCCTCCTATATTTTTTAAGTCATGCAAAGACTGTATTGCTGAACCACTTGTATTAATTTGTAATAAATCTCTTTCAGAAGGAATTTTTCCTAATATTTGGAAAAAATCAAATATTATACCAATACATAAAAATGGCGATAAGAATTTAGTGTCCAACTACCGACCAATTTTCATGTTGTGTGTACCGGGTAAAATTTTCGAGGCAGTCATAACGAATGAGTTATTTTTTAGATTCAAAGGTGTTATACGTGTCGAACAGCATGGGTTTTTTCAGGGGCGGTCGGTTATAACAAATCTTTTACCTTTTGTACAGGAAGTGTCAGAGGTCATGGACAGTAGAAAACAAGTCGATGCAGTGTATGCTGATTTGTCTAAGGCATTTGACAAAGTTCACCATCAAACATTGCTTGTAAAACTGGAAAATCTTGGCATACACGGCAATTTACTCAGATGGATCAAATCATATTTGACTGACAGGTATCAATGTGTGAAAATAAATAACTGTACATCAAATTATATAATTGTTACATCAGGCATTCCACAGGGATCCCATCTTGGACCTTTGTTGTTCTCATTGTTTATAAATGATATTTATACCTGTTTTTCAAGTACAAAATTTTCCCTTTCCGCCGATGATCTTAAAATTTATAAAGTAATTTCTACAATAGATGATTGTATAGTTTATCAAAAAGATCTTAATAATATGGCTTCTTATTGTCAAAATAATAGATTATTTTTAAATTTTAACAAATGTTATTACATCACCTTTTCACGTTTGTTTAATAATGTAAGCTTTGCATATACTATTGATGGAAATGTTCTTGAAAATGTAGATTCTATTAAAGATCTTGGTGTAATTATAGACAAAAAGTTGACCTTTGAGTTACATATTGATAGTATTGTTAAAAAAGCGTATCGGTCGTTAGGTTTCATTGTATGTTCTACAGTGTCATTTAAAAACCCTTTTTCAATTATTACATTGTACAATTCATTAGTCAGAAGTCATTTAGAGTTTGCAAGTATAATTTGGAATCCTATGTACAACGTTTATATAAACAGGTTAGAAAAAATTCAGATAAAACTTATACGTCACCTTAATTATCGTTTTAATAGACATTTGCAGTTCAAACCATATGATTTTTGTCTTCATCATTATAAAATGATAAAACTTTGTTCACGAAGGTATATAAGCTATGTTATATTCTTACATAAATTACTGAACAATAATGTATATTGTAATGTCATATTAGAAAAATTACAATTTAATGCTAGGCATTATTATGCTAAATAAAACTCCTTGTTTTATATCAATGCCTATAACACAAATTATGCAAGTAATTCACCTATATGTCAACTTCAAAAAGTATACAATTCATTATTTTCTACCATTCATATATTCCATTTGTCATTGTCTTCTGTTAAGCGTTTAGTAACTTATACATTTTTATAATTTTGCACTTTATTTTAGGTTAAGATTTACTTAGTTTTAAGATTTTTTTCTCTTTTATATTTTTTCCTTTGTACACATAAATGTGTGCTGATTATCTGTGCAACCCTGTAATTGGAATGTTAATCCATTCTGTTAGGATGCCTTGTTCTTTAAATAAATAAACACAGGAGCAGACCATCTAACTATAAAATGGCATGGTGGTTGTAAGTCCAACACCATGTGTGAAGGCTATATTGATACGTCTCTTGAAAACAAGAAAAAAATCGCCACAAAAATTCTTGGAGGAAAAGGTGCCATCATTGCAGCTACTTCAAGTGCTTACAAAGAAAATTTAAGCATTGTTAACACAAATACAGGCCAGCTGCATTCATCTGGTATCTTAAGAATTGACAAAGTTGTGTTGGTAATATTTATAACAAGTAATTCAATTTAATTTAAATTATATTTTAATTGTCAAATTGATAAACCTGCTGGTTCTTAATAAAAATAACCATTAATCAGTGATCTCTTTTTTTCATATTTCACAAGTGGGGTAATATGTCACATTAACCCACAAGTGGTATAATGACCTTCAACTGAAACAGTGCCAAATAAATGCTGTAATGAGGCCCTTATAAAGCAGTTGTAGATAAACAAATTTAAATTCTCTTGCTTACTTGTAAGAAGAAGGGACAAATTTCCACATACAATACTCAGCTGTTCTTTACATTTTGTACTAACATTACTAACGTTGTGAAAATTTGTACAAATAGCGTTTAAACCTGGCATTCTCAGCATTTCATTTTGCCAGTCATCTTCTTCTCCTTCTTCTTGTGTGTTTTCACTTTTAACAATTATTATTACTACGATAAAAATGAACAGGATACATGTTGCCCTCATATTTCTTGTTTTAAAAAGTACGTTAATATATTATATGAGAATTCCTGTCAAATATATTATGTATATCATATATGGGATATCTATTGTGAATAGGTAAGTCATAAATTAAGATATTAATCTAATTATGTGTGTCATTTAACTTGTTATTGTTTTATGTAAATATAAGTTAAGGTTTATTAGGTAGCTGCTGATATACAAACCTTAAAAAGGAAATCTAGATTGGGCTACTGTTTATATATATCGAGGATGATACTTTTCCGAATCTTAATTGGTTTTGTACTTTTATTAATAGGAAGTGGTGCGAGATATAAGAGATATATATAGCAAGACATAGATATAAGTAAGCAACACTATTCTAGTTTTATATAATTTTTATCTGTGCCATTCAAACTTTTGCCCGTCAGAAATAACATATATTATCTTTTCAGCTCCCAGGTTTGCCGAACGAAAACTGAATTAATTCCGCCAAAGTAATATTAGTAAGATTTATCTTGACTCTATCTGTGTTCTTGAAATAAACCGTTGTGTATTTAATTTTTTGTTTTTTCGTGGCCCTTCTACATTGAAATAAGGAATTATATAAATACTTAAAAAGTAGCCATTCAAATTAATAAATTATGTGGGTTGCACTTCAAAGAAAGAATTAAATTGTTTTAAGGCAATTAATGCTTGAATGAAAACTCTTATTATAGATAGATTTAAAAACTTCGTATGTTACATACGGCAGTATATTTTGAAATTCTCTATTACCCTCTGATTTTTAAAGTAAAGCCTTAAATTAAGTAGAGTCTAATTATAAATTTCTTATGTAGATTTTTATAGCGTCCGTGAATAAGTTATAAATTAAGATTTTAATCTAATTATATGTTATTTAACTAGTGCGTGTGAAGTTAGCCCCCCCAATGTTCGATTTTTGTTAAAATTTTTATAGTGCTGGATTGTATATGAATAGTTCTGAAGTGCTCTATAAATTTAAACAATAGTTCTATGACGTTTAGTGAAAATTTTTTTTTAAATATGGGGGGCCAACTTCACGCAGCCCCCCATTTATGAGTTCTGACATGTTTGTTGTCCGTTTTGGGATGTACTTCAGTAGTTCTACAGTTCTATGTAATTTTTAGCAATAGTTCTGTACCATAACAGGTTTAAAAATCAACATGTAGTTATTAAGTAAAATAATTTCCAAAATACGTGCTCTTGTGAAAATAGCGGCGATATTATATTGTATTCCAATAATCCCACTATTCAATGGAAATCGCATCGATCTAGGTGCTTTAATTTCGGAAATATTGTATAAGAATTTTTTTTAAAAAAAGGGAGTTCTGGCGAAAATAAGAACAGTTCTGAATTGTGCACCAATAGTTCTACTATTCCATGCAAACCGTATGGATCTGGGTGCTCTAGTTCCAGAGTTATCGAATTTAATTAATATAAGGATTTCTCAAAAATTTTGAAAAAGGGAGTTCTGGCGAAAATGAGAACAGTTCTGAATTGTGCACCAATAGTTCTACGATTCCATGCAAACCGAATGGATCTAGGTGCTCTAGTTCCGGAGTTATCGAATTTAATTAATATAAGGATTTTTCAAAGATTTTGAAAAAGGGAGTTCTGGCGAAAATAAAAGCAGCTCTGCATTGTGCACCAATAGTTCTACTATTCCATGCAAACCGCATCGATCTAGGTGCTCTAGTTCCGGAGTTATCGAATTTAATTAATGGATGTATCTGGGTGCTCTAGTTCCAGAGTTATCGAATTTAATTAATATAAGGATTTTTCAAAAATTTTGAAAAAGGGAGTTCTGGCGAAAATAAGAACAGTTCTGCATTGTGCACCAATAGTTCTACTATTCCATGCAAACCGAATGGATCTACGTGCTCTAGTTCCAGAGTTATCGAATTTAATTAATATAAGGATTTTTCAAATATTTTGAAAAAGAGAGTTCTGGCGAAAATAAGAACAGTTCTGAATTGTGCACCACTAGTTCTACTATTCCATGCCAATCGCATGGATCTAGGTGTCCTAGCTCCAGAGTTATCGAATTTAATTAATGTAAGAATTTTTCAAAGATTTTGGAAAAGGTAGTTCTGGCGAATATAAGAACAGTTCTGCATTGAGCACCAATAGTTATACAATTACATGGAAATCGTATCGGTCTAGGTGATCTAGTTCTGGAGAAATCGAATTTAATTAATATAAATATTTTTAAAAAAATTTGAGAAAGGGAGTTCTGGCGAAACAGAACAGTTCTGCATTGTGCATCAATAGTTCTACGATTCCATGCAAACCGAATGGATCTAGGTGCTCTAGTTCCGGAGTTATCGAATTTAATTAATATAAGGATTTTTCAAAGATTTTGAAAAAGGGAGTTCTGGCGAAAATAAAAGCAGCTCTGCATTGTGCACCAATAGTTCTACTATTCCATGCAAACCGCATCGATCTAGGTGCTCTAGTTCCGGAGTTATCGAATTTAATTAATATAAGGATTTTTCAAAGATTTTGAAAAAGGGAGTTCTGGCGAAAATAAAAGCAGCTCTGCATTGTGCACCAATAGTTCTACTATTCCATGCAAACCGCATCGATCTAGGTGCTCTAGTTCCGGAGTTATCGAATTTAATTAATGGATGTATCTGGGTGCTCTAGTTCCAGAGTTATCGAATTTAATTAATATAAAGATTTTTCAAAAATTTTGAAAAAGGGAGTTCTGGCGAAAATGAGAACAGTTCTGAATTGTGCACCAATAGTTCTACGATTCCGTGCAAACCACATGGATCTGGGTGCTCTAGTTCCAGAGTTATCGAATTTAATTAATATAAGGATTTTTCAAATATTTTGAAAAAGAGAGTTCTGGCGAAAATAAGAACAGTTCTGAATTGTGCACCAATAGTTCTACTATTCCATGCCAACCGCATGGATCTAGGTGCCCTAGCTCCAGAGTTATCGAATTTAATTAATGTAAGAATTTTTCAAAGATTTTGGAAAAGGTAGTTCTGGCGAATATAAGAACAGTTCTGCATTGAGCACCAATAGTTATACAATTACATGGAAATCGTATCGGTCTAGGTGATCTAGTTCTGGAGAAATCGAATTTAATTAATATAAATATTTTTAAAAAAATTTGAGAAAGGGAGTTCTGGCGAAACAGAACAGTTCTGCATTGTGCATCAATAGTTCTACTATTCCATGCAAACCGAATGGATCTAGGTGCTCTAGTTCCGGAGTTATCGAATTTAATTAATATAAGGATTTTTCAAAGATTTTGAAAAAGGGAGTTCTGGCGAAAATAAAAGCAGCTCTGCATTGTGCACCAATAGTTCTACTATTCCATGCAAACCGCATCGATCTAGGTGCTCTAGTTCCGGAGTTATCGAATTTAATTAATGGATGTATCTGGGTGCTCTAGTTCCAGAGTTATCGAATTTAATTAATATAAGGATTTTTCAAAAATTTTGAAAAAGGGAGTTCTGGCGAAAATGAGAACAGTTCTGAATTGTGCACCAATAGTTCTACGATTCCGTGCAAACCGCATGGATCTGGGTGCTCTAGTTCCAGAGTTATCGAATTTAATTAATATAAGGATTTTCAAATATTTTGAAAAAGAGAGTTCTGGCGAAAATAAGAACAGTTCTGAATTGTGCACCAATAGTTCTACTATTCCATGCCAACCGCATGGATCTAGGTGCCCTAGCTCCAGAGTTATCGAATTTAATTAATGTAAGAATTTTTCAAAGATTTTGGAAAAGGTAGTTCTGGCGAATATAAGAACAGTTCTGCATTGAGCACCAATAGTTATACAATTACATGGAAATCGTATCGGTCTAGGTGATCTAGTTCTGGAGAAATCGAATTTAATTAATATAAATATTTTTAAAAAAATTTTAAAAAGGGAGTTCTGGCGAAAATAAGAACAGTTCTGCATTGTGCATCAATAGTTCTACTATTCCATGCAAACCGCATGGATCTGGGTGCTCTAGTTCCAGAGTTATCGAATTTAATTAATATAAGGATTTTTCAAAAATTTTGAAAAAGGGAGTTCTGGCGAAAATAAGAACAGTTCTGCATTGTGCACCAATAGTTCTACTATTCCATGCAAACCGAATGGATCTACGTGCTCTAGTTCCAGAGTTATCGAATTTAATTAATATAAGGATTTTTCAAAGATTTTGGGTATGTTACAGAATTTGGTTACAAATTCCATACCCTTTGCAATAATAAAATAATTATACCATTTAAATAAGTTGACACCTACTTTCCGTATTTTGGAAATACATATTCATTAAATTCGATATCTCCGGAACTAGATACCTAGACCGATGCGATTTGCATGTAATTGTAGAACTATTGGAGCACAATGCGGAACTGTTCTTATATTCGCCAGAACTACCTTTTCCAAAAATCTTTGCAAAATCCTTATATTAATTAAATTGTATAACTCTAGAACTAGAGTACGTAGATCCATGCGGTTTGCATAGAATAGTAGAACTATTGGTGCTATTTTCGCCAGAACTCCCTCTTTAAAAATTTTTAAAAAATCTTTATATTAATTAAATTCGATAACTCCGGAACTAGAGCGCCTAGATCGATGCGAATTGCATGGAATAGTAGAGCTATTGGTGCACAGTGCAGAACTGTTCTAATTTTCAACACAACTCCCTTTTTAAAAAAATTTGAAAAATACTTATATTAATTAAATTCAATATTTCCGAAATTAAAGCACCTAAATCGATGCGATTTCCATTGAATAGTGGGATTATTGGAATACAATATAATATCACCGCTATTTTCACAAGAGCACGTACAATATACAATCCAGCACTACAAAAATTTTAACAAAAATCGAATATTGGGGGGCTAACTTCACACGCACATTTAACTATTTACTGTTCAATAGTAATAAAGATTAAAGTTATTACACAGCTACTGTTGTAAGAAATTGAAAGCAAAGCTAGAAATAGTTAACCATCTAACTAAGAATTTTAAGGAATAACGTTTTTATATCATTAGTGATAGTTTTTCACATATTTATTTGTTGTATACTTTTATTAATGGGAGTACCTAATGTATTCGCAAACTAGGATGAACATAAGCCTAATCTTTCCTAATCTCTATAATTAAGATTAGCTCTGTATTTAAAATTGTTACCTTTCTCTTTCATTTAATTTAGACGAATAACATATATTTCCAGATAATGGCCAATATGGAGTACTGTGGTGAAATAATTATGTAAAAGTAATTGTGCTAAAGTTATGTTTCTTTATCTATTCGCCCTTTTGTTTTTCTATGACCCCTATATAATCATATACATACTTAATAAATAATAATAATTAAAATTTGTTGTAATATAATAAACATGCCTGAATGAAAACTTTTGATGTAAACACTTGAAAACTAATACCTATGTTGTTTTCAGTTGACATGGCAGTGTACTTTAGAATCTTTTATTACACTTTGGTTTTCAAGTATAAAAGCCACAAATTAGTACCTAAAATAAATTGAATTTTCAAAATAATTTTTCAGTCTGAATACACATTTTCATCATCACACAAAGCTCTTGAGTGCTTGTGTTGGTTTAATGAAAGCAAGAACTTAGCAAATTGTACTGAAGAATGTAATGATGTGCCTTGTAAATATATAAAAATCAGGCAGGAATAATAGAAAGAGAACATAAATTTAATAATAATTAGTAAATCTGTGTTGTATTTCAGATAGAAATAATAATTATCGTACAGAATTACTTCTTATTAAAGCGTAAATGATCTTTAAAACTAAATATGTTTTCTACTTATGTATATGTTAAATCAAGTTGAACAATAAATGGGAATTAGAATTATTATATGAACAAATTAATAATTCTGCATTGAAGTACCTGCTGCAATGTAGGTCGCTTCCTGCAAGTCGAGCCGCTTAGGCCGAGCAGGAAGCAGCAGACCACTTATATCTCACTTGTACTCAGTTTATATGTGAACATACATATGAAGAAACAGCCAGTTCAATTGTCGGTCATCTCACCTATGACATACTGACGAGGACTAACAAGCCCGAAACCGGTCTATGTCAAGTGGGGTGGCCGACAAGGGTTCTTAGTTGTTCACATAGATACTGCAGATGTAATTCAATGCTGGTCGGGGCTATGGATCGCGGATCGTACTGCAGAATGTGTTGTGTTCTGCAAGTATAAAAATCAGGCAGGAATAAGTTGTGAACTACTGGTTACAGCAATAAAAACAATACAGAAATTCAACTAACTTTGATATTAATTAGCAAAAAACTGACAACTTTTGTGTTCAAATAGAAATAATAGTTATCGCAAAGGTACTAAAACGAAACCATTGAGAAAGAAATAATTTTACGATTACTGCGCATAACGAATCTATCTTTTATAATATGTTAAAATATGTTAAATTAAAAATAAAAGTGAATTAATATTATTTGAAATACAGTACAACATTAAGTACAATTACAATAATCATCATTTATGTGGGCTTATTTTATATAAATTATATTATACGGTTTTTCTTGCATCATAAATTAAGATTCTAATCTAATTATACATATCATTTAACTGGTTATTATTCAATGGAAATTCAAGTATAAAAGTAGTTTCTGCTATAAAAAAAAAACATAAAGAAAATCTCGAAGCAGTTATTTATTAAAATAGCAATTTTAAGGAAGAACGTTTTATTATCGAAAATAATACTTTTTCGCATATTTATTGGTTTTATATTGGTAGTAATAGGAAGTAATGTACTTGCAAGTGGGGATATGCGTAAGCAACACTTTTCTAGTCGTATATAATTAAGTTTTCCTGTGCCTTTCAAACTTTTAGTATTTGATTTAGATGAATAATATCATTCTCTTTTTAGGCCCTGGTAGATATCGAAGACTGAAGCGGAATTATAGGCTGCATAATAATAAATTAGTTCCGACAAGATAATGTTTGTAAGATTTTAAAAAATTTCAAATAAACCGTTCTTCATTAACTTTTTGTTTTTCTGTGATCCTTTCGGATTAACATAAGCAAAATACAACAACAGATACTTATGCCGTTTTCGGTATATGGCAGTATTTTGAAATTTCTTAACGACTTACGTCATACGAACAAATGAATAATTCATTATATTGTCATCAAAATATTTAAGAAACTGCAACTGATAGTAATAAAACTATATACTTCACTAAATTGCAAAAAATGATTGTTTTTAACGTAACCAAATATCGAAAATTACATTGACAATAAAAACAAATGTGTAACGTCAGCTGTGATGTAAGACGTCTGAATTCTTGATGCGAGTATATCTCAAAAATTAGTAAGTATATAAATTTGAAATAAGATCTGAAAATAGAAAAATAACACAACTAGTATTAATTTTTCCGTAAATAATAATAACAAAAGATGATAATAATATTAAAAATAATAAATAAATAAACCAGCGTTAGGTTTGTGACGCACACTACTACATTAAAGTAAAAATTCATGGTAGTAATCTAAACCTTATAGTTACTCATAAAGAGTCCATACAGGCTGCATTATCACAATTGATAAATATAGATCAAAAATATATTTAATCTTAGTATTCTAAGTGATGATTCATCAGCGTTTTCAGCTCATAATATCCAAATAATCAGTATACAAAAAAAAAGTTACAGGATAACCCTAAAGCTGCATCTAAAGCGTGCTTCAGTTGTTATAACAGACCACTTAATCCACCAAGTGATGCATTTATAAAATAAAGTTTATGTAAGTTGAAGTATCGTAGTATAGTATAGTGAGTTAGTAATTAGTATGGCTAGATCAGAGTATTATATTATATAATTCCATAAATAGTTGTTAATATCATAATTTATTTTCCAAAATTAATGTATAAGGTCAAAATCGGTTACTCTGAACATCTACAACGTACAAGCGAAGAAAATTTGTAAGATTGTCCGAGGATATAATTACCGACCCTCTCTTTTTCCCCATAATAGTACCGATTTTGACAGACAACCACTACAACGAAATGATTATTCAAGAGGGCTCGGTGATAATGAATGGACAAAAAAAAACAACTATAATATATTATATCATCGGACAAGCTCAGAAAATTCAGATTAATCTTCCTTAAGGAAAGCCGATTAATCTTAGGTACAATTTTATTGAAATTGTATGATACTTCCTTTATGAATAATAATAGTTTTGTCAGGTCTCCTGTGGTTGCTATGAGACGAGCGTTATTGAAGTAATTTTAATTTAGCAGTAGTAAAACTTATTGCCTAGGTAGTAAATATCACACTTTAGTTTCTGACATCTGTCACTAAAACAGCAAACAATTAGTGATTGAATGAAAACTCTGTTATAAACTTACCTATTTTGTTTTCAGATGGCATATGACAGTATATTCAATCATTTCAACTGTTTTTAATGCAGCAGACAATTTGATTGATTGAGCTATGGCAGTATATTTTAAAATCTTCCGCTTTGATTTAGAAGTAAAAAAGCTATAAATTAAGTACCTATAATAAGTTTTAGATTCATTTTACGCTCCTTTTTCACTCAGAATACACTTGGAAAACTCTTGAAAGCTTGCCTTAGTTTTATGAAACCAAAAACTTCAGGGATCATACTGCAGAATGTGTTGTGTCCTGCAAATATAAAAATGAGGCAGGAAAAAGTTGTAAATTAAGTCTAATTAATTACACCAATAAAACTAACTTTGATATTAATTAGTAAAAAACTGACAACTTGTGTGTTCAAATAGAAATAATACTTATCATATAGGTTCTAAAACAAAACTATTGAGAATAAAATAATTTTACGACTACTACGCACAACGAATCTATCTTTCAAAATAATATATAATACATATAAGTTAAATCAGAAATAAAATGGAATCAGTATGACTTGAAATATAGTAGTAACATTAAGTACAACTACAATAATTTATGTGGGCTTATTTTATATAAATTATATTATATGTTTTTTTTGCATCGTAAATTAAGATTCTAATCTAATTATACATATCACTTAACTGGTTATTATTCTAAGAAAATTCATGTATAAAAGTAGCTTGTACAGCTATGTACTTCAGCAAACGGAGTTACCCATGGTTCTAATTTGGGTCCAATTATGTTCCTCATGTTTGTTGATGTTATTATAAAAACTATGAAGTCTCAAGTATTTCTATATGCAGATGAATTAAAAATAATACACATTATAAATAATGAAGATGATTGCTCCTCTCTGCAGTATAATATTGATCTTTCACATTCTTGGTGTTTGGCAATTAAATGTTAGTAAATGTAATGCAATGACTGTCTCAAAGAAAAATAATCTTATAATGTAGGTACAACTATAATATAAATGGTGTCTCTATTAAACAAATCTACCAAAAAGAAAAGCTCTTTATATAATAATTGGTGCTCTGATCCTCAATTATATTTTTCATTTCGTTATGAATGCATTGACAATCAGAGTATGAAAATGTTTCTGTTTATAATTATAAATACTAAACAGTTCTCTAGTATCATTAAAATTTAATCTTCCTTATAGTAATCTTTATTTAGATTCGCCTTTACTTTCTCTGCATAGACATTATAATGAGATACAGGATTTTGCTGATATTTTTCGTGATAAGCATTCAACATTTCTTCGAGATATGAAGTAGTTTTAACTAACTCAATATTTTAATCATAAAATGCCATTTCCTATTACGTGTGTTTTTATACACCTGCAATCATAATACAATCATTTATTATTCAATAACAGTTACTAACCATATCTGTTACTAAACATACCTACCTACCTATGAACTTTGCAAACCTCTAAAAAAAGATACTTGTAGACTTAAACAAATGTAATTATTGTTTTTCTTACATGTTTAATTTCTTCAATATCCTTTATGGTTATCATCATTGTGCTTAATGAGTATCAGTTTTTCGACTGATATTTCTTGGAGTGGAGAAATGTTAGCAGATCTACCAATGACTTGGCACCCAACTCTGAAAATTCTATTACTATATTCTGCTTGTTGTTAAATCATCAAGTTCAATTTTATTTTGATTATAAATTTGCTGCGATATAGCAAATACCTTTAGTTTGAAACTAAATATCTTATCGAGTTGAGTTGAAAAAATGAAAATATATGTATTTACAGGCAACCAGTTATACTTCTACGTAAACTTGAATGTTATCATTACTTGCATCATATAAATTATTGTTCTGTGAATATATTGGTTATATTTAGTTAGGAGACATTGACAATATGAAGATTAACGAATATTCTACAACTGGTATATTTTCTATTTTCTTCGATATAAATGGTATGGTATTTATATTGTGTTAGCACTGATGCGGAGAATAGTATTGTATCACCTGAATTAACATATTAATGAAATTGTAACTTGCGTTTATTTTAAATATCTATAAATTAAATTATTAACAAATACTGCCAGATAACAAACAACTAAACTTTTTTCTTACACTTTCCTCTAATTGATATGTGTCCAGCATTACATGGAGCGCGAATAAAATATCTATTCTGTATTGTCACATTTTCTTGGTCTTCATTTTGATAGTCTAACGTTGGGCCGTTTTCTAAAATATGTTTCGAGTTACTATCCACTTAATACGTGTTATGTACTTACTCTTCATATTTTCAAATTCATCCGGAAATATTATTCTTTGAAAACAGTAAGACTTCTGAAAAATTAAAATGACAACTGCAGAAACGACAACAATGCTTTGACACAACATCTTCTTTATGGATTTTACCATTAACTGTGTTTTTCACTTGAATGTAACTAAATCTTACTTTCTTATCTCCTTGTAAATAACGATGCGTAATTAATTTAAACAAATGATTTAAACAAATGAGAGCGAAATATAATATTTACTTATTTTAAATATTGATCTGTCAACGATATTTATGGATTTATATTGAAAATACAATTCCACCTACAGTTTAAATATAATATGTAAGTTAGTTGTAATAATATATACATAAACCCAATCATAGAAACACTTATTATTGTTTTATGTTACATGTACACCGTTTAATTGTACTGCAAAGTACTTTTGAAATCGTTATATACATTTCTAAACAAACTTATGTTAGTTTTTATATATTTTTAAGTATTAATAATATTGTGTGAAACTAACTACTCAGTGAACAAAAGCCCCAACCTGCGTTGAATTACACCCACAATATCTACCCATATATTCCTTATTATTAGCTTTTGTAACATTTTTTTACTGTTTTAGAAAGGTATTTTAAGCTAATATAAATCAAATCTCCTACAATTCCTATCAATGAACAATTCCACAGACAAAGCTCTATTCAATAATTATCTAAAGAAAATAATCTAATTTACTCACTCTATAAATATCTAACTTCACTTTTTGGCAGTGGGAACACGACAATTCAACCACAATAGATGAGATCTGACCTATTTCTGCATTTTTAGGATTGCTTCTTCAGGTGGTCTCCTTTAAGTTGAATCAAATATCTAAAGTGAAGTTAGATATTTATAGAGTGAGTAAATTAGATTATTTTCTTTAGATAATTATTGAATAGAGCTTTGTCTGTGGAATTGTTCATTAGCATACCTAGATGTTTGATATCAGAGAACATACATATGACTTCATTGATAGAAATTGTAGGAGATTTGATTTATATTAGCTTAAAATACCTTTCTAAAACAGTAAAAAAAATGTTATAAAAGCTAATAATAAGGAATATATGGGTAGATATTGTGGGTGTAATTCAACGCAAGTTGGGGCTTTTGTCCACTGAGTAGTTAGTTTCACACAATATTATTAATACTTAAAAATATATAAAAACTTACGTAAAAGGTGAACATTTTTCAAGTAGGTATTGTCATATTTAATTCATTGACAGGATGTCACTTTTTGTCATTGTCGATATTTAACTTCAAATAATTTTAATTTTTATAATAATTTTTATAGTTAGATATTTGATTCAACTTAAAGGAGACCACCTGAAGAAGCAATCCTAAAAATGCAGAAATAGGTCAGATCTCATCTATTGTGGTTGAATTTGTCATGTTCCCACTGCCAAAAAGTGAAGTTAGATATTTATAGAGTGAGTAAATTAGATTATTTTCTTTAGATAATTATTGAATAGAGCTTTGTCTGTGGAATTGTCCATTAGCATATGTTTGGTATCAGAGAACATACATATGACTTCATTGATAGGAATTGTAGGAGATTTGATTTATATTAGCTTAAAATACCTTTCTAAAACAGTAAAAAAACTTATGTTAGATAAATTGTTTTAATTGTTATGATGACTTTTGCATTGAGCGTAAAAATAACGTATTTCAAAGAAACATAATTTTTTTGTTACATATCCTCTAGGTATGATTTTGAATCACTATCAGATGTATACTTTCTTCGTGATTCACTCAAATAGTATTTCTGTTCTAAGAATTACTAAAAGGATCTTGTTCAAAATTCTCTGAAACCCGTTTACATAGACAGTGGCATGACAAGATTGCTATGATGATGGGACTACAATTTGTGCACAAACAAAACATGAGAGACATCATGAATACTCTATAATGTGGTACGAAGATTGCAGTAAATTAAATATTTAACGACACCGATTTTGTATAGGTGCATACTTCCAGAACGTTTAAATTTAAAAATAAAACACACCCACCAGATCTTGAGCCACAGCACTGGAAGAGATCTTTGCCTGAAGGCATCGTGCCGTTTAAGTTTTATAGTAACACATTAGCGTCTTTAAAACGCCAATTTACAGTCGGTGATGGTGTTTTAGATGCCAGAGTTAACTGAGACATTGCAGTGTGAGCTACTGGATATACGATGTCGAGGGTATCCTTAAAATGTGTTTTGTTATTGACAGTCTTGATCGAATTAGTTATGTGTCAAGGTGACAAAATATGGAACCCTGATGAGTTTGCGGAATTAGTTAAAGAAGGTAGATATTTATATTTTCAGTATACCTAGTAATATAGAGTTCGTCGTTCTCCTTAAAGTTATCAATTTTAGTCCATAATATTTGTCAATATTACAACTAAATTACATTATATTTCATAGTAGTTTAAAAAAATGTCAAAATTACAAGTCTTCATAATATCAAACGGCAAATACAGATTTAAGCCAAGGTTGTAATTTAAATTTTGACCTTAGCATCAATATCAAACAATTGCCTAAATACTTTGAACTAATGAATGTATCAGTAAATAGTAAGTATTATTTTTGCTTTCTAGGAGAGATCACCAGCAGATATAAAATATCAGAGGAATCGAAAATAAGTACGAACGGAAAAAATGAAGACCTCGTGAATAACAGAAATGTTGTTAAAGTAGGCTGTTTCAATGGATATATTCTAATACGTGGAAGATGTGTAGAAGTTATTAACTAAGAACAATAAGTAAAAGCTTAGTGTTAACACTTTCTTAATGATAATGTGATAGTCTAAGTCATTAGCATCTTATTTATTAACGCTCAAATGGGTTAAAGTCCAAGAAGAACTTAGCTGAAGACCACTTTTTCTAAAATTATATACATTTTTGTATTTACTTTTTTAAATTATCTAATTTATAATCCAAATTTATATAACATCCTTTCTCATTATTGGAATCTGTGTATATTTTGTGAATCAGTAAATGTTTATTGTTTAATACTTTTTGCAGTTTCAATTTTTTACACATTCTTCGAACATGATAACGATTGCTTTTCTATAAAACATATGTTGGAATATACAGTATGCGCCAAAAGTATGGAATAAATTCAATAAAAACGAAACAATTATTTTTTGGGAAAAATCCTCGAACAGGTCGATTTTTAATTTAAAAAATACATATTTTAGCGTAAAATGCGATTTTCAAATGTCATTTCTTTTCGAGTAATGATGTCATCGATTTTTTTTTAATGGCAGCACCATATTTTTTTCCTTGATTCTGAAAGATCGTTTAATTCTCTATCAGACAGTATTAAAATTTTGCCCTCTTATATAGGAAAGTTTTCGAGTAAATGACGATTGAATGTTAGAAAACGTAAATTTTATCCATAGAAAAGTAACAATTCTGAGGTATGTAAAATAAAATACAATTGATTAAATTTTATACTTAAATTAAGTGTTCGAATTGCCATCCACCAACTTCTTGACAATGCTCAAGTCTGTGAAGAAATTCTTCTTGCACATTATGAATGATTTCTGGGGTAACTCTGCGTATTTCGTCCCGAATGCGATTTTGAAGTTCTTCTAAATTACGTGGTTTATTAATGTACACTTTTGACTTCAAGTATCCTTATAAAAAAATAGTCAAGAGGTGTAAGATCTGGCGATCTTGCAAGCCATTCTATCGGTCCGCGCCTGCCGATCCACCTCCCAGGAAAACAGTTGTCCAAAAAATCTCGTACAGGGCGCGCATAGTGCGGAGGTGCACCGTCTTGCTGAAACCATATGGTATCGTCAGGAATGTCAGGGTCATTATCGTTAGGAAAAATTACTATAAGGGCTGGAACAAGGTCATTTTCCAGAAACTCTAAATATCTTTGTCCTGTAAGGGTTCCTTCAAAGAAGAAAGGTCCTACTATTCTGTCGTCAACTATTCCAGCCCACACATTTAATTTCTGAGGGTGTTGGGTATGTGCCTCTGCCATCCAATGAGGATTTTCCCGACTCCAATATCTGCAAGTTTGACGGTTTACTGTACCATTCAGACAAAATGTAATAATGTAATTTCTATTTCCTTGACATAAATCCATTAGAATTTCGCAAAAGTGTAAGCGGCGATCGGAATCATCTTCATTGAATGTGCCATAATACTTTAAATTGAATAATAATTTCTATGTCGCTTACAATGCTTATTAGAAAGTCGGTGTGACAATGACACTTTGCAAAGATTTTCACCTACGTGATCCATAAAAAAACTATGGAATTCGAAAAACTAAACTTGATAACGTTTTTGCTTTATTTTAATTGATTTACGTTTTCTAACATTCAATCGTCATTTACTCGAAAACTTTCCTATGTAAGGGGGCAAAATTTTAGTACTGTCTGATAGAGAATTAAACGATCTTTCAGAATCAAGGGAAAAAATATGGTGTTGCCAATTAAAAAGAATCGATGACGTCATTACTCGAAAACAAATGACATTTGAAAATCGCATTTTACGCTAAATTATGTATTTTTTAAATTAAAAATCGACCTGTTCGAGGATTTTTCCCAAAAAATAATTGTTTCGTTTTTATTGAATTTATTCCATACTTTTGGCGCATACTGTATACAGGATGAACCTTAAATAAGCACAAACACGCACACTTTTAACTGTAGGTTTAGTTCGTAATATAGATGAGTTTAGTGAAAGTAATTTTTAAAAATTTCAAATATTTATGGAGATATATGTTTTTCGAAATCACTCGCTGTGGGTTCGAAAAACATATATCTCCATAAATATTTGACCCCCACAGCCGGTAGACCGTATATAAGCTATATTCGTGGAGAGGATGGGCACCCTCTCTGGCGGCCTGCTTAATAATAATATGTCGCTCCCTCTCACGCCTAAGTCTTCGACTTCTGGGCTAATCCTCGTGATTAGAATGAAGGGCAGAGATACTGATCAGATATAGCTCTGACGGGCCTAAACCATATGATTTTGTTTTACTTTAACGTAAATTAAATCTTTAAGATTATTTCTAATATAAAAATACTTGTTATTTTAAGCGATAAGAAAAATTGCGGCTTCTTTTATTGTTTCCTTATTAAGTTCATCATATTGTAAAAAAGTCAGTTGCCACAATATTTTATATTTTTAGCTAATAGTTTTTCCACACTAAACCGCAGCCGTAAACAAATACGGCACGATCCGGTCACAGATTATTAAAGATTCTGTCTGTTTGTCCTCAATAAATTTTCTATTGAAAAATCACGAGATTTAATTTTTTTACTCTTGATTATTTTTTTTTTTGTAAAACAACTATTCTCTGTATAACTGTACTGATTAAAATATTTATACTAATTTAAGATACACCCTGTATATAAATTATGAGCAATTATTGTTGGATGTACAGAGTTATTTACATGTATTATTGTATAGCTTTTAATAAGTAATTAAGCAGACGTATTAAAATAATATCTCGGTTCTCAGTAATCAGTACTATTTTTTGATAATAAATGTTTTGTTTATGTCCATGTGTCATGGACCAGTTTGAAATATGTAGTTAAGAAGAATACACCATTATGAAGCTGCTTATCAGAATAGTGGCCATTTTTTCCGTATTATATATTATTTCTGCGCTCGACATAACTAAAGTGCTCTCTCCCGATGAATTTGAGGCGTTAAAAGGTAATTTAAAATATATTATGTTCATGTAACAAAATTGAATAGATGTCTGAAATTAAATATAAAATCGAAAAAGAAATTTTTATAGTATAGAAATACGGTTGGTATGTACGTATAGTGGATTTTTATTTTTAGATCGAAGCAACGCAACAAATGCAACAAATGTGACTCTCGATGGCAGATTTTTGGTAAAAACTCCGTGCAAGGACAATCACGTACAGGTTCGAGGAGGATGCAAAAAAGTTTTGGAATATAAATAAAGTGTAATCGATATAGAATTTTTGTTTCATTTTGAATGTTAATTTTAGTAGGTATATTTGGGAAATATATAATTTCATATTACCAAAGGTGACTAATATTAACTATTATTAAATTTCTCGTGTTTTTATTATACTGTTTTAATGATCTAATCGTTAGTTAATACGTAAATTTTTATGTTTTCGTTATAAGAGAGTAAAGTCACATACATATTTAGATATTTTATTATCACTTGTAATACATACATTTGTAAACAAAATATTTATTTAGTCTTTCTTATACCTAGTTGTATGTATATGCAAATAGCTATTATACAATTTATTTTTCTATAGTTAGCCAAACTTAAAGAAATCGATCAAAATATGTTTAGAGATAATTAATATATATTACTCACAGTTCTTGTACTGTCCTTCTCGTATCATTTCAATGAGACTACTATCACATATTTTTTTAATTTCGTAACATTTGTGGCACTCGGGTCAGAGACAAGTGATAGTCCTAGTTAGGCGACAGTTCACTTTATGACTTATAGAAGATAGTTTGAAAATGGGTGTTAGTTTGATCGCTACTTCAATCTCCATCCTGGCAGTTTTGCTATGTGTGAAATCACAAATGTACGGGTACCAACCATACGGTCAGTACTTCTCAGGACAAAACCCAGTTTACAATCCATATCTATACCAACCGTACGTAAGTAGTCAACCTGTACCTTATACGCCGTATTATGGCTACCCAGTGCAAAGCTATGCTCCAGAGAATTATCCTAATTCTCCTATATACAGTTATCCTGCACGAACTTATCCTAACCAAAACTATGAGGTACAGAATTACCCAAGTCAGCAGAACTACTACCCATGGGTTTATCCACAGTACACTGGCGTTCCACCAAGCTACGTACCATATCCTTACGTCAACAATGGATCAAGCAATTTGAACCAAACTGAGAAAGACCCATACGCCAATATAAAAGTGGATATAATAGACATAGAGCCGAAGTATTTCAGTTACTACAAAAGGTTTTTCAACTTGGAGGATAATACTTACCCAGTTGATGTTATAGACCACTCGAATAGTGGTAGCGCACAACCTTCATTCCAAACTCAACCTTATTACACAGTCAAGAGTGAAAGTAAAAACTTCAATTTTAGCAGTGTCCCACAAACTATCAACACGCATGACGTCCAAAGCAAAACGTACTCCTTCAAGAGAACTTTTACTGTAGATCCTAGCAAAAAGGAAAACGCTGTTATTAATTTGAATTTCGTCAATGGTGTTCAACTAACTACCACGCAAGAACCCGAAGTTGAATTAGCGGATCAAGCGGAAACAATAGTTGCACCAGAGGGAACAGAAGAAGTCATTTCTACGACAACAGAAAATGACGAACCATCAAATATTTTGACATGGATTGGTTAAAATTGTATATTATGTTCTCAAAACAGTAAAATGTAATGTTATACTTACATAGTAATAGTTATATTAGTGTTTATTGATTAATTTTAAATAAATATTTCTTTTGCTTTAAATATCTATCAATTTTGCCAAGTTTCAATTTTTATATATTGGGAAATTTAGTCTATGAAACTAGCACTGAAAATAAATCAGTTAATAGCAATTTAGATGTGAAATAAACTGCATGAAATCATTGTTACTAATTCATTACCACAAAATTGCAAAATTTGATAAAACAAGTCAAGAATTTTCCATTTGTTAATTTTTCAGTTGGCATCTTGAAGATTTGAAACATCGAACTGTGCTACATCAACTTGGCCTCTTATCATTATCGCTAACAAATAATAATTCTTTTAATTCCGTTTGGATATTCAAGCAGTTGGTGGTATTATGTATATCACTTCGTGTTTACAAATCTTTGATAACATAGCATTCGGGTCGATAACGCCAATAATAACGTTGTTGAAACCAATTCGAAAGATTTAACATCATCAGTGTCATCACAATGACTGCACTACGTGCCGTCTTAATTGTCACGCTGCTGTTGTCTTGCATTTTTGCAAGATCCGTTGATGTCATAGATTTATCAAATACTACCGTAAGCCCTGGGGGCAGGAGGTTTGTAGACGTCCCAAGTTCTTGTCCAGAAGGTAGCAATCTGGTTCATTCAGGTGCCTGCATCGAACCGTTTGTTGTTGGCAGCAATACTAATAATACAAAGTAAGTAGAATTCAGTTTCCTGCATTAGTTTTCTAAATTATCTACTCATACATCGCTTTCCCTTGACCCCAACAATTGACCTGTTCAACGTTTAAAATTTTGAGTGGTATTTTGACCTTGCCAAATGTTATAAATATGATTCCTATTTTTTTAGCGGACTTCAATTGCGCTTTTTCTATAAGCTAAATTAATAATTAATAATAATAATAATAATAAGGACTTTATTTCTTTTCCGATTCACATTACACAAAATTTACAGAGTGTTACATATAAGATAAATACAGGTAGATAGGTACATGAATCTGGAAAAAAAAATGCCGAAGATCAGCTGATCATGCGAACATGATCTCTGTTATTAATCTTTAGCACTAACTAACAATTGAGAGATATAACGAATATTACATTGTAGAGAAATTAGTATATATACACGGAGAAAAGAGAAGGAGAGCACTACGGTAAAATAAATAAACGAGAGAACAGTTACTGTTTAGCATTGTCCAACAATTTCCTTTTTAGAGCTCTTTTGAAAGCATATAAGGTTAGGGATTTTATAGATTTAGGCAAGTTATTATATATCTTCGTTATCTGATAGGTAAACGAACATTTAAATAATTCAGTACGTCGAGCAGGGGGAGACAGCCTGCTTCTGAATCTTACATTGATATTATGGACATCACTTCTAAATGATATCTTATTATATAAATATGTCGGGGCTTTACCTGTAATTATTTTATGAAACAAGCAAGCAGCATGCAGCAGCCGCCTGTTAGCTATATTAAGCCACCCAAGCTCTTTGAGTTTATGAGAAATATTTTGCCTTTTCCTAATTCCAAATATTAACATGCGTTCTGAACTACTTGAATTCTTCTAGCATCTTCAAAGTCGATAGACTGAAGATTCACATAACAATGTTTTAACTTTCTTACTAATATAGTGCCTGTTGTTATATAACATTTTTAAGTTTCCATATGCATTACGTATGCAGTTATTTATTTGAAGCTTGATCTTTAAGGTTGGGTCAATGATTAATCCTAAGTTTCTAGTACTGCTCACGGGTAAAATTTCTTCATCACCAAACTTAATTTTTATGCGTTGGGTAAAATTTAAGCGTGCTTTTCTAGGGCCAAAAACTAAAACGGATGTTTTTTTTGGATTAATGCTTAAGCTGTGGTCTTTTTACCATTTTACTATGCTGGATATGTCCTCATTTATATCTAGTAAAGCTAAATCGCAATATTTCGGTGAAAATGAATAATAGATTTGGGTGTCGTCTGCGTATAAATGGAGTTTACATTTATGAATTGCTTTTTGTATTGTAGATGTGTACAACATAAATATTAAAGGACCTACAATCGAGCCCTGTGCCACACCTGAACATAATTCAAGAGGAGTAGATACTTCTTCACCAATTTTGACACTTTGATATCTACTATGAAAGTAGCTACGAAAAAATTGAATGGACTCTTTGCTAAAACCAAGATAATTAAGCACAGCAAAAAGAGTCTCATAATTTAAGGTATCAAATGCTTTTGAAAAATCAATGAGTGCCAAGACTGTTAATTTGCTTTCATCTATATTTCTCAAAATGTCATCAACAATATTTAATAATGCAGTTTCACAACTATGAAGAGGCCTAAATCCTGACTGATACTGTGGGACAATATTTAATTTTTCCACATGGGCCCGAATTTGTAAATCCACCACCCTTTCTAAAACTTTTGATAAGATCGGTAAAATACTGATAGGGCGCATTTTTGGGGATTATTAACTTTCGGAATCGGTCTTACAAGAGCCAGTTTCCATGCATCCGGAAAAACATTTTGTCTGAGACATATATTGACGATATGAGTCAAATAGGGCACAATAAAGGGGCAACAATACAATAACATTTTGATATTTAATCCATCATGACCTTGGGAAGCAGTTTTAATTTTATATAAACACCTTTGCACATCATCTTCAGAGACAGTACAGAAATTAAAAGGATTTATATTTTCTCTAAAGGTATTATTCAGATAATGTTTATTATTCTTGATAAATGTTTTTTTTACGTTCTTTTTTCTTGTAATCGCTTTCCTTTCTTTCTTTTTTTCTTGTAATGGTATTTAAGATTAATTTTTTATTTTTTTCTTACCGAATTTATTTGTATCTATATTGCTATATTCCTTGAAAAATATTTTATGATGTTATTAAAACATTTAGGTACTATTTAATATCAATTTGAGAAACTTATTTTTGGAAATTTATTTTCAGCTATATATACTGAAGTTTTGTTGGATACATGCTAAACAACTTTAGTTTTTCACATTTTAATGCCCAATCTCTTTGTTCTAGTTTTGATCTTTTTTCTGAATTTGTAGTTGACATTTGTTGTGATGTTATAGGTATTTCTGAATCTTGGTTTAAGTCTACATTACCGGATTATGCTGTTTCTATAGTTAATTATAAAGTAATTAGGAAAGACAGAGTAAGCAGAGGTGGAGGTGTAGCTTTCTATATAAAAGAATCTCTTAAATTTAATGTAATTGATGTAAATGATAATAGCATGTTGGAGCAACTCTGGATATGTGTAAAAATTGCAGGTAAGCGATTGTGCTTGGGGACATTATATAGACCTCCTAATATTGATTTAAATTTGTGTATTGACCATTTGGAGAATGTCTTAACTGAATTAATTCCTCAATATGATTATGTTATTTTTGGTGGAGATTTTAATGTAAGTAATTACTGAACCCACGAGAGTTACAGAACATTCCTCTACTCTTATTGATATTATTGTCACTTCCTCTTTAAATATCGCTACTGACGTTCAATTATTGAGAATGGATGGTATTTCTGACCATCGGTTTGTTAACTGCATTTTAAAAATAATGAAACCTAAGCAGCAAACTCACTTTAAAACATATAGGGACTTTAAAAATTTTAATTATGATTTATTTTTAATTGATTTGCATAGCATTTTTTGGGATTATATTTATTATCTTGATGACGTAAATAATATGATTTCTTTTTTTAATGATAAAGTGTTGTCGTTATTCAATTGCCATGCTCCCATTAGAACGGTTAAAATAAGTAAACCGCGGCCCCGTGGCTGTCGGAAAATCTGAAATTTATGATGAAATTAAGAAACAAGGCTCATTTTAAATATCACAAATTAAAAACTGAGGCAACATGGGACGAATATAAAACTCTTCGTAATATTGTTAATATGGCGGTAAAATCTGAAAAAAGAGCATACGTTCATCATATGTTTAAGACAGATCCAAAAAATTTTTGGAAAACATTGAGGTATTTAAACATTTCTTCCAATGCAAGTGCTCCTCAATCATATGCAGACATTGCTACTGCTGATATATTTAATAAGACTTTTGTTCATAGCAATATGTTACCAACAAATGATAGTGCTAATCATCATGATTTAATTAATTCATGTTATTCCAATAATAGATGGAGTGATATTACTGAGGAATTTGTTTTCTCTCCTGTAACAAATTTAACGATAGAAGAAACTATTTTCAACATTAAGTCTAATGCTATTGGTCCTGATGGACTATCAGTGAAAATGTTTCTTTATCTTTTACCTCATTTAAGTAACCATATTACTTTTATTATTAATAAATGTTTAGCTACAGGTGTGATACCGAATGCTTGGAAAAATGCAAATATGATACCCGTTCCTAAAATTTCTAATCCTACTCTTATTAGTCATTTTAGACCTATAAGTATATTATCAGTCATGTCAAAAATATTAGAGAAAATTGTTAATGATCAGTTTAATGAATATTTAATGTAAAATAAAATTGTTTCTCCTACTCAGTCAGGTTTTCGTAAATCTCACAGTATTTCTACTGCATTACTCTGTGTAACGGATGATATCATTGGTGCTTGCGATAGTGGTAGAGATACTTGTTTAATTTTACTGGATTACAGCAAAGCATTTGATACTTTGAATCATGTTATTCTTGCAACTAAACTTAGATACTTTGGTGTTAGTGATTTATCCATAAATTTTTTTAAAAATTATTTAAGTAATAGACATCAAAGAGTTCTTTTAGATAACAAGTTTTCTGAATATATTTGTTTAAATAAAGGAGTACCTCAAGGTAGTATTTTAGGTCCCTTGATGTTCTCCATATATACGTCAGATTTGTCTAGTCATCTAAAATATTGTCGATCACATCAGTATGCTGATGATACTCAAATTTATTATTCTTTTAGTTATTGTGACCTTGATAAGGCTGTTGAACATATTAATTCAGATCTTGCTGCCATCAGTAGATATTCTAATGCTCATGAATTAATTATTAATGAAAGTAAGACAAAAATTTTAGTGTTTGGTAATCATCGAAATCTTATTCTCTCAAATCAATCCTTTACTATTGAATTAAATAATATAATTTTAGATCCAGTAACTACTTGTAATAATCTTGGTCTTAGATTGGATGCAGATCTTAGATTCAGTTCTCATGTATCTAATTTAGTTAAAATGTCTTTTGGCAAATTAAAACTTTTTTATATGTATAAAGATATTCTATCTACTGATGTTAAGTTGCGAATATGTGATTCAATCATTCTCTCTCGAGTAACATATTGTGATGTCGTGTACTGGCCCGCGTTATTAGAAAAAGACAAACATTTTTTACAAAAAATTCAAAATGCTTGCCTTAGGTTTTGTTATAATATTAGAAAGTATGATCATATTTCTACAGTTTTCTGTGACTCTCGTTGGTTTAATTTACATGAACGTTTTGTAATTCATCTGACATGTCTTGTATATAAGATCTTAACTATTAAACAGCCTCAGTATTTATATGAAAAGTTGATAAAAAACTCCGACATACATGATTATATTACTAGACATCGTGATAATTTAAATGTACCCAAACATAAGCTATATTCCATCGTGGCTTCACCTACAACTCTGCAAATGCATTTAATTTGATACCACTAAATATTAAACAATCTTCTAGTATCGTGGTATTCAGAAAAAGGATCAAAGATTTTCTTGTGTCTAGCCGAGGTCATACATAGTGTTGATCATGTCTTGATCTCCGGGCAAATCTGGAACACAAGTGCAATAATACTTATTGAGATCATTAACATTATTTAAATGAACAGGAATATTAATATCAGATTTCCGTGAATTTAGTTTCAGTTTTTTCCATACTGTATTTATACCATCTAATCTTAATTTATCCTCTAGATAAGCTCTCTTTTCGTGTCTGCAAACTAAGGTGGTATAATTACGCAACATTTTATAGTAGTTATAGTGATTTTGATTTCTACTGCGTTTCCATCGATTTTGAGCTTTATTTCGAAGCGAAATAAGGAGCCGAACATTATCAGTAACCCAAGGATTATAGTTTTTTGTAACCTTTATTGTTCTTAAAGGAGCATGTAAGTTAAAAAGTTGTAAAAGGTTGTCATTAATAAAAGATAACTTATCATTTATATCATCTAAATCAAAAATAACTTCGAATGGTATTGTTCTTAATTGTAACAAAAATTCATTATTGTTAAAGGTTTTTAAGTTTCGAATAGTTTTATATTCCGGTTTACTTTTGTGAGTGGATGTTAAAATACAATATGTTAAGTCATGATCAGACATATGAGCGAGAGAAAGTACATTGACTGAGTGAATCAGTTCTTCATTGGTAGTCAAAATTAGGTCGAGTAAAGTGGCTGACGTAGGAGTAATTCTGGTTGAGGAATTAATTAGTTGATGCAAAAAAAGAATTAAGTTTTTGAGAGACTGCAGTATCAGACAGCATATCAACATTAAAATCGCCAAGGCAAAATACTTCCTTACAACTAAGAAGTAAGTTAGCAAAATTACCTTCAAATAATAATAATAATAATATGTTTTTAGACAATACAAATATATATCACAAGATAATATACCTAAAATTACATTTAATTTGTTAATTTACATTAATGTTTTCTAGTTTTATAACTTATAGTTCGATGACACTTCATGTTAAAATTTTTTAATATGTTGTGCTCTAAATTAAGACTTCTAAAATTTGAAAATACTACATCTCGTACAAACTATTTACAGAAAGGCTCAGAAATTTAACGAACGAATGAATTTTGATGATATTCTCAGAATCATCTTAAGGTATTTAGATATGTATCATACAAGACAAGAAATTTGTTTATTTTGCATAAAGTTAAAAACTCATCGTGGTAGCAACTAATAGAAATTCTAGGAATTTTAAATACGAGGATTTTAATTTTTTCTTTCTAATATTTACATCTATAGTTAAATTTAGAGAAAAATACGTATTTTGAAAAATTTCTGTACTTAACAATTTGTTGGTTAGACCGCTTTCTCTCATTAAATATTTATTTTTATTCGGTACCTTTGAATATTCGCAGGTGGAATGAGATAAGATTCCTGTCACTTGTATTTGTAGAAAATATTATTTTAAGAATACGGCGCCCTTAAATCCAAATTCCTTTCTTCTATTTTTTATTATTTTTTTTATAGAATTTAATGAAAAATTACTACCTTTTTTTGATGGGTCCATGCATGTACATTTTCAGTCTACTGACATTGGTGTTGTTGATTGATCTGTTCATAATAAACATGTTGGAAGAAGGGAAGATTTATGCGGAGGTTTTTCCAAAAAAAAATATTTCACCTGAATTATCAAACGAGAGATAATAATTATTTGATATTTCTTAAGTACTCAAATATTTAAGACCATTAATTATATCTATTGTTCTCCTGATATCAAATCGTACTATAAATGTTCGGGTTTTGTACATTGTAAGTAGTGCAAAATTTTTCGGGATCAATTTTCTTAAATAGTTGCGCTGCAATGATTGCCAAAATCGTAGTGTTGCTCTTCATAATTTTGTTCATGATGATGTGAGCGACAGAAGCAGGTGTAATAATTGGACCATTGAGTAATATTGACGCTCCTGAAACATGTCCAACGGGTCAACAACTTGACGATCAAAATGAATGTGTAGATATAGAATAAGTAAGGTGAGAATTTCTGTTTTAGAATTGCAATTAGTGTGGTTTATTTGAGTATTGATTAGACAAACCTCATCTATGTAAAGAGGTCAAATTTGAGTTAAGTTTGAAAAGTATATTAAAAAATTTAATAACATTCAAAGTAGTTAACAGATTAATATTTGTAATTCTTTTAAAAACAGAAAAATATGCGCTGAAATTAAATTTTCAAATATCACAGTAACTAAACATTTTGACTTTGAAATATATAATTTGGGTTAAAAAATATTCAACATATTTATTGTATATGTACATGTACGTGTACATTTACATGTTTTCCTGTGTATTTTTTTATTTCTGAAGAGAAATTATGTTTTTAACGGTTTTCTGTCATTTGCTGCAGATGTATCACCAGTTCAGTTTGTTAATTGCAGATTTACGCTATTAATAAAATCACGATTCAGGCTTTGACAGAGAAATTTACTTCTGAAATTAAAAAAGTTGTTGTCGACCTTACTGACCGATAACTTCAAGTGTCAACTTATGGATATTAGAGTTATAAATTTCCTTAACTAAGATATTATGTAAGGCGAGAAGATCAATAGTCATGAAATCGTGAACGACATCAATTTTCAGCAGATGCCTAGAATTTTTCATAAAACTTGCTAAATAGGTAATATCGTTCAAGCGTTCGCTTGAATGAATAAAACAGGAAAGCTTTTCCTCTAAAACTTTTATGTATTATCTCATCCTCGGTATTCATATTCTCCGAACATTCTAGTTCTTAATTGCAATTGCCAAATAAACCCGAAAAATCAAATACGAGTAACTTTAAATTTACGGCAGTTAGTTTATTTCATTACAAACCCAAGTGATTTTTAAAAATTAATGTAAAATATAATTTAATTTATGACATCATTTAGAAGTAATTGGGTTGCCAACACCTATATCGATAAAAAAATAACATTTGGAATTTCCAAAAAACTGAAGTAATATACTGGTACTACTCATACTTACTAATAGCTAATAGTACAAAATACGTAGGTTATCTAAATTAACGATATCGACTGAAAGATAAGGAAAACAATATTAGCGAGATCGGGTTCCACATATCCATACAAATCTATGTTTAGGTACACAGTATTAAGATGAAAGTGTGTGTAATTCTATTGTTACTAATTTTAACTCCGTATTTGGGAGCAAGCACTTGGATAACCTATAATCAGTATTTCAAAACTTTTAGTGATAATATTAGTTCTAATACAAATGGTGCAAATCTGATACACATAAATTATAATAATAAATGTGGTCCAGGAACTTTGGAAATTGCCCCTGGTGAATGCCGGTTAATAATCGGATAAGGTGGTAAGCAAATTGTTATGCAGGTCTATAATATATTTTGAGATTAATACAAAAAAAAACTGTTTGTAGTGTAATGATTTAAACGAAAGTATATACGTATATACTTTTTAAGAACACTCACTCAAAAGAATATTATTATTATTAAACAACAATCGTAACTGTAAATTTAGTAATAAATTATCATTATAATATTAGCTACTAGGAAGGCAAGTAGTATCCATAACCTGTAAATAAAATTATAATAAAAAACTCAAATCGTTTAAAGAAAAGGCGAAAGTTGCAGCAACTGTCGTAGTCTTGCTTCTAGTACATAGGTATATATGCATATAGATACAAATTTGTTTCAAAACTCGTGGCAAAACTTTAAATAAATTAAAGATATATTTGAGGAAATACGCAAAAAGGATACTGCACAACGTCATAAGTATTCAATGAGGGAATGGATGGTGTAGCAGTACTTTTAGCTGCAAAGCATTATTTTCGAAATATCGTATTTTAACGGTACCTTCATTGCTTTTGTTTGAGTTGGCTGCGTACATTTTTAATAATGAATAAATGTTTTAAAAAATAAAGATTTTTATAATGTGAACACTAGGTATAATGAGTTTTTCTATGTGCCATATGGCAAATGTACTGTTTTATATAAATATCCTAATGTATTTGGTTTAAGGATATTTAACGAATTACTTGGTAGTATTAAAGACTGTAAATCTATTACCTCATTTAAAAGTACTCTTAAGCAGTTTTTGGTCACAAGATGTTTGTACTCTATTAATGACTTTTTCATGTAAACAATGTAGCTAAGTTTTTGACGATTTCTATACAATTGTTTCATAGTTGTCTACAGAAATAAAGAAAAAAATAATTAGATTTGTAAAATTTTTATCTATAACCAACACTTAATTCTCTTTAAGTTTCTTAATTATGGAATTAATCCACTGATGTTTTAAGTATGAGTATGATGTATAGCTAAAGGTACCTAAATAAGAGAAAGTATTCGAATATGATTACATCAGGGATGGCATACATACTTTTGTTATCTTGGCGCCAAATTGTGTCATAAATTCAATAAGTGTGGCGAAATATATCTGGCTAAACATCCTATAGATATATTTTTATACAGGAAATTGCTAATCGCATACCTCGATCACAATTCCAAATCACAATTTCAAGGGAAGTCATCAATTAGGTATTTATTTATCATTTTTGTATAATCTGTAATGTGCTGATACAAAATTCTAATGAAAATAAAACTTATTTAAAATAGTTATGCATCCCAGTATTTCTGCATCAATTATCTACAGATTATAATAATTGTGCTCGAAACCTAATATCGAGCAATTACAAAGTGAATTATCGTATCTAAAAATATTTGTTACCGATAAGTATATTTGTTGTTTATTTAACATTTTTGGCAAACATTTTACTTATTTTTTAATAGGAGCAAATATTACATCATAATTATGTTTTATTTTAAACAAGCCAACGTGCATATAATATATATAATTATACGCAAAATATACAGAGTTGACTAAGTACAAATATTTTAAGAGGGGATAGAAAAAATTAAAACTTAACGAAATCACCATTCAAAAAAAATCCAACTTATTTATAAAGCGAAATTTTTTTTTCCAAATTATATTAAATCCTTATTTAACGCCACCTATGGGACTTGACCACCACACGTTTACAGAATCAGAGTAGGTAACGTAGGCAACTAGCAACACGACCGTAAAATTTCTAGTCAAGTCATAATTTAATTTCTGTGTTTACCATGTGTTTACGTTGAGTTTTGGGTTCTTCAGTTTTAACGCCCTTTTTAATTTTTAAACGTTGATTATTAACGTAGTTATTAAATAAAGAAATGTTGTTGGGTGTAGATAATTTCCCACAATATAGTTCGCCGGTTTGGTTTTCTAGGTTATGGCACAAGACTGCCGCGGGTACATTAAAAGTTTTTTATTATCTATTGCTTTTGTTCGATTTTGTTATAATAAATAGGTATTTTATATAGCTGTACCTACAGGAAGTGTGTTTTACCGGTAGTGAGTGGTTATAATAATGATGAATGAAAATGTTGTATTTTTGCCAGTTTGTAACGAAATAATGAAAAACGAATGCAAAATAGTGGAGCTAACTGGATTAACTGTTACCTACCTATCTATCAGGTATTATTACTAATAAGAATGTTAATTATTGTCGTTTTTGCATTTAGAAATGCTGCAAAAAAAACGATGGCATGGTAGTAGTCATGTAGTAGTAGATACTGTTGACAGATGTAAGTTTTATCCATGGATGTAAGCCATCTCAGTTGATATACTTATCATAGGCGCCGACTTTCCACAGAAAAAGCAGGTTTTGTCCCATTTTTTAAATATCAACCTAAAACTCTGAAATAACTTTTTTATTGTTTTTTAGGCCTTCCTGAGCACGTGGTTAAAATTTTTGTACTTAGTCATAGTTAACCCTGTATAAAAGCAGTTAGGATTATATACAGTGTGTACAGATTTGAACCAAAACACCAGTCTAGAATTTGACAGGGTGGGTCAATTTTTTTCAGTATAGGAAGTCCATAGACACACGTATATCACATATTACTAAGGAGATAATGTTATTTCATGACCATGATTTTTTGCCATGGAAAATTGGCAACTCTCCGTTATTCAGCGCCATTTAAAACCCTAATATCCAAAGTTTCATTAATTTATATCGTTGCATGTTTTTTATAGGGCCTGAAAGTTCTTATTTTAATTTGAAAGTACAGGGTGTCCGGTTTTGCCTAGATTCGCCGTAAATTAACACGTATGCATTTGGTTATGGATACTATAAATTGTTCCATTTTTGTTTATGTACACTCACAAACATCAAAGAAAAACTAGACAAAAATGAATCGCACTAGCTGTACGCACCATTATGACTAATATTACTTTTAGGTTATCATCAGCAGCCTGCCACTGCAACGTTGTTGAACGTTATAGTACGTTATAGTTGTATTTTTATTTTTTAAATGTATTTGTAGACATTTTTTATTGATTTTAATCAGATATACAAGCCCTTAAAATTATGGCACTCATATTCCGGACACCCTGTATAAGGAGCTTTTAGAAATGAATAAAAACAATAAAATATAATTTAAAATAAAAACATTATGAAAAACATCGTAGCAAGCCACGACATTATGTCTGAGAAAATTGACATTTATATCGCCCCACCCTGTAAAATTCTATGCTGGTATTTCGAGTCAAATTTGTTTTTTTTTTTGTTAAAGGCAAGAGAATTAATCAATTTTATCTAAATCTCAACAAATCCTAACTCATTAGTAATTCCTCAGATAGGTACAACTTCTAGATTTACCCGACGTTCCCAGTGAATATTTCTCTTTTAATATCAGAAATAAACCTCCGTTGTGTAAAAATACACAAAATACACATAAATCAATTTCTTATCTTACAGACTGCGAATGTTATTCATTGAATTCGATAAATATATATCATATAGTAGCCTTCTATAAGCGAAATGTTGAGGTTTACTAAAGTTATTTTAGTGTTACTGTTAATGTATCAAGTTTGTATTAGCGAAACGCGCGGTGATACGTACAAAAATTTTTTCGAAAAATTGAACAAAGTAGACAATGTGACCGATACGAAACAAGGGAATTTGTTTAGAGTTCCTTGTCAGCAGGGGTATATCAAAATTAAAGGGAGATGTAGGAGAATCCTTTGACATTTATGGTAAGATAAAATTAGATACATACGAGTATATTTTCCTCAACTATTTTGACCTACAAGTACGTCGCCGTATTTCTTGCCGTAAAATGATCAAATTTCTGGTGTTTTTTACGTACAGAAGTCTTGAAAAATTAAACTAATTTCACATATTTATAAATAAAACTGAACAATGTAAGTTTATGTTATAACAATGTTTACATCTACAGTTGAACTTAAAAAATACGTATTTTGAAAGATTGCTGTACTTAAAAATTTGTTGGTTAGACCGCTTTCAGCCGTTATATATTTGTTTTACTTCGGTATCTTTGAATATTCGCAGGTGACACGCGATAACATTCCTGTTATCTGCTAAACTCTATATTATTCAGTTCTTAAATGTCTAAAATTACTTGTATTTGTAAAAATCACTATTCCAAGAATACAGCTCTCTTAATACAGTCGCCTGCTTTAGTTTTATTTGTATTTTTAACCAGTATTAGTAAATACATATGTATATTATTTTATTAATTAAAGAAAGGAAAATTTAAACAAATAATTTCCATTTTTGAGAGTTTAGGGAATACCTAGCTACATAAAAAAGTAATAAAAAATGCCGCCAATAAATAATTACCTGCTACAATGTATTTATAACATCACTCTATTTCCAATGAACTGAGTTACAGTAATATTAACATGTTTTTCTTTTTTCAGCACTACTTTCCGAACGCTACGTCCAAGTAACCAAAGCCCCATTACTATCCTGTCAGGACAGCGTGTACAGGCGCAAAAATTGAATTAATAATCATTTCGAATATTAGATTTAAGTATTTATGGATATAATATTCTGTTATATAGGCATAAATAAGTACCAAATGATCAGTCCTTTACCTGTTAAGAATATCAGGTGTATATTTCAATGTTATAATTTTATGGCAGTTTTTCTATCTGATATTGCTCTTTATGCTGCTGCTTTATTAATAAAATATAAAGTATGGTAATCGGCTTCAGTTTATTATTTTCCTCACACTTTTGCATTACTTTAGGTAATATCTTGAGATTAATTTTTTCGTTTTATATTATTTTTAAAATATCGCAAATCAAAACAAAACAACAGCAAGGTTAACATTAACAAATATTTAACACAAAATTTACTACAATTTTAGGAATAGAAACAAACCTATCTAAAGCTATTAATGTATATACTTGCATGACAACACAAATATTTCATTAGTTATTAAAAGAAGAATTTATACTACCTGTAATTTTATCTAAGAAAAGTTAGAACTTGAAATGTATAGTAAGAGGCAAAGCAATAATTAAAATTAGTCTTAATGTGTTCTTGTTCATTATATGTGTTACAACTAAAGTGTAAACAAACCAAAGGCGTAGTATCGCCGATTATTTCAAGTGAATTAGCCAAGCTAGTGGGTTAGTTTATAAAGTATCCGCTTCTATCAAAATAACCAACGGTTCAGATATTTTGTCAAGCATGCTACCCTACACAAATGACTGAATCAATAAAAAATTATGTCACTGTTGAATTCCATGGAGTAAATAAGACTGAAATATTTTATTTGGTTTGCGTTACTTATCTATACATCTTTATTTCACTTTGATATAAAGGTAACCGAAACCATATATGTCAAGTCACAGTTATCTAAGTCTAATAAAGAAGTAACGGGATGTACATGATTAAGTTATTATTTTGTGTATTATTAATATTTTCTTTTGTATTTGCTCAGTATTTGGCCAACCAAAATGCTACTAGTATTGGATTTCGCAATATTGTATCTGCACCATGTCAAAAAGGATACGTTAAGCTAAACAAGAAATGCATTCCGGAATTTTAAAGTAAGTGTATAGGTACTATTTTTTAGCAGATATAGATACATTTTATTTTATTCGTTTCTAAAATACTATAGACAATGATATTCTGTAACGTTATTTTTCCCATCGAGGGACATGGTTTCATAATTATAAAACAAACAGACCAAGTTTTTTATCACTGATTGCAAACACATTTTTATCTTTCGAAACACGATACTTGTCTGCGTTTCATATATTGAGCTTAGGAAATCAGTCAAATTCTCTCGATATATTAATATGTTTTCCATTAAAATTAATTTCATTTGTCTAATCTTTTTCCTATTATGTACCCTAGTCTTTTCCTTAGCATTAGGTGGCAGTGGCAACAAGACAGTATTTGCTTATGAAAGTATTATTACAGCACCTTGTCGTAATGGTTATATAAAAGTGAATAATAAATGTGTGGAAATTTGGTGACCGTTGAAAATCGTAAGTACTTATTTGAATTTTTAATTGTGTGTAAGTATATTTTTATTCTTATGAACTTTAATTATAAATTTATTGGAATCATTCAGGAAAACGCTTATTAGAATGTATAAGTAGCAAAGAATGTTATTCATTATCAAGAATAGTGTATTTAATATATTAAAAATTCGTAACACAATATTTGTTTAATTAGATTAGGCACCGTTCAAACAATTTGCGTAAAGAAATTCTACGTCTTACTTGGAGAGAAATAATTTACTGCTTTAGTAAACATTATTATCACTTCAGAGCGAGCTACTGATTTCACGATCATAATGAAAAAAGTGCGGTATCATGCGTCATAAAATAATTTTCTTATTGATCTTCCTGTCCCTTCATGGACTTTCTTGGGCACGACCTTATGATGGAGACTTTGAAATTTGGTTCAAAAACACGTTCGGGATGCAACGGAACGGTGAAAAAGGAAAACCAAAGTGCCTGTTTTGCCCTATCAAGTGCAAACTTGGTTCCGTAAAAGTTAATGGAAGATGTATGAAGCTCTTCTGAAAATTGATGTAAGTGTGAAATAATGCTTAAAAGATGCTACTGTGTTGAAAGATACTTTTGTCATTAAATACGTCATAAAAGTATTCTATACAATTTTCTAATATTTACTCCATTATTATGTAGCATATCTGAGAGTATAAAAATTATTTCAGGCTGGCCATATCCTTTTTATACATAATACTATACCTATATATCAATTTATATAATAGTGAACATCAATAAAATGTACCAATGTGAAAGATATGCAACCACTATTACACCATGCCAACTTCATCAAATTCAAATTAATTCAATGTATGCATAAAAATAATATAATGTTCATGTCCCGCTATTGTAAACTAATATCAATCACAAAATGTGAACGTTATTTTTAGCAAAATTTGAATATTGCATAAACTTTTGTTTTAACGTATAAAAAATTAAAATGTGGGTATCACAATGATTTTATTTTGTTAAGAAATTGACTTTATGAATATTGAATTAATTAATAGAATTGACCAAGAAAAAACCAGTTGCGCAGTATTTATAATAACAACTTGTTTATCTAATACATATATTCGTAAAATTTTGAGGTAATACGTCGTGTCTTCCGAATCCTGTTTTAAGTTTTTAAGTCAGTATCGTAGATAACGTAAATTTTCAGATACTGATACTTGGTTCTCTTCAAATACATAAAAAGAAATTTTCTTTCAAATGTAGCAAGCATGTAAAATTATTAACTTCAAATGATGCCTAGCGTTACTTTGCGTATAAGAATTACCTTACAATTTCCTTACTAGTACACCAAGATGACTTTAGTTGATACGACATTGCCCAAATCTCTACCGATTGCATAATTATCTGCATTGATGTAAATTCCCATCATTATTTCCATAATTCTGTGTGACGAATGATATACCGTGAAAAAGCTGTTTCTTTGTATAGTTTGCCGCACGTTCAATTGAACACAGATCTCTTAAATTGAGGTCGTAACCTCCTGCATGCTGGAAACGTCTCTGCAGCCAACAAACGACAAGCTAAGATGTGGCTGGTTTACGTGTTTGTTCTTTCGTTGGTAACCTGCCAGAGACTTTGTGAATGTGTAGCAGTAACGTACGAACAGTATTTTCGTAATTTAATGGAGCAAAACTCCACATTAACTGCTGCTTTAATTAGTGTGAAGTGCAAAGACGGATACATCTCCGTATTTAACACATGTTTGAAGTTGGGTTAGTATTCTACTCTTATTTTTATAGTATCCATCAGTAGAAATGTTCTTAGGCTGCATGGGGATTTAAATGTTCGGTTAAACAAGAAAATTCATAAAATTGCTACGCAAATAAAAAACGTTGTACCTAAAGTTAATGTTTGTTAGTTTATTTTCAATCATCTCTGTTTATTAATTATTATGTTTGAAGTAATAAATTTTAAGGTTATATAGAAGATAGGTGTCTTGCTAATGTACTTATGAATATTATAAAAAATATTACAAAGAGACAATTCAGACGTTTTAATTTTAATATAGATTCTGACAATTAACTATATACGATTTTTTTACAATGTCATTTTAACATTATGAGGTATTTTATTTCTATTACGTAATATTTTTTTAAAAATAAAATAGAACTGGTTGTTCAAAGTGCTTGATATTTTCACATTTTATGACACCTTAACTAGCTACACTGTGTACCAAGTATGGCTTAAATATCTCAATTACTTTAGTAATTATAAAAAAAATATATTTTTTTCTTCAAACATTAACACCCTGTATCTTTCTTAAAATACCCCAAAATTATAACTATTATATAATAAACTGCCATTATTTTTCAAAGTTGTACTTACCCTCGAAGTTTGTTCATTAAAAACTGGACCACCCTGTCTATTAATCTGGTTCTGCTCTATTTTCCAAATTTTACAAGCAAAGTTGATCAACTATATGTAATTTTAATTCATTGTAGATTGTATAATGTTATATTCCTAATTCATCATTCATTTTTTATGTTTTTGTTTTGATGATGATACATTATACAACTTTAAGTGCATTGTTCATTTTATACATTTTAATTTTTTTTTTGTTGTGACGAGCGTATTTAATATAATTCATTCTTTTCTCTTTCTGTTTTCAGTTGATACTTCACCAACTTGATGAGGCGTACTGCATATCTATGCTATACAATACTTATTAAGTATATTAATACTTAATTATTACTTAGTTATGGATTAAGATAAAATACAACTACAATGTATTTCTCATTTTCCTTCTTTATAAAGTTAGTACAAAAATAATTATAAGTATAAATAGATAATTGAATATTTGTTATAGCTTTAAAATGGATTAAATACCTATTTAATTCATTTTCATAGTTGAAAAACATTAAATATATCAATTATATTCGTTGTTTTATTGTTTAATAAACAATATTTTTATTTATTCGAATGGAATTCAATTGTAAGTAATTTTTAATTATTTTAAGACTGTAACTTATTATCATGCCTTAGCATGCACACATGAAAACGCTATACTGTTTTACTGGTTGCATAGATATTCTTCTGTATTTTGAACGCGTTATTATCTATATTTTTTGAAAGAAATATTTTCGTAGAATAAATCAAATTTTGTTGTCAATAAATTCTTTCATATAAATACATATATTTTTAAGTTAAATAAAAATGAACTTTTAAGAGAATCATTAATCTTAATTAAGGAAACATTCAGTTCGTAATTAATTAATTATCTGAATCAACATTTTTATGAATATACATTTAACAGGAAATGATCTCATTTATGTTGCGACAACCATTTATCAGAATATTTAGATAAACATATTTAAAGGAGTATTTATTTATTATTGATATCTTTCACATTACAGTTTTGGGGTATATATATTTTTTATACATTTATCTTGAAATATCAACAATTTTATTAGGTATTAGATGTTAATAAAGAATACAATTCATAATAAGAAGCACACTGGCGTTATGATTTCAAAATTATAATTATTATTTGATAAGGAATGGAAGTTAACGTATCAGACGAATTGTTCAAAGTTCTATTATAAACTTTGGCAGATGGTAGCTGGGTTAATTTCACATTTCACATTTTGGCTTATATGAACAAACAAGTTCGTTTTTGTAAGGAAGTTATAAGCCTTTTAAAAAATATAATTTCTTATTTCAATAAAAAATTATAGTTGCTTTGACGCTTGAGGTTAAAGTGGTAAATAAAAAATGCATTTATTTCCAACTGAAGGGTATATAGATATTGTCTTTGTATATGGAGCATTCTAATCAGAGAAGCAGTTCGAGAATATCAACGAAGATATCCAAATAAACATCAACTTGTCCACACAGTCTTTGTAAGTCCGTTCCAAAAAGGTAATTCGTCCTACTGAATTGAATCTACAAAATGAAGAAGATATAATAGATGTCGTTATTGGCGACTCTTCAATTAGTATTCGGTGTAGGTATAGCAAGTATTCTTATTTATTATTACAATCTTGTTGTTAGTTACTTTAAACATGTACAAGGTGATTAATTTCGCTTGCCATGTGGTCTAATAAAGCGTGTTTTACTAGTGACGGCACAAATAATAACCATAATGAACATACCAGGGCGTTACAAAATCAATTAGATCAAGACGATTTCAGCAACATTTCAGTGTCAACGTTTAGGGTGGCACTTTCATCAATAATTTGCTATCTGACCATGTTTTACATGATTTAAATGCAGAACCTTCTTGAAAAACAACCTTTTTGATTTCATTCATGACGTAGGGCTTAATATTGTTTAAAATATGTAGTATCAGCACAATAGTGCACCACCACATGGAGGGATATAATTAGCTGATTGGTTAAATGATCGTTTTCCGAATAAATGGATAGCTTTACAATGTCAACAGCATGGCCACCGCGTTTCCCTGATCTAAATCTTTGGACTTTTAGTCCATTTTTTCCCTAAAAATGGGTTATTAAGTGCTTGTAAAACAGATCAATATTTTGCTGTAAAGAATTTGAATGCATATTGAAATTAAACATATTGTATCTTTTAAGTATCCTTAAGTACATATAACTCCTAAAATTGATAAAATTCAGTTTAAAAAATTACAAGGACCAGAAATCTTTAATTGCGATTTACTCAAATTCTTTCTAAATGGATAGTTTTGCACTTGCACTTGATTAGAATTTAAGATGCAGCTAACTAGATAAGGAATGCTCCAAATCGCATCCGAGTGACCGTCAATAAATAAACGTTTAAATTAAAAAAAAAATATTATTAGATCTACAATCCTTTTTATCTACTTTGACTGAAATACGAAATTATATTTTTTAAAATGCTTGTAACTTCTAAATAAATACCCTAGCATTAACCCAGCTACCAACGGCCAAAGTTTATCATAGAGGATGTAGAACACCTGGTAGTTCATTTTTGATAAATTCGAATCGAATTATATGTCACATTATTGTTTTCGATATACTTATATTAAAGGTATACAATAATTAAAGAAATAATAGTAATATTAATAAGTTGTTCTAAACTACAAATTTAGATATTCATCTGTAGAATGAAGAAAGTATACTTATGGTATTTGCAGCTAATGTATCATTAGCGAATGAAGGAATGCGCAACTGAAAATGAATGGAAGTAAAACGAAATTTCACTGCAATTGTTTACATACTTTATATAAACAATCTTTGTATATCAGCCGATTCGCCTTCATGTGAGATTATTAAATGTTTGATCTTGCTGACCCCAAGATAGATCACTTCCATCTCAATTGGTGCCCGACCGATTCATTTCTTTTGTTTCGTCGGTACTGAGTAGTGGACATCGTAAAAATGTTCAGGACGAGGTTATGTTTGATAATCATGGTACTGCTCATGGGTTTTCTCTTAGCAATGCCCTTAGGTGAAACCCCGCCACAGAATACTACCTTAACCACAGCGGTTAACAATAACAGTTTATGTCTGTATGGATTCGAATATGTCAATGGGCGTTGTAAGGAAATTTTTTGAAGAAGGTAAGGTACCATAAATTCATTTCACATTTGCCTGAAGTTCAAAGTGACTACATATTTATATTAAAAAAAGTACTGCAGTGTTCATATTTTGGATATGCTTTGTTAAATTAAGTTGACATTTTATGTATACAGGTTTTTAGAAGTAATATAAAAAATGAAAGAAACCCTTGCCTTCCTTAAATTATCTTGTGATTCTCATTATATAGAAAACAGGTTTATTAAAGTTAATAATATATTCGAAGTAATAAAAATATTGTATTTCTTTAATTTTTCTTTAAAAGAATTACAAATCTAATCACTCAGTGTGAATTTTCTCAAGTCACTTATACAAATATTCTTTTGGGAAAAATTTATAATCGTTGAGTGGAACATTTTTTGTTTGCTACACTCTTGAACAGGACACAACTTTGATAATGACCGTTATCATTTTCTTCGCGTTATCTTTCACCATAGATTATTGACAGCTTAAGGAACTTTTGTCGGCAATACAAGGCCATTTTTTTAAGTGTTTTTTTTATATGCCAATTACAACACTGTGTCGGGCTATAATGTAGTAAGTTTCCGTGCTTGATAACTTTGTTACCAGATTGGGGTCCAGTTATCTTTATTATTATTTTTGCGTCAATGTATGTAATTGACATTAAATATTGTTTAAGTTGAAACAAAAAATAATCTTGAAAGAATATTTTTTATCGAGTTAATAACAAAACCAAAAGTACCTAATGTGTATGTAAGTATACACAGATTTTTTTATATTCAAATTGGGCAGATTTCTTCTACAATAATAAAATTCATTGTTAATTCATGCAACAAAAAAGAACACAAATAGAAATGTACGTACTTTGCTGAATTTAAAATGACACAGTTGTTTCAATTAATTTGTTAAAACTCTGATAAGGGAGATAACCCATTAAGATGATAAATATTTCTTTGTAAAAGCTGGCAATTTTCTGTTAATTCTGGCAATTGTTTTGTCAGATTTATTGCGATATCAATGATATTTATTTAATTTGATATCTGCTATAATTATTTATTAATCAAAGTTTTGTGGCATGAACGTAACTTAATTGATTGTGTAAAACTAAGCCACAATCATTTTTTAAAATAAGACGTAGTTTTGCTGTACTGGATACTTCATTAGAGAATAATAATTAGATAAAACATATCATTATGTTATTGTTTATATGATTATTAAATATGTTTCAATTTTCCAGGAAGGAATAGAGGTCGCGATAGAAGAAATAAAAAAGATATGCAATATTTTGTATATACCTACTACGTTTTGTATTATTTATTTATTTATTTCTGTTACATTACATTAATTTTTATTCTTGCCTTTTAATGTATCGGCAATATTTTATTTACTTACATTACTATTTGTAGCTTATATTTTATTTTCATGTTAAACTTATGTGTATTTTATATAAATCTCACTTAACTTGCTGTACTTAGATTAAGTGCGATAATTAAACATGTTATGTACCTAAGATTATTAAAGGTAAAGTGTTTAATAAAAGTATGTTTTTTTATTTTCGAAGTCATCACATTCGCGTATACTAGAAATATGACACAAAATATTTGTCTTGTATTTGCAAATACTGTTATGAGAGAGTAATACACACGTTATGTAGTTCTGTTTCAAACGTGTGTTTCGCAAGCATTAAATTATCTTAGTTGTAAAAGAATTCATTACTCTCAAGTGGCAAATTGATGGAAGAATTCAAAACTATTAGACAAGCAGTTACCCATTCATCGAGTAACTAGTGGAGCCTGTTACTATATACGGTTGTATTTTTCCATGCAACCATCTACATGCCAGACAGAATATATTGGTAATAAATCTTAATTGATTTCACGTGTCTCAGTTTGTTAAATAGTTACACTGGCTCCCCTGGTCTAGTTGCTTAAGTTTTAAACGAAAGTTAAATACACACCTAACAAGTAGAGTACCTAATTTTAAAAATCTTGCAATTTTATAAAATAGGATATTAGGATAATTATAAATAGCATAATGTACACATTTTTCTTCGTCCCATAATACTTGTGAAATTTACATGTACGTAAATAGGTGTAGTACTATATTTAAGGGACTTTCCATTTGACACAAATTTCTTGCTTTCTACGTAAGCATGATATTATTTCCAAATTAATGCATTGATGAAATGTCACAGCATTATCTTCGAGGAAATATGCGGTTTCTTTTTATGCTGTAGCTCATATACACATTAAAATCTCTATACCGCAGTTCCTGTTGCCAGAGATAAGGCTCGTTTTAAATAATTATTTTCCAAATATCGGCAACTATTTTTGCAGGCGACACTTTGAAGATACGTTAGAGAATCATCATGCTGTCTCTAAAAAGTTTTATATTTATTGTGATTTTAATTGTTGTGTTTGTATTGATGCAAGATGCTGCGGGATATTTTATTCCTCACAGACACAGATGCCGTAGTAATTCTATTTTCCTAAGAGGAAGGTGCAAGAAAATTGTATTCAGGTAATTTAATATTTTATTCAATTTAACTTAAAAGCTACCTATATTTAAAGTACCTCTACCTGTATTATTTCGTATTTCTTCAGTAAAAAAGGTACCTAAATTGATAAACCTATGGTTTTTGATCGCGTCAAAAATGAAATATTTAAAAAATTATTAGTTCAAACAGCTTTACTTCATTATTCTGAAAGTCTAAGCTCATAATTAAAATAGATGATGTGATGATGTTCAGTCATATGTTTACTGTAAATGTATTTTGTTTAAAACAATATGTTGGTTTAACAACAAATTATTGGATATTGCATAAAATGAATTGGATAAAGTGAAATGTAATGCTTAAGTATATTCTGACGTAATAATACATATGTCTACGTGGGTGGCTTACGCGATCATCTGAAACGAACCTAAGAATTTAATAATGAGGATTAACGTCCACAGACCGCACAACCTTTATTATCATTCTATTCAGAACGAGAATATCCTTTTCCAAATGCTTAACCACAATTAAATCAATCAAAGGAGGCAACTTTATCGAATTTATCAACGTTGTCCTCCTTTTTGGTACCTGAAACCTATTAAAATAGCAAAAGTGGTAAATGGCAAAAAAAATTGTTGTTAGTTTTTCGAATTTGAAATTTCACACAAACTATAGCGTGCCTGTATTGTGTACATTAAACAGTGCATCAAAATCTACAATACTTCTATTATGCGCAATTAGTCATAATTTATAAAAATTTTAATCAGCCATGACCTCATCGATTTGTTTAAATTTAGATAAATGCGCTAATATATTCACTGTTTTCACATAAACCTAGTTCAATTTGAATGTGGAAAATGAGGTTTCTATCAGTGATGGTGATCATTTGTTTTTTATTTGTTCTCAGCCATTCCGCGCCCAATATACCAAGGGCTAGAAATTTTGCAAAAACATACAATATAGTTAACCCATGTCCAAAAGGTGAAGTGCCACTCAGGGGAATGTGTCGAAAAGTTTACAATTTATATACTGAACCAAATTTTACTAGAACAGTAAGTCTTTCCACTTGTTAAGGGCTTATGTAGATTATTGCAACCATATTTAAAATTGTCAGATAACGTCGTGCGTTGTTGTTCCAGATTCGACAATAATCGAACCTATCGTTTATAAATAAATACAGCGTAATTTGAATTTATCCATACATACCCACAAAAAATATCTGCGTACTCCCTGTTTACCAAGATTTTGTAACCTTTAGTTGAAATTGATTTTTGTAGGTACATGCTTTTGCAATAATAATGACACTCGCTCAAAACAGTTTAAATTTCTGGATATTCTGAGTAGAAATTTCATTAAATCTCGCGATTCGTGATATGCGAGAAATTCGCGAATAGTGTGTAGGGTCTTGTTCGTTAAAAATCCATTCATAAAACCCTACACACGATGCACGAATTCAATACGAATCACGCATCGCGAATTCACGCATAGTCTGTACTCTGTAGCGAGCATAAGAATTAATGTTAAAAGTTGAAAGTTGACTTCATTACAAATACGTCAGCAGTTCAAAATAAATCGCAAAATTCATTTTAAGCCGTGTCATTTTTTTTATTTTCTTTTTTTTCAGATAAGAAGTTTACCTAGAAGAGAGAAAAAGCTTGCTGTTTATCTTTAAGTTGTAAACCAAAAATATTTATACTTAATGATTCTTTGATTTGTAATTATTTACAATATTGTTTCTAATGTTTAACATTACTTAAGTATTTTGTAATATTTTACATATGTCTCCACAGAAATAAATTATGATTAAGTGATTGACTTCTTCCTTTTTCCTTGAATTCCTTTTATGAATTACTATACTCAATGTTGAAAATCATTGACTATCTACCTATTTAGGTACTCCTTTGTATCTGAATTAAATAATCATGTCGTAGATATACTCGCGTCAAGAATTCAGACGTCTTACGTCACGGCTGACGTTACACATTTGTTTTTACTGTCAACGTAATTTTCGATATTTGGTCGTGTTAAAAATAATTATTTGTTGCAATTTAGTGCAATATATAATGCAAACTTTTAGTGTAGTCTATAGTTTTATTACTATCAGTTGCAGTTTCTTAAATATTTTGATGAAAATATAATGAATTATTCATTTGTTCGTATGACGTAAGTCGTCTGAATTCTTGTCGCGAGTATACTTGCAAATTATTGTTTTTAAACGTGATGTCTCTATCTGTTGACATTTTCAGTAAAAAATTACGAATAATAAGGTACACCACCGATAATGTTCTACTGATAAAACTTTTCCACTTTGATTCAAGTGAAAAGTGTTTAACATTCATGGAATTTATTACAAACAAAACAACTTATTAATGCAATATTTATTTATTTTTTTTATTACTTCTACTTATCTCTATATTAATTTTCCATACTAATTTGCTATTTTATTAATGCGGCATTAAACAGCAGTAATGGAAAGACAGGACATTATATAAGGTTAATTAATGAGTGTGATAAATCCCTTTATAGTATTTGATGATTACATTAAGAAAATAATTTTGCCTCCTTGCGTTACGTATTTTCCTGCGCTACCTTTAAATTGCAAACTGTGGTATATCTAATCTCATACTTCAAATCTCTGAATGAAGTTTGGCATAAGATCAGGTTGTTTAGAGTTGCTTTTGAATGATTCCGTTTGCATATTTTTATATAAATTATAAATAAAGTTGTTTAGAATTGTGTGAACAGGTAAGTGAAGGGTAAATATTTATTTAATTCAAATGGTCCTGCGATCATTTCTCATTTTGTTACTCGGGCAAGAACAGCCCCCAAAAAAGTGTGAAGATAAATAGCAGGCCCTCCACTAAATAACCAAACGAGGCGACGATGGCATACATAAGGTAGATTTCCATCATAATTTAGGATTACAGTCATTTCAACATTATTTACTGCAGGAAAATTTTAAATGTCAAACAGATGTTGCTTTTCATCTCCCAGCAAAAATAGTAAAAATTTTATAGCTGTCCGAACTTGTAACGAATGGCTATCATTTGTAAGTGTTTACGTAAAGGGGAATTTTTGCTTTTTTATATAACAATCCGGCAAAACAATTGTGTTTTTACAGATACGTTCGTAGAAGGAA